>JAHHFK020002156.1:0-600000 GCA_024533555.2 Aedes koreicus
GACCTTCTCTTATGCCTTGTTCAGACTACGGAGTTATAACATGTTACAAGGCTATCTTGATGACATTTTGCTTGTTTATAATTTGTTGACAACCCTTGTAACATGTTACAACTCTGTAGTCTGGGGAACACATTAGTATCAAATTAGCCGAAAAATTCACGGTGACACTGATGATAATATTGCTGGTTGCAGTTGTGATTGGACTCTAGAAGTGCATTTTGTGCATTTTAAAGTGTGATAAAAGTGCCCGTTTACGTCAAATCGTTTTGTTGTCTTCGGTGCAGTTATCCTTTATGCTGAAAGGTATAAGTTCACTGAAGACAGGAAACGATTTGACGTAAACGTGCACTTTTATTACACTTTTTTCTGTTTTTGTCGGAGTCCATTTTTAACTGCAATCCGCAATACATGATGCCACATTTCTGCTTCTAAACTTCTCTGTTGATATGCAAACAATTCCGGTGCGCTGTTGTGGACTTTACAGTTAATATACTTACGTCATCGAACCTCACACAGATGTATACTATCAATGGCTATTTAATTGTTCAACTTGTGCTCAGTTCTCGAAACAACCATTAAGCTAACCAAAAAGTTATTTAAGTAGCTGTTAAGTCACGTTTGTTCACTTGGATTTTAGGATTAGGCAGGCACTTTGCATTTTTTAATATATTAGCAGAAATAGGCATGCAAGCTTTTCAAGACATTCAATGCTTTATAACTGATAGTACAAAAGACTCAGAGATGTAAACCCCTCGATTTCTGCTGCACTAAACCTTATCAAGGCAGAGAGTTTATGTAGGTGGAAGGAATATTATGATAAAAATAAAGTAAACATCAGGGCTCAACGTACCGATGAAAAGTCGTATATATTAAAACTCATTTTATTACAATATTGTACAATTTTGATTATTGAATAAGTTAACATTATACTGTAGTTGGAAATGATATTTTAATACGACCCCTAAAACGGAGCCATTCTGCGCATCAACGACTACATCTAATGCTAGGGTGTACTGCATCTTGATTTAGTGTAAAACTACTTAACTAAGATTATTCATTTGACGAGGACAAAGTTCAAAATTTGAATCATATATCATGTGTGTTAAGTTAGCCGTACGGATTATCCATTTTTAAAAGTTCTACTTTTATCAGCTACCTAGGCTACATGGAGCATGTTTTTTTTTATTAAATTTTGATAAATTTAAATAAGTTGAATCCATCCTCTCTCGGATGTGATTGCATTCGTCTTGAAACGATACAGTACGTACGATATATGCAGTATAAAGTGTGATGTTTACATAATCAGGCTAATAATTGTTTCGTCTACTGGCACAATTGTCTCACTCCTCGAAAGCAGGCAACATCATTTTTCTTCTTCGAATTCATGTCAGAGAGCGTTACATGAGAATTATTGCACGGTTGCAGAGATATATAACGAAGGTTTGGAGTGGGATCAGCGTCTTAATGGCACACATCAATGGGCGAAACTAACTGAGCTGTTATTTTTTGTTTCGATTTCGCTACATTCTTGAACATGTGTTTGAGATTTGGAGGACTAAATCATAGGCAGAGGTGGGTAAACTTATATAAACTTTCACTTTCGTGACCGCTCACGGATGGTTTATTTACCTTCCATTAGAAACGACAGCTATATGCCTACAATGCACCAAATGAAGGACGTCATCTGGTACGGATGTCGCACACACATTAGTGAGTTGATGCCATGGCGAATTTAAATGATTTTGGTCTGTTACTTAAGTGGGTTCATCGGCCTCTAACGTAATGGAGAGAAGGAGAAGAAAAACAGCGATACATTCGATCGCAGAGACGCAGACAATGAATTGGATGGTGGTACCAGTGGACACGCTCTCGCCAATAAAACCCACCTTCAGTATTTCAAAGCTTTGACTTATGTTTGACTATCGCGCGATCAACGGGAGCTGCCACAGAGACGAAACAGTTATGATTATGCCTTCTTTCCTACGCTCTTTCTCTTTCGTGCCTTTACACTGTTAAACCAACAATCACCTTTGGTCTTTAATCGCCAAAGAGTTACCACTCTAGGCGAGGCGATCAAAAAAGAGAGTTCATGTTACAGATTGTGCCATATATTGTTTATTTCTTCTTTTCTTTTACCAATATGAACAGTTATCTTTTGCAGTGTTCCTTTTCACCACTTCCTATAATGAAGGTAATGGTCATGATTTTCTGCAGCTTGTTTATTGCTAGAGCATTAGGTTCAATTCAATATTATTTATTCAAGTGGCAATCGTGGAAATAAAATCTGTGATTTTGACAACTTTCATATCATTAAAAAAATGTAATGAAACAGAACACGGAAATTTGTCACAACACAGGTTCACAGTTAGCAAACCTAGAAAAATCAATCTCAATAAACATCAGAGAAGAGTTGGCATCGATTTTTCTAGACGTAGGCTTTCGTTATTCAAATTTTTGCTTTTACTTATACGCCTATTAAACTCCAGTTAGGTTTAACTCCATACACACGTAAATTCGCAAAGTGCACTGAATACCGCGTACGTGCCTACTTCTGCTTGCAGTGATGTTCTCTCCTTGCACTACTCTCTTTCCATTCGCTGCATGTTTTCTCTCTTACTCTCAGTTGCAAGTGTGCCGAATGCACGAATAAGAGGGAGCCAAGAAAACACAAACCATGCAGCGGATGGTTAAAAACGTAATTATTCATCTCTGTCACTGAGCGAGAAACCTTGCATTTACACGAGCAACGTATTGTATTCCGTCATTAAAAATGTTCAACTGTTCGACTTAACTTCGCCTTTGTGCTATTTTCTTTCCTGTCACTCTCATTCACTATTGCTACCAGTGAATCATAATGAGCTAAGTATATAGGAGTGAGTAAGTGATGTATCACAAGCCTTGATATTTAGATGTTATTCCTCTATGTTGTCTCTTTCACGACGTATTTGTCGACTGTTGAACGGTTAGTCATCGCCAACACGGTAAGTGGAGCGTAAAAGCTATGTGTTCAGCAATGATGAGTGATTCAAAGATTGGGTTGAATACGATGATACTGATCGATAACCATGCTGTACGTCTCTAGGACGCCAATACTCCGCTTCAGGATGTGCAAATGGCACCTTCCATGTATGACCACGAACCAACACCCGGTTCAGCACCATTTTCGCAACGTACGCTCCCGGACCGCTTCTTCACTAGTCGATGACAGTGGCATCATGCAAAAATGCAATAACGTAATGTATCGCAATGTGTGCGCGGATCACAGAAGTATAAATTTTTAATTGCTAATACTTGGCGTCGTAATCTAGTGCTCGCTGTAGCAGCAGTAGTTATACAGTCATAGTTAGATAACCACGCTGTGTGTGTTGCAGCTGAGTCAATGTGCTGTCGGAATCTTTTGCCTGGGCTGCACAAAAGTCCGGAGTTGATACAGAACGAGACAGGTTACCAAAGCTGAAGATCGAAACTAACGACGTTATTCGGTCAATGCTTTCCACGGAAGGCGTATGGTTAAGGTTGTTTTCACCTTGACGGCACGATAAATCTTCGGCCTCCAATTGGTTGTTGGTAGATGCGGATAAGGTGACAGCTTCAGAGTTTAAAGCAAATTCGTTAACAACTTGTCTACTGTTGTCAGGGTCAGCTACGTCACTATCCGATTCAGACTTTAGACGCTTGGGAAGGATAGACTGAACTGCTTCCTCAGTTTCCCATTCACCGGCCTCACGTCTTCGCTTATTGCTGCTTTCAGCACTGGTTTTCTCCACTTTCTTCACGTCCATATCAAAATACGACACCGATGATGAATCCTCATCGCCCCGTTCATCGTTTAGCGATGGTGGGTTATTTTCCTTGTCTTCATTATCGCTCTCATCGTTATTTTCACTTGACGCGTATGATTCCGACTCATCGCTGTCCTCACTTTCACTACAACTTTCGTCATCGACATTGTTCACTGAAGCTGCAGCAGCTGCTGCTGCGGCTGCCGCTGCCGCCGCATTCCGCTGTTTCTCCATCTCCAACTCCATGCACTTGTTCTGTTGAAGATAATGACCATGCACAATATGGTATGCTTCCTCCATGAAAATATACCGCGCTTTTTGCAGCACGGTTGCCACTAGTAAATTCTTATGAAGCGACACTCCACCACGACAAACTCGCGACTGGGCTATCTTGGCCAGTGAGATGCCAATCAGTCGTTGCGCTTCTGCCATGGTATCAATTTTGATGGTTTTCAACGTCTCGACGTCGGATACAGCAGCAGCAGGACCGTTGAACGACGTTGCGTCGAGGCTTCCTGGTACGAAAATATCCGATGACTCACTACGGCCACTCGAAGCGCTGCTATCGCGTATCTCGCTATTTGTCCGCATATAATATTTTATCAATGATCGTCCCTACGCGCACGAAAGGTAATACTCCAATGTCGCACGAGTATCGGCGGTACTAAATCAGCAATGCCACAATGTGTATGTATTCAATCGCAACACGCTACACTAATGTCCACGTATACTTTTGATTCAGTTCTGTTTTCCTTATTGCCTTTTTGCTTCCACACACTTTGCGCTCAATTTGTATTGCTTTATCTCATGCCCCTTCTTCTCACGCTTGTTTGTTTGCATGTATGGTCATTAGCAATTATTCACTTCCTCTCACTTCCCAACCGCACGAGAGAACACCGATACCAATGAAAACATAAATCTTCTCTCTGTTTTCACCCCACACAAAAAATCAATCGACAAGAGCGAGGGTCACGCTGATCTGCACCGTTCAAAAGACGAAACTAAATTGAAAGTTTTGTGCGCGCTTGCATATATTTATAAACTCCACGAAGGTGACGTCACGGCCTACATTTTTTACGTGTGTATTTATTTCCAGCGGAGGCAAACAGCAAGTGAGTAAAGATAATACAAAGAGGAAGAGCGACAGCCTTCAGCGTACCGTACGTACGTTCGTATCTCTTACCGTGCACATGACGATGAGAGGCGCGAGAATCCGATCGTTCGTCTTCGCGCGCGACACGAAGGAATTGCAATCGTGTTATTTTTGTGTTTTTTTTTTGCTTTTCCTCTCCTAAGTGTACACACAATTGTATGTGTGTAAACAAAGCGATAAAATGCGATGATTAACCCTATACAGTTTGGGGCGTCTGGTGCGGGCTGCTGTTGCTATTGCTGATGCGGCTGTCACAGAAAAATTCCGCTTTACACGCTTTCGGTTCTTTTTACCACCGCAATCGGTAGTCTCGGGAGTCAAGTCAGGTTTTACAAATTTGGTGCGAGAGCTGGAACCGTGGGAATTTTGCGAAATGGACTTTGGAGTTGGGATTTTTTTCGGTTTTGTTTCGTGGATTACAATCTTAAATGATTAAAAGTATGATTGTTAAATGAGATGACTCTCGATTTGATTTGTATAATCAGAGAAATTTAAATTTAAATGGCTAGTATGCAGCTCCAAAGTAATGTGTATTAGGATAGGACAAGTAATAGTCAAGAAATGCTTTTACTCTCGGAATTATTTACCTGGTATGCAGCTGAAAAGGAGGGCAAACTTCGTAACGTTAGTAACACCTGCTCATGTAATCTAAATGGGGCAGTCACTTTGCCTTGCGGAATAATATTCCGTTCGCTTATTCCGCAAGAAAAACTGATATTTCGCCCATACTGGCGCAGTTGTCAAAATTACTTCGGTAGAAATGGCTAAAATTACTATAGGTCTTTACTTGTCAGCTACATACTAGGCTTAAAAAAAACGATTTTCTTAGCATGTTTATTTTATAAAAACTACACGCAGCTAAAAAACATTCGATATTCATAAGACTACATGTTTCGCAGCATACATTTTTTGTATAAAGTAACGGCTTTTTTTTTGTATTCCTTATTTGAAAATGACTTCGGTTTGCATCCAAAATTAGATTCGGACTGTGAGATTTCTTAAAACATTAATCGTGGGGCACGCCACACCATGGTAGGACTAGTGGGTTTGTTGTGAAAGGTCAAGCAGTTCTAAATGTTATTTCAACAGTGATTAATTAATGTTGATGTTGTAATATTAGATGAGAAAATGCTGTTGCTTCACTATAGTACTAAGGATGTACTGAAATTTTTATGTGTTCAATCATTACAACTTTTCGGCTGTTATTCTATTGTGGTTGAAAGTAAAAGATTGACTAGGGCCGGGCCAGGATTTTTTCGGTTTGGAAATTTTCTCGATCTCCCTGGTTGGGGATATCCTTGGTCAGCCCGAAACTAAGCTGGCGGCTCCATTAGTATTGGAACCGCATTGGCTATGTACGCGGCAGGATCGGATATTGGCTTGCCTTTTGATAATGTCCTTATGCAGGATTCTGTGATTTGAATTGTAATAGGATTTCCAGATCGCTGGGAATACTTGCGAACATGTATGGTTGACATCAATGGCTTTTCACAATTATATCGCTGTAAAGCAAATGAACCGTTTTTGAAGAAGTTTACATCTGAATTGTTGAATTGCTCTTAAAAATAAATTATCTAATGGATAAATCGTCTAGCTCAAACCTTTGTAGGGGTAAGTGGCGAGACCATCATCATCATCATCATATAGTTAAACACTGTAGTTAGTAAACTGTTTTTAAGTACTCTAAGCTGTAACTATTGTAACTAATTTTTGAGTGCGTCCCATTTTGAGTTTACTTTTACGTGGAACTCGGCTTTAATAGATTTAGCAGATTTTCAACAGATGTTAAGCACCAAACTACGATTTCAGGGGATTATATCTAACATGAAGGTTTATGTTAGCAGTGTAGGATCTAAAACTCTTTTTCTAACTGGTTGATGCTCTTTTCTAGAAACACTTTAACAGTTATTACTTGAAATTTGTCTATGCCAACATCAATGCATGAATTTGTATTATTGTGTGGCAGGCAAAAAGATACTCTATGTTGGGAAAATTTCCAACCCGAAAGATTCTCTCGACAAGGCATGGAATCGATCCCACCGCTTTCGGTTTGGTAAACTGTGCTCTTACCGACTCAGTTATATGAGGTCCTTGGCTGACATAACATGTGTTCAGTAAAACCAAACATCACTGCCCACAAGTACCTAGCGCTTATTATCTATATAATCAAAAAATAATAAAAGACAAGAACAAAATATAACTGTTGCTTGGTAAAAGAAAATAAAGTAGATGTGCTTACTCATACAAAATATGAATCTTTAAAATAGGTTGCAGGTTTCAGACAAACCTGATTTTCAACTTGAATACGAATACCAACGAAAACATGTTTCTATCAATGATTTGTCACAACTTATAGGGAAACTGCCCCCATATTAATCTCATTGTTCCTATATTCATCCTACGATGAATCAAACAATTGGGCAGTTGAAGGATCGGTTTCGTTTTATAATAATGTTTGCTTACGTTAAATAACTACAACAAACATTACTAACTAATCCTGTCACGTGTATATCGTTTTATTTCAAGTAGGATGAATTGCAAAGTGATGAGATTAATATAGGTACATCTTCCCTATTTTAAATTGTTAGTGCACTTCTGAACTAGTTGTTTTCAAGACAGGAATTCAAGGCATACGAGTTTTTTTTGGATTCTTGGTCAACATTCTTATACGGAAAATAGCGTGAAAACTATGCTGAACACGATGGTACCGCATTTATTTGATTACTTAAAAAGTAATTAAAAAGGAGGTAACTTTTTAAATTATCAACACATCGACAGAAGTTAAGCACCGTTAATCGGACGCCTGTGTGTTCTTTGGCAATGTTTGCACATTTTCTATGTCCCCTTTTTTTACCTAGTTTAATTAGTTTTCGGTAGTCGGAAATATAAAATAATTGTTTGAGAAACTAGGAGAATTTAAAATTAACACTTCATATGATCACTTTAACAAAAATAAAAATAAAATATTGAAGCACTTTTTCAAAATTATCACTAGTAAACGCGAGCAAATTCCTTTAAATTCCACTATAGGAAGCTTCTCTTTTGACAGATAGGCCTATTTCGTCTGCGACTTACAGACTTCTTCAGTGTCAGGTATCAACAAACCTACTATAAATACTAGACCTACTGTGATGTTCCCTTCAAGTCGAGCACTCGACTCTGAAGAAGTCTGTAAGTCGCAGACGAAATAGGCCTATCTGTCAAAAGAGAAGCTTCCTATAGTGGAATTTAAAGGAATTTGCTTGCGTTTACTGATGATAATTTTGAAAAAGTGCTTAAATATTTTATTTTTATTTTTGTTAAAGTGATCATATGAAGTGTTAATTTTAAATTCTCCTAGTTTCCCAAACACAACAGTTCTGCTAATACGCTCAAAAAGTTTTTTTTAAAATAGTGTTTTTTAAAAAAGTGAAATGATAAAATAATTGCTGAGAGAGATACATAAACCAACTCGGTCGATTGGTGAAAATATATTGAAAAACTACCAAGAAATTATTAATTTATAAATGAAACTATACCTTTAATTATTTCGTCTCATTCTTGAAATTTATATGTTCATTTAGCATTCAAAACTTGCATAATCAGGGCTTTTGGATCAAAAACTCGCATAATAGAAACTACCCATAATCAGGACTGACAATTTCATTTTCATTGAAAAATGCCCGCATAATCTCAAAACATTCCTGAACCATTTCCCTTATTGTTGACGACCGTTTCCGTTATTGTTACGACACTTATAGTTGACAACTATAAACTTACAATATCCTATACAGTTTTAACAATATGTCAGATGGTTAAAGGCCAAATAGCAATATGCTGAAGTTAGGTTACCATAAAAGAATGAAGTTAGGTTACCATAAAAGAATGACAATTTTCACGAACAAAATTTTTGCTGTACTCTATGCTAAAAAGTTGCTATATAATCCAGACCGAGTGCAGACAGTAAAAAACCTTTCAGTGACAATATGGCATACATTAACAATATGTGTTAATGTAGAGGTTGTATGGTGAAAACGAGATTAAACTATTTGACAACAATAACATAAAATGTGATAATATATCTTACATTCGAAATATAGTTTTGACTATATAGCAAATTGTTTTTCGTTATGCGGGTGACCTGCATTTTTTGCCGAAATAGTATGAAAATCTAGTCGGGCGATTCATATTCATATGAACGGTACTAAAATCTTTGTTTTGGTTTTGATATTAATTCGCTGGGACAGAATATTTGAGTGTATTCGTGTGAATTACGTTATTGGGGGCGAATCAATGGAACCGAGCTTGTGACCGATGTGCTGGTACTTCATGAGCCAAACAATATATCCATTTGCTTCTTGGCTATCCAGCCCCTTTACATAAATCTCAGGGATTTTTTCGTCATGATATTTGGTAATCACGATATTACAAGCACGTTAATTCTTTAATTGATATTATTGTTAGTTTCGACGCAGAACTTTAACCCAATTGTCTACTCTACCGATTACATATCAGTGTTTGGCTGATTTCAAATAGACAATTTAGAAATTTCGGAAGAAAAATCGTACGATAAAAATATTCATGACTGCATGATGGTTTGAGAAAATTCATGAAGTTCCATGAGACGTTCAAAGGAATCATTAAATTTCCTCATAATAAAACGAAATCTATTCGCCAAGACATTTTTCCCAGCAGCTCTCGGATTGATGGCACACCGCTGATCGGATATCGTGCACTTATTATGAGGCGAGTACCAACAAAGTGAGAGGTTTTTTTTTCATCCCATCAGACCGCGCCAGACTCGTGATGCTCTTTTACTATAATGACTTGTTTGTGTTGGTGTATTCGCACCACTGTTTCTATCCACATTTCTGCTCTATGAATGAATAGCCGAATATTTGACCAAGGCAAACGTACTATATTCCATCTAATAATGGGCACATTTTCGGTTGTAGTGTGGCGCACAGTCTCCGTTGGAATTCGGTGTGCTATTTTTCTCCATTGGCTGATGAAAATTGCGATTAAATTTGACTGACGCAAATGAGTCATGAGTTATGGCCATGACGCAAAGCAGGTCAACGCGCAAAAAGGGTTGCATCTTCGTCTTTGCTACTGGGAGTTATAGCAACTATGCTCTTCTTATTCTCACACTTGTATCGCTGTACCAACCAATGTCACCTATCTGGTGCAATCTGCATACATTCTTACATATTGTCGTTGCACTCTTCCTGTAGTTAAGCGCGCGCGTGGCATTGTATGCTGCATTCGGATTTCCCGAACACACCATTAAAAGTTTTCTTTCGTATTCTTCTACAGCATTGCACCCTATAAGTGGATTTTTGCCAAGCACCACGTATGACGAACGTTTGTTGAAGGGGATGAGTATCGAAAAACATGCGATCGATACTCGTGCTGAGCGTGTGAAAAATCGTCGTAAATTGTCCCAACCTCATTTACCTACAGTTAAACGTATTTTTAAGAAACTTATAAATAAGATTATCCGAGGTCAAAGTGACTGTAAATTTTAATGCGCCATCTAAGTGATTACGATCCTACGCCAAACAATGGCGGCACCAGTAATTATAATAAGCTTTATCTGACAACCAACATGGCGACGGTTAATTAACAAGATATTAACATATGCCTCATGACTCATGAATAGCGTGGCGACAACACGTTCGCACATATTTATGTCTCGTGCCCTTGGGTCAGGTAGTCGAATGCAACGGTACGCATTTTTAAGTTTTTATTATAATTTGTTATAAAATCTAAAATATTCCACTCAAGCAAAAATGCAAGGTAAACGGAAACAAACGAGCAACGCCAAGATAAAAAAAAAAAGTCAAAACTACAGAGTAATCCTAAAGTTCCATTGAATGAGTTCTCTTTCCCGATAATTTTTTTTTCTCCGCTACTCTTCCTCTTTATCGTTACCCTCTTATAAATCCCATCACAAACACCATCTTATTAGGAGACTATCACTCACCACAGAATAGCAGAAGGCGGATACCAAACATTCGGTGGCGAACGCCTTTTGTTATCGCTGTATTGATGTGAACCACGCTCTCGTTCGCTTCCATATACACTCACCGGCTTGGCCACCGCAGCGAGGGCACAATCAAGCGAAAATAATTTACAAATAAAGAAACAAAAATTAAATCCATACACAGAGAAACATATTCAAAGACGAGCGCTCTGCTGACGCTAGTAAAATAAACAAAAACGCAAAGCGGAAAATACCCATGGCATGTACGTGGGTGCCGGGGCCACACGTGACTCTTCAATGTCCACCCTAGCGGGTGGGGTTACCTGCACGAGGAAAAAATTGTGCGGTTATCGCATGTTGTTGACTAGATTATGAGTATTTAATTAAAGTCAGAGTTGGAAAATGTTATACAAGGTCATAATCAATGAAGAACTGTCCATGAGCAAATTGTCCTCCAATTTCAAAAGATCCTACCATTCATCAAAAAACTTAACCGGTTTGCAACTTAGAGTTCATGATCATTATGCTTCCTAACGAATATGTGCTTGGATATTTTGAAAGTAAAAGGTATTATGAGTTGAGTATTTAAACTCAATTGTGACACATCAATCAAATTGTTGATGCGTTGCAGGATATTAGCGATTAGAATTTGCTGCATGATATGTTTAACCTGTCCGGCGTCTACAACTAGCATTTTCTGTGTTAACAAATCTATCTTAACATATGAAAAAGCACCTGACATTTGATCAACAATGCGCTTAGATCAAACAGATTTGTTAAAAGACATTTTCATCAAATTGAAACAATTAGCAGTACAAGATTCTGAAATTTACAGTCATGTGAAATGTCAAGACAGAAAATGCTAGTGGAGACACCGGGTGAAATTCGGTGCCATATTTAAGGCAGTGATGCAAATCTGCCATCAGTGGCCTTTTGTGGAATTCAATACCTTTCCTCCCAATCAACCACAATAATCACTCTGTGGTTCCCTCCGGCATGCAGACCTGATATGACACGAAGTTTCATGATGCTTCGGCTTTGTAATAGATTGAAATTGGATGAAGTGTAAAACGACGATAATGATGTCGTTGGCGAGACGATCGTATTTTTGACCGACAGTCGGGCGGTAGCAGCGAGCAGCGATGCGATGCGAAAAAGAGAGTATGCGAGAGGAAATAACCAACCAACACCGAGCTTGCTCTCCGCGCGCCACAGAAACAACGTGCCCGCTAGTGGTTAACGCGGGCATAATTTTAAACGGTAAGCAGGAGCAATCAAGCGCCGATCACAAGTTATATCTTGTTCTTGCGGTTGTAAAGGTGATGCAAAACTGTATTGTATCTAGCTCATTTCGATGGGATATGGCGAGTGAATACCGCTTGATTTTTTTTTTCGTTGCTTTTTCTCACCCATCGTCGCCTTTGGCATCATCAAGTACTTTCGTGGTGGTGACGGGGCGGTGTATGTGTAGTGTCATGTTTTCTACCTATTCTTCTTTAATTAGTGAGGGTACGGGTTATAAATGCCATTTTGAGGCGCAAAAAATTCGGTGCCTACGTGCTTTACGACATTTGAAGGCAGTGTTACGACAGACAACGGCAATCGTAACGCTGTAGCCTAGGCAGCAATTTACGATTGAATGACTTTTCAAATTTTATTTTCGATGCGAAAATCATTGTTGCTGGATAAAGACATTTTTATTTATAACTTGGATATGAGAACAATCAATGTTATTGGAAATTGATTTATTTTCCGAACAAGCTGTCCATCATAATACTTCAACGCATTTGAACTTGACTTTATCTTAAGGAGTCCAATAAAAAATAATCACCACATTGATAATCTTAGTGTTCTTCATTGACTTTTTCAAAACCCATACATTTAATGCAAATAGGAAGCACATATCTAGAAAAAAAAAAGCCAAAAAGTGGCGTGTACTCGGTGATGTAGGTAGCGTGTCAATCGCTATACAAATAGAACTGTTTTAACATCCTTGATTGTGTGCTGACGACATTGTCTGCAGGGAATTGCGTCACCACACGCCTTTTTGATACCCTTTAGCACTAACAAGGACATTTGGTTTCCAATAGATTCACAACATCAGTGAATTACGGTCAAATACGAGTCGCAGAAATGTTTTAAAATGAAACATGAAAATTTATTTTAGCAATATTCAGTCAACTATGACCGTAGTTCAACTCGTTCGCGCACATTTATCATATAAAACGGTTTCAAATATCTTGAATGCCAAATCTTAATGAACTCATTCAAGTGCAATTCTGATTTCAATAATTTGACGACTGTACAAAGCCAAATCCATGCTTGTTCCATGCATGTTCAGTCGTACGTAGCACACAGCTCGCACACATGCATAGCCATAATTACCCCGTTTTGCTGGTTACGGCTATGAATTATACTTGACTACAAATCTCCCACATTTAACAAAACGCATCACCCGAAGAGCGCCGAAGTGATTGTACAAATCGAATAGCGTACACAAAAAAAGAATGCAAAAGAAAACGAGGCAAGGACGGTGTGCTCTCCACAAAGATTACGCTGCTTGTGCCTCCGCGCGACGAATCAGAGAGTGAGAGAATGAGAAGAGGAAATTACGAGAAGTCATCCATTACACCCTCGGAAGCGCGTTATATTTATGCATAAAAACACACAAAAGTGTGAGAGTGTGTAAATATCGATTGTAAGTTTTATTCAATAAAATTACCCGCTTCCCAATCACCCTATCCAAAGATATCGTAACTAAGCAGTAGCGAAAAGAAGGAGAACAGAACAATAACAACAAGAAAACTGACACAACTGATCAGTAGGACCGCGACGGGCGATAGAAGAATTTTATAATTTTAATTTCTAACGTACTGCTTTGACACGAATAGCCCCGCTTATTAAGATGAAATAAAAATATTCCCGTTCGTAGCACATGTAAAAGAAAACATGCTTCCATCATCACGAAAAAAAGAAGCCATCCTGAGAAAAACGACAAGCACCATCGGATCGGGAGCAGCCAGCACTTTGCGATGCTAC
This sequence comes from Aedes koreicus, assembly GCA_024533555.2. Taxonomy (NCBI): domain Eukaryota; kingdom Metazoa; phylum Arthropoda; class Insecta; order Diptera; family Culicidae; genus Aedes; species Aedes koreicus. Next base: position 13,940 of record JAHHFK020002156.1, read on the forward strand.
GTTTGTAATTATAATTGCTGTTCGCAAACCGAGAGCAGAGAAACGAGTACAGTTAATAAAGCATGAGGAGACAAACACAGCGATACCGATTCGCCTTGATGGTCTGAAATGGTAGACAACATTTTACCCTGTAGCGCAATTTCACGATAATCCAATTTAAACATGTCATAACATCCTGTATTCTGGTTGCTCTCTGATTGTTATTTTTTTTTTTTTTTTAAAATATATGAAATAAATTTCTGAATACATTTTGCATATCGTCAACTCAGTTATATGATTACTATTTACCTAAGTAGTTAAACACAATCATTTAATAATTCAGACATGCGATGCGTACTGCAATAGCGCAGCTTTCAAAAGGTAAAAGCCACAACAAAAGTAGTTGCTATGTGATAAATGTACAGTCGACCAGCAGACACCACTACTGAAGGGAAAACAATAAAACAAAAATAAACCCATAATGTGTCATTGAGTCGAACTAAGTGGCGCGTTAACCATTGGAAAACAAAATCATTTATCGCTATGGTTTAGCTAATGTTGATGTGTACTGTTCCACCGTTCTGGTATGATATTCAACAGGGGAAGCACTTATTCACCATGATGATGGTGCTGATAAATATACATGGTGTGCACACTTTCAATGCACTTCTATCGGGAAGGGCAAATACGAATTTAACTAAATTTTCACTGCCCCTGTGAGTCACTTCCAATGAGTCAACGAATGATAATTGTCAGAATCATAAAATCGTTCACTAGGGGGAAACAGGGTCGACTCATCGATGGTTTGATGTAATAAGGAGTTTAAATTATAAAAACAGGGGGAGAATGACACGTTTTTCCAGAATAATATACAGGATGAATCAAGAAAAATCATGAATGTTGTCGAATCGATTGGTTGGAAGCAAGCTATAACTGATTGAGTTGAATACTTTGACTATGTTGTATTCGACAATAATAGATGGATTACAGGATTATCAAACGGATATGAACAATACTGCATACGATATCTTATAGTATGCGTCTATCGGATATACTTCTTCCTTTTTTCATAATAAAATTACACTCTCTCCTCCCCGTCTTTAACATGTGAAGCCAATTTTTTTTAAATTATTATATGATTAGCGTTATTTTTGAGTTTCTTTTACTACAGCGATTAAACAAACTGAAGCGAATTGACTTTGTTTGAATTAATAATTTTTGAATTCATTCAACAAAAAGCCTGGAGTCACCTGCCTGCCGATCAATGTACAATACTACGGTTCAAGCGAAAACATTCAGAAGAGACGTCTTAGTTCCATTCCCACGTTTCCCCTTTGTTATCGATTGGATTCATTCCTACTTGACGTAATATTAATATCAGACAACAACTCAAACTCGTTGCGTAAAACTAAGAATAGAAACCAATCGATTGAAAATCATTATCGGTGAAAGGTGAGAACTACCCGCACAATAACAAACCATTGAAAATATTGAAAACTATAAACTAACAATCTCTTGTATTGCTTAATGTGTCACAATTTGTCAGATGGTAGAACGCTAAATAACAATAGACGATAAAATTCAGTTACCTTAAAAAATCGCATCCTATATCTTTCAATCTATGAAGAATAATTTTCTATGGAACCTTCGTTTTTTGACGCCTATAGTTACGAAAAAACAATACAACACTGATGTAGAGGGAAACCAACATGGAGGTTTCATAAGGGCCAATGTCGCAAACGGAAAAAATGGCTTTTTCCGCAAATTTCTCTAGAATGCTAACTTAATCGTAGTGAATTACCATGATGATTGTATAGAAGAGGAGTTTCCCTTTACAATAGAAGTGGTAGTTTACTTGAGCGAGTTTGCATTTTCATGAAATTTTCGGAAAAACTCCATATCGAATCGTTCGCTCTCACCATGATGCCCCAAGAGTGGATAATAATGTTTGCTAGAAACAACACATAATGGGCAAAATTGAACCTGAATCTGACACTTATTTTCAGCAACTGGATGTAAGGTACAGTGGTTCAAACAATAGAAAACATGACTGTGTGCGATTGCACCGAAATGGTTGACTTAAGACTTATGGTGTCGTGCGAGAAGTTTCAGAGCATAATTGACGGCCGCTATTTTGTAAATAATCCTCATAGAAGGGTGATCAAAAATTCAATTTAGGTCAAATTGCAGATAGAAATTTAATATCTGTAGCAATGTTCTAGCTGATGTCTATGCAGAATATTTGGCTGAAAACACCAATTTTTTATCTCTTAACGAACGAGTTATCAAGCAATGTTTGTAGACGTACCTTCAATACCATATTTTCTGTAATAACTTTTTATTCTACCGTTTTACAGGTTTGCAATGCATTCCAAATCGAGCGCTAAGCCGGTCAAGTTGTGCCGTGTCTCATCACGACACCCGTTTACAAGTGATTTTTCCGCCGTGTGGGATTTTCGTTTAATTAAACGCAGTGTCATAGGTGATAAGTCAGAGTGCTTATATGATGGAGTACAGTATAAACAATGTGATCATCGCAAAAAACGTCGATCTTAAACCAGCCACATCACAGTAGCAAGCAACCCTAATAAATTTCTTATGGTTATTTTGCTTAACGACCTATTCGGGTTAACATCCAAACCATATACGGTGTAACCAATCGAGTTATTGTTCGTTTAAAGTAAATTTTTACTAGGAAAGCGGGCTGTTGTGTGTCTATCGAGGTTGTTGAAGTCACCGACTGAGTATAATTTTATAGCCAAGTGAACAGCAATCCTGTTTCCAACCGATTTTCTGAGTTGCGACATATCTCAAAAGATCTATTTATAGATTTAGAGATGTATTTTCCTACCCAAATAACACCAATTGTCATATTAATGTTAAAAATACACCTTTTAGACAAAGCTCAAGTTTTTTTCCTAACGCCAAAAACTTAATTTCATACACGCATATAACCGAAAAAGCGCAATAAATGAGCCATTTTTGAACATCTTTTAGGTCATACCAGATGTTTTGTAAAACATCCATAAGACAAATATTATGTTCTATGGATGTTTAAAACAGCATGCTTATAACATAATGATATGTTTGTCAAAGTAAGCACGGTACTAAAATGAATAAAGTTAAAAAAAAATATAAAGAAGATTTTTCAATGGCGGAAGGATATCGTAGCTAATAGTTTTGGATGCGTTAAAGATGATTGTTTATTACTTTTTCAAATATGAAATTGAAAAAGGAAGTTGTATCAAAATTGTATATGCGGCTCAAGGTTAGCAGTGCAACTTTCCGTTTTACCTTTCCTAATTTTATGCGCCATTGATTGGATAAAAAACGTAGAAGGTACTCCGAATAAATTATTGAATTTGAGTGAGATTTCTTTATGAAATCCACCAAAATCAACATGGCGATTTTTAAAGTTCACAGTCCTAAAGTACGGGTAAAAACATTAGTAACACATTTAATTTTCAAATGTTCGATTTTTATTTTTTGCGTTTTTTTTTTGAATAATTGAACAGAGTAATGTCAGTATGAAGGAAAATACAAATAATTTTTTTTTATTATGTTATGCGTTCTCAAAAGACTCCCCAACAAGTAAGCGTAAGAATTTATAACAAATACCAAACAACCTCCCAAACTGTTGCTTTACGTAACATTTGAATAAATCCATAATCAGTGAGTTGCACTACAATCTTACATTTAGGTAGTGTTTATTTTTATTCCAATATTTCAAATAAACGTTATATACATATTTTCAGCCGTCACTGTATTGGATCCACAATCTATTCTGAATAATTTCACTAAATATTGTATGAGGATGTTAAAAATATGTCTAAAGTTCATCTTGAATGCAACCTATCAACATATTTACAAACAACTAGCATATACGCTATTTCCAAACAACCCAAAATTAAGTACGTTTGACTCAAATCAGTCAAAAGTATGGCTACTCAAAAGTGAGTAAAGATAGTTCGTAGTGGTAAGATGACAAACAGTCACCGATGTTTTTAAGAAGTAAAATTTAAGTTGATTGAACAAACATGTAACAAAAATGTGTTCGCTGTCCTGGTACCACGTTTGAACCGAATATGTGTAGAAAAACATCCTCAAAACTTTTTCAAGACTAGACCTGTTAAGTATTTCTTCCTCACGACTTCTTTATAACAAAGTTCTTATATTCATGTCAAATAAGATGTTTCTGGTGTTACTTGGGTAGTCTCTTTCTTTAGAGAGATCAATTTCCAAAATCCTCCACTCAGGCAACTAGACTCTTGTTGTAATCCTTGTTAGTGGTTCATAAGTTTTACCTTATGAGACATATATTTTCAAAATCTTGAATTTATAAGAGAATTGTGGATTCCATACAGTACATATAAATTTCTGTACAGCTACATATAATTTTCATGTATCTTGTTCTGATTCTTTTCGAAATTTGTCCTTGCAATCAGTGTTCCGTATTTTCAGCTGATCAAAGAATTTAGTTTTCTTATCCGATCTGTTTTCCTCTTGCGGACGGATACTCAACTGCCACTCGCGCTCTACGTTAGTTTTCAGATATCTTCTTCTACTTAATTTTTTTTTATATCGCCTCCATAAAGATTAGGTTAGGAACTCACTAGTTCAGTACCTTATCTTTTTATTTATTTATTTATTTATTTTATATTTGGTCTAACCTTAGTTATTAAACGATATTTTATAAATTATTTCACCGCGCTATCGCACTACAAATCTTCCACTTTATTATTTCGTGTTTCTATCTTTGTTTTGATTATCGTTATTTTCTCTCGATTCGTGCTCCACCGAATTGTCATAAAAATACAGAGTGAACCAGCGGCCCGCATCTTTTTGGCAGCGGAGATGGATTTGCCAGTGCCGGTGGTTTTACCGTAACATATCTTACATCAGACTTTTTTTCATGCACTTTATGAAATTCAACGCACCAACTTGTGAAAAAGAATCATAACAAACATAAGAAAATGCAAAATGTCGCATCTAATGATAGAAGAACATCGCTAAATATGAATTATGGAGAGTGTGAGCTGTTTAGTGGAATACCTGTAACTAGAAAATAAGAAGAATGATTAGGTACTATTTGATTCCAACTACCTTATTGGCTTATCTTGACAGAGGTATTGCCTACACGTAGATTTCTTCAGTGTCGTGTACTAGTACACGAGGGTTGGGGTACACGACACTGAAGAAGTCTGCACATTGTAGACGAAACATGTATCTGTCAAGATAAGCAATAAAGGTAGTTGAATCAATGAAAATTACTAATCATTCTTTTATTTTCTAGTTATCGCTAAATATCTCAGAGTTAAGAAGGTTGTCTGTCTGGCCACGTGATGTTTATCCAACTGATTGCGAATTGAATGTTATAAATAATGATTGCATCATCCTCCTTCCAGGAAAATGACAAGCTTATGAAATGTATTCTTAATGCCAATTAGTTCCAAACTTATCAGGGAAGTGTCGAGGAATGACAACACAAAGCAGCATGCAGAAGTTGGAAATCAAACAACGGAATGCTTGCTTCAACACAACCGGCGTCAAAAAGCCATCCTCGAAAAATGCCTTGTACGTAAGAATTGCTTTCAATTTCATCATGAAAATTTCATTGGCGGATTCAAGTTTGTGTGATATCTTATCACAACAAAATTGACCATATTAAAATTTCATAAGGTTGAAAACGTATATTCCATAGTTTCAGAATATTTAATAGTATAAATGTTTTGTATGAAATACATAGTTCATTAGCTTGATTGAAAATATTTCGTTTCATAAGATTATTCTATGGAAATCATATTGATATCTTGAGGCACATATGTTTATTTAAATAATTTCACCAATCCAATTGCCTCGATTCCGTACCCATCGACGTTACAGTTGAGGCTTCTTTTATACTTCCTTGTACCAGGACTGAAAGTTGTTTTAATCGTATCACTGGTGCTGGTAGTCGAATCGTCTTCAATAGACAGTAACTAGTTTAATGTTTCAAGAGTGCCTAGTTTATTTGTTGCCATACTATTTAATTGAATGTCAACTCAACCACCACAACAACAAGCAATGATTATGAGGTGATCCTTAATTGCAATGCTTGGATTCACCTTCCTCTTCTTTCTTTTCGAGCCGTCGACTGACAACTCCTAAGGCTGGGCCAGTACCTTGACTATATGCCCAGGCGGATGTCCTTTCTTGTTGGATACGCTTTTGCAATCCCTGGTTCTGCAGGCTCCACTCTGATTGTATTCTGTAGTATTGCCTCTCCTTTCTCCCTGTGATACTTCATCGTACCACTCTTTAGTGCTTGCTTTTGATTCCTTGATGAGCTTCACGAGAAGGTCTTTAATGAATATAATATTTTTGAGAGTTTGATGATCATGTGTTGTGATTTACAGGTCAAGCTTAATATCGCTTTCAAATTTCGCAACTTCTTCTAATAGCTCTAATCTTATGTTCTAAAATTGCATACCGACAATCGAAGCTGTAGTTTTGTCGTTGTATAACGGGGACAGTGTAGTATTACGTGTAGTATTCTCCTCACAAAGGTCACAATCGGGACTATCTCTGATTTTTATTTTTGCCAAGCAATACGACGAATAATAGTGTTCGAACATAAGTCGATTTAGAAGGCGGATGTCCTTTCTTGTTGGATCCGCTTTTGCAATCCATGGTTCTGCGCTCCACTCTGATTGTATTCTGTAGTATTGCCTTCCTTTCTCCTGTGATACTTCCTCGTACCACTCTTTAGTGCTTGCTTCCAATTCCTTGTTAAGCTTCAGGAAAAGGTCTTTAATGAATATTTTATTTTTGATAGTTGGTACACAGTTTTTAGTTCCATCTTTCGCCAACATATCCACAATGTCTTTGCCAGGAATCTGTACGTGGCTAGGCACCCATTGTATGGTAACATCCCACTTTTTTGCTGCATGTAGTATTTCTGAAATTATCGTTTCACCCTCACCGCTGTCTAACGCACCTGTAAGAATCTGGCACGATGAGCGTGAATCGGTGAACACATCAGTTGTTCTTCTTCAACTATTTGCTAGGCTAGCCAAATAGCAGTGAGTTCAACTGATGTTATTCTAATGTCATGTTGAAGATAGTGGTATCACCTTTTATTGCATTCTATTTTCTCTTTTCGATGCATCAGGCCACATTCTGCCTCTACCTTTATATTTCCCATTCATCACGCCAAGTGTCAGTTGTTTCTTTCTTATCTGGCTGACTTGATCATTTATAACCGTTTTGTCGTCTAGATATGGGTATATTTCAACTTGATCGACCTCATTAATCCGTTCGTTCCGCATTAGTACATCGAAGCTTTTCTTATTCTTGCAATAGAGTTGCTCCATATACGAATATTTTTCAAGATCTTGCCCGTCTGTAACCGTAATCTGTTTCAATTGTCTACCTAAAACATCTTCTCTTCAAATGTGGGCGATTTCACGGCAGGTTACCATTTCTTGACGAAACTGTATTGGTGACTGACCACTAATCGCAGCTAGGGTACTCATGGAGTAGATTTCGTATTTCCAGTGACTTTCCTCAAACTTTAGTTGTTTGCCACCTACAATATGGATGTTTTACTAGCATTGTTGTGCACGGAGCAGCCTTACTCTACGATACTTCGTATAAGACCTTGGTAAACTTTGAGCATCGTGTCTGGGTGCGCCCAATTCTTCGCGCTGTTGAGATCTTTTAGCATGCACCTTTCCTGTACTCTTTCACGAACTAATCTTATGTGTGCTCCAAACGTCAATGATCGATCTATTGTGACTCCAAGATGTCGTTGTTTAATAACTGATTCAATTTTATTCCCCTTAATTTTCACACCCAGAGTTCTGCTACTCAAACTCATCACCATCACACTAGATTTTTCAGCATTAATCAACAGATGCAGTATTTCGCACACCTCCACGGAGTTGTTCGTGTATTCTTGTGCTTTGGCGTTAAGAGTCTCCCAGATGGAAGCTGTTATGATTATTTCGAAATCATCTGCATATTGTACCAACGTGACTCCTTCCAGACGAATGTTATGTAGCTCAGCAGTGTAGATATTAAACAGCGTTGGCGATAATACATCTCCTTGCGGCATTTCATTCGAGATCCTACTGAACGTAGGTCCGTCACGTGGATACATAACTATCTTCCGGTTTTTGAGGAACGAGGGTATCCATGTTACGGCTTCTGCAGGCGTTCGCAGTTTTACTAACGTATCTATCAGGATATCTGTGCGAACTGCGTTGAAAGCATTCGATAAATCAACGCATATCAATGCGGTTAGTTGGGTTATTCTTTTGTTCTTTTTTATTTCATTTATGACAAATGCAGTCGCTGTAGAAGTTGATGTTCCTTTTCTGAAACCGAATGTGGTTTCTGGCAGGATGTTGTTGTGGTGTAGATGATTTTGCAAAATATCTAATACTCAATTCATGATCTTGGTCTGGGTGGGAAGGAGAGAGATTTGCCGTTTTCCTTCTGGGGTTGCTTGGTCTCTTCCAGGCTTGGGTGGCCACCACTTGGATAATTTTGAGATCATCAATTAGAGTGCCACGAAACCACATTTTATAGAGATCATCTATTAGATTCGATGAAACTTCGGGACTAAGTAAACGTAGTATTTCGTAAGATATAGGATCTTCCCCTGGCACAAACCTTTTAATTTTCTTCCCTATAATTGTATCCCACAATACCGATATTGCTGCTACTTGTGTTTTGTCGGATAAACAGGCAGATCCACTGTGTTCGCTTCGCAAAAGGATTGCAGTTGCTGCATATCCAGCGATGTGATATTTCCTGGTTGTTTCCTGTGCTATCGAAAGCCTTCACCGAATATGACCCTGTGCATCTCTGCCTTATTTTTTTCGAGACTCTACACGTTACTCTGTAGTATTTTCATTATTTTATTTGACTCCCCGAATTTTGATTTGGTATTGCAGTACCAATTTATATCTCTGGTATTTGTTCTTTTTCTTTATTTGTGTTTTTGTTGTCTTGTTTAGAGAAGTAATGAAGAGGTGCTTACGTGACTATTGTGTTTAAGTGCGGTGTATTGTGGAGTTTGCAAATTTAAAATGCCTTTTGGTGCATTCCATGATTTTTTCCTTGGTAGTGTAGTCGTTGTCTAGTTGCGCGATAGAAGAACGTGAAGAACGTCATCAGTAGAATCAGCTGCTCATTTTGCATACGATCAATGACCTGCTTCGACATGGTTGCCCAACGCCCTTTTTTTTTCGACTCGATGGTAGTTGTTCAGTGCCAGTCCGGATGTGGCTCCTGCATTCTCGCTGCAGGTGATATTGTTACGTTTTTCAGTTGTCTTATCAGCATTGGTATTCGTTTTCTTGTTCTTGTTTTGTTGCGTGTCTATAGATTTTCCCATGTTCACTGCCGCTTGCACTTTTTTCCTTTCGTTGTTTATCATGAATCACTGCTCTCGCAACGGATCCTTCCAACGGAACTTTCCCTTGGTCATATCCGCGAAGGTTTCCGCCGGAGTTGGGTACTCTTCTGCGACGTAGAGAGTTTCGTACATGGATCTGCTTCTTTGCTTCTGCGTATGTGAGATTCCTCTTCGCCATAAAAGCTTTTTGATTTTGTCTTGGCGTTGAAGCTCTGCACAGTTGGGCTCAGTTGTAGTGTGATCCTTGCTTCCTTGATCCAATCTTCGTGTCTTTCCAAACATCGACCGCACCGTTTTGCACTTCTGCAATTTGCTGAGCGGGGGTTTGTACGTAGACAATTCAGGCAGATTATTACCTTCTGCACGAATGGTTGAACGCGGTTCGAAAAGCAGAACAATCTAACTCTGTCTGGTAGACTACATCGAAGATGTGACGTTTGTAGATGTCGCTACTTCGGAGGGACGATCCTAGGGCGAATTTGTTTATTTTGTTCCTTTGTTTGTCGTTGTTCCATTTTCGCCATTCTTCAGCTCGAAGTACACTCTGTATGGGCCCGAGTCCCTGTGGGTGTAGACTACGTTTTCTCGCTTGAGTTTTTCTTGGCTGAGTCGGTTTTCATTAGCTACTCCAGTTGTTGTTTCTTTTGCCGTATCCATTTGTCCTTCTTCTTGTGTCCGATTCGAAAGATTTACTGTACTGCATCCGGAACCATCCGGCGGATCATCATCGTGACGCTAACCTCAATTTTTTCTCCGAATTACTTCACTTGTTTTTAGCTTTTTCTCGTGTTGTTGTTCGAAAAAACTAACTGCTCCGCGATTGTTATTTATGACACTTCTGCTTTTCGTAGAAATTTTGACCTATTTCACGTTATTTCCACTACACTTTGTCGATTTTTGAAGCTGCGATAATGTTTGCACTTCTACTCGCTTCGACCGGTGTAACGTGGACTGTGAACCGGAATCTCGTTTCAACCTTTTGCTTTTGCACTACTAATTAATTATGTTTTTTATTGCGTACAGTGCGCCAATTTAAATTATAATGTTTTTGAAAATTGGAAATATCTTCTCAACACCATGGGATCCCAGTAGTCAACAGCAGTTTCTGCTAGAACCAAAGATGTGAAGAGAAAGTATCGATAGGTCCGATAGAGCTTGGCAGGTTATGAAAATTGAATAGAAGTAGTTTGAAATTGAGCGTAGGGCTCTGTTTTGGCAGTATTTCGAAGCAGACATAGACATCTTTGCCAAACATCCCACTGCGGGGTAGGGTTTGCTTTTGGTTGATCCGAAGTTTTGAAAAAAAAAACTTATTCAATTAGCAGGAAGCTTTGTTCAGAATGACATATGTACAATCAAAGCAACGATGGATCTTCTTTGATCAAAGTGTGCTGTTATATGGATATTGCAGATTTTTCTTTTGGAGGTTTTGAAGGACATATTTTCCTATCAACATGAGACTTTAGGAGTGGATAGCAATTTTGCTAGATCGAAAGATATAAAGAGAAAGTGTTTCTAGCTCCTTTAGAGTACGACAGGTTGTGAAAATTTAATAAAAGTAATTGAAATTTGAGCGGAGGGCTATTTGAAAGGCAGAACCCGATCAAGCATACAACTTTTTACCAAGCAACCAAAATGGCTGGAAGGATACCCTCTTGAATTTACTTTTGGAATTCACTAAATAAGTGATTAAAGCTCTACGTCTACAATGGAGTTATACATCTGACACCACCATGCAACATTAAAATCTATATTTCAAGTTTCTGGTAAATTTACTTTTAAGATGAACCAGGTCTACTTCCAATGGTACTATAGTTGTGTTTAACTTACCTCTGTTTATACGATCGTTGCGATGCTCCTTTGGTTTGAATTAACTTTTCGGATCAGTTTCAGAAATTTGTTTCTCAATCGAACAATCGAAGATGAATAGTTTTGCCATGGAAAAAATGAGGTAAACATCGATGATCACCGGTTGCAGTGCGTTTTTTGCTTGATGGTCCTGAAAGTAAAGATGGGAGAAATGATTATTCGTGATCATGACCAACATTAAAGAAACACAATGAAGAACATTATAATGAGACTATTTTTAAATAACCAGGGAAAATATTTGAATATAGATATGTAAGAATACCACGTTTAACACCAGATAAACAAAATAAAATAGCATGTACACATCGTAAATTGCAAGCGATCCATTGAAACGCGGAAATTACTTGGTAGAAATGATAATTTCTAATCGTTCAGGTTCTATTTTGGGTGAATCAGTTTCTATTTGCTACATACTTACTTCTAATATATAGCTCGCTCTGTAGTTTTCTTTGTTTCACTGTTATGGTATGTTGTGATGCATTGTATAAAAATTTCGGATCAGTTTTAGAAATTTGTTTCTATGCATTGTTATGTACGATAATTGATAATTTTGTGGTGATTTAGTAGAACATGATTCTAGTACCCGTATCTAGTGTAACATCGATGGTGATGTATTTTAATACATTTCTTAGGAGGCAGTTCATTTTATTGTTGATTCTTGATACGAAGGAAGTGAAAAAGGCAATGTTTTGCATTCATGAGCCTGAAAATAAAAAAGCAAGAAAAATAAACTGAATAAAATGTGACATTTTCAAAGATTAATTAATCAGGTTATAAATTTGATTAAAAATTATTAAAAATACATTAGTTATTTGAAGAGAAGCATATTTAATATGTTGAGCTTTGTAGCAAGAATGAGACAATTAAGACATCTTTGTTAACATAATTTATAGCTTTGTATCATAGAATATATTTTATAAAAAAATCAAATAAGAATACATATAAAAGAATAAATGTTTATAATGACTGTTCTTTGGTATGAAAGTCGCTAGTGGAGATGGCAGACATTGACAGAGTGCCTAAGTCAGAGAATTAAAATTAAAATTATTCACATCTGTAATTCTTATGCTTTTAATTTTTAAAGATTAAATGTTTGAAACCTGGATTGTTTGATAAATCAGGACAAGATATCCTAATTACGAATCCATCAATATTCTGTCTTCTTCGAGAAATCTCAAGCATCGGTGGCAAGTATGCTACTGACTCACTAATTAGTTTACTAAATACACTCCCAGTTATTTATTTTGCGCTGCAATGTCGCTAGATGCGTTGAAAAAATTTCAATCTCATTACATATAATTGTAAATATCGTGTTTTTACTGACCATCGAAAGCATTTCAAACTATAAAGTTGTGCAAATCGGAGTACATGCTATTTTGAGGGAACATACTTCTAAAATTTCGTGTCAACCATTTAAACTTTTTCAATTGAGGAGCTTCGTTTGAGAAAAGAAATGTTATCAAAGCTTTCCACGTTCAAGCTCGAACACTATCATAGCAACCAAACGTATGTCATTCTTTTTAGGGCATGATTTATTCGAGTAACCCCAAGGCAAACATTATAATGGGGGACATTCGCTATAATAACCGCCAACTATAAAAACTGATACATCAACCAATTCAAACGAAAAAAAAAACCGGATGGCCTTCAAAGCAACGTGTAGATACACTTCGGTTTTCATATTTCGAGAAGAAATTGATACGTATAACTAGCTACATTCAATAACCTGTTCTGCCGTTTGATCGGTGTGCGTAAACGAAGAAGACGGTCACCCATGTTAACAAAATTCAGGTGTTCTCGTCTCACAAATTCTGAACGGCGTGTGGGCATAGGAAATGAGAAAGGGCTACTGGCGAATGCCAATTAGAGCAAGTGTTGTGACGCACAAATAGCCACGTGCGTCAGAATGAGTCAGAATTTGCGCCTTGGCATAAAGAAGAAATATTTAAGATTTCACTTAATCGGTATGCATCGTTCACAGAAGTGTTGATTACGAGTTCGAGTAAAAACAATAATGCTTCTTGCATGAAATGCTACGTGAGTCACGCATACCGCACGTATGTATCATTCACGAGTTAACACTCGTTCTGACCAGCTAATCTTCCGTCAATGTCTGCGTGAGTGCGTTTAAATATAAATAAATCAGTTTCTGGTATCCGGCAGCTTGATTAATTCTCGTTCGATTTAAATCCGATACTAATGAGTCAGAATGGAGACGATTATAGCAACAAGAGTCTATTGGCCGTGCTTTTGAGAGATTGTAACTTTTTACACTGATATGTACGGCAATGGAAGCGATAAGATATCAGCGTGGCAGCGTGTTTTTGAACTAATTAATTTACACAACGATTGTCCTTATCACAAATTCATTGCTGCCACGTCGGTTGTGCAACCGTTGTTCTTATGCTGGTAGAAATGTATAATAAACTACGATCATAGAAGCAACGCGACAATACGATCTGAAAAAACGCGACAATACAATCTGAAAAAAGAAATAGCATTGACAGATCGTGCATTCCAAGTCAGACGAACAAGACCGGTAACGACGCTCGTGGTGTGGTTAAAATTGTGTGACTGCTTCTCACCTCATGGTGTTTGGATTAAATCCTAGGTGAGGTCAATGGTTATGCGATCTATAACCAAGTGTGGAAGAGCCTCTTCGAAATTACAAGAGACCGACATTATTCAAAGGAAATGGAATATATATAGAGAACGAGAACGGTTCATACTTCGTTCAAGCCATTGTCACTTTACTTTCCGTCAATTCTCCTTCACCTTTTCACACTACATCATCAGGCAGCGCTGCACCTAATTGTGTAAACGACTGCACATACGTCTTATTCGCTATACTTCTTCGCCTTGCTGCGACACCCTGTTCGGTCTGAAAGCCCTGCGACACAGTGTGCTTCACATCAGCCAGCGCGCACAGGTCACCACACTGATCGTGTATAGCCACGCCACATCCATCGTCAGCTAGTCAACAACGTCGAAGACAAGCGCATACGTATGATATTATATTAATCCGCAATAACTGGTTTTTGGTTTCTCCCGTATTTTCCCGCGGTACACCCCTTCGGATCCGGAAAGCCATCCATTGTACCATTTACTCGCGCGGGCTGTCTTTGGCGTCATTCTGTTTTCTTCAAAATTCCTTGTTCGATCTACTTCGGGTTCGTTCCCTCTTTAGTTTGTTTCCGTACACAGGTTCTCACCACGTCGCGTTTTTGCTCTCTCCAGAGCAGACACAAGGCCAATTGGGAATGGTACTTCCTCGGTTGGATGTTCCCGCGTTTGTGGGCTCTCATCACGAAACAGCTTTATGAAGGATTGAGGGCGATAAAGCCGTACGATAAGAGAAGGTAGGTGGCAGACGGCCGAAGTAGGGAACAAACCTAGAGGCTACAACCATGGTTGCAAATACGTATTTCTGCTCAATGTCAACCTCTTCTAGTAACTCTGAACTTCAATTGGGTTTGTTTGAATGTTTGGAAAATCTTTTTTTAAATTAAATGAGCAAATCATCGCTGTAACGAATCATTCAGGTGAGACCCATTAAACATCGAATCGATTCGCTGGTGAATATGAGCTGTACTTTGACGATTAAAGGCTGCGTTCAAGCCAATCCGTTGGCGGCGGGTGGCAATGAAGTACCAATACATATGTGCAAAGTAGCTACGGAGTCGTAGCCACTCCACATCTGGAAGTTGGCGCGAGCGTGATCTTTTGTTTGGACTAATCTCATACAAGTGTAAGCTACTCCCGCCATGACTGCATTGATCCACGACTCAAGGCGGGTCGTCGTAACTCTGGTGGCGGTGGTGGCGGAGGCCCTGCGCGCGAACCCATAGCTTGTTGGATCCATTTAGAGAGCACGATGCTTGAATAGGAGAGAAGGTGAGTGAGCACACCCTGCCTAGAAAGAAAAAAGAAACATCAGAAAACAGTATCCAATGTTTGGACCACACTTTATGTTCTGCTTCTCTTTCTTTCGCGAAGCTATCTATGTATATTGGGCTCACTCCCTGCAACCATCAGCATCTTTGAACCAAACGTGGCCGCGCGAGCTCTGTGAAAAGTCAATAAACTTTTGCCACCGTTTTCTAAACGAGTTTGAACCAGTTATTAGACGTGCTACAACATGGAACTTGCAGATGTGATAGTATGATGCCTCACACTGCTGATGACGATGAGAGGTATTCGAGCACGAAGGCGGAAGTGAATTTTAGCAAATTCTCTAGCTGTTGATGATTCAGTGTCAAATTATTTGAAAATGACCCGTTCATTTGGAATTCCAGACATGAATAATAACCGAAGTCTTCATGCAAATAATACAGACAAAAGAATCAATCAGGCAAAAGAGTGCCGAGATCGTCTGATCGTTGGACAAGGGACTTTCCCTTCAAAACAGATGCCTCAAAAAGACATTACGAATCATTTTCTACTTCATTCACTGCTCTATTCGAAACATAAAGACGCTGTTGTAGAAACACTCCATGTGACGTAAAACAGCAAATATCGTACAATCACCAGCAGTAATGAGTCCAAAGAAAATTATCCAAAATAGAGTGAGCAAATGTGATGGGTTGATGATGTAGGCTGGTATACAACGACCACCAGTCAAACCTACAAGTTTTTATTATTGTGCTCTGTATAATTTCCGCATTTTTTTCCAAATTTTACTCTGTATATTTTCCAAATTTTTTGCTAGTTATATTTATTCTAACATAAATTAGCTGTTGAACCTGAATTGCAAGCAAATGTTAGTTTTAGTGCCAACCTTTTCGTCGAAGACTAATAAATTATTATCCAGAAGACGGAAGAATTGATACGAGGAACGCGCAGCTAAGTAGTATTTTTTTTCTCTTTATTTGAACTGAGAGGATCGTTTTGAGCTTCCTTCAGTGTCGAACGGAGCTATGGGGTCGTGGTTAATTTTCCATAAGGGATGCTTGTGTTTGAGAACATGAGAATCATTTTCAGTGAGCTAATTGAGCTGAAGTGCTGGGGGTTAGTTTTTCGGCGTGACTCTCCACCTGTGTTCATTGATTCTGTTTTCGGTAACCAAAACCCTGCCAAAGTGAATTTTGATTAGGTGTGCAGGCTAAGTTTGTAAATTAATCGGTGCAAGAAGAGTATATTAGACGCAGTTATCATCTTACTACCGGAAGGTTTCCGACACTTCGGCGATGACCGGCTTGATGTGAACGAGTGCCGACTGCATCAGTGCGAGTCCAGCAGAACTTGGCCGGGATCTAGGACATCGAGTGGAGCTGGTTTGCAATGCAACAAATAATTTATTTCTACCATATTTTGAAGACAATATCTAATATCCTGTTTTATTTTGTCTATTTTGTTTTGTTTTGTTTTTCGTTATGCTTGTCTCTTTTCAGTCACATTGGAGTTGTCCATTGCGTTTGGCGGATAGTGCTTGTTACTTACAACGTATCGTTAACCAAAACGAACCCTGCTGCTGACCTTTTCCCAACTATTCAACATCCCAGTGATTTCTCGATTTCCTTCAAAGCGAGTATCATGTCAACACGTTCCTTCCCATTCCCTACTTGACCAGCATTCGGGCAGGGCCGGCGCCGGTATTGCTTTATGATGGGTCACCAGTTTTTACACATTGAATATGTATGTTAGTCCCAAACATCATCTGTTGGTTTTTTGTGTAAATACAGCTGATCTGGCAATAACGGAGTTGCATCCGTGGGCGGTCAATCATGCTCATTTTTGCGTAGTTTTCCACACTGGGAAAATGAGTCAATATACATTGGATTGATAGATATTTTTGAAATGTTTGTGGAAATTGTTCAATCGGAAATTTTTACTTGTTTCATTTGGGCAAAATGACGGATAGCAGCCGCAAATCTGGCTTCTTGCGTATTGTGTAACCTTTTGCAAACGAGCACAAAAATCGCTCTATATAAGTCATTGATCTTACAAGTTTCTAGAAGCATAAACATCGAAGAAAAATAGTAAAGCATTCGAGTTTTCGAGTACAAAAAGATGCAAGTGTTGCGTTGCGTGCATATTGTATCAAGGACTTCGTGATTTCAACGTCGTTGACAGTTCGTAGACAATTCACTGAGCTGCCAAACTATTTCAATTTGGTTCACCACCAGACACATTTCATTTATTTAAAATCCTCGCCCCATCGTCGCATTTCCGTATTTCTTAGAATACCTTTTTAACAAATGGTGTCAAATTTGGCAGCTCCTCCTTGGAATGACCAATAAGTTCTAGCCAAAATTTTTCCAAACGGTGTTTTTTCCTCTGGAATCCGGCAAGCAACGTCTTTGAAGATAGCATTGAGCACAGCTGCCCAAATTCTTCTTTCCCTTTGTGAGGAACTGCAGCGCTCAGATAGTCTTTATCTACGAACGTTTCCAGCCACAGCAAAAGAAACGAAGGCATGGGAGATTCGATCTGGGAAACGACTCGACCATTGCTGCAGACGTGATGACAAAATTCAACTTTGGTCCCAGCATCTTTTAGTCTACCGCATCAACCACAAAAGCGAAGACTTTTGATCGGAATACCGACGAAAGCTCCGTTTGAAATTCGGATGACTTTCCTTCAGCTATTTTTCTTCCTACTTCCTGACTTCCACAAATCCACAAGTCCACAAATCTTCTCCAATGGGGCGACATTTGTAGCGCTCTTCTAGCAACTTGTTCATTTTTCTACCCAACGAACTTCGCAGAATTTCAGTGGAAAAACTAATCAACCTAAAAAACACGATTTTACATCTTTTTTTTCTCTAAAACTCTACATAAGTAATCCTAGTGATCAAAAAATATCGTCAAGCATCAATTGGTCGACATTTTATATTAAGTCTATTTAACAGGGGTTGTAAAAGGACAGCTCATTTTTTGGAAAGCATTCGTTTAAAAAAAAAAGTCTGATGCATTTGGTGTCTTTGTTATTGCTGTAAGGTGTCTGACACAATAGGTTTCTGTCCACAGCAGTGACAAATATTTGTCTTTTATACAAATGGACTGAGACTTTATGATATTTTAAAAATTACAGCCGTGCTACCACCCCAGTTGGCGGAGCTCGTGTAGCATCTAAAAAGAAAAATATTGTAAAAATCTTGCAAAGTTAATATTTGCACTAAAAATTACAGTTATACATACTATAGCGATGCTTCAGCCAAAAGGATCACCTAAGGAGTTCCTGTCAAGTAAAATAAAAACAAAAGTAAGTCATATGCGAAACTTCGAACCTGTCACAGCCGTGTAGCCAGATCTTCTAAGCGGTACGTTTTTGAACAGGCTGAACAAAGCCAGCAGAAAATGATCCACATGCCAATCTGTTAGTCTTAGCCCTTCCTTGAATCAATTGTGTACGACGTGCAAGCCGCAGCTAACCATGATGAGGACTTCAAAGTCAGAGCTGGTCTGCAGATCCCTGATTTCACCAGTCAATGCTTTGAACGCCTTTATTTGACAGCCGGGCCATCCATAGAGCACTGAGCTATCTTCTTCAGCAATGCTGGTTTGCAGAAAAACACTGTTTCATTCCGTAACTGAGATCATTGGACCGAGTAAATGACGAAAAAAGGCCACTCAAATCATTTTAAACGAGGTGTGAGAACGGTTCTTTCCATATGACAAAAAATCCCGATGAATTTTGAAATTCCCGACCTTTTCCGACATATTTCCCGAAGATTCTGAACTCCCGCATTTTTCCCGCATTTCCCGATTTTTTGAGTCTGTGGCCACCCTGAAAGACACGGTTCAAATCAGATATGTAAAACCATTAGGCCGAATGGATCAGTAGGACGATTGGAATTTATGATTTCTTGAAATCTTCTAGACATGACAGAAATGAACCTTTTTTTCAATCATGCAGCATCTAGCAATTATTAAATTTTCTTATTTCAACAAAAGTTTCAATCGGCCACAAAGGAATACTTTGAGGAACAATAAATTTAGTACTTCATGAAATATTTCTTGGCATGAACGCAATGAACTTTTATGGGAGATTTCTTCTCCTTTAAATTATAAGCTGTTCATTCTAATTTAAAATCTCCTCATCTGCTGACGGTTGAAGTGAGAACTTAGTAAGCACTGTATCAAAAATATATCCACACATTTTTCTTTCCAATCATATAAAATGATCTTTTATTCAAACAAATTGATGATTTTTTATTGTTCGGGGTTGTGCATTGTGAACATTGTGAAGACCGGATGAAATTATAATATTATTCTTTCACGAATTTGCGAATTTTTAATCGAACACTTTTCATCAAGTTCCGGATCAATTTTTTGGACGCCTTGGTCCAAATTTTTTTTGAATTCCTGCATATTCTCAGCTGTTTTAGCCATTTTTTTGAAGACCACAATCGCCCAATAACGTTCGATGGGCCGAAGCTGAGGGTGATTTGGCGGATTGATGTCTTTCTCAACGAAATCTATACCCTTTTCCGTGAGCCAATTGAGAGTTGTTTTGGCGTAATGCTTCGACGCTAAATCTGGCCCAAGGGCAGCAACCTTTTCTGCAGACACTCACCTTAATTTTTACGTCTTTTTTCAATGCGCGACATTTTGAAAACGAAGAATTTCAACCATGCAAACAAGTAAACAAACGAAATGTGGCACTTAAATGCACAGCATGCTATGATGAACACATTAAAACCATCAAAAATACACGCGTGCAGCGCAAATGTACGTGGATAGCTTATTTTCGATACATTCCTTACTAAAAAGCTGTTTTTTTATCATTATTGTTAGTTATCAGTAACAAATAATCAGTAATCTTATTAGTAGTAATCAGGATTTCTTTCAGAGAGAGAGAGTGTAATGGGATTGTTCTAAAATTCATAACAAATCATTCTCCCATTGAAGATAAAGATTCAATGATATTTCTTTGCAATGCTCTCAAGTGGGGTCTCGCAGGTAACAGACCTAACATAGTTATTTCCTTATTTTTAATTAATTTTTTTTCTGGAGATGAACCTGCCCCAGGTTAAAAATCCCGAAAATCAACAACATGTTATAGAATGATCTCACCAAATGCTCCTATTCGATTAAATTTAAAAGCTTTAAAAATGTGTTCCTTTTATAGCAACTTGAGTCAAAAATTAACAAATCTCCTTTCAACTATGTATGCGAAATACGAATACGAGCAGTGTCGAAATAGAAAATGTTTTAGCTAACTTTGAAAGCTTGACGATCTCTCCTCGTCAGGACTTTAACCTTGTAAGTTCTATTAACCACAGGTAATCGGTCTACTCATAGTGCAATATGTCATTCTTGTTGAATGATATATCGCCTCCATAGAGCTAACGCAATTGCCTTGGGAATAAAGCTTTAAATACAAACTAACAGAGTTTTTGGAAAAAAGAATTCTTAATTTACAAGCGGCATCAATACGCATTCGTGGTTTATCATTGACTTTTTGGATCATTGTAGATAAATTGAAAAAGTGTTTATATATTTTTTTATAAAAAAAATCAATTGAAATGTTACTAGTTTTTTTTTAAATTAAAATCGTTCTATTAATACGCTCGTAAAAGTATAATTTTTAAAGTGTAAAAAGGTGAAGTTGTTGAACAGGTTGAATTTATGATCACGCACAGTTGGAACGAATCGTGTGAATTTCTGCGTTATCTAATACACATATATGGAATGCTACACTTTAAGAGAAAAAAAAAAACTTGTTAATTTAAGTGTACTTGGATGCACAAAGAGGAGCGGTCTGTAAGACAAAAAATTGCGTCTGTTCTTAATTTGAAAGAACATAAAAAATCAAAATTATAGCTTACATGACATAACGTAAAAATAAGTTGAGGAACACAAAAAGGCTGAGGAACACAAATGTTTCTACTGATCATGCAAAAACAAATGCTTCTTGATGTAAGTTTTGATGTGAAGGATTTAGTTCTAGTTACCATCAGAAAACAAAACAAGATTCGGAATAACATATAATGTAAGAATAACAAGAATAGAAAAAGGGGTTACTCTAGGCGATGACAACCAGAACACGACACTGCTTCTCTAGGCTGTTCAGTTTTAGTATATAAGACTTAATTAACTGCTTGTGTAACCGATCAGCAAAAATAATCAGAATTCTAAATCTGATCGAGTGCCTGTTAGAACTGATGTTCCTCAGGGAAGTATTCTTGGGCCTGTATTGTATAATATTGTTTGTCTAGCTGCTATGCTACCATGTAAAAAAGGAACTTTAAAGGATTTAAAATAAAATTCTGAAGTTGATTTTTGGGGCCGCTCTCTTGTACAGCACAACTGAATTACACACAAGTTCACATGTGGAGACTCGAACTCAAATGTCCAAATGTTTATTTACCCCTTTTTATAGATAATTATTTGTTTTAAATTTAATTTTAACAAGTAGACTGTTATATGAAACGCAGGTATATAGAAAACCTGTTAAATATACGGCACTGCTGAGGCATGTAAACTTGTCCAAATATATTTTATAAAATATTAAGCTTCCATCATAGTATGACCACATAAGATAAACCTGAATGTAAACTGATTTAATTTTTAAATAAATAATGAAAAAAAAAGCATTCAGCCCAATCCGGCACAGTGCGCCTAACCAGCGACAAAAGACGCACATTCAACTAGAACGAGCGTAAAAGTTTGCGGGCACTTTCAAAAACTTTTCAATGGGAATAACCGCCGCAAAGATGGCCCCGATAGAGCATCAAGTGATGAGTGAAAGAAAAGGGGATACAGGTGCGGTTTTGGGTATTAGTATCGCTACCCCGCGGAATACGCACCGCTATCCCGAAGGCGTCAAAAGGCGGAAACTAAGCCAGTTGAACGCGCCGCGCGCGCTTGATATTATGGTTTCACTTGAAACCCGAATTTATCGACTAGCGACAATCGATTTTACTCTCATTCTGTACGTTATACCTAATGTCGGAAGTAGTGCGCTGTATGGCGCGTCTGATACGCTATACAGCGCGCTACTTCCGACATTAGGTTCAACGTATGGATCGACTGTAAAATCAATTGTCGCTAGTCGATAAATTCGGTTTTCAACTGAAACGATAATAATAAAAGAAGCGTGCGCACTCTCGTCCAGTGGCGGCAAAGCTTATACAGGAGACGGTGAGCGTGTGGCATAAGCAAATACCGGTTAAATTTAACGGTTAATCTGCACACCCACCGCGTTTGCCCCAGAATAAGACACCCGCGGGACAGATGCGGCTGGAGTACAACGGAAGATGTATGTACGTGACCAACTGCCATCAACTTTACTCATGTATGATGATACATGGCTATGTGTAATGGTGACTATGCTCCATACCGCTCGTTACTAATGTATGCATTGGCATATTTCTGAGATTAGTCAAATCGTTGTGCAGGTACGCCATTTTGTTTGCACTCCAACACCGTTCAAATCCGCGTGCAATTAACTTCCGAAAATAGAACCATCGATGAAATACTAGCTACAGCTCAAAGAAAACCGCAAACGAATGGCGTCGTCACAGAGATCACAGCAAAGTACGCCGTTATTAGCACCCGTTTCCAAAAATAGCAAAATCCCATAGGCAACTTTTCAATTCAGAACGTTGCTAATGACGACGATGAAACTGAGATGAGTTAGCACGCGATTATCGAGTGATTACAACGCTTCGGTGACGCTTCAGATCATGTGTTAGATCGATTGCAATTCATGGCCTTCTACGAACGATTCTTCATCGACTAAGACGACAACGGGTGATAAGATTGACATTGACCTCCCACCCCACTAACGAGAATTGAACATCCGATAGTGAGTGCCAGAGCAACAGTAAGCACACATTTACCTACACGATTTGCTAAAAATACTTCAAGGGAAAATCGTTCAATTTTAGCTGATCTTTGAACCGCCTGTCAATACGGTTATGATCACACTATCCTGGTATTCCGAACTTAAGAACATTCGAACAAATACGCAAATATGACGTGCGTCATCGAAGAGATTTGAGCCAGTCGACGAGGAGTATGATTAACAATAATGGGATGGGTATTGGCAAGCTAACAATCACGATGCAAGCAAGTCTATCGCAATAATTCATATCACATAGTTACTCAGGTCAAGAAATTAATCGAACATAACTCTCAACAGGAAGAAAAGTTTCGCGGCAAGGACCAACGCCCTTAAAATTTTCTAAATGTGTACTCTTTCTTTTCACCTTTAACCTCGCCTTCACGAGTTGATTTTCTAAACAAAGGCACAAATAATTTGTAGTTATCTGCCACGTAGCCCGTTAGCAAGAAGGGTGACTTTTTAGGACGCTCTCTCAGCTTTTTATTATATGACCACTTTATTTTTTATTCGCATGCCCTCCTTCAATCTCTAATGACGCCTGTAGCAAAAAAAAAAAAAGAGGAAAAAGAAAATCGAGTGAACGTCGGTGGCGATGAAGATTTACATAACTGTTGTCTTTTTTCCTTGTCTTTCCTTCGATATAGCCATCCAAATCCAAATAAGCATTTGAGTGTGCAATGCAATGTCTATCTGCGGTTGCTCTCCAGTACCAGTTTGCTACCGATTTATTTCATTAGGGCTTTCCATCACGCGCAGATGCCTTTTGCACAAGAAAGCGCAACGAGCGAGATAGAAAGAGAGAAGGGAAATCGTCGCATCCGAAAAACATACATTCGGCAAGCTAAAAAACCACAGAAAAGATTCAGGTGTGCGATGGCATGTACTAGATTGCTCCGCTGGGATGCGTCGTCGCGGTTTGAGTTGGAGAGTTCATTGATTTTTCTTTTCTGTTGCATGCCAAAAGGTTTTACTATTAAGCAGCGCCACCATCGGCATAGATACAGCATTGCGATGGGGTTTCCGTAGAAAGTCGAGAAAAGGTTATTTTAATTGAGAACGAGGTTACCTGTAGGCAAAAACATTTTGCACAAGTTTTGCTCAGGAATTTTTGGAATATTACGTTCCTATTTAAAGACCCACAATTGAAAAGGGCAAAACTCTGAAACCTCAACAATAAAAAAAAAGAAATGAAAAACATCAAAAAAACCATCAGTTTGTCTTAGGGGCTATTCATAAACCACGTAGACTTTTCTAAGGGGGGGGGGGGGGGGTGTCTGACCAAAGTCTACGCTCCATATAAAATTTCAAAAAATTGTATGGAGAAAACTCTACGAGGGGAGACGGGGGGGGTCTGAGATTTTCAAAAATAAGTCTACGTGGTTTATGCACAGGCCCTTAAAGGTTTGAAATTTGATGGGCGTTCATTAAGATAACTTATTTTAACATGTTAATAAACTTGCAAAACTCAAAAAGAATTAAATTGCACATCTAATCCTAGATCGAAAACATCGCGGGCTGTCAGGTTTTCTTATGAAGCTCACCTTATGGGGCTTTTATTTACCAAGAAATAATAAGAATATATTGGAACATGGCCTGCTGAGATATCGTTTTGTGATTTACTTATTTATTTATTCATTATCTGACATGGTCTTCATGAAATGTACTTAATCCTAACTTGGTTAAATATATTTAGAGATCGTAAGCGTCGTTTGAAAGTATTTGTAGACAAGTTAAAATCAAAAGGATGATATCCTAATTGAAATTGTCTGCTTATTGAGTTCACAGGATCATTGGAGCCATATAGAGTATTCATCGGAGTAGGTTGAATTAGCAGTCGTGACCGCAATACACGTTCTGGAGCATAAATCCTCATACGCTCCAGCAAGGCAGGACTATCGATTTCGGCACGGAGTATTTTGGAACCAAATACGGCTTGATTCATCTTACGACGATTCGCCAGTGGTTCAATGCTCAGTAAGCCACAGCGATGCTCACTGACTTTAAGAAAGTTCGACCTGCCCCAACGAGCGAATCGATCTTGTAACTCTTGGAGTTGCCTGCAATCAGCTTCATTACGTACTACGAGATATATTTTCAAATCGTCTGCATAAATCAGTATTCCACCTTTTGCTAACAGGATCGTCACGTCGTTGAAAAATAATACGAACAGCAGTGGAGCCAAGTTGATACCTTGTGGAACACCAGAGCACGGAGAGAAAGGAATAGACAATGTTGATCAAATTTTCACATTGAGTTGTCTGTTGCTTAGGTACGAGCGGAGCCAATTACATTCTCTGCTTGACACACCAACTCGAAGTAGCTTTGCAAGAAGAATATCATGGTTCACAGTGTCAAAGGCAGCTTTTATGTCCTAATGTCCATCGTCCAAAGTTCCGATACAAAAAGAGGTAAATTCACATAGGTTACTCTCTATGGATCGCTTGGGATAGAATCCGTGCTGAGATTCACTGATGCACAGTTCCTGCACAAACTGAACAGTAAATCATTCACAATAATTTCAAGACATTTGGACCCCGTCGACATAGAAGTAATCCCACGGTAGTTATTGCCTTTTTATGCACCGAGACCATATGAGAGGTCTTCCATGCGGATTTAACGTTGATGCTGAAGTGATAGGTTGAAAATTGTTTAAAGAGGAGCGATCAAAAATGAGCTACACTTTTTGAACATACATGAGGGAATGCCATCAGGGCCAGGCTGTAAAGACTGCTTAAGTTTCAGTAGGGCTGCTTTAACCATTGATGCATTAATCTCGAAAATGTCTAAATCGACCGCGTCTCTTGGTTCTAGATCAACAGCAAATTCTAACTCCTCCACAGTTGGAATCCTGCTTCAAACACGCTAGTAAATTGCCGAGAGAAAAGCTCACACTTTGCTTCAGCCGTTTGTGCATTCAATTATCCTATGTGATTTGATGTGATAGGTATCGAATTGAAAACATTTATACCTTTAAAAAACAAAGAAGTTTGTGAAGCACAGTACAAAAAATATGGTGTTCTTACATCATCCGCGTTTCTATTTTTGTATCTATGAATATCACTCCCCCTTTCAACTCGAAAACACAAATATTGAGGTAGTAAACCGTTGATTACTTTAAAAATGAACACTAGTGTCAAATACACAACTCTCTACTTCACCGATAGCCACTGTAGTACATCTAACGAAAAAACAAAAGGAAGTGAACCTATGACATACTTACTTACGACATACGTACTTCTTGGCTGACGATGACATCGTCAATGTGAGAGACAAATTTTAATCAATCATTAATAATCACGCCAAGATATTCAATCTCACGAACGCGATCTATTGTCTCATCACCAACAGAGACGTCTTCCATTACTCGATTCCGCGAAGTTACTATGCCATTAGTTTTACTTATGTTTAATTTCAACTGTTTGTACTTCAACCATCTACTTAGAAAACTCAAATCTGCGTTCAAATGTGAAACGGCCTCATCAAGGCTTTTAGCTGCTATGAATAACACGCTATCAACAGCAAAAACATTAATATCACAAAATCGCAAGACTCGTCGCACGTCATTAATATATAGAATGAATAAAATGGGCCCTTATACACTCCCTTGTGGTACGCCAAGGCTGTTCTCCACAGGGCTCGATACAGAATCATTAAAAACAGTCCATAGAATTCTGTCAGACAAATAGCGTTCGTACCATATATATGCAGAAATGGCAATCGTGCCTACTTTGGACTCCGAAGAGGACGCTAAGATCGAACAAAGTTCGACGAACTGCAAAGTTAACCATCTATAAGACATTAATTAGACCTCCACGGCCGCGAAACATGGACATTGCTAGTGGAGGACCAACGCACCCTTGGTGTCTTTGAACGGTAGGTGTTGCGTACTATCTACGGTGGAGTGCAGATGGAAGACGGATCGTGGAGGAGGCGAATGAACTACGAATTGCAACAGTTGCTGGGAGAACCTCCTATCGTAAACACTGCTAAAATTGGTCGACTACGGTGGGCTGGGCATGTAATAAGAATGTCGAACGACAGCCCAGTTAAAATGATTTTCGAAAACGAACTGACAGGCAAGAAGAGGCGCGCAACGAGCAAGATGGATGGATCAAGTAGAAGGCGACCTGTGGACCCTTCGTAGACTGCAAAGCTGGCGAAATGCAGCCAGGGATCGAACAGAATGGAGACAACTTCTGTGTACAGCAGAGACCACCCCAGCGTTGGTCTGATCGGTAAAGTAAGTAAGCATGTAGTTATGTTGAAACACTGAAATAAAACAGCCACCTGTTTCAAACTGCCATAATAGATAATAAATAATGATTATTTATCAAAGTTAGAATCGCGAAATGAGGAGATCAGATTAAATGTACAGGAAGACCCACCACTTGCATTAAATACATTTAATCGAAATTCGCAGAAATCTTACGAAGTCTTAAAGAGTTCTAAAGATGTTCACATATTCACACAAATGTTCAAGTTCAAAAATCGTGATTATTATTTTTTTCAATTTTCTGAACTTATATTTGTTGAATTTCTGAAGAATTGTACGAGCGTTTTGCTCAGTTCCTTTAGTGTATGGTTAATGCAAAGTGAAACAGTTTTTGATTGTTCTAGAAATTAAAAAAGTTACATAGCTCACAGTTAGTTGACAGTTTATTGTTTATCGTACACACCGCTAAAATCGGTCGACTACGAATTTCAATTCATCACTCCATAATATATTTCGCAGAAGGTGGCCTGCTTATTTCTAAATCATAGATCGCTTTCATTCAGACTTTATCTGATTGTTCGACTACTTAATGCATCATCATGATTCTGTCACAAATTTCTACGGAAGTGATACACTGACTTTTCTTTGCTATGCGTGTGATAATACGATCGTCTGCAATTGTTGACTTTTTCGCACGACCTTTTCTGTTGATTTTTAACACAGTTCTATCAACATTCAATATGAAACAAGCGATTTGAAATTGGTTCACTGTTTTAGAGCCCCTTGGTCCGAAGTACACTTTGCAGCTTGCACCTTGCAATACATTCTTGCACTTTTCGGCACAAGAAGCATTGTTTTTGTTTTGATTCGCTTATTTTGACAGAATATTTGAGGGAGTGTTCGAGCGAGTTACGTTATAAAGGGCGAATCATTAAGCTTGGGACCGATGTGCTCGTACTTCCTGAGCCAAAAACTATATCCATTTTCTTCATGACTCCAGCCGCTGGTTTTATGTTGCTGAAGATAGCGAATTGCGTTGTTTCCGCAGCGACCAATAAGGTTTGCTATTTCATTCGGGGATTTCCCTTCGTTTTTGAGGTTTATGATAACATTTCTGAGCTCTGGGGTGCATGAAGCACTTCGACCCATCGTGATTGTCTGTTAACAAAAACGTTGATTTTATTCACAGTATGATCACTAAAAAGCTTATTTTTGTAATTGAATGTGATATTTAATATAATTACCAAGGTTTCGGAATGAATTTTAGAAGTAGAAATGAAGAAAAAACTCTTCGTGTGCTATTGCGCTTTTTGCACCTTATAAGAGTAGTGTGAGAATTTTTTTGTCACAGTGATTTTTTTATCACACATCACCAGACTGGTGATTCAGTACGCGACTAAACAAAGGCAGCAGGGCAATCTAATGACAACCGATTTTGGAGAAACTGTTATCCGGCGTATAGTGCTAAGATATGATTCTGATTTCTGTATTTTGTTGGCTGACACGACGAACCTTTGACACAGAACAGACATCAACAGACATGGAGATAAAAGTTACATTCGGGATGAAGCTTTCATTTGCAAGAGTGAAGCGAAGTTTAGTATCGTAGTTTATTTTGTACCACAATGCTAGATACTTCCAATCTTCGTACGTGTAACTTCCATATCGGACGATGTTTTGACGAATAATGCCAACCGACATTTTCTCAGCCGCTGAGGTCTCAAATAACCTTCCACAAACTGGCGCTCGTATCCTCTGATAGATTT
Source organism: Aedes koreicus (assembly GCA_024533555.2). Lineage (NCBI taxonomy): Eukaryota > Metazoa > Arthropoda > Insecta > Diptera > Culicidae > Aedes > Aedes koreicus. The sequence goes on from JAHHFK020002156.1 coordinate 42,963, forward strand.
CTACTAGATCAGTAGTCGTGGCGACAACAGATTTGTAAATTAGTCAACTCGGCTCATTGCATCTAAATAAAAAATCCATTATTGAGTGCGTCACGCGGACCGTATTTCGGCAACGTGTCCTAACCGTCAACGACCTTTCTTGACGTGCCGTTAATGCTACTCCCAAAGAATGCAGTGGTCTCGTTTCTTCCAAAGGATTGTCACTTCACCGACGACCTCAGCGTTTGGTTCACGTTTAAAAAGTAAATTGTCGATTATTGAGGCTAAGGCCAACGAATGTTAAATATTCGTTAAATTTGACGAGAATTATTTTCTGCATATCTGTGATGCACGTAGCAACTAAATATTAGATAAATTTAATTAATGGTGATCTCGTGTGCTAAAAGTGTGTGGAGTAAACATTACCTGTGCAGTATTCTGTTGGTGACAATGGGTATTGCTCGTTGCTGGTGGCCTGATCTGGCTTTTTGGATCGGATACGGGACTGAATGGAATCCAGCTAAGTACTTTTTCACTATAATTTTTGTGTGGCTTGTGCTAATGTAAGAACTTATTACACTCGAGAGACGCGACGCGAGACAGGACACAACACTTATTGTTCTTACAAAACGTAAAAAGGGGTTTAAATTTACCTTTTAAGTCGACCGGTTTCGGGCTAGATGTTGCCCATCTACAGGACGATGCCTGACATCGCCCTGTAGATGGGCAACATCTAGCCCGTAACCGGTCGTCTGAAAAGGTAAATTTAAACCGCTTTTTACGTTTTGGTGTTGTGTCCTGTCTCGCGTCGCGTCTCTCGAGTGTAAGTACTTTTTCTCTTTTTTTTTGATACCACAATAGTTTTAGCTCCCGGAGTGGATGTTGTGCAGTGGGGAAAATTCCTTCAATTGCACATACATGTTTTGACCGTTTGGTTTACAACTAAAAAACCTTCAAAACATATATATGGAGCGGCCCCATTCGTTTAGATCTTTACGCAGTGTTGTTGGCTCCAGCCAACCAAGGTCTATTACGAAATGTGCGGTCATCTAAGCGCATGCTCAAGTTCATAGATGATGTATCGTTTTTCCACCGTACTGTCACAAACTAGATTCGATAGCAACGTTAAAAAAAAATCATATTAAATTTGTTATTAGAGATTCAATTATTTCAATTGTAAATCCACTCAATCAAGACGGAGCTGATGTTTGCACGTGTGTCAACCGTGCTTTTGCATATAATGCGTTTTATTTGCTAGTTCTTTCCTACAAAAACAATTTTCAAAAAACGTGTTGTCTGGTTCTCTGAGTTAGAATTGCCGTCTTACATATATATCTTTTTTCAGAGATTTGGCCTTCTTTCAAACATGAGCTATCCTTTACAATTATATTTATCAGCTGATCGTTGGCCCTACAAAAACTTCTTCTTTATTTTGCTTCTTTATTTTGTTGTTAGCACTTTCTTCGCTTCACTGAATCACAATAGATTTCTTCTTCTTCTTCTTCTTAACATAAGTCTTTGAGTTGTGTTGTGAATGTTTGTTTTGGTGTTTTTATTTTTCATTCGATATAGATTCCGTGTTTTTCGTAAAGTAAATTATCCCGTAAAATGTTTAGCGGATTGTTATATTTTTTTAACAATTTTTAGTTTTTAAACTAGGATTTTTAAAACGACCAAATCTACTAGTGAGTATTATGCCGTTACCCTTAATCTCCCGAGGAGCACACTTGTTGCAAATTGATTGAATCAGCTTCAATTTGACTCAATTAGGTCACAATAAAGTTGCTGTTACTAATTATGACAGTTTTATGCCGTTACCCTTAATCTCCCGAGGAGCACACTTGTTGCAAATTGATTGAATCAGCTTCAATTTGACTCAATTAGGTCACAATAAAGTTGCTGTTACTAATTATGACAGTTTGGTGTTGCTTGGGCTATCTCTTGCTCTGTTTCGGCTCGAAATGGTCAACTACCGTGTATGCTGGATCTGACGTGTCTTGTGGTTCCATGTTGTTATGTAGTGATGTAATTAGGAGCGCAAATCCTCTGACAAGTTATCTTTGACCGCCGTACTTATATTCTTAGACATTCTTCTCTTTTCAGAGAGCCAGTAATGGCGCTATAACCACAAGCCATATGGGGCTGGGCTATAGTTAATGCTTAAGTCCCAACCGTTTAAAGAGAAATGGAGCATCACTTAACCTTCGAAGACTAGATGCTCCCAACGACCATTTTAAATAAATTTTTGTTCTGTACACCAAACAGGGCATTCTGTTTAACTATTCTCTTCGACTATTTTTTTTCCGTGTCTTCTTAAGGTTGATATCAAATCCTTCCTATCAACAACGGTTGCATGGACGTGTCCAGGTGAGCGATCGAGGAGTGTCTTCGTGGAGATTATTGTGTGAAGAAACTTATCAGTAACCTGATAAGTTTCATGGTGACATGCAATGTCTCCAACGAATTATTCCTCATCGTAGCTCCACCCACGAGGTGTGCAAACGTCAATGTTAATGTCAATGCTAATGCTAAAGTTGAAAATTTGTTTTCGGAACAAGGTTAGCGACATCGTCTTTAAACTGCAGTGTGGGATCGAATCATCCTCTTCGAATATAACCAAATTTTCTGAAAAGATTATTCATTGGAAATCTTGAAAATAATTCCATAATTTCTGCCACGACCAGATGGATATCGCAGTGGCTGCATTCCTGGTAAATTCGCTTCAAACGTTATTTCGCGAGACCGAATACAATCTCTACTGGGTTGTACATCGGGCAATAAGGAGGCAGGAAGATTGCAATAATGCCCAGTGACCGTAGAAAGTAAATTATCATTGGGCCATAGTGGATGCGGGCACTATCTAATATCCACACGGAATGCGATGCGGGATGACGGTCTACCTCGTCCGAATTTGCTAAGTAAGTACGGCAGCACTCAAAAACTTTTGTACGATTGAAGGTTTCTTGTGTACTGAACACCTCCTGCATCCCATTTTGTCAACAAAAAAAAACACAGCAAAGTTATTCTGGGCTTCCTGACAAATTCTCCAACACATACGAGTCGCTTCCCGCGTACGCCGTGCCGTATCCTCTGTTTCGTAGCATTGATCGATTGTCGAAACCTCACCTCATCAAGAAAGAGGAGATTATGATAATCCCAGTTGATCGCATTCAGCTCTTCACAGAACCGTACAATTTCTTCGGACCGTATCTGCAATGTTCGTCTCTCCAGTGCCTTCCATGTATATCCTGCTTGGTGTAAGATCGTATGGGGACGCGAGCGGTGGGTGTTATTAATCTTAAAAATTTGCGAACATCATTTTCGAATGGCCCCAAAGTGTGTATGTGGATTTTCATGTATGGGATTGCGTCGAAGCGGGATCAGATCAAAGGCAGGGATAAAACACAAAATAGCAGCTGTTTAGCTAACTGCAGAATCGACAATTCTACCGTGTTCTGTGTGGTGAAATCGTTCAAGGAGACCCAGACGAACAAGCGACGAGCTGGCAGTGGAAGAAAATCGATGACAATTGACCCCGTGAACGCAAGGACGGCGAGGGTTTACTTCAAGTGCAATCCGAACCATTCGATTCGGGACGTGGTCAAGAAGGTCAATTCTTCCGTCTGGTTTGTCCATCGGACGATGAAGTGGGCCGGAGTTGATGTCTTCAAGATAAGGCCTAACCGAACCGATAAACAGAATACGGTGGCTAAATCCCGAGTCAGGAAGCTGTACTGCAAGTAGTTGGTGCAGCCGAAATGCATCGTAATGGACGACGAGACGTATATAACGACCGGCCCATCAACAGCCAAATATATAAAGAACAATGCCTCCAGAAGCGCCTGCTGCCCTCCTCCGGAAGGTGACACTCTGTTTTAGCCCCGAGCAGGAACGAATAACTTGATAACGGGCTTTGGTATTTAAGAGCTCAGATCAAGAGGTAAAATACCTGAGGGAAATACCATACCCACAATGTTATGCGAATACCAAATTGAGGTAAGACAATACCAAAATAATACCTCTCAGGTATTCCTTCGAAGGAGGCAAATCCACCAAACTCACCAGAACTTCGCCCAATAGAAAAATTATGGGCGATTATGAAGGGCTAGCTCCCTAAAAGATGGAAGGTCTTCAATAACGACAAGGATTTGAAGAAAGAGTGGATGAAAGTGTGTAAGAAAGATGGCACAACCCGAGCAGAAGCGAATAACTTGATAACTGGCCTTGGTATTTATGAGCTCAGATTAAGAGGTAAAATACCTGAGGATAATACCATCAAATTGTTCCCACAATGTCATGTGAATACCGAATTGAGGTAAGACAATACCAAAATAATACCTCTAAGGTGACCAGATACTTACCCAGGTATCCGGAATATCAAGTTTAGTTATTCTAGAGACATTTTGCTTGCAATTCTTAGGTATTTTGCTTAGGTATTTTACCTTTTAATCTGAGCTCTTTAATACCAAGGCCAGTTATCAAGATCAAAATTAGGTATTCATATGCTTTTGTGTTCTGCTCGGGAAGTGCACGACTTGAAGCAATGCGGGTTTCCGAATTTCTCTGCTGCAGTTGTTATCCGACGTCACCAATGATTCGAGGTACACAATTTCATCAACCACCTCGCACCGATCTCCGTTGATTGACAAATTTCGTCAAGCATAAATTCGGTTTCATTTGAAATTACATCAGCTGTTTTCAAATCGTACCAAAGTAAAGTCACATGTAGTTTTCAATTCATGTAGTTCACTTCGAACTGCAATTTTGTTTCCATGCTCCTACTTTCGCCTACTACTTGCAGACTTCATCAATGCCTTGTACTCAGACACCACTCACTTCAAAACTCTTCTCAGGGGATACCGTTGAAACTTCAACCAACATTTTTAGATCCCTGCCAAATTTCAAACTTTTCCAGAATGCTTCATGCACCATCTATTTTTTTCCAAACCCTGGATGCCCTCCAATGTACATTTTCAACGCTTTGGTTGGCGATGAATTGGTTTGTAACTTTGATTTCCTCTCACTTTGCCTGACGCGATTTCTGCGGACAACTCAAAATCCATCCCATCAAGGTATGCATGAAAGTGGGAGCCACCATCGCCGTACCCAAAGATCAGTCATTCGTTTTTTCGCGTTTGTATGTGTTTCAAATTCGATCGAATGGTGAGACCTGCTTCATCTGGTTATTGGTGTTGTTGTTGTCTTAGATTGAATATGTGTGTTGTTTTTACTTATTGAACCATCATCATCGTCATTCGCGGTGGGGGCGACACGCGATGACGACTGAGTGGACTTGAGACTCTTCTGAGGTTGAGCCGTGTGAGAGATTGGTGATTTTAGTTGATAATTACACAAAAGTAATAATATCGGAGGTCTTTCTTGGTCGTTGGTGATCGGCGGATGAAAAAACGCTCCCGCCGCCATCTATATACTAGATGCCCATACTTAACCACCGCGAGCCGGTGAACGACCGTCCTAGTGGCGAAAAAAGTGACTTCAGGTGGGGTTTACTAAGTACTAGACACCTACAGAGTCAGTCGGTGATGCATGACGTAAGGCTTTGTAGAGATTAGTAACTTTATTTGCATAACATTCGGTACGTAGCTTGGCAGTCTGTAGCCTTTTGCTTTGAATGTAGCGAGTAAATGGTCAAAATATGGTCTTTAGCAGAAGTTTGTTGCAACATACACTATTTGCTAGGTCGGACCTGTGGGGTTCCCCTCTTTCTCTGCCTATCTCTTTTCCTCCTCATCAATGAGTTCAATCGCGATCGACAAGAGCGGACGGTGCTTATTACGTTAAGTCGCACGCTCTATTGGTGCCTTCATAAATCACTGCGAGTAGAGCGAGGAATGCCTTTTAGGGGACGTATACATACACCCGTTGATGTTGACATCTGACCTTCTGAAAATGGCAGTTTTTCGAGATTTCGATGCAATGGAAAACGAATTTGTACCATCGATTGCATATGCACTGCTCTGGCCGCAAATGGTTGAGATCGATTAAACTGTGCCTAATTGAGTTTGAAGCTTTTCGCAGGCAAAATATTTGGAGCTTTAGAATGCGCCGTAGTCATCTGTTACATTTGCTTGAGTTGTTTGTTAGATCTGTCGTGGTTTAAAAAAAATGATAATTATTTCGCTTTTTGAATTTTGAAATTCAACTTTTAACTTGGTTTGGCACTGAATCAGAATATACATCGGGGCTGTTTATGAATCGCATAAACATGATTGACGATGCAACTGCAACTGCCTTCAATACTATTAAACTTAGAGTTTTGTTAGTCAAATGAACAAACTAGGTAAATGGGGCTTCATATGGTGAGTTGACACCTTGAAAAGTTCCTATCTCACGCCTCCACTACCCGAGCAGGAGACAACAACATATATATACCTAGTTTTGATCTTGATAATTGGCCTTGGTATTAAAGAGCTCCGATTAAGAGGTAAAATACCTAAACAAAATACCTAAGAATGGCAAGCAAAATATTTCCCGAATAACAAAATTTGTTATTTCGAATACCTGGGAATATCTGAGAGCTACTATTCTGGTATTGTCTTACCTCAATTTGTTATTCGCATAACATTGTGGGAACAATTTTATGGTATTATCCTCAGGTATGTTACCTCTTAATCTGAGCTTTTAAATACCAAGCCCAGTTATCAAGTTATTCATTCCTGCTCAGGTAGTCATATTATCACAAATGACTGCCAGCTGAAACCTGGTGACAGTGGTTGGCGTAGCCTGGGCAATGTTGTCAATTTGACAATAGCGAAGTGAGGGGGTGCGATTAGAGATCGTGTACCTGGAAATCACATTGTATAGATCATTGCTAGATGGCGTCATTAATGCAGTTTTGACAGTTCAGGGAGCTTGTTCACGCGGACTTAGAATATTTTCTATGTAAGATCGGTTTGAGATTTTGTGCTCTAAATTTATTAAAATTAAAGTAAAATTGCAACACCAGTACAGAATCCGGAAAAAATCAATGCAAAATTTCGTTTGAGCGGTTCAAATTCTAACACCTTGTGAACAAGCTCCCTGAACTGTCGAAAAATTGAGATTAATACATTCGGTGCAATGATCTATATTTTTCATTGCCATTTAATTTATAATTTTAGCATGCTTTGGGATCACCATTACATTCCAAAACCATTTATCATAAAAGCATGGAGCAACATTACAAATATTAAAGGCTCATTTTTTCAGCATTTCAGCATAACATTTTCATTAAAATGGCACTTCTGTACTTCAACTACAATTGACATGCGCTTATTAGCAGTATAGGATTATATTTAAAAACAAGTATAATGATATTGTGATTAAATATTAAGTTTATTTAAGAAATCATCAAATCCGGCCCTTCGATCTATCAAATTGCTATATTCGCTAATTGCAATTTCAAAATTGCAACGTATTTTAATTGGAATTTCACTAATTGCAACGTGTTGCAATTAAAAAGCAATTAACTGTCATATGTAGAGGAAAGGCTTGTAAGATGAAACGGCTTGTAACTCGAGTAACACATCTTCATGATTTTATGTTGAGTAAGATTCTATATAACAAAATCTAGTCATATAAAAGTATTTTCAACCGTTATAAAACTTGTGTGTTGCTTGGGAAGATGGCACAGCGCCACTTTTGACATTCACAGCGACAACACTATTGCGCTGTCAAGTGCTAACCTCATTTATTTACTATTCTTCATTTTTCATTTGCTTTTGGAGTGAATACAATCTTCCGATATAGCTCTTCCAGGTTTCATTGTTCGAAAGTGTTGGCATAATAAAAATAGCAATAGGATTCCGAAAATAGCCCATATTTTTTTTTTTTGATGACTATAAATAATCAGTACCTTGGGTAAAGTTGGAGCCTTTTAGTTCTTTTTTCGAAAGATGTCTTTGGGTCCGCGAAAAAAATAAAAATTATACATGTTACGAGCAAAAAACGGATCGTGTTCCATCTTACAAGCAATTTTTTGAAACTGCAATTTTCGATGGATTTCGAAAAATAGGCCATAATTTTTTTTTATCACTATAAATAATCAGTTCCTTGGGCAAAGTTGTAGTTTTTAGTTCGTCTTTCGAAAGATGTCTTTGGATCCACGAAAAAATAAAAATTATACATGTTACGAGCAAAAAACGGATCATGTTCCATCTTACAAGCCTTTCCTCTAAGAGTCAAGCAGTAATCTGTCATTAACTCAAGGGCTTCACGAGTTTTTGACAGTCAATTTGACGCTGCCAAATGTTGCAATGAGCAATATAACCATGTTGCAATGAACGAATGGTCACTGTATTTGAAATGTAACTAGAACGGTATAAAGAAAACTATTGAAAACATGTCTTATTGAACGGTTTGTTACTTTTCAGAAAAAATCATGTTACTTTTCATTGAAATTGTATGTTTATGTGCTCCATTTATGTGAATGATATTGAACATAAATTAACACTACTTTTTTGAGCTGTGTATGATGACTGTTTTCATGACAATTTTTGCCGGAAAGTCACCTTGTATGACCCGAAGAACCTCTACAGAGCTAGACGATATAAAACATGCACCATATCTCAGCTGATTTAAATGCTAGAGGATAAGTTTCTTCTAGGCATTGAAAGTATTTTTATATGACAAAATTGTGCCGACATGAAAAAATTAGGAATGTGCTTGACTTGCTCAATATTAAATAATTGATTGCTGAGGCAGTATTTCAAAATGGACAAAGTAAATCTTACATCTATTTTTTTATTAAATGGTTATGCCTATGCATTTATTCTTCAACTTCCAATAATTGGTTTGACCCCCCCTTAGCCTTCAACACTGCTTCCAGTCGACGCGGCATACTGTTGACAAGCTTTCTATCCACAGTGATGATCCCTTTGACACGTGCCAAACTTCCTTCTCCAAACCATGATATTCCCAAACCCCATACTTCATTGCCTTCTGTATGTATCGATCCTTGTGTGCTTCACCAAAAGCTCTCTAAAATCTCGAACGCCGTTTCTTGTAGGTAACACTAAGCTTCGTCCGAGGGCAATTCAGGTAATAACTCATGTTTAATTATTGTGCCCTTCGGTATGGAAAGGGATATGTGCGCGTTTTGCCGACTTGGTTGCGGCAGATTTCATGTGTGAACAGGCTGCCATATAAACGTTCAAAAGTGCCTGAGCCAAATGGACAGCTTGTAATGATGACTTAAAGAAGCGATGGGGGATCATTGCCCTGATATTCTCAAATGTAGCATGTAGTAAAATGCTTCTTGTCTTCTATAACTAAACGTGATGGAATTTATTAAACGAGTGGAAACTCATCTGGAATGATCTCTCATATGCATCCGTCGAACCATTCTGAACGGCCGTTGTGAGAATATCACCATGAAAATCTCAAATGCGAATAGCATGTTACCAAATACTAATGCTTCTCTCCTTTCTCATGTTCTCTTCCCTATCTCATGACCGCGAGCAATACCATAAGGGTTATTCCAAGTGTCACCTGCAGTGACGTGACACTCCATTTGATTTACCCAGAAGAGTCACGGCACTGCAGGTGACTTTTCTCACTTCACCAAGTGACAAACCTCACTTCGACTCTCGGAATAACCCTCCATATCACACATCGTGAGTCTGGATCTGCGCTACTAAAGTCAGCTCTTCAAAAGCAGAAACACCGAGACGACAACCTGGACCCTTCATCTAAAGAAAATTGAAGCAATAAGTAAAGAACGGAATATAATCCTAACCAATTTTACTTTCAACCAAATTCTCTAACACAAGCTTTAAGGTAAGGTGATTTCAAAATCAAGGTAAGAAAATCATATTAATTTCTCTGAATGTTTCATATATTTATATAACACCACATGTTGAGATGAAGGGTGGGACGTGGGACCATCAGAGTACCCGATTGAAGCGATTTGGATAGGAAGAGTGGGACTGCCAACTTCCTTTTGTTAACATATCGTGAATAAAGGGCGGGCTCTTCTCCCCATCTAGTGGGACTTGGTATGGTTTCTGCGAACTTGTTTCTGGAAGGACATTCTCTCTAGACCCCTGTAGCTTTGTGTAGCGCGTAAGTTCATCTGCTTACGGGCCCACAATACGTTTGTGGCCCTTCATACAGGAACATGATGAAATATTAACCACGATACAACCTTGATCAAATCGTTTAATTAAAAAAATCCTATAGGCAGTTGCCTTGCTACATTAGATGGTAGTTCACATCATCATCATCATCGACGGCGCCGGTGGTGTAGTGGTAAGCGTGCTTGTCTCTTACTCTTAGCAGTCGATGTGGTATGCATTTCAGTCGGAGCCGTTGGGATTTTCTGAGACGAAAAATCTCTGATTACGTCCTCCTTCGGAAGGGAAGGAAAGCCGTTGGTCCCGGTGTTGATAAATTCGATATGTAGGGTCCAGGTCGTCCTCCTAGCGTGACGAACTATCCTCAGTCAGAAAGTGACGTAAATGCGAACCAACATGTGTGTACCTGTGAGTTGCTCAGTTTGCTTCCGAATGTTGCTATCATTATTCTTCATCACGGGTTGATTGATACAACCTCCAAACGCCACTCGAACTGGACAGTAAAAGGTTACTTTCTGCAGGTGTTTTACAACAGAGTTGCTCAACTTTCCACTTTTTATCACAAAATTTCAAACAAACTCTTTGCTCAAAAACATTATTCATGGTGAAATGCGATAAAATATAATAAAAACTTGTCGGATGTTGACAGCTGCCAAACAAACACTAATTGATCACGCTCAAATGTCTGAAAGACGCCAGTTAAATATGTACCAACATAATAAAAAAATACCGGATCGGTCGAAAGGGATTCATTTAAATTACAAACTCCCGATATATTTTGATCACACACAGAGAAAAGTTTGATAATAAATTTTACAATTATTGGGGGTTGGGATCACTATAACAGTATAGTAATTTTGAACCAATTTTGATCATGGTCGGAATGAATCATTAAATGTTGATCCAACATTTGCTATAATGTCGGAATAGTCCTTCTAACCATGATCATAATCAAGAATACCATGAATTAGACCATTTTCATGGTTATTATAAGCATTTTATGCCATAGTCATCTTGACCATGATGAAATTGTCAGTACAACCATAGAATTATTCTCAGTGTAGTGTATTCCCCATTTTACACAATTCAGTTTACTTTTGATGACAGAACGCGCTGCACGGAAAGAATCATTTACACAGCGATGAGTACTTTCTTTTAAAAACATTAACCTTTTTGGCTAAAAATTGGGGTGACTCTTTGGATCAGTAATGGCTGGCCCATAATTGATACGTTGTGGATGCGTTTGCGTGAATTTCACAGTTTTCCTATAGGTTTTCTGTCAAATTTACGTCAGCGGAACGCAAACGTATCTATTGTGGGTAACCCTTAACTCTACTTTTCAGCGATACTTGGTAAGCTGTCCAAAGAAGGTACTCAGCGCAGGGTAAATAATTCATTCCATGTTTTCAGTTACCCTTTATGCGAGAAAAAAATATTGTGATGGAAAACTGCAAAGTTCTCCTTTTGCCATTAGGAGCAATATTTCAACTCCAAAATGTTAAAGCAAAGGCAAGTCGGCCTTTTAAATGCCCCATTCTGCCTCTTCCCAAATATTTCCCCATTAATGGTGAACCAACAAAATTGCGTATTTATTGTAAAACTTATATGAAACATGTCAAAACATGTGCGTGGTGCGACGGATAAGTAATAAAATAATAACAATATAGTGATTATGATTTTTCCAATGGTGTATGTTTGAGCACAGCATTTTTTTGACAGGTTTTATTTGTTGCATAAGTATAGTGGCGGACGATACAATAAGACCAAAACCCGATTTTCATACAAAATACTCATGTTTGGAGGTTTGTCTTTCATTTTCCCGTGAACCAATTGAGCTGAAATTTCGGCTGTGGTATAGAAGTAACCTCAATTGTCATCTGTATTAAACCCATAATTTTTCATTCACCTTTTTAAAAGTTACAGACACCGCTCACTAATAATGCTCAATTTTGAGGATCTGAATTTTGATTTTACTATAGAACATAATTCAAATTCATCAACATGACCTTAGCTATGGAAATCAAAAGGTAGTCTAATTGTTTTGTCGTAAGTGATAGCTGTAAATTCTTAAGTGGTGAATGAAAAATTATGAATTTATTACAGAAAATTCTGGTTATTTCTAGGCTATAGGTGGATCCCGACCCCAACCCTTCAGGAAGTTGAGGAGAAAATTGGTCGGTTGAAAAACAACAAAGCCACTGGTGTTGACCAACTCCCAAGCGAGCAATTTAAATACGGTGGTGAAGCACTGCCAAGGGCGCTGCGCTGGGTAATTACCAAGATTTGGGAGGAAGAGTGTTTGCCGGAGGATTGGATGGAAGGTATCGTATTTATGAAAAGGGTGACAAGCTGGATTGCTGCAACTATTGTGCAATCAGTAACTGAGTGCCGCCTACAAGTTGTTCTCCCAAATGTTATGCCACCGCCTGTCACCATTGCAATTGCAAAAGAGTTCGTGGGGCAATACCAAGCGGGATTCATGAGTGACCGCGCTACTAGAACTAGAACCAGATTTTCGCGATTCGACAAGTGTTGCAGAAATTTCTGCGAATATAACGTGCCCACACAGCATCTTTTCATCGATTTCAAATCAGCTTATTTACGACACAATTGCTTGAAACCAACTATGGCAGATCATGCACGAATACGGATTTCGAATATGGAAAACAGACGCGGTTGGTCAAAGCAACTATGGATCGAGTGATGTGTGTCGTCCGAGTCTCAAGGACACTCTCGAGTTCCTTCGAATCTCGGAGAGGGTTACGGCAAAGTCATGGATTGTCGTCTTTGCTATTCAATATCGCATTCCCAAGCAACACACAAGTTTTATAACGGTTGAAAATACATTTATATGACTAGATTTGGTTATAAAGAAGCTTACTCAACATTAAATAACGAAGATGTGTTACTTGGGTTGGAGGGTGTGATTCGAAGAGTTGGGTTAGACACGAGTGGCACGATCTTCAGGAAGTCTGTCTTTTGAGCTTCGCCGACGACGTCATAGCACGTAACTATGAGACGACGGCGGAAATGAACATCAGAATTACCAGGCTGAAGCTGGTAGGATTGGGCTTATGGTTAATGCGTTGAAAACAAAATACATGAAGGGAAGAGGCTCACGAGAAGATAATGTTAGTCTCCCACCATGAGTTCAGATCGGTGATGAAATCATGGTAGTTGACGAATTCGTGTATCTGTGCTCATTGGTGACGGGTGGCAATCGTCCTACTTTGGACTCCGAAGGACGCTAAGATCTTGGTGTCTTTGAATGGAAGGTGTTGCGTACGATCTACGGTGGAGTGCAGATGGAAGACGGATCGTGGAGGAGGCTAATGAACTACGAATTGCACCAGTTACTGGGAGAACCTCCCATTGTACACACCGCTAAAATTGGTTGACTACGGTGGGCCTCGCAAGTAATAAGAAAGTCGGACGACAGCTCAGTTAAAATGATTCTCGAAAACGAACCAACGGGCACAAGAAGATGAGGCACGCAACGAGCAAGGTGGATCGATCAAGTAGAGTAGATCAAGTACGTCCGCGGCCAGACAGCAAAGCTGACGGGTCCGAATAGAATGGAAACAACTTCTGTGTACAGCAGAGGCCACACCGGCCTTGGTTTGATTGGTAAGGTGAGTAGCCAAAATTCCAACTAAATTACTTCACGGGACTTAAGTATGGGAAATCGCCCCGCACGATTGTACGCTCAAGAGATACAACGTCGCCAAATGACCACAAATTGAACTCAATAATGTGAGAGTACACATCATAATTCTGGGTAATCTGTACTGCCCATAAAAAAGCATATCTGTCCCATCTGAAAAAAAAAACAACAAGTCGAGAAAACCTAGTTTTGGTATTACAGGGTGCGGCAGAAAATAATGCGAAAATTTGTTCTATTTCTTTCAAATCCCATTTTCAACTAATTCAAGCAATAATATCAACATTTTCGAATGCAGCTATCTTTATAAAGTCCTTTTAAACAAATTTATTCAATGTGTCCTCCATTTTTGTTAATAACATCCTCGAGCCGACGCCGGAAGCCAGAGCATGCCTTTTGGACGTAGTCCTCCGACATTGACTGCCATGTGCGTGTTATGGTTGACTTCAGGGTGTTCACACTAGGGTGTGCTGTTTTGCAGGCTCGTGCTTCAACATATGTCCAAATCGAATAATCCAACGGATTAAGATCTGGACTGCTTGGGGGCCACAAATCCTTCGGCCAAAACTTCATGTTATCGTTCAACCATTGTTGGGTTCGATTGGACGTGTGACATCCTGCTGTAGGACAACGTTTTGGTCCTCGGAGAAGTTGGCCTTCACCCAGGGAAGGACTTGATCCGTTAAAATACCGATATACACTTCGGTATTGATTTTAACTCCAGCATCAATGAAAACAGGCGGCATTTTCAAACCGTTGGACGCCACCAAGCCAAACATCATGACACCAGCCGTTTGAAATTTGAATTTCACTTTTTCCGGAACGTTCTCCAATTTCTGCGGTGAAATAAACCGGCCCTTGCGGCTGTTGGCCACAGCATCGATGCTGAAAAGCTTTCCGTCGGAGAACAGGATTATCATTTTTTCCTTCTTCAACAAGGAAAGCAATCTCTTGGAACGAGTCACTTGTAGTTCCTTGACCCGGTCCGTAATCAAGTGGCGTTTCACTCTGGCTCTGGAAGATGCATACAGGTCTTTTTTGATGATTCTCCGCATGGATTTCTCCGAAATATTGACTTCCTTTGCAAGTTTTCTTATGGAACGCACCGGGTTGCTAGCAATTTTTGCACGGACCGATTTGATCACGTTCGGCGTGCGTGCAAAGCGCGGACGTCCGCTTCCCGGCTTCCGCTGCTTAGGACCATCCTGCAGGGACTTTTTTATGCGGTAAACTGTTGCCAAATGGCACCCTACCACCTTGGCAATCTCTTACGGTTTCTTCTGGGCGAGCAACAAACTGGTGATCACTTCTTTCGCGAACATTTTGACGAATTTGCAATAAAACAAATAGAGTGTTTGGTTCCAGCACTTGAAAGTCAACATAAACAAATACACTTTCGACAGAAATTAGTCACTAGCTACACGAATTAACCCAATACTCAAGTTTGAACATTTTGGCATTATTTTCTGCCGCACTCTGTAAAACGATATTTTCTGAACAAAACATGATACTTTCAGTGCATAGTGCAAAATATCGGTGATGAACAATAGATTCTAACAGATCATATATTATATTTACTACAGAGATAATATTTACTACAGACTAAGAGTTTTCAGCATTCAGAGTTATATGCATGTAGGAAGCCAAGAATTTCATTAAGGTGAATTGCTGCTCCATGTATTTTTTCCTATCTTTTATCTCTCTCTCGCAAACTTTCCTCGAATGAACATAGAATCGAACTCCCTCAGATTACTCATAGCAAGTAAGCATACAAACTGATGGGATAAAATATTCAATATCTAGTACAGATTCTGAGTTATATCAATTCTAAATATGAGGCAATGGCTGCAGTCGAGAATGCTTCAGCGTATGTTCTTAAGTTTTCTGAGAAAAATCATATTCGAATAGAGTAGCAACACTGGTACCTCTTGAATTTAAGGTGAAATGCTAGGGAGTCCTTTCTCCATATGAACTATTAATAAGGTTAGGTTAATTAAAAAGAACAAACAACGCTTAAATTTCTAACCAATGGATGCTCCAAAGGAGCAAACGATTCTTGAAAATTTGACGCCTGAAGTCATAGTAGTATTTGAGGTTTGTGCTCAGAAAACTGTGAAATCCCTGACTTGATCTCGTATCATTTTAACCCTTATGTGTTCGACAAAAAATCACCTTTAAGGTGAAACTGGAAGGAGTCCTTTTTGCATATGATTTATAGGTTAGGTTAGTTATCAGTTCACGATTTTTAAGACTAAAAATCACAAACAAAACAAACAACGCTCAGATTGCTAACCAATGGATGCTATAGTGGAGAAAACGATTCTTGAAATTTTCACGCCTAAAGTCCTAATAGTATTTGAGGTTGGCAAAGGGTAAATGCACCCTTCTTTTTGGGGAAATGCTCCTTAAACTTTGGAAAAATGCTCCTTAGATGTGTTTGCTCGGCATAATGCAATCGGAGGTATTAACCTTCTGGTTAGCGCTTGCCGGGTGTTTTGACGGGTCTTCAGTTTCTTCAAGGTTGTATAGTTTTGACGGGTTTTAAGTTTCTGAATTTAAGAGTCGTCAAAACGAAATTTAGACTCTTCAAAATGAAATTAAGACTCGTCAAAATGAAATTTAAACCCGTCAAAACTACCTCGAAGATTGCGGAGCGAGGCTCCGCTATACAATCTTGAAGAAACTTAAGACCCGTCAAAACAACCGACAAGCGCCAACCAGAAGATAAATACCTCCGATTCCATTATACCGGGCAAACGCATCTAAGGAGCATTTTTCCAAAGTTTAAGGAGCATTTTCCCAAAAAGAAGGGTGCATTTACCCTGCTGCCATTTGAGGCTTGTGCTCAGAAAACTTCGAAGTGATAGGGATTTGATCGCGTATGTCCTTAAGTGATCGACAGGGTACGCAGGTACCCACCAAATTCGAATGATTATAACTCTGGCAATTATTGACCGATTCTAATTCTTTTGGCACCGTTAGAATCAAAAACTTATTTGCTTCAGGGAAATTATCAGCAATGACCATTCGAATTCATCTGGTTCCCGTAAATCCGGGTTTCCAGGACAGTGGTCCGGTACGGAGACACTATTTGGAAACATCTATTGTATTTCCAGGAATGGATGTCAAAATCTTTGGAATAATTCCTAGAAACTATTTCTATTCCATTGTGGGCCATATGCTGACTTGTTCCTGGATAGGCCATTCTGTAACAGGTTGCCGTGGGGCCTAGAGTGGCCATGAACATAATTAGAAGGAAACCCTGGCAGTATGGGTATCAAAATTCATGAATTTTCTCCAGTAGGATATTTCTCAACGTTTTGTGGCAATCTGATGATTTGTCCTCGGACCTGTCAATCCGGAACAGGTTCCCGTGGGGCCTCGAGTGGCCATAAATATTTTCAGTAAAAACCCCTGACAATATTTGTATCAAAAATCATGAAATTTCGCCAGTAGGATATTTCCCAGTGCTTAGTGACCATTAGATGATTTTTCCTCGGATCTGTCTTTGCAGAACAGGTTACCGTGGGGCCTTGAGTGGCCATGAACAATTTCAGTAGAAAACCCTGGCAACATGGGAATCAAAATTCATGAAATTTCTCCAGCAGGATAATTCTTAACGTTAAGTGGCCATTTTATGATTTGTCTTAACACCTGTCTTTCCGGAACAGGTTTCCGTTTGGCCTCAACTGGCCATTTTCATGTTTAGAAGGAAATCCTGGCAGTATGGCTATTAAAATTCATGAAATTTCTCCAGTAGGATATTTTTCAACGTTTTCTGGCTCTCTGATGATTTGTCTTCGGGACGGTCATCTCGGAACAGGTTCCTGTGAGGCCTCGAGTGGCCATGAACAAAACAAGCCACAAAAGTTGAAAAATATCCTAATGAAGATATTTCATGAATTTTGTTACCCATATTGCCAGGGGTTTCTACTGAAAATGTTCATGGCCACTCTAGGCCCCACGGGAACCTGTTACAGAAAGGCCTTTCCAGGAACAAGTCAGAATAGAAATAGTTTCTAGGAATTATTCCAAAGATTTTGACAGCCATTCCTGGAAATTCAATAGATGTTCCGAAATTGTGTCTCCATACCGGAACACAGCCCCGGAAACCCGGATTTACAGGATTCCGATGAATTCAAATGGTCATTGCTGATAATAACCCTAAAGCGAATGAGTTTTTGAATCTAACGGTGCCAAAAGAATTAAAATCGATCAATAATTGCCAGAGTTATAATCATTTGAATTTGGTGGGTACCCGGGTACCCTGTCGATCACATAAGGGTTAAGACTAGTTGTCTACTGTTAGTTGGTATTTTAGTTTTTATCGACAGATGTAATGATTGTTTTCAGAAGATAATAAATATATTCAATTTGGAACAAACACAACCTTTCGTCGATTTCGTCAAACATTTCGTCAAGATTCCTGAGAACTCCGAATGCTTAATTTGCGAAAAAAAATTAACTATACAAAAGCATAGGCTGTGAACAGTTTAGTGATTTTGTCTCCAACTAATTTTCCGGTTGCTTTTGAAAGCATTCCAATTTATAAATGTCAGTGCCAAAGAAGGTGTGCAAATTGAATGTAATTTAGATTTTTACAGTCGAAATCAGGAGCCTATGCACAATTTTTTTATCTATGAAACAGTTATATTAATCCAAGTATTACAATGCATTTAACGTGGTGTTCATTAGCTCAAGACCTAAACATATGGTTCGAACGTTTTGCTAATTGCATGATTTAAAATTTTCGTAACACTCTTGTTATAAAGTGAATGTATAATTGATTGTTTACTCTTTTACTCTTTTTACGCTTTGATATTCCATATGTACATGAATCTGCCCTTTGAAAAAGTTGCACAAGAAAGTTGACGATGAAATGGAATACTTACTCATGGTTAAAAGGCCAGCTTAGACGAAGAATTTCGGATAGCAAGAAAAAAAAATTCAAAACGTACATTCTGTACATACAAGATTTAATCTTTGTTTCTATAATTATCACTGAGATACTGCGTAGTTGCATCTTTATGTCATCAATCAGTCTGCGAATCATCTGACCTACCTATGTAAATAATACTTCCTAAGTCTATTAGTTTCAATGCAATTTACGTGTACAATAAGCAAACAAAAACATACGTGCTTATTCACCCATAACCAAAAAAAAAACCTGTTTGTTATAAAATGCACTACGATTTGTCAGTTCGCTGGCAACTGAAAAGGAACTCCTCACAAAAAAAGCTAACCACTGATTCTAGTGGGTCAATAAAATAACATACCAACCCACAGATGCAATGCAATAAGAAGGACGTTCGCAAAGAAAGAGAGATATTGCGCAGCCTGCCCAATCTCGGCAAAAAAAATCCACCTTCCACAAAACCTACTCAAACTACAATAATGCACGAACGGTGATTGCTGTCTTAAAATCATAACAACCAACGTCCACCAATACGAGGGACACTGTAGTGCATCCATACAAACACACACGTAAGGAACCTTGGGGTAGCCCCGTCTGTTGTTGTTTTTATTTGTCTTGATTCTTCAGTTTCTTTCAATGATCTCATCCTCGGTCGCCAGCATCGTCCATCCACACCGCACTCAATCACAGCTCTTCATGCGTCAGCGAGCCTGCTGCTTTTGCCGCCGTCTTTACAATATGTTTCTCCGCCGGGAAGGCCCAGAATGTTGACGGGAATCCCTTAGCGTCTCGCTCCCGTTTGACGAAGGCAGTATAAGATGATACACAATTCCCGATGAAGTGATTGGACATCCCGAGAATGGCCAGATCCAGATGGGGGTTATTCTCAGGCAGTTTTCTGACCACGACATCCATCCGTTTGAGCGCTTCGTTTAAATCATGAATCATATGGTTATTATCCGAGGCAACAAACACCGATTTGATTTCGTTATTTTTATAAGCCTCTTTGTGATTTTTGATCTGCCTTTTAATCTGACGAATTATTATGTCTTTCGATGGAAGACACATTTCCACGGTAAGAGATCCTTTTTCATTTCGATAGCCTAAACACTGTGGCGATGAGAACAGGTTGGAGCTTTCTTTAACGTGGTCGCATGCCCGCACCCAATCGATTCCATTTCTCAAATGGATTCCTATGAAAGCTCCTTTGGGCAGAGAGCTTCGAATGAAGTCACGTGCGGCATTCTCTATCTTAAAAGACCACTTTAAATATGTGTGCAGCTCGCGATTCTCAATCTGAATGGGAAAACTGGCAGGTGCTCCAGTAAATGCAATCACGGGCCACTTATCACCTGGATACTTCTCCGCCCACTTGTTCGCCATGTCGTGATGATACACATCGTAGTTAAGTGTAGGCCCGAAGAACTCCGACTTGACAAAATTGACCTGGAAGGTATCCCAGAAGGGTCCGAACGGATTACCGCTTTTGGCATTGCATCCGCCACCTTTGCTCCCATCCAAACTCATCCTCTCCGTGAAGCAGAACGAAATTCGTTCCTCTGGTGGCCACAACGATGGCGCCAAATGTGTCATGAAGTTCTCCATCGTAATCACCCGATGAAATTCCTTTAAAGGTGCCACTTGAAAGTACGTATCGAACGGCACCTGAATGGAATTTGCCGCTCCTTTCCTGTATTCTACCCACGGTGGAAGCACCAGCGTTCGGTTTAATCCGTGAGCAAAACCCAACGCACCCAGAAAGTGATCAGCTTGATTGCCGAACCGACCTACAAGAACACACGGGGACAAACAAGAAAAAGGTGAGCTAGGTGTATGAAAAAAGTTTCCCATACCGGGAATCGAACCCGGGCCTTCTGGGTGAAAGCCAGATATCCTAGCCACTAGACCATATGGGAGAAGGTGAAATGAGTTGAGATGCAAGGAAACAAGAGCAGCGACTTTTTAAGAGTTAAGGAAAATCTTTCATATTGTTCGTGTGCATGCAACAGTCAACCGAGTGGGGGACAGAAGTGTATATCATGCGCGCAGATGTGAGATGAAATCGAAAGTGTTATTGCGGTAGGTATAGAATGAAAATAATAAACATAGAATGTCAAAGGAGAGGAGGATACGCATGAAAAGAAATTGCAGGAATAACCAAAACGAAACCAATTAAAGTTTTTGGAAATCATGTTTAGTATACAATCGCTATTTGCATAACAGGCCCATATCGAGTTTTGGTGGTTTTGATTTTCCTATGGAAATAAGCGTAAAGTTGCTTATAGTTAGAGGAAAAATTATCAAATAGTAGATAAGTATTGTTCCAGAAATATAGGAACTATAACCCACTTGCTTTGTCCCATGTTAAAAATCTTCGCATTACAGTTCCACTATAGATTGTAACACGCTATAACACAAAACATTATGTTCTTATAATCCTCAAAATATTTTATACAGTTATGTATTTAGATTAGTAACAATAAGGTGTGGCCCATTTAGTATTGGAACAAACCTTTTTGATTCTAACAGCGACCCTAGGGGTCGGATTTGTAAACTATGAAATCTTATTGTTATAACAACATCAGAAGTTTTTTTTCGCAGTGCAGTTACAAAATGGAAGAAGAAAAACGATTGTGCGCAATCATTTGGAAAACCCTTCGTGGGGTTTGCTAAAGTGTTAGGTTTTCCCAGAAATACCGTGTGGCGTGTTCCAATACTCCTCAATTCTGTATTCTGTACTCAAGGTCAGCACCTAGTATTTTAACAAGTTCCATTCGTCAATAAGAAGATCATAGTTGACCTGAATCGGAAGTAACTTGGCGATTTTCACAACATACTTGGAGCTTTCACTGGATGCAACTGCTGGTGGGTTGAGGCATTGGCAATATTTTATAAACGAGTTATGCAAACCAGACTTTTGACGTAGGACTACGTCTTTGTTTTCTACAGTGGGGTACAATTTAAAAAAAAAAATCGCTTTGCGACCGTCACGAAAAGTGGTCAGGTTTGGGCATTTCTCAAAAAAATTTCAAATTTTTTACACCCATCGATTGGAAGTATTTCTGCGCATCAATTTCAATAGAGAACATTTTTGATTTCGGGCCACATACTATTGAAAAATTCATAATTGTCTTAAAAAGTATATTAACTCCTTCAGGCCTAAGGGGTCATATATGACCCCAAAAGGATAATGGCTGTATAAAAACACCCAGACTAAGTAAAAGTGCACACTGTCTTTGGAAAATTTGTTTTCCATCAATTCTTCTATCTGGAAAAAAAAAAAAATATATTAGTTTAAAGCCTAATTGGCGACCTAGAACATCCTGAATATGAAGAAGTTCAGGAAGAAAAAAATATATGCCTTATTAATAGTTAAAATATTGCACATATGCATACGCATTATTAAATACACGTTGATAAAAGTTAAATATATTTGTATCTTTCTGGGATGTTCTCGGTCATCCAAAATGTATTTGAGTTCAGAACTTCAGATCTACAGTTGTAACAGTAGCTTTTAGGGCTATATAAGGTTACGATATGTATTCAGACATATTGAATGAACCTTTTCGAAGGTCAACAGTCATTATTTGATAACTTTGTGATGTTTTAGGTCATCAAAACTGTCCTTGAGTTCAGAAAATAAGATCTACAGTAGGAACTATAGCTTTTTGGGCTATACAAAGGTACGCTACGTATTCAACCATATTAAGTGAATATTTTTATATTTTTTATTTTTACGTCGGCCTATTTCCTCACATGGTGACAATCACCGACGCCAGGAAGACGACTCCACCACCTGGACCCTACCTAACGACTCATGAATATGAGTCAGTGAATATTTTCGAACGTAAAAAAAAAACATGAGATTAACGGGATGATCTAGGTCATCCAAACTGTCCATGAGTTCAGAACATAAGATCTACAGTTGTAACAGGACAACCTTGTTAGTTTCAGTTCATTCAAACTGTCCATCAAAACTTAAGGTCTACAATTGCAACAATAGCTTTATGGGCTATATAAAGTTAAGTTAGTTTGTTTGTCATAGAATATCCCAAGATTATCTCATAATGTCAGTTGGTCTTCCAGGACGTTCATTGAATATATTTGAATACATGTCATTACACTGTATAGCGGATAGAGCTACTGTAACAACTATAGATCTTATGTTCTGATCTCTTTGGCAGTTTGGACGACCCAGCACATCTCAAAAGAATATTTCCTACTTTTTTCAATCATTTCTATGTTATTGAGCACCAAATCAATCAGAATTCACCAAATTTCTTGTATAAATTAGGCCTGAAAGGGTTAATTCAAAGAACATTGCATTGTACCATCTAAATGGCTTACATTAAGTATCGTAGTTCTACGTCATTATTTCGAACAACCCAATGGGGCTGCATACCTTGTAGTTTTTGAGTACGTGCTAACCAGCAGCAACGTAATGCTTATTTGTATTGTTGAAAAAGTGGAGCTTGTCGATCTCCTTTAATTTGACCAGCTCTGCCATTGCACAGTGGGCCAAAGTGGATCCAAAATCCCATTAATTTAGACAGCGCAGGGTAGGAGTCTTGAAAAATAGCTTATCTTATGGGAAAAAAATGTGTTGGTTTTATTTAGGGTTGAACACAGTAAGTGTCCCATTGTGCCCATTTCTCCCCTCATTTTGGATGCAAACTAGAATTATTACCCAAAAACTAAACTTGGTGCTACTATATTGAACCCAAATGTACTGTACATTTGCAGGGAAAGCTGAAGAAATAAATGGAACCAATTTTACTTTGATCGAATGCCAGGAAGTGGTCCATTTTACCCGATTTCCGCTCATACATGCATAAACTCATATACCATGCGGTTCTGAAGATTGGCGCTAGTAATATTACTCTTACTTGCATTGAAATGATGTAAAAACGTCCGGAGAATCGAATGGTGATGGTTTCGTTTAGGGTTGACCTCAGGAAAGGGCCATTTTACCCGATTTTCCTCTCATACTTGAAAAATCTTAAATACCATGCGGCTCTGAACATTGCCGCCAGTAATATTACTCTTATTTGCACTGTACTTTTGTAAACGCATTGCTTCATCCCCAACATACACTTTTTTTCCACAGGTAGCAAATTCTCAATATTGCCGAAAATGTCCTCTGGAAGTGAAGTATTTGCGGGCCAAACATTGGGCTTACAAACTCGACCGACGACCGACGGTTCGCACCAACCTTTCCAAATAAGCGTACATTAGATGTATGAGTAGTTCTTCCCTCTAGCAGAAACCTTAGAAAATACCATTGAAATAGATCAGTATGCTTATCGATAGCTCGTAAACTTTATCAAAATCAAAGATGAAATTCTACTCAACAACAACAGCAGCCAAGCAAAGTCAGAATAAACATAAAAAATTGATGAATTATGAATTTTTAAAATCTACTGCATCATAAACTAAGAATATTTGTCTCAGAAATTTCCTAGAAAAAATACAAAATTTTAATATTCGAGTTTTAATGGAACTTTGAAATCATAACGCTTTTATAAACTGGTCGAACTGCACTGTACCCCAATTTCACCTATGATCGAATTGAGTTCGCTTGACTGTCGGGATACGAACAATCAAATGTAGATTCAGAATTACTAAGTTAGTAACCGAAAATAAGTTTTTTATCTGATTTACAATTCGTTCCCACGACTATTTGGATAAAAAGAGTAGTCCGCTTTTGAGAAAACTGAATCTAACAAAATATTTTTGAAAAACAGTAAAAAATTACTTGATTTTGTTGCAAAAGTAGTTTCTTCATTGGACATTTTATTTGCATATTGGATAAACGTAAAATATGAAAAAGTATTATGAAATAGCTGGAAAATTGTAAAAATAACGAAAGATGATGTAATATAGTACCACGTGCGTCGCATTCAAGTTAATCCAGAGTGCTGTCACCGACCAGCGCTCTGCATTTGACAAGTTCAGCGTTCGCCAGGGCATCTAGTTTTTTTGGAGTATATTTCTCGACTTTTATATAGTGTGGCCAGATCGCTTAATTTGGTTGTCTATTGTACAATAGGTACAAGTGATATTTTTTAAACTTTTTACAATCGGCGGTGCGAAAAGAGTAACTTTAGTGACCATTTTCCGAAAAACAGTGACTTTAGTGACTTTTGGATGCAAATAGTGACTTTTTAGTGACTAGACTCAAAATAGTGACTAAGTCACTGAAAAGTGACCTTCTACCAGCCCTGTTTCTTACATTCTTTTAATTCTGTTTTAAGCATGGAGACGGCAGAGATTTTTTATCTTTTTATCTTTTTTTTCGTTTTGATATGCACCGCCATGATTTTGAAACTTCTACATACTTCTACATTAATTTCTGTTATTTTACAATGATCTAGAATGCATTTTCCTTCTTTTGAACAGTTTCATTATGTGGCATCATCATAATTCCTACAGGTCTATAATTTGGATTTTCTTTATCATTGTGATTATTGGCTATTTTTGGCATAATAATGACCATTATATTTTTCTGTGTGTGTTAAACGACCATTTCTAGACAAAACCGTCAAAAGGTCGAAAGTAACAATTGTAAACAATGACTTAAAACATAAATTTCTTGGAAATGCCGGATTGCTAACATCTATATCCACTATCGACGGGGAGATAATAACTCCCTGTATCTGTTTCTGGTGCGATTTTGTTTTCGGAGCAAGCAGATCCCAGAAAAATACGCTGGAATCATTGTTTACACATGTTACTTTCGACCCTTTGACTATTTTGTCTAGATTTGTGCAAAGAAATGGTGTGCCAAATGTCCTCGTATCAAATGCTATTATGCCAATGACTTTACGTCAATCGAGGTAGCCCTGTTAATGCAATGTACCTAACACACTGCCCATTTTATTCCTTTTCTCTGAACAGCTCATATTTTCAGTGGTGATTTAACTAGGTAAGTTTTATAAGTTTTTCTTAGAGTGCATAAAAAAAGAGCGACGCCTTGATCTAGCTTTGGCAGTTTTTTGCTCATTTGGAACGAAGATTACTAAAACAGGCAGATAGCCAATGGTTGTGGTTTATGGTTATGGAAAAGACACTGCGGTATTGTTTTTCAAATTCCTTTAACTTGTTGCTATTTTGCCCAATGTCTGTCAAAAACTATTGTCAACCCAAGTTAGAAGATTGTTGTCAGAGCTGCAACGTATACATACATACAGTGACGGACAATACAATAAGACCAAAGCCCGGTTTTCATACAAAATGGTCATGTTTGGAGGCTTGTCTTTCACTTTCCCGTGAAGTAATTGAACTGAAATTTTGGCAATAGCCTAGAAATAACATGAATTTTCAGCTTTAATAAATTCATAATGTTTCATTCACCACTTCAGAAACTACAGACACTACCTACGACAAAAAAATAAGACCTCCTTTTGATATCCATAGTTTAGGCCATGTTGATGAGTGTGAATTACAATCTATAGTATACATACTGATATTAAAATGACCCGTGCATCAATAATCAAGATTCAGATCCTCAAATTCGAGCATCCTTTATGGAAATCAAAAAGTGGTCTTATTGGTTTATCGTATGCGGTGTCTGTAACTATTAAAGTGGTGAATGAAAAATAATGGATTTAATGCAGATGAGAATTTAGGCTACTTCTGGACCACAGCCGAAATTTCAGCTCAATTGGTTCTCGAGAAAATGAAAGGCAAGCCCCCTAACATGATCATTTTGTATGAAAATCAGGCTTTGGTCTTATTGTATTGTCCGTCACTGTATATAAACTATACAACATACATCCACTCAAAAAAATTGACACGTTACTTCCACGTGAAACGAACGTAATTTTCGTCCACTGCCAAAACCAGTAATAAACAAGTGGAATTCACGTAAGAGCTACGTGATTTCCGCGTAAATACACATTCTACGTGAAAATCACATAAATTTTACGTGATTTTCACGTACAATTCACTGGACACGTAATGTTCACCTGATTTTACTGAAGAAGATTGGGTTACGTGTTCAGGTGGAAGTTACGTGAAATTTCACGTGAAAACAACGTGTCGATTTTTTTGAGTGTATACATATTATTATTTCCATTGGAAATGCACATATTTTTCCAATAACAATTTTTTTCATTATTATCTGAAATTCACATTATATGATCACGTACGTTGTATTTGACAAATCACATGAATTTCAATGGACACATAAGATTCATGTGACTTTTAAGTGCAATTCTCAATAATGAAATCACATAAAAATTATATGAATTTCTAATGAATATTTTCCATTGGGTATGTGATTTATTTTTTGAGTGCAGATTTGTGAATGTTACACATTTTTAATGACCTGAATACAAACATGATACAGAATACAAATAAAATACACAAAATCAAGCACAAACAAATTGTTTGATAATATCGACAAGGGCCCAACTGACAAACGTAAACAATGGCTTCTTCCATAAATTTCTCGTGGCACAAAGGCTACCCATGTAAGCCTCTAATTCTATCGGATAGGTAAACTCTTCCTCGTCGAAATGACCGAGGTGGAATTATTAGGCGAGTTTTCAATGACGCGGAAAAAGCCATTGTTTACGTTTGTCAGTGAGTCCCAAATGAAAAATCTTTGTCGATATGTCATTTGAAAATTCAGTTTAGGGAAAACATATGCACTATGCCAATTTTTTTAGTGTCGAAATTAATTTCCATTTATTCATGTGTGATAACCAACTCAATGCAACTCGAACCGATTTTTAAGCAGTCATAAAATTATGCAACTCGGCAGATCTCGTTGGATAAATTGACAAAGATTATTCATTACGGCCTAACTGACAAATGTAAACAATAGCTCCTGCCGTACATGTCTCGTTATTAGGCGATAGGAGTCTAATGTCTCTATGGGATAGGAGAACTCATCGTTCCTTTTCGATTTGATAGTGGTGGATTGATGAGGCGAGTTTTCAATGTCGAGAAATTTGCAAAAAAAAGCCATTACTTACATTTTTTTAATCTTTGTCGAAATTCACGACTCCTGCTAAAAAAATCCTGTTTTTGCAACTTCTTATATAAATAACGTTTTGTTTTAGAATAGAATTTCCAAAAAGACTTTCAAATAACTTAAAATATAGTTTATAAGACTTTTCTAACAAGTTGATTATTATGATTATAATAGAACTTTTACAGGATACAATGTGCTAATTCCCACTCGGAATAAAAAGCATTATTATTATTATTATCCTTTATTGTAACAATTAACTTTATTGTTGACAACTAAAACCTGACAAAACGTTGACGTTCAGTTCAGTTTCCATGACAAAAAATTTTTCGTTCTCAGCGAAATAAAATTTCGATATTCATTAGATTGAAAAACTAATATATGTACCAACCTGGAACCGAACCTTGAACGTTGCGGTTATGGGTCCAGTGACTTGACCATTAGTATATATAGAAAGCTACAACGTCATGTAAAACAAAATCCATTCATAAGTCAGCCTTATGAAATTCTAAAGCATCGTTCATAAGTTGAACTTAAATGAAATTCTTAAGTTTATTTGCCTGAGATATGCCAAAAAGTTGGTATATAATCCGGAAAATTAATTACTTCTCAAGGACGAAGGACATTACAAATTTTGTTAATGCAGCGTGTATATGGCGAAACCGAGCTTAAACTTTTACATAACAATAACATGTGTACTATAATTGTTATGTTTGTATTCTCCGTACGTGGAGTGCATAATAACATGTGTGTCGAATGATTTTATTTTTCATAATACGGGTATTATATCGTAAAATAAATTAAAACTTTCTTGTACCGTAAACTTATTTGGTTAAAACCATTACAGGTCAATACACCCTATCTAAAATCAACGTTTTCAACTTTGAGCTGTTGCTGTAGCAAAACGGGCACGTACATTAACCTCAAACGGACATCAACAAAGCCAAATTTAAAAATGTACTTACCCATGCAAGGACAGAACATTATGTATCCATTATCGTCCACGCTGATACTCCGCACATTTTGGATGGAAGTAACGCCGATAAAAACTAAGAAAAGCGTGATTATCATTGCACAAAACACCGCTAAGTACACCCACTTTTCTCCAAAATAGATTTTGTTTGGAGACGCTAAGCAACTTCGTTTCGTTGTTTTGTTGACAACCTCGTGAGTGCCGCCGGCTGAACTCGAAAGTAGTCGTATAGGGTAACCAACCAGATGCTGAGCATGAGTGGCTTTTCTTCGAGGAAACGTAGCTAGCAATGCTAAAATTAAAATACAAAACACGGTCATTGAATTTCACTCATTCTATGCTTCTCATTCTATACCTTACACCCAGGGCGCACACACTATCGAATTTTTTAAGTTTTGCCGAAGGTTTTGCCTCATGAAACTACTAAAATTCTCAAAATCTATTGTTCATAAGGTAAGTATGAATTTCATTACAGTACCGATGATTTTTTTCCGCTTGGTAATATTGAACAAAATTCCGTAACTCTTTAAGTCGAGACTGACCTTACCGCAGTAGACGATCTGAAGCTTTGGAAAATTTTCAGAACGGAGCTCGCAGATTCAACATGGAACTTTTTCGATGGGAGTATAGCTTATGGATTTTAATTCTAAAATATGGTTGATTGTTCCTTTATTTCAGAAACAAAAACTATATACCCAAGTAACCACGAGGCTATAATAGCTTGCATATATAGGGCATATGTATTACGTCTAGTGCATCATTGAAGTTGGATTAAAGCTGAAAAGGGCCCCACTACAGATCGAGCTAATGCTATATATTGTGTGATGCCATAAGACATTGCTAAAGTAGCATTATTGCATTAGTAATGCATCATTGCATTGGTAATGCATCATTACATTCTTAAAGCTAATCTAACGGGGGGTGCAACTCCCACGATGAGCGTTAGATAAGACTTCCCTGACATGATAATTTCCACGTTGATGACGATTTTCTATGTGCTAAAAGCATTTTTTGCGATTAGCAAGATCAATCGCGATGAGAACGCGATGACGATGCGATCAGAATAAAAATTATCGCTGACAAAATGAAACTGCTCGAAAAAATTGACAACGAGAACTGCCAGAAATAAAATGACATATCTCGCTTCCAAATATTCGATCAGTAAAATTTTCTTCTGACATCGCAAGAAAAACGAAATTTTCACTATCCGTGTTTCGGAGTTTTTTGTTGTTGTCTCCTCTGCGTTAGCCCGCCAGGCGAGTCAACGCCAGTTTCGCATTCCGTCTACGGTAGAAATATACAGAGAACTCTTCACAAACACACAGACTGTCCAAAAAAATTCTCCCTAGCACGATCATGGATGATTTGGAGGTAACTAATTAGTTAAATTTTCTAAATCGGCCATACTGTTTACAGTGAGATTTACAGGCTAATTTCTGGAAGAAAATTGAAGGTTTTCTCAAGTGCACCATACCAGCCCACCTTAAAAACATGCTCGAGAGAACAGGCTTCATAAACCCGGCCCTTGAAGACCTCACCGAAGGGCAAATCAGCGGGATGGAGGCTGATATACGTGAATTGCCAGAGCTCGTGAACCTCCCTGCAGGAAACCAAGTATTGCGGAAGTATCTGGGAAAATATATAGAAAAACCGGAAAATTTTAAATTAATGAGTGGGGAGAGAGCCTTGCTGATGAAAATTGCGGGGGCTGTGAAAGCAAAAGGCTGGCATTTTTTTGCTAAAAGTAGATCCCAGCGATCAGTTGCACGAATCGGAGATGCCACAGACGAACTTGCCCTAATAACTAGGATCAGTGACTACTTCGAAACTAGGTATGTAACAACTGCCGTTATTCTTATAATGTACAGAATACAAATCAGAGTACCCATTTTGCTTTGCTTAATACGAAACCTTCATCAGAGTGATAAGAACCTGTCAGACTACATGAGACATAAAGCATAACATAAGACATAAAACAACACCAATATAGAAGCAGTTGATACTAGTGCAATTCATTCGTGGGCTCTCTTTAGGGACGCAACCAGCAGAACAATCATGGAATTTACTTATTTATAAACAAATGTATAATAGCAAAAACAGAAAGTTTTGAAAATCGGAACTCTTTTTTATTACGCATTTCTAATTCCTATTTTGCTGTATCATATTCTACAGAAACGACGGAACTGAAGAATACAACCATCTACGACAACAGCTACAAGAGATACGCGTTAATTTTGAGCCGAACAATAAACGAGCAAAAATTACTTGCCCTTTATGCGAATCTCAAGTAGTGTGCAATACGGAGAGAAGTGGAAGTTGGAAAATATCTAACTTTGTTGCTCACGTTAACTCGCACCGGATGAAATGCCTGGAACCTGCAACAAAAAAACGGAAAACTACTCTTGAAATAGAGCCGTTGACCGGAATGTCTACATATGGAGCACTTCATGAGGACTCTACATATGAAGCTTTGGAGGATACCTCGGAGGATACAGTTTTAACTCTCACAAACACCAGCACCAACAATCAGTCATCAAATGACGATGAGGGCACTGAGCCGTTACGTGACATATTTCGCAGCCACATGATTGGAACAGCAGACCAAGAACGGAGTTTAACGGAGAGTTTAAACTAGAACCGTATCAACAACTGGCCAATGTTGGTGCGGAACAACAAGGCTTTGGACAGTCATCTCGCCTGATTGATTTGTTACAGGATGTACACGATCGTTTGAAAACAGTGAAAAATTGTCACGGAATGCGTTACTCGCACAAAGAAAATGATTTATTTTTATATCAATATATCCAGGCAGGTCCGGAATTCTACAGTTTCCAAAGAGCAAACACGGCGTGCCCTAGTAAGAGAACGCTGCAAAGAAACCTTATGGCAAAAGCACAACATATCGAAGAAGGTCGCTTGCGAGTAAATGAGCTTGTGAAATTTTTAGAGCAAAACCATCTTTCGAAAAAAGTCATTTTAAGCGAGGATGGTACTAAAATTAATGGGCAAATCGAATACGACTACTCAAGAAGACGAGTATGTGGGCTTGTAGGACCACTCGACAAAGATGGCATGCCCCAATGTAACATTTTTGAAGCAACAAGTCCAATGAAAGTTTTACAGGACATAAATAAATACACCGTAGGACAAAACGTCTATGTTTGTATGGCACAACCACTGAAAGTTGGTGCCCCATCGTTCTGTTTACATTACTTCTGCAGCGACAACAAATTTACGACTGAACAAGTCACTAACAGATGGGGTTACTACGAAAAGATGTTTCAGCTTGTTGGACTGCAAATAGTTGCTAAGTCGACTGACGGTGATCCACGAGCAATTGGTGCTATGCTCGATGCAATGGGAATGCCGATGTGTTCTCCCAATTTGTATGGACAATATTTCTGTGCAACAACTAATGTTGAACGTATCTGTATTCAAGATCCAACTCATGCTGTCAACAAGTTTAGAACAAGACTGTTAAGTAAGGACATTGAACTTATGCTGGGTAAGATGATCACAGTTTAAATCCAGTTTTTATTTACTCAAACTTTGCAATGATGTTACAGGTAGATTCAAAATAACTCGGTTACACCTGGAAACTATGATTGATACAGTACCAAAAATCATCCACGGATTATCGCACGGAAATCTAAATGATACAGACAAAATGAAGTTCAAGCCTGTCGAAAAAATTACAAAATTGTGTGTCATCGAGTGTATGAAAAAGCACATACCAGAAAGTAACGCCACCGTATTATATTTATCAATGATGAGATCCATAATGGAAGTTTTCATAAAAGATCCTCTGAGAGAGATTTTAACTCCAACTAATGCTGTTTCTAAATTATGGTTAGTAAGCTTCAAAATGAAAATATGTTGCTTTTGAATATCGTTTTTTTAAAGCAGCAAAATGAGATAAGTCATTCTCTTAATTGATTTTTTTTCCTAATGTGTGCTTAGGTACGTTCTGTTTATATTGCGTGCCTGGCGAAATATGTGTATGAAAAAATACAATGGGATCAAAAACTGTGTCACAACGAATACATACTGGTGTTTAGAGATAAATGCTCATAGCTTGGTGAACTATATAGCACTATGCCGTGAAGAAAATTTGCCGTATTTACCGGAACTTCTTCACAGCCAAACGTGTGAAAGCTTTTTTAGAACAACAAGATCGTTTACATCAACAGAGTCAACAGTCGTGAATTTTACGATGAAAGGTTTTGAATCGAAGCTCAACAGAATACAAGCCAAGACAGAAATTATGCACGATTCTACAAATGGTTTCACTTTTCCAAGGGTTCAAACTAATAAGACAACAAAAGAAATACAAGCGTTACCCACGGATGCTGAAATAAGAGTATGCATTGATGAATCCAGAGCTCAAGCCATCGAAACATTATTAGAGTTGGGGATAGATAGAAACGATATGGATTTTGGCGAAAGTATTATTCTGCGACCGACTGCATCGAACCAACGGTCGAATAAAGAAGTTGGAAAATATGAGTTTGTCGACGCAAACACTTTAAATCAGGACTTCGAAGAAGACGACGAACAGATCAAATGCTCTGTAGAAACTTCAGATGAAAATGTTGAAATCCGTAGTGCTGATAATGGTACATCGGAAAATGAAGTCTACGATGCTGAATTGATATTCTCAAATATTTCTGACACTTTGCATTTGGTGGATTCCCGCTATCCCAACGAAAAGCACTCGTTCAGAATTAGGAACAAAAGTGGAAAAATAATTCACCTGAACATTAGAACCTTTTTATGGATGTTTAAAGGCGAGCCTGAAAGATGCAGTGCGGATAGAACCAAACGCTTTCACGGAAAAGAAGCTAACAATGTTCTTCCTGTTAGTAATGAAAATGAAGTACGAAGTGTGATACGAAGAGGCGAATGGGTAGCTATGCAAGACAAAGATGATTTGAAAATAGCTCACGTTCACGGTTTCAAATATTTATCCGGTAAAAGATTAGCTTTCACTCTAGATGAGTGTCCTGTTCATCCTCCTGGTAGCAGCAGTAGCAGCAAAGGTGTAGGAATCACTGGAAGCTTTTACTCTGTAGATGAGTGTTTTTTGCTGCATTTGGATGAATCTTTAATTGGTGGTAACATCAACATCGAATCTTATATATCGCATGTGAAGAAGCCAACCTATAGTGGTTCATGCTGGGTTTGTTCAACTAACACGATATATCACCTTCAATCTTTAATGCCGAGTTCAACATCACTGTGTTTACCACTGGTTGATGTTGACGGCTAATAATTTGAAGAATCACAATGCAACATGCTTGAGTATGAATTGAACATTTATATATTTTTCATAACAATCACTTATATTTTTCGATCATTTCCAGCAGCAGCACGCAACTGGCGGACCCGCTCGCCAATCGTGACGCATAATAACAATGCCGAGAAAACACACCCTAAATACCTAGGTAGAATATAGTTTGTATACAACCTATCATATTAACAAGCTTCACAACTTTACTTTCGGTTACGCAATAAAGAATTACTTCTAGTAGATGGTCTTCTAGTATTTTTATTGTATGCAGATTCAAACTTTACAAACTAAAGCAAAGATAGTAACTGTTTTTTTTTTTAGAATTTCTTCGCTCTGCCGGAACAATCGTAAACAAAACTATTTTGTTTCGAAAAACTTGCTTGCTTGGATTCACTTGCTCGAAATAATCAAAACAAATTTCGAGACTGTTGTCAAAGAAAAAGGTAGCTCGAATAAAAATGTCATGGCTACCAAACATCAATATCACTGCTCGCGATTTGAGTAAGAATCGGTGACGATGAGACGCGATTACGCGATGAATTTCGCGATTCATAATACTGTTGCGATTAATGGCGATAGTGGAAGTGATACTTTTTTTTATGGAATTTGATAAGGATTTTCAGCGATCCAACGTGCAATCGCAAAGTGGCGTACCCCTCGACCATTTGTTGATCTAATTGCAAATTTCATGTGTGGGACACATATATATTATCATTACTATTTTATCAGTGTGATCATTTAATTAATTAATTTTGAATTCCGATCTTTGAAAAAGATCAGGTGATTTAAAATCTTTGGGCTAGTATCGACTACAAAAGTAGAGAAGAGAGGTTACTGAATTTTGTTCAATATTACCAAGCGGAATTTAGACAATTGATCTGCATGGAACGAAATTTCACCTTTACTTACGGAATAATCGAGCGGAATATTTTACCGAAAGTAAAAGTGACACCTCCCATTAGTTTGCGAGGAAACCTTATAAATTTTAATTACATTTTTCTTTCTTTTCAGGTGCATACTGCTGCAGAAATTTCTTTTCGATTCTTTACTTTTCAGTTTCAGTTTACGGAATTTGACATGGGTTTGGGGTAGAAAAAGAAATTTCTTTCGAACACGATTCCAACCTTAAAACGGTCCGCGGATGACATATCGTCAAAAAAAAATGTCATTAGGTTGGTAGCACTGTTATACCTTAACATGTCAAATTTGAGCACGATCTGTCGCGAAGTTTTTTTTACGGCACTATAAACAAGTCAACCTCCAGCGTTTTTTTTCGAATTTTACTATGGAATCAAACGTTGAGCAAAGAATTAGTTTGAAATTTTGTTATTTTATTTATTTACATGGCATAACGTCACAATACTATAACATAGCCTGATACACAAAATCCCTCCATAATGCCCGATTCGTGGCTGCTCCTCTTCAATCCCTTGGGCACCTTGTATCCCCTAGGTCTTGCTCCACCTGGTCTGACCATCTTGCTCGTTGCGCCCCACGTCGTCTTGTACCATTCGGATTCCCGTCGAACACCATTTTTGCAGGATAGTTGCCCGGCATTCTCGCAACATGTCCTGCCCAGCGTATCCTTCCAGCTTTTGCCACCTTATGAATACTGGGTTGCGGCGAGTTGCGCGAGCTCATGGTTCATCCTTCGCCACCATAGTCCATCCTCCTGTACTCCACCAAAGATGGTTCTTAACACCCGTCGCTCAAAAAGTCCGAGTGCTCGCAGGTCCTCTTCAAGCATTGTCCACGTCTCATGTCCGTAGAGAACAACCGGTCTTATTAGCTTTTTGTACAGGATGTACTTCGTACGGGAGCTAAGTCTGTTTGACCGTAGTTGCTTGTGGAGCCCATAGTAGGCACGACTTCCAGCGATAACCCGCCTCCGGATCTCACGGCTGTTATTGTTGTCTGCAGTAACCAGTGAGCCAAGATAGACAAATTCATCGACTACCTCGCCGTCGATCGAAAAAGTGAAGAAAATTGTTCTGAAAAATCGCCGTGTGACCGATAGAGAAATAGCTGATGAGCTCAACATATCAAATTGATCCGCTCATAGCATTATACACGATGTTTTGGGCACGAGACGTTTGTCCGCGCGTCATGTTCCAAAATTGTTGAATTTTCTTCAAAAAGAGCAACGCAAAACTGTCGCTAAGGAAATGCTCACAATGCACACATCCAGCACATCATACCTGGTGACGAGACTTGGGTCTACGAGTACGACGTCCAAACAGCCCAGCAATCATCAGAATGGCGCTTCCAAAAGGAGCCGAAACCCAAAAAACCCCGTCAAAGTCGATCGAAAACCAAGGCTATGCTGACTGTTTTCTTCGATAGCCAAGGCGTGGTGCACTCGGAATTCCTTCCGGAAGGTCAATCGGTCAATGCTGAATATTATTTGGGCGTTATGAAGCGTTTGCGTGAGAATATTCGTCTC
This sequence comes from Aedes koreicus, assembly GCA_024533555.2. Taxonomy (NCBI): domain Eukaryota; kingdom Metazoa; phylum Arthropoda; class Insecta; order Diptera; family Culicidae; genus Aedes; species Aedes koreicus. The sequence goes on from JAHHFK020002156.1 coordinate 79,274, forward strand.
AAAAGGATAGAATTGTGGGACAACAAATCATGGTTTTTTTTTGCATCACGATAATGCACCAGCTCACACATCACGTTTAGTTCGAGATTATTTGACCAAAAACAACGTTAACATCGTACCTCAAGCGCCGTATTTGCCTGATATGGCACCATGTGACTTTTTCCTCTTCCCCAAACTCAAATTGCTGCTTCGTGGTAAACATTTTCAGACGATTGAAGTCATAAAAGAGAATTCGAAGAGGGAGCTTAAGGCGATACCAAAAGAGGCGTATGAAAAGTGCTATAATGGATAAAACGTTGGCATATGTGTATCGCATCCGATGGTGATTATTTTGAATAAATAAATTGACAAAATAAATATTGAAGAATAATTAACCCATTTGTGTTTTATTTAACCAGTCTCATTCATATTCGAGCAGAAGGTATAATCAATTCCAATTATTATTATTTTTCCATTATATTATGAAGGGAGCATTTTTGGAAGAACCTTTTTGTTTTGGTATTTCATCAGGAATAATTCAATTATTGTACCGAGAACTTTATTTTTTAGAAATAATTAGAAGATGAGGTCATGTTGCCAATACGGAAAGGAATAGTATATCTGAAAAATCCAAATTTCGCAAGCATCCACCAAGAAAAGAAAACAAATAAAACGGAATCAAAAGAAAATAACTCCACCCACTCAAAAACTCCCCGAGCTTGAATTTAAAAAAGGACAACTGCACATGGCTTTCAAGTACTCCAACACAACAATTGATTCAATGCTGCACGCGTACGATCATCGACTATGTATCATTGCATGAATTTAACATACTGTTTATTGTTTCAAACAACTGGAAAATAAATACAACCATCTCACAACAGAATGTACAGACTGCTAATCCTAAACGGCATCGGTAACTGATTTTCAGTCTACTCAATCGATGTTATACACATATGGAATACTTCCTTGAACTCGAGCGCTCTGTCGCAGGAAAACAGCGTTCGGTAAACTGCTGCTACAGATGGCTAACACATTCACCATGGCCAAGCGATCGGCCGGAAGTGACTGCAGCAAATATATGTTATTGTTCTTATCCACACCACGAACAATTCCTGGAAGCATATAGAAGATAACAGATAGAATTCTTGATTGCTAATAATTAATGAAGCTGTCTACATACCGATTCCATAGCACTCGTACAACCCACGGTCATCTTTATGGCAGAGGTATACGAGCGTGGCATTTAGAACCGATGGTAATTGCTCATCTCCCAAAGTTTGATCTTCCCGGGTGATTAGTATCTGTAGTTGACTTAGAGGGGCGCAGAATGGTTTCACATCGTTGAACCACTCACTGGATGTATCGTGTAAAATGTCGGCTAAATGGGCCAATAGCATTAGAAACCTTCGCTTTGGGGCATTCAGGGTGAATCCCTTTTTCAGATAGCAAACATTCAGCTCATAATGTTTGAAGGTTGCTTTTCGTTGCACATGTTCTTGTACTTCACTACGTAAAATGTTGAAGCTGTACTGATTGATAAAATCGCATGTGAGACGATTCTGGAAGTTTGGTATGGCAAGCAATTTGTTGGTAGACACAAGTTGAATCACATCCGTAGGGGAAAACATCCGGAGTATCACTGCCATCAGTTCTTCGCCGAAGTCCGTCGTGTAACCCATGGTGTTGATTATCCATGGCATATTGGCTAGTTCGGGTTGGTGCTCTTTGCAATAGCGAAGTAGTTGCCGTACGTTTTGAATGTAAAAGATGAGTGACGATACTATATTGAGGCTACCGAAAAGCCAACTCTTCGCCGGCTTGATTGGGCTGAATGTGGCAACGCCTAGTAACGGCCGATCAACGATTGTGACGCTTATTGTTTCCGGAATGTGCTGAATAGGCTGACCAATATCCAAGTCAATCAGAACGACTTTTCTGAACTTGGCTACGTTCTTATTGATAAGATACTGACATAACGTTGACTTGCCAGATCCCTTCCCACCCATCACTACAATTTTGCTGTTCTTCTTCACGTCTATCTTATCCCACTGTGGATCACTTCTGTACAACGACGTACTCTTGTCGACGTGCTCCGTGTAGAACTCAACATTCAGTAAATATTCTGTTGTAAAAAAATTACTCTTCTTTAAAAATTCCACTCTTGGAAAAAGGAGATCCTCCGAAAGGTACTTGTCGACTACAGTAATCTTTTTGTTATTACAATCCGCTTGCAGTAAAACCAGCACTGAAACAGTAGAATCGAAATTTGCCTGTATTTCTTTCAAATCCAATACTTGAAAGTGCTTCTCCACGCGCACCATAACCTTCTGAAAAGTTTCCATTGAACAAGGAGTCGCTTCAGGTAGTGGACTTAAATTCAAGCTATGGAAGCCTCGAACAGCATTGACACTACGACATTCGCCAGTTCTCATACAGTATCCCATCACTTCTAGTCTACCAATCAACGGTTGAATCGTTAAATGTCCACTGAAGTAGAGAGGTTCCTTCAGGACCATCAGTGACATGCGCATATCGATTGAATCGTAGAAACGGTTGTTCGATTCCGCTTTAGTAGTTCGGTCCACGTCTTCATCATCCACATCTAATGTATCTGTTGCATTTCGGAAGATTGGTAGCGAAACATCTTCTGTCGCAAGTTTTCGTTCGACATTGATATTTTGTTCCAACGAATTTGGTTTTTGAAATTCTTTTTTCTCAAGAAGATTCTGGAACAAAAAAAAATCCTCTGTTGCATTGAATACAAACATACCTTATGAGTCCTTACCTTACTGCGCTCCAATTTTTCGGGGCTGTCGATCAAATTTCCCTCCACGTCGTAGATTGGAACCAATTTCGGACAGCATGTCGTATCATTAAACTCATCTTGACTCTCGGTGCCACTAGTTGCGAACGAACGTTTTCCTCCACTGTCGCAAGGTAATTCCACAAGTTGTGCCGATTCCACATCACTGTTGAACGATACTTGGTTGTCATCTATTTCGTAAATCTGCGCTGCACCTCTACTGATGTACAGATCATCCTCGTCCCCTCCGATGTAATCTTCGTCTTCATCACTATCGTACGACTCGTCCCAATAGGAAGGATACTCATCTTCCGAGTCATCCAGATCATCGGAATCTTCTGAATCGTAATCCGAAGAAAATTCGTGATCACTTGAATAGAATTCGTCATCATCATCCATGCCACTTTCAGAGTAATCCGAGTCAGAAGTAACAGATTCATCATCAGAATCGGACTCATCATATGATTCTGATTGTTCCTCTTCCAGAAAATTGTTCATCTTTAAAATGGAAGCATATGATTAATTATTGATTTTTTGGAAACTACCTAAACCAAAAACCAAAAGTAAATGCTTACCCATTCGTTGCTGTCTGCATGTTCGTCGCCGGACAACACAGATTTCTGGTCATATGATACTTCAATCCTACTATTGCCAACTGGTACCAACATATTGCCACAAGGTACTTTTTCGACGTCGGAATCATCGTAAACCAAATCGACATCATTATCTTCCTCAACCCACCCGTTTTCCTGAGAAGGTTTTGATTTCATGTCCACCTTTTTCGGTCTTGCACTTGCTTTCTTCTGCTTCGCGGTTTTCCGCTTATCTTTGGCCTTATCGCGAGATTTTCCGTAAAAATCGACTAACTCTTCCAATGTCATGGCGTTCCCTTCGCTTTCATCCTCGCTGTTGACACCAATAGACTCACTTTCGTCCACTTCCGAAATTTCCTCTTCCTCACTGCCATTCTGTGACATACCGAAAATATTCAGCGCTGTATCTTCTTGTGAATCTCCATCTGAAACGTCCTGGAAGAATTGGTCTATATAGTCTGCCACATCGCTGTCCGACTCGGATTGTGACCGTTTACTTTTTTTCGCCGTCGTTTTTACGGCATCGGTCCGGCTTTTCTTTCGCTTCAATTGACGATTCACTTTGGAGGGTTCTGGTGGGGTTTGCTTTTTAGCAGGTTTTTTGCTTCCGACATTCTTTGAATGTCGATCAGTCTTCTTCTCTTTAGTTACATCATGTGGCAGCTCCTTATGCTCTGTAACCTGTGGCGATTTTTGTTCTTTTTGCCCTAGCAGTTTCTGTTGATTGGAGTTCTTCAGATTTTTCAAACTAGCAAATCCGTTAGACGTTTTTGTTAATTTCAGATCTTCCACAGGCAACGACTTTCCTTTGGTTTTCTTGGCAGACGTTTGTTCACCTGTGGGAACCGATTTCTTCCATGGTTTACCAGGATTTCTAGGTTCTGTTTTCTTCTGTTTGTTACTGAATCTCTTATTACTTGACGAGTTATCCTGTGCAGACTTGTTCATTTCGGAAGCTTTATGTCTATTAACGTTGATCAAAAATATTTCTCGGCACCTAACAATGTGAACACTAACAGGTTATGTTAAGCCGGAATAACAGAAAGGTATCAAACCGAACTTACCTATCTTTTAGGTTCAAATATCTACGCCTCACTCCAAATATGTATGGTGCTTGTTCTACCAAAATAACGTAGAATACTTATTTAATATGATGGATATTCATTGTAATCACTATCCTCATTTCCACCAATCTTCAGTAGGTTCGAAAGAGCAAAAATTGTAAGCAAAGCAGGCACGCGGCGACATGACATTTCACTTATTGGCGCTGACGATTTTACTAGCTCCTTACACATATTGAAAATCAGTATAGCAATTGGCAGTATGCTAAACCCATCGGTATTACTCTATTTCTAACTCTTTCTCTCACTACAAATGCCATCAGTAACTCACATTGTTTGTGAGTGCTTCGGTGAGTGCCTTCCGTACCCAATGACGTTCTTGTAAGGTCCTGCCAATCAGGCAGTTTACTTGCACAGAGACAAATTTTACCACTATTGGGGGTAAGAGGACAACCCTAATAAATTTCGTATGGTTATTTTTCTTAACGACCTATTTGGGGTATAATCCAAACCATCAAAAAAATGGTTGGAGGATTTGTGATATCGTTCGTTTATGGTAATTTTTTATCAGGGTATGGCAGTATAGTGGTTTTGAACCGACTATGATTATGGTCAAAAGGACCATTAAAAATAGTTGATTAAACATTTACGAAATAGTCCTTTTTACCATGATCATAGTCTAGAATGCCATGGACGTGGTAAATTCGTCAATTTTCATGGTTATTGTACTGCACCTTGACCATGATTTAATTGTCGGTATAACGATAGAATTTTTTTTAGAAAGGTCGGTATCGTGTTCGAAAGAAATTTCTTTTTCTATCTCAATCTTATGTTAAATTCCGTTTACTGAAACGGAAAAGTAAAAAATCGAAAAGGAATTTCTGCATCCACCTGAAAAGAACGAAAAATAAAATTGGAATTTGTAAGGTTTCCACAAGGGTTTCCATGCAAACTAATGGGAGCTGTCACTTTTACTTTCGGAAAAATATTCTGCTCGATTATTCCGTAAGTTAATGTGGCGTTTCGTTGCATGCAGATCAATTTTCAAAATTCCACTTGGTAATATTGAACAAAATTTCGTAACCTCTCTTTTTTTTTTTTTTTTTTTTTTTTTTTTTTTTTTTTTTTTTTTTTTTAACTCTTTATTTATTCCAAATTTTTACATTATTTTACATTCATATATTAACCTAGGTGATCCTGCTAAGTAATAAACATTTCAACCTTATATGCTATCATTTATATCTAATTGTGTTAATATTATTTTTACTTTGTCTATTCAGTATTTTTAACAGGGTTCCTTTTGCCTGCGTGTAAGAATAATTATTGATTTCTTAAAACTAGTTCTTATCTATAGAGAGAATTGATCATTGCAATTGAAGACTGCAATGATTTTTGTCTAAAATTATGAATTATTTTGTTGGACATTTCTTCTAGAGTCTCAACGTTTGAAATTCTATGTAATTCAATAGTACTGAACCAGGGTGGCAGCTTCAAAATCATTTTCAGAACTTTGTTCTGAATCCTTTGAAGTGCTTTTTTCCTAGTAGCACAACAACTAGACCATATTGGCACAGCATAAAGCATGGCCGGTCTAAAGATTTGTTTGAATATTAGAAGTTTGTTCTTCAAACAAAGTTTGGATTTTCTGTTTATAAGAGGATATAAACATTTTATATATTTATTACATTTGGCTTGAATGCCCTCAATGTGATCTTTAAAAGTTAATTTTTGATCAAGTATCAGTCCAAGATATTTTACTTGATTTGACCAAGAAATTGGAACTCCGTTCATAGTGACCATATGACTATTACTTGGTTTCAAAAATGCAGCTCTAGGCTTGTGTGGGAATATTATAAGTTGAGTTTTGGAAGCATTAGGAGAAATCTTCCATTTTTGAAAATAATCTGTAAAAATGTCCAAGCTTTTTTGTAGCCTCCTGGATATAACACGAAGACTTTTTCCTTTAGCGGAAATGCCTGTGTCATCAGCAAAGCAAGATTTTTGACAGCCCTGAGGTAAATCAGGGAGATCTGAAGTGAAAATGTTATAAAGTATTGGCCCAAGAATGCTACCTTGAGGAACACCAGCTCTGACAGGCAATTGATCAGATTTAGAATTCTGATAATTTACTTGCAAAGTTCTATCAGTTAAGTAGTTTTGAACTAATTTCATGATATAAAGCGGAAAATTGAACTTTTTCAGTTTCGCAATCAAACCTTCATGCCAAACACTGTCGAATGCTTTTTCTATGTCTAGAAGAGCAACTCCAGTGGAGCAGCCTTCAGCTTTGTTTGAACGAATTAAATTTGTAACTCTCAAAAGTTGATGCGTAGTTGAATGCCCATGGCGAAATCCAAACTGTTCATCAGCAAAAATTGAGTTTGTATTGATGTGAAGCATCATTCTGTTCAAAATTATTTTTTCAAAAAGCTTACTTATTGAAGAAAGCAAACTGATTGGTCGGTAGCTAGAAGCTTCAGCCGGATTTTTGTCTGGCTTCAAAATAGGTACGACTTTTGCATTTTTCCATTTATCTGGAAAGTATGCCAGATGAAAACATCTGTTAAATAGTTTTACCAAGAAAGACAAAGTACTCTCAGGGAGTTTTTTGATGAGGATATAGAAAATTCCATCATCACCTGGTGCTTTCATATTTTGAAATTTTTTAGTTATAGTTTTTACTTCATCCAAATCAGTTCCCCAAGAATCATCAAAAATATTTTCTTGTGAGAAAATATTCAGATACTCCCTGGAAACTTGATCCTCAATAGGACTTGTAAGACCCAAACTGAAATTATGGGAGCTCTCAAACTGCTTAACAAGTTTTTGAGCTTTTTCCGCATTTGTGAGCAAAATTTTATCACCTTCCTTAAGCGCTGGTATAGGCTTTTGAGGTTTTTTCAATATTTTAGAGAGTTTCCAGAAAGGTTTGGAACTCGGATCTAATTTTGACACATTATTTTCAAAATGTTTGTTCCTCAGGGCAGAGAAGCGTTTTTTAATTTGTTTTTGTAAATCTCGCCATATGACTTTCATAGCGGGATCACGTGTTCTTTGATATTGACGCCTACGTACATTTTTCAGACGAATCAAGAGCTGAAGATCGTCATCAATTATAACTGAATCGAATTTAACCTCGCATTTTGGCACTGAAGCAGCTCTTGCTCTATTTATTGAGAAAGCCAGAGATTCAAGAGCATTATTAATTTCATTTTTTGTTTGCAATGGAACATTAGGATCAAAGTTGTGTTCCATAGATGTTCGATATTGATCCCAATTAGCTCTATGGTAGTTGAAAGTAGAACTGATGGAATTAGAAATGATTTCTTGAGATATTTCAAATGTAACTGGAAGGTGATCAGAACCAAAGTCAGCATGGGTAATCAATTGACTACAAAGTTGACATGAATCAGTTAGGACCAAATCAATAGTTGAGGGATTTCTGGCTGAAGAAAAGCAAGTTGGGCTGTTTGGGTATTGAATAGTGTAGTAGCCTGCGGAACAATGATCAAAAAGTATATTACCATTGGCATTGCTTTGCGAATTATTCCATGAGCGGTGTTTTGCATTGAAATCACCAATAACGAAGAATTTAGACCTATGACGGGTAAGTTTCTGGAGGTCACCCTTGAGCCAGTTCTTTTGCTGACCAGTGCATTGGAAAGGCAAGTAGGCAGCTATAAAAGTAAATTGGCCAAATTTTGTTTCAACTGAAACCCCCAAAGTTTCAAAAACTTTGGTTTCAAATGAAGAAAGAATGTGATGTTTGATACGCCTATGGACAATGATGGCAACGCCACCACCAGCTCCATTGAGACGATCATTTCGATAAACAAAATAATTTGGATCTCTTTTGACCTTATGGGCAGGTTTGAGATAAGTCTCAGTTATAACAGCAATATGCACGTTATGAACTCTTAAAAAATTAAATAGCTCATCCTCGTTATCTCTGATGGATCGAGCATTCCAATTCAAAATATTTAATGACTTAAAATCCATTACTGAACTTCAATGTCATGACAATATTATTGGCAAATTTAATACCAGTTTGGATAGCTTCAAACATGGAATTAGTTTTTAGCATATCGGTTATCATGTCGATTAACGATTGCTGTAAAAATTCTAATTTAGGAGCGGATATGTTACCTAAATCAAATTCATCAGAAGTCCCGTGGGAATTTTGGTTTTGGTTTCTACCCGCTGCAACGGCAGCGTAGGTAGGTCCATTTACATGTTGAACATTGTTAACAACACGGTTGGGTAAGAATGTAGGGTTTGAAGATTGAACCCTGTTGGTACCTGCAGGTATCGAAATAGTATTTACTCCTCGTTGAGCGTTTGAAGTTACAGTTGCGGATGGAAAAACCTGTCCGCTGTTTCTACCGACGGTTTGGTAGGAATTAGTTCTTTGCTGATCGTTGTTAACAGCAGCAGAATGGGTAGTAGCTGGTCGGGAACGTATATTGTTTCCTACCTGGCGTTTAGAGCGTGACTGCAAAATTGCTTTGCGAGTCTTGCACTCCCAAAAATTTGATTTATGGTTTTCACCACAATTTGAACATTTGAATTTTTGAGGATCTTCCTTCACAGGACAGTCGTCCTTAGTGTGTGAGGAATCACCACAATTCATGCATTTACCAACCATATGGCAATGCTTTGTTCCGTGACCCCATCCCTGGCACTTACGGCATTGGGTGAGGCTTTGGAAATTGGCTCCAGTCTTCCTGAAATGTTCCCACTTCACTCTGACATGGAGCAAAAGGCTTGCTTTTTCTAAAGCCTTAAGGTTGTTAAGTTCACTTGCCTTGAAGTGAACTAAGTAGAGATCGTTTGAAATCCCTTTGCGAGAATCGCCAGGCCGGGATTTCATTTTCATCTTAATTACTTGGACTGGGCTAATTCCAAGTAATTTTATTAACTCGTTTTTAATTTCATCGAGAGATTCACCACTGGGCAGTCCTTTCAAGACAACCTTGAAAAGACGCTCAGCTTTGGTGTCGTAAGTGAAGAAATTGTGGTTCTTCTGAGTAAGATACTCAAGAAGGCGTTTGAATCCGTCCAAGGTTTCAGCATGCAAACGGCATTCACCTCGTCTGGAGATTTGAAGGGAATATTTCACACCTTCAACAAATGTTAAGATTTCCTTGCGAAAAGCATGGAAATCCGAAATTGCCACCACAATAGGGGGAACTTTTTCCTTTCTCAATCGAGAAAGTTTGTTCAAATTTTGATTAGATGATGGATCACTCTCATCATCTGTGAGCATATCAAATTGATTACTCACATTTATTTGATTTGCAGGCGAATCAATAGATTGCCCTTTTCGTTTGCGCTTATTTGCCATAGTGGCAGAGTAATTTGCTCCAAATCGACGTCCAAGCAGATAACTATAAGAATCCGAGGGACCGAAGAGGAATTTTCCAATGCGATATCCAAGCCGGGTTACCCGAAGGGCCTAACAAGGATCGAAAAGGAATAAGAGGAAATCTAAAAATTGTAGGTATTATTTAGCACTGAAAAGTGCTGTTTAAGATTTGGTGTAGCGTTAGGTAGCAATAGCACTTCCTTCAGCAAATAGAAAATAGAACCGCACGGCATGAGAGCACAATGCAGACTGGTTAGTCTATGCTTGTATTATGTTACAAGTCTGTAGTCTGAACAAAGCATTAGAAGTAAAAATATAGTAAACACGCCCGTTTCATTTTACTCAATTTCTGATTACTATTGTACACTATCCAAGAGTGAGTCGTTTAGAAGAATATTCCTTGTGCCCATTTTTTCTAGTGTGCCTCTAAGCGTTACGATGGGTGCTAATAGGTGCCCGTGTGTGCCACGGTAATTTGACAGTTCAATCAACAATCAATGTGCACAGATGGAAAAAACCAGAACCAGCATCCAGCCTTGTGGTAGAACAGCTCGGCGGACGTGTGAAACGGGAAGGAAGTGAAAATAAAACCAGCTGAGAGCAAACCATAAACAGGATTGCTCATATACACCGAGATTGGTGCTTGAGATGGTAGTAGTACATACTACTAAATAGGTTGTTGCTACCCCTCCCAGTCGTTCACCATTTACCACCCCCTTCTCGCTTTCTCTCAGTGCTTCGATAAATTCCCGAACCTCCCTCGCTTTACAGAATGCATGGAATGATGGGGAGACGCAAAACTAAGGTGTGCCCTGGAGATATCCGCTCAGTTATAGCTCCAGCCTCCTTTTGGCCCCCGTTTTTCTCGGGTGATAAACTGGAAGAAAAGCCCAACGAATGATGAGGTGGGTGGGAAGGCAAATCGATTTTTCTTTGTTGAGCTGGGCTCGGGCTGGCTGACTTGTGGATGGGACGAGAGTGCGAAGCCTTCCTCAACGTGACACAAATTGAAACTAACAACAATGTTCTTCTTTTTCTTTCTTCTCGAATTTAGGGAGGATGTCAGCCGACTGTTTGAGTACTGGTGCGAGATTGCCCCGGGGGCTGCGAAGACGACAACGGCGGCGTCTTCTCCAGCCTCGGCGAGCCCACCATCGACTAATGGGGACAGTAAGCATCCGGGATACATCGTTCACAGCTTCCCGGAGTCGTTCAAGGATGCCAAGGTGATTGCCGATATTCCGGCGTTTGCGTTTCCATGCGCCTTCGAGAGGTAAGTTGGTTTTTTTTTTGTTGCACTGATTGTCACAAACGGAAGCACCTACTCAGCTAGGAGTTGCACCGGTGTCGAACGGAGATTTCCAGTCCAAGATAAGGCTCAAACAATGCGGGTTATTTTATTTATTATGTCATCGTGCTGTTTACTGGCAATAAGTTTCACTAACATTGTTGTGGCAATTGTGTCGCGTGAATGGCATTACGATGAGAAAAAAAAGCGTCAACACGATCCTAATTGGTCACCTTTTTATAAATATTTATTAGGTCAAGCTTGCGCTTCCATCCTCGTCCGGCTTGGTTGGTGGGTGTTGTCGGTATCTAGCTGGGATTGTAAATATATGTAAAAGTAGAAGCAATCGTTTCGTTACTGCTTATCACGAGTTGGCATACTGGCCGTTTTTTTTACTATATCGATTATATCGCTGTGTGTTATTCTAAGGTAGGGCTCAATCGAGGATGCTTCTAAAACAACGAAATGCGACTTACAATTATACTTCTATGTTCATCGTTCAATCAGAACATAATAATTCAAAAAAAAATTCAAATTCGCTGAATTTTTTTCAAAAAACCAAATCCGGAAAAGAGGTTTAAAGACCTAACATAGATAGTTGTACATATCTAGATTCCTCTAAAAATAATCATTCATAATTCATTTTAAAACCATTGACATATTTGATGTTAAGAACACAAAATATGTTCTTCTTCTTATCGTTTAAGACAATACAAATGTAAGGCGAAGTAGTGATTATTATTATTTTGTCCTAGTAGCGACCGAGCTGTAAGCTTATCATCACACCAAATGTTCGTCAACCGGTTTCTCCATTCAAAATAATCGTCACATTCTTTCCGACTACAACGGACGTGATTTTTTTCGAATTACATATCGGGTTAATATTACTTAGAATTCACGTAGGGCTTACGTGATTCATAAGGCGATCCAGACTGTCGAAACAATCAACAAATTCTACGAGGATAGTAGGCTATTTCGTTGGACTAGTTTGACATGAGCCATTTCCGCTTTGACTTCGCGATCGAAAAATGAAAGCCAAAGGAATTTATGGTAAATCAAGATTAACCCGTTTAGTATTGAAATAAAAACTTCGGAAGAATCCACATGTGTTATGTGTATGAATAAAATACGCCACCTACATTAACCCTTGAGTATTCTTAGTAGCATACCTGAGCTCTGGTAATTGAGCGTAAGGGCGCTGTTGTGCCAAGTTAGTTACGGCACATTGCATGTAGGAAATAGTAGAATTGTTTATTGTCATTTGATCAAAAGTCAATTGCAAGTGCTTTCAATGAATACTCGTAAATGTTACAATGAAGTCCTTACAATAGTTAACTGTTCATAAACGTGATAATTTTATTTCTCTAAGTATAGTTATGTTGTGAATTGCTATGTGTATAGAAATGTATATGCAGGATCAGTCATTGATACAAAGATTGCTTCTTGTCCTTGTTAAACCCTTGACTTCACAACAGATGATCCATTTTGACGGCGCACGTGTGTTTAATGACGCGTGACTCGCTGAAAAAATCATGTTTAATACTAATTTCATTTTTATGTTTCTTCTTTTCTAATCTTTATAACATCAAATCAATGTAAACCGCAAGACCGAAAGGTAAAACGAAACAAAAGAAAAAAAAGACTTTTGAGAGAACATTCCTCAGCAAGTAGCAAGTCTCTTTTTAGTGACTTGGTCACTATTTTAATTTCACTGTTTTTCAAAAACACTTTACCGAGCGTATTAGTAGAACGACTGTAATTGGAAAACAAGAAAATTTAAATCAACACTTCACACTTCAACACTTTAAGAAATCAACTTTTTAAAAGATTGAAAAATAAAAAAACTGAAACACTTTTTCCAACTATCACTAGCAAACGCGAGCCAATTCCCTAATCATGAATTACTTGAGAATGTCAGCAGCAGCGAAAACGTCAAATGTACAGAAATGTCAATTTTCCCCATTTTTAGTTCGTTTTTGTGTGGGTCATTAGGAAAAATGTAAAATATCTCCGAAAAAAATTTAAAACGCATTACTCCTACCACCACTATTCATGATATATGTGTTTAAAAAAAAAACTATAACGTGACTACAATACAACTTATAATGTTCTACCTCATGATCAATTCGGATTTCTCAGCTGAAGCGGGAAATTTAAAAATGTTAGGGAATAAAAAATAATTGCCCTTCCACTTTTGGAATTTTCGAGACGCCACTCCGAACTACGTATTTATTCGATATTCGATATTCGATACTTTTTAAATGTCTTCCGGGAAGATATTGGAACATCAGTTTTTGAAGAAGTATGTAAACCTTTAAATGTTTCCAAAGACCTCTGAATGGATGCATACATCTTAAATGGCATTTAGATAAATTGCCTGGGACCTCCGGCATATCGTTTTTTTTTTATAGCATTCTCTAACCGTGAATTGGCCTTAGGAAATAATCTAAAGATTGGACTCAGAAAAATGCGACACTTTGTTTTGGGTGTAACTTTTTATCGCGTGGGTAAAAATTAATGAAATTTTTGGTAATACTAGTTTAGAGTGTTATGTGTGCAAAATTTTATCGCGATCTGTCAAGTAGTTTTGAAGATGCATTCGAAACAAGAAGAGCTACGCCAGCAAATCTTGGGCGCATTGATCGATAATCCTAGTCAGTCGCACAGATGGATCGGCAAAAGGCTTGGAATCCACCATTCCACCGTGTCCCGCGTTGTGAAGATGTTCCAGGAGACGAAGACCATCGAGCGGCGCGCTGGAAGCGGCCGAAAACCGAAAACGGAATACCCAGAGAAGGCGCGGAAGATAAGGCAGTACTTTAAGAATAACCCGAACCTTTCCACCCGAGACGTGGCCAAAAAGGTCAATTCGTCGAAGTGGTTCGTCCAGCAGACCATGAAGCGGGCTGGGCTACGTGTTTATAAGGTCAGGAAGGCGCCGAGCCGGCTGACAAGCAAAACACGGTGGCCAAATTGCGTGCGCGGAAGCTGTACCGTGAGTGGCTGGTCAAGCCAGGCTGTCTCGTCATGGACGACGAGACATATATCAAAGCGGAAACCAAACAAATCTCCGGCCTCGAGTTTTTTCTCGGTACGTCCCGCATGGAGGTTCCGGAAAAGTTCCGGAAGAGAAAGATGGACAAATTCGCGAAGAAGTACCTGTTGTGGCAGGCGATCTGCGAGTGCGGACGGTACAGCAAGCCGTTCATTACAACCGGCACCATAAACGGGCAGATTTATCGAGAGGAATGCTTGCAGAAGCGCTTGCTGCCCTTCCTCCGCTCTCACCGTGTTCCCACGCTGTTCTGGCCGGATCTCGCTTCGTGCCATTACGCCAAGCCTGTAATGGATTGGTACGAAGCGAAGGGCGTTAATGTGGTCCCGAAGGAGGCTAACCCGCCAAATACACCAGAACTTCGTCCGATCGAAAAGTTTTGGGCGATAATGAAGAAGAAGTTGAAGAAAAGCGGAAAAACATTCAAAACCGATGAAGCTTTGAAGAAAAACTGGGAGAAATTGTGTAAGGAAGATGGACAAAGCCTCGCCCAAGATCTCATGAGCAGTGTTAAGAGAAATGTACGAACATTCAGCTTGGGGGAGGAAATTCAATAAATAAATTATGCCAAAACATAGCTAATATATAGTTATTTAATCCCTGAAAATTTGAGAAGTATCCGATTTAAAATAAATTTTTGGTGATCATTTTTGTCTCATTTTTTCCGAGTCCAGTCTTTAGTAGCAATGTTCGACAATGAACACGAGAAATGGAAAAAAGTGCCTCTAGAGACCTTTCATTAAATAAAGGGACTTATAAAGACTACCATTAAAATAGTGATTGGAAAACTGCGGACTCCGAAGGGCGTAATTATATCGGTAGTCCTCTACGGCCACGAAACATGGAAATTGCTTGTGGATGACCAACGCGCCCTCGATGACTTTTGAATCTACGGTGGAGTGCAGATGGAAGACGGAACTTTGAGGAGACAAATGAACCACGAATTGCATCAGTTGCTGGTAGAACCTCCCATCGTACACACAGCGAAAATCGATCGACTACGGTGGGCTGGGCATGTCGTAAGATAGCCGAATGATAGCTCAGTTAAAATGATTCTCCAAAACGAATTGATAGGCACTAGAAGGAGACTATGAGGCTGCCGAAATGCAGCCATGGACCGAATAAAATGGATACAACTATTGTATACAGTAGAAGCAACCCCGGCCTTGGTCTGAAAAGAATAAACCTCCTTGTAAAAATGAAATCGAGGGAATAAAAAGTAACGTCTCGTTACTGTGATTGTTGATTCCAGCGTCCAGAGCCGGGTTTTCCACCTTCCAGATCACTGCAGTTGGGGTAAACTCACCAATAACATCAATCAGACGTCCCTAGTAGTGCTCTTGGACTGGAATCTAAAATCCATCGAGGACCTTTTTTGTATACCTGGCGAAAACCTCGATGCGTATCAGACACAAGTATACTGCCGTGAAACGCATATCAGTCCCATATAAATACACGGTGTTCAATAAGTTCGGATACACTTTCAAAATTTGTTAAAAAAATGAAAACATGTTTTTTTATTTTTTGGATTTATGTTATTGAAAGCTATGTTTACAAGGAACGTTTACAACATTTCTCTTGGAATGACCCCCCCCCCCTTTGTACTCCTTAACGAGCTTCAAACGTTTCTCGAACGCGTCGCAGGCGGCACGCACGGACTGCATGGGCATTTCGTCCCAGATTTTGAGAATTACCGTCTTGAAATGATCCAAAGTGCTGACCTTGTATTCGTTCAGCTTCGCCATCATATAGGACCAAACAAAAAAGTCGAGAGGATTCAAGTCCGGGGAGCTGGGAGGCCACAAAGTTTTGTCCAGAAAGTCGGTTAAATTGTCCCGACACCAGGCTTGAACCACATTTGCCGTATGGGCTGGTGCACCGTCCTGCTGGAACACGTAGTGCTCATCGCCGTAGAGGCTTCGGAGACTGGGGGCAACAACCTTTTCCAAAACCTCAGTTTTGTAGTACGCCGCGTTGATTTTGACGTTTTTTTCAATAAACACCAAGGGTAGCTTACCACGTTTGCATACTGCCCCCCAAACCATCACCGACGCGGCACTTTGGAACCGAGGGATGTTTATATTGGATTCAGGAATGCTGTCCCTCGATGGCGCCCACACCCGGTCATTTTGCACATTGTGCGGCTGCTGCAGCACGAACAGTTTCTCGTCCGAAAAAACAAACTCCTGACCAGCGTGCCGAGAGAGGATCCTCTTAGCTCGATCCAACCGCTTTTTGCTGGTAGCCTCCGAAACGCCATGGACCTTACGTTTTTTGTAAGGCCTGAAACCAAGGTCCTTGGTGAGTATGGTGTGAGCGGTTCCAATGGAAACGTTGAGATCTGCAGCCGTTTTCCGGATTGAGCGGTTCTTTTTGCGCCGAATTCGCTCCCTCACGATTTTGATGACCCGTGGCGTCCTCGCTGAACGCGGCCGACCGGATCTCGCACGGTCATTGGTCGAGGACGTCTCCCGGTATCGCCTGATGGTCGTGTAGACAAAGTTCCGCTTGACCCCATGCGATTTCAGCAGCCGGAATATATCGCCGGGTCGCTCACCGTTCAAAAAACGCTTAATTACGAAGTCCCGATACTCTTTCATCGCGCGTAACAAACAAACAACAACTAACAGAATGTCAACACCGCGCACATTCGGTAGCGTATGAATGAAGCTAAAGCTGACACCAATACCAATGCAGAATATGTACATGGCGCATACCTACGCAATGATGAAAACTTGTATTCGAACTTATTGAACACCGTGTAGAAGAGCAAGCAAAGATGGGACTGATATGGATCGTTTCACGGCAATATACCGCAATGAACTAAACTACATTTTTAAAATAAATGAACATTATGAGTGAGGTAATCCTTGTTTCATGTGAATACTTTAAATCTTAAGCATTAATATGTCTCAATTGTATGCTCTTTTTGATGTTTTGTTAAATCCTTATTTGAAATTCTAAATAATAAGTACAAGTCACGTGTTTATGTTATGTGTTTAGGATTCATACAAGTCACGTTCCGGATGCTACATTTACTACAGCTTCTAGAGTATATTTGATAACCTCGAAACCTAAGTCCGTAAAGCGTTGAAAAATAGTATGTGGACTAAATACTGGATTTGAAAGGCATTAATTTGAATTAACCGATCATTTTATTTGGAGTCAAAACAACATAAGACCTTTTTCTAACGTAGTCGGTTCCTCGCGTCACAAGTTTTAAATTCGTTCTCTTCCGTGAAAGGTTCTAAAAAGATTACTTCATGTTACATAAAATGCATAACAGCTAAATTTTCAATACTCATATATTTAATGCTCAAAAATGCAAGGTGCACTCTTGAGATAGGGAAAATTTGGGGTATAGGGAAAATGTCATTTTCTGTTCCTCAACTTATTTCTACCTCATGATCCCTCTCGAAGATCATGGTCGTCACCTTGTCGTAGGTGAGAGGGTTTATCTCATGCAAAAGGCTGCCATGGGAGACCAAAAAAATGATCAGCAGTGATAGTATCACATTCTGCTTCCTGTAAATTGCCACGTCGTAGTACGTTTATTTGAGGGCACTGAAAGAGTGATACTGGCGGGTTTAGCCCCAATTCCAACTTTTTGGCTGAAAGTAAAATTGGTTAGGGTCCAACTTTTTGGCTGAAAGTAAAATTGGTTACCGTTCTTTACTTATTGCTTCAATTTGATGCCATGTTCAGGTTGTCTTTAGGTTCTGTATTGCTCGCGGTCATGAGATAGGGAAGAGAACAGGAGAAAGGATAGAAAGCATTAGTAATTGATAACATGTTGTGCGCATGTGAGATTTTCATGGTGGTATTCTCACAACGGCCTTTCAGAATGATTCGACGGATGCGTAGAAGAGATCATTTCCGATTAATTTCCACTTGTTATTCAACTCCATCACGTTTAGATAGAGAAGACAAGAAACATTTTACTACGTGCTACATTTTGGAATATCAGGGTAATGATCTCCCATCGCATCTTCAAGTGATCATTACAAGCTGTCCATTTGGTTCAGGCACTTTTGAACGTTGATGTGGCAGCCTATTCACACCAGTAGGCCGCGGAGGGTCCGCTTAAGGAGGCGGTTAGCCATGAGGCCATAGAATAGTTCTTCTCTATGTCGGATAGTTTTGCTTTAATAGTCTCTTGAATTAATGTTTAAAAAATAATAATCCAGACTCCCAACTAAAACCATCGCGACAGTAAAATGTAACGTGTCTGTAAGATTCAAACATAACTTTTGAACCATTTCTATTTTAGTAGTTTTTTGTATTATTGAAGAAAGATCAAAACAATAAATTTATATAAAGTGTGATTTGAGAATTCACGATCTAACTCTCTTTTTTTCGGGATATGCCATATTTCATTGTAGTGCCGGGTCTTCTTTTTGCAGTATTTTTTTTACCGGTCCCAAACGTCTAATGGTGGGTGGCATAACCTATCCTTGTTCCTTCCCATGGAGTTCATGTAGTCTGAATAAACTAGTTCGCCATTACCCTTCCTTCATCATCGGCTTTGGACTGACTTGCGCTCTTATTGCCCCAACAAACGCTGCAAAGTAAAATGAAAATGAAATGAAACTTACTTCTGCCTCATTTCATGTAAGTTATCATTGTGAGTTTTTCATGGTATTGTAAATTTAAGAGCAGAAGCAAATTTCCATCTAACGGGCCGTTTCTTTTATGTGCATCCAAGTAGACTTAAGTTTACATAATATTTTCTAAGAGTGTAGACCAGATTAAGCAAAACGATATTCTAAAAAAATCTCCCTAACTCCTTACAGTGCACAAAAACACAACCGTTCGCCCGATTCGTAACAAAATTCTAACATAACGAAACTGGGAAGTCATGTAAAATTTGCTCACAGAATAAGATCCGTTCAGATTCCTAAAAAGGATACGCTTCAAAATGTTTCACGTAACAATCGGATGTGCTCAGAATTCTAAGAGAATTGTTGAGAAAGTTTGAAATGCCAAGTTATACTGACGTCCAATTTTCTTTTGTCAATATTGATGCTTGCAGCATATCAAAGACATGACACAAGCGTCAAAGCTGCCAGGCCCACTGCGTTTCATTAACCGCAAATATGATTCTGTAAAATGGGTTGGATTCAAATGAATAGATTTGAACCACAACGCATTTTGTTGGTCTACAGGGGAGGAAGGGTGCGTGGACATACAGTACCAATCCTAGTTATGTCAAGTTGAAAGGCTAGCGAATTTGTGGTCAGAGTAGATAACCAAGAAAGTTTTCATTGCCATCCATCCACGGTGGTGATATGTCATCTACTCAAAGTGAGGCCACCGACTCACCGACATCCTCATTAATGACAAGGAATTTGATGGTAGGGAAGGCAATGGTCTAGAATTTACCAAAGGCGATCAGTGTGATCGAACAAAGTACTAGAGTATAAGGATGCAATATAAAATATTTAGAAACGATCTAACCGAATCAGCACCAAATTTCAGGATGTCATTGCAATCCGGTATCTTTCGCGAACTTTCTTGGTCTTCTTATCGTATAGAAAGCTTCAGCACCGAGGACCGGCAGAGAAAAAAAAACAAGAACTGCGCTAAATTCCTTCGAAACCACCGTGACTCACAAACGATAGCTGCAGCATTAGTTACGACGAGAATCGAGAATTATAAACGCGCGTTCCATGCAAACATTTGATATTACTTGCTCTAGGTTCTCTCCCAGTGATGCGACAGGAAATAATCGACAAGGAACATTAAAATGGATTCACCATCGGAATTGTCCGTTTCGAACGGCACTTTTTCCTCAAACGCTGCATGGTACTTAGCTTAAACACTTTTGGAAAAGTAAAATAGACTCTTATTTTGGGCGGCAGTCCGCACAAATCTTCACTAGTTCTTTCCCTTTTCGCTTAAGTTCGCCATATACCACTGATCCCGAAAAGTTCTTTAAAGACGCGAAAAGCTAACGCAAACATTATAATTGTACTGGAATTTTTAAATTTGATGGAGATAGAAATCGTCTACCTTGATTGCCATCGAAATTCAAGAGAAATTAGAAACTCATTCGCGCCTGTATAAAAATTCTGATTTATAGAAAGCTATCCGCACTATCATTCGCGACAAATTCTTGAACAAAAAATCTCGCTTCATAAATTTACGGAAAAAAGTTGACAGCTGAATCTCTAAAACGGCATGAAACACCCAGCGTCCGCAACGCGCCCTTTCCATCTCAATATTTTCGCTTTCATTATTTTGAGATTGGAAGAGAACTACAACCTCGTAACTCACTGCAGACACTAGTATTTCTACGCGCAATTTTAATCTCGCAAATGAATCGTCGGCGTTATCAGAAACCAATAGTAGCAGAAATACGAGAACCGAAAAGAAGGTGGGTCCGACCCACTTCAGGTCCGTTTTCACATAACACGATTCGCGGAAATTTCCTAACCAGTCAGTGTCCAAGTCAACCTTGCAATCGAGTTAGCTGGTCTTTAGTGTCTGTCCGTCACCGCGCTCGATGATGCCATAATCGTTTCATTTACATCGTTCATTTCGCGTTATCGTATTTCCATTTCTTCGAATAGATAGGTATTTGTTTTGTCAAACCAACACCATCGCACCTCCCTTTATTCAGCCTGTTGCTCGTCGTTTGTGGTGTAGCTATTTTTTTTGTTTTTATTATTGTAGTTCCCCCAGCCCCAACTAGTCGCCGCCTACCTTTGCATCGTCTGCCATCGACGATACTCGCATGTTCTGTGACGGAACGGTGTTGATGTGGAAGGTATTATGCAAAAAAAATGCTTGTTTTTCGACTGTTCGATTATTCACGCGTTCGCAGTTCCAAGACGATAGGTCTGCTGCGATTGTGGTGTTTATTTTTGCAATCGTCGATAGCCACATTTGGCGCACGTGTGTGAGTCGGCATTTGCGGGCATGTAGGTTCGATATGTGGTACGTTCCATTATGACTATTTATACCGGCTTTTAGCAGCGATGCAGTCGCCGTCGTTACGATGCTAATGCAACCTCTGCGTCTGCTTTTGGCGAATGGCGTGTAATCGATTTTGTTTGCCATCAATAATGGACGATGCTAATTGATATGCAGAGGAGTACGCAAAACAAATTCCTTGAATGATGCCAAATGGTTTGAATAGAAAAGACGAATCTGGAACTGAGGAAAAATTTGGATATGTCTTAGTCGGATTCAAACTTCAATTCCATGCCTACCAGATAATTCGTTAACTATCACAATAACCGTTGAACTCTGAAGATATCATTATTGTCAAAAGCCTACAATAATGCTTTATTTTTATTTTGCTTTGTTTACATGCTTTGCATGTTTTTTCTTCACAACACATATAACACATAGTTGTTTTTAATTTACTCGTACCAACTCTGTGAACAGAATTAACTTGTTTATATTATCTGTGCATTCTGCTCCATATCTAGATATTTGAGGGACTATCGGAAGAGATCAACCAACCCGGTAACAACTTGACAGCTCCAGAGTAAAGTCAATGTACCCCGATAATCTTGGCTCACTGGTTCTGTCAAATCGAATGAATCCAAGATCAAATTATCAATTGCCCGAATTTACATCGACTGTTATTTTCAAAGCTGTGGAGCTCATATTCGTACTTGATGAATATAATGCTGACGATATCTGGTAATTTTTCCTAAATGTTAAATGGTGGATATTTTTACCCTTCTTACAGAGAATATATAGAAGCATAAACACACTCGAGACTTAGACTACTAGCAAAAGATTGAATTATTTAAAAACCGTAATTATAAAAACACTCCGAAATTTACAGCACTTGAAAAATATCCGAAAGCTAGCAAGGCGTGAATAAAATGGTAGGATACTTCACTTTTAAATGGCGCACTATGCTTCTCAATGTGTGACGCTCTGAAACCTTCGGCACAATGAAAAGAAATCGCTTTGCTAAGAGTACAAAGAGAAAGTATTGGTAAACGCAAACATATTCTAGTTTCATTTAACAGGAATTTCACGTTGAATTGGGCACAAACATCATATTACTTGACTACCTACGGTGATTAAACAAACTGAAATTTTGAGTTATTGTCTCGGGATTTAAGCAGTTAAGTTCAACTGACATGCGTTTGAACTTACCATTATGTTGATTGTTTCATTGTGACAGCTACAAAAAAAAATATTGTTGTTTTTTTTACCAACGCTTATTGTTTATTTAAAATAAAAATAAATAGTACGATTTAACTGAAATGCTGTTTGAAGCAAACAAACAAAAGCTATTGAAACAACAAACATTTCCGTTTACAATCACCTTACATTTCGTCTGTAGTTTCAATTATTTGATTAAAATGCTAACACACATTAGAAAAGTGCACATTTTTTTTTTCTTTTTTTTTTTTTTTTTTTTAACTCTTTATTTGTTCCAAATTTATTCATATTTACATTTCATTTTAATCTAGGTGCTCCAGCTACTACCGTAACGTATCAACCTTAATTGTTAAAATATGTATCTAATTTTGTTTACATTGTTCATGCCTTAGCAGTTCAGTATTTTAAACAGGTTTTTATTCCTGCGTGTCAGTATAACAATAATAATCTTAAAACTAAAAACAAACTAACATTAATCTTAACTAAGCATAAAGGGAATTAATCATTGCAATAGAAGATTGCAACGATTTTTGTCTGAAATTATTAATTATTTTGTTGGACATTTGTTCTAAAGTCTCAACATTCGAAATTCTATGTAATTCAATAGTACTGAACCAGGGTGGCAGCTTCAAAATCATTTTCAGAACTTTGTTCTGAATCCTTTGAAGTGATTTTTTTCCTAGTAGCACAACAACTAGACCATATTGGCACAGCATAAAGCATGGCCGGTCTAAAAATTTGTTTGAATATTAGAAGTTTGTTCTTCAAACAAAGTTTGGATTTTCTGTTTATAAGAGGATATAAACATTTTATATATTTATTACATTTGGCTTGAATGCCTTCAATGTGATTTTTAAAATTTAATTTTTGATCAAGTAATAGACCAAGGTATTTCACTTCGCTTGACCAGGAAATTGGAACACCGCTCATAGTAACGATGTGACTACTACTAGGTTTCAAAAAAGAAGCTCTAGGTTTATGTGGGAATATTATTAGTTGAGTTTTGGAAGCGTTGGGAGAAATCTTCCATTTCTGTAAATAAGAAGAGAAAATGTCCAAACTTTTCTGCAGTCTCCTGCAAATGACACGAAGACTTCTTCCTTTAGCGGAGATGCCTGTGTCATCAGCAAACAAGGATTTCTGACAACCCTGAGGCAAATCAGGGAGGTCGGAAGTAAAAATGTTATATAGTATCGGCCCAAGAATGCTACCCTGAGGAACTCCAGCTCTAACAGGTAGTCGATCAGATTTGGAATTCTGATAATTTACCTGCAGAGTTCTGTCAGTTAAATAATTTTGAATTAATTTTATAATATAGAGCGGAAAATTAAAGTTTTTCAATTTAGTAATCAAACCTTCATGCCAAACACTGTCGAATGCTTTTTCTATGTCTAGAAGAGCAACTCCAGTGGAGCAGCCTTCAGATTTGTTTGAACGAATTAAATTAGTAACTCTCAAAAGTTGATGAGTAGTTGAATGGCCATGGCGAAATCCAAATTGCTCATCTGCAAAAATTGAGTTTGTATTGATGTGAAGCATCATTCTATTCAAAATTAGCTTTTCAAAAAGTTTACTGATTGAAGGAAGTAAACTTATTGGTCTGTAGCTAGAAGCTTCAGCTGGATCTTTCTCGGGCTTCAAAATTGGAACAACTTTGGCATTTTTCCATTTGCCAGGAGAGTTTGACAAATGAAAACATTTATTAAATAATGTTACCATGAAAGACAAGGTACTCACTGGGAGTTTTTTGATGAGTATATAGAAAATTCCATCATCACCTGGAGCCTTCATATTTTTTAACTTTTTAGTTATAGTTTTTACTTCATCCAAATCAGTACCCCAGGATTCATCAAAAATATTTTCCCATGAGGAAATATTCAAAGCAACCTGATTCTCGATAGTACTAGTAAGACCCAAACTGAAATTATGGGAACTCCCAAACTGCTCAGCAAGTTTTTGAGCTTTTTCCACATTTGTTAGCAATATTTTATCACCTTCTTTGAGCGCTGGAATAGGCTTTTGAGGTTTCTTTAAAATTTTGGAGAGTTTCCAAAAAGGTTTGGAACTCGGCTCTAATTTTGACACATTATTTTCAAATTGTTTGTTCCTCAGGGCAGAGAAGCGTTTTTTAATTTGTTTTTGCAAATCTCGCCAGATAACTTTCATGGCGGGATCGCGTGTTCTTTGATATTGTCTTCTACGGATATTTTTCAGACGGATCAAAAGCTGAAGATCGTCGTCTATTATAATTGTATTGAACTTTACCTCGCATTTTGGAACTGAGACAGCTCTTGCTTCAACTATGGAAGTAGTCAGAGATTCAAGAGCATTATCGATATCATTTTTAGTTTCCAAAGGAATATTAGGATCAAAGTTATATTCCATGAATGTTTGATATTGGTTCCAATCAGCTCTATGATAATTGAAAGTAGAACTGTTGGGATTAGAAATTATTTCTTGAGATATTTCAAAAGTTACTGGAAGGTGATCCGAGCCGAAGTCAGCATGGGTAACCAATTGGCTACAAAGTTGACATGAATCAGTTAACACCAAATCAATAGTTGAGGGATTTCTGGCAGAAGAAAAGCAAGTTGGGCTGTTTGGGTATTGGATAGTGTAATAATCCGCAGAACAATTATCAAATAGTATGTTACCATTGGAATTACTTTGAGCATTATTCCACGATCGGTGTTTTGCATTAAAATCACCAATAATGAAGAATTTTGACCTATTACGGGTAAGCTTCTGTAGGTCACCCTTGAGAAGATTCTTTCGCTGACCTACGCATTGGAATGGTAAATAGGCAGCTAATAGTGTAAGTTGACCAAATTTTATTTCAACAGAAACCCCCAAAGTTTCAAAAACTTTGGTATCAAATGAAGAAAGAATTTGATGTTTGATACGCCTATGAACAATTATGGCAACGCCACCACCTGGACTTTCAAGACGATCATTGCGGTGTACAAAATAATTAGGATCCCTTTTTATTTTATCACCTGGTTTAAGAAAAGTTTCAGTTACAACGGCAATATGCACGTTATGAACTCGTAAAAAGTTAAACAGCTCGTCTTCATTATTTTTAAGAGATCGAGCATTCCAATTTAAAATATTTAGTGTCTTAATACCCATTGCTGAATTTCAGGGTCATGACAATATTGTTTGCAAATTTTATACCAGTTTGAATTGCATCAAACATGGAGTTTGTATTTAACATTCCATTAATCATATCGATTAATGATTTCTGTAAAAAATCCATTTTTGGAGCGGTTATGCTACCTAAGTCAAAATCTTCAACATTTCTGGTAGAATTTTGGTTTCTACCGGCTGTAACGGCAGCGTAGGAAGCTCCATTACCTTGCTGTACATTGCTACCAGCAGGTAAGAATTGAGCATTGAAAACTTGTGCTCTGTTTGTACTTACGGGTACATTTGTACTTCGCTGACCATTGTTAACAGCAGATAGCAGTGGAAAATTTGACGGTTGGGCATTGATCGTACCTTCCGGTACGAATGTTGGATTTCCTCCTCGATGACCGTTGTTAACAGCCGAGGAATAATTACCTGGTCGGGAACGTGAAGCGGTCCCTACCTGATGCTTAGCACGAGAATTCAAGATCGCTTTGCGAGTCTTGCATTCCCAAAAATTGGATTTGTGGTTTCCACCACAATTCGCACATTTAAAATTTTTGGGATCCTTCACAGGACAGTTGTCCTTGGCGTGAGTGGAATCGCCACAATGCATGCATTTGGCATCCATGTGACAATTTTTCGTCCCGTGACCCCATCCCTGGCATTTACGGCACTGGGTGAGATGTTGAGAATTTCCTCCAGTCTTCCTGAAGTGTTCCCACTTCACTCTGACATGGAGCATAAGGCTGGCTTTTTCCAATGCCTTGAGGTTATTCAGTTCATTTGATTTAAAATGAACTAAATAAAAATCGTTAGAAATCCCATTGCGAGAATCGCCAGGTTGGGATTTCTTTTTCATCTTTATCACTTGAACTGGTGTAACCCCAAGCAATTTAATAATTTCTTGATTGATCTCATCCAGGGATTCACCACTGGCTAGACCTTTTAAGACCACCTTGAACAGACGTTCAGTTTTGGTGTCATGTGTAAAGAATTTGATGCCTCTTTGAGCAAGATACTCCACGAGAAGTTTAAATCCGATCAAGGTTTCAGCCAATACACGGCATTCACCCCGACGACCAATTTGAAAGGAAAATTTCGAATCTTTTATGAAATTCGTGAGTTCCTTACGGAGCCCATGAAAATCAGATGTTGTTACCACAATAGGTGGAACCTTTTCTTTCCCTGCATTAATTCGGGAATGCTTCGAAGATTTTTGCCTGACTGCTGGATCATTCTCATCATCAGTCAGAATATCGAATTGATTGCTCAAATCAATATTGTTAGAAGGGGAATCCAGAGATTGTCCCTTTCTTTTGCGTTTAGGCGCCATTTTCTCCAAAATGATTAGAATTTAAACGTTTTCTCCTAATCAACTTCCAAGCAGATTCTACAAGAATCCGAAGGGTCAAAGAGGAATTTTCCAAATCGATATCCAAGTCGGATTACCTCGCGTAGGGTCCAGACAAGGATCGAAAAGGAATAAGGGTAAAAAATAAAAATTGTGCAGGTAATGTTAAGCACTGAAAAGTGCTGTTTGATTTTGTTATAGCTTTAGGTAGGAAAAATACTTCCTTCAGCAAAAGAAAATAGAACCGCACGGCATGAGAGCTCGATGCGGACTGTGCACATTTACATTCTCTCACTGTAAGAGAAATCTACAAATTTTAATGTGAACCTTGCTAATATTTACAGTTTTTTTTAAGTAAAATATTAATTTTTCACCTATTGTTGACTCAGAGCATGTAATGTGTGGATGACGGAAAATAAAATAACTGGATGACGGAAAATAAAATAAATAGTTTGTTACAAACTAAATTTTAAGTTATTTTTTCTCCAAACAAAATATCAGTTTGATCTGAGACCGCCGCTTTAGTAGAATCAATCTAAAATTTTAATTTATTCCCCTGAATCAACGCAATCTGTGTTTTGGTAATAATAAATTCCTTTCAAGGTGGAAACAACAAATATATTAGTTTAGAACAACCATGATTTGGTAATATCTTTAGGTAGAAACAACCAACCTGTCAGTCTGTTTCGAAAAAAAAAATAATATATATATTGGCTTAAAACAACTAGTTTTTCAAGTTTGTTGTTTCAAACGGAACTGTTTTTTCTCCGTGGAGCAATGGTAGCATTAGAGCTTGCTCTCGTTTCTCTTTCAAGCACACATGATGGATTGGATTGAATTTTTTTCATCGCGGTGTGCTTGAAACAGAAAGGTCAATAAATTTCATCAAGTTTGATGCTTGGTACTGACAGAAGTGTAACTCATACATTAAATAAAAGAGAAACTCATACATTAATTAAAATTAATCTCCTCTTCTGCATTCTTTATCTCCCGTTTCTCTCTCTCCTTCCCTCTCTCTCTCTCTGTTTCTCTCTCTCCTTCTCTCTTTCTGTTTCTCTCTCTTCTCTCTCTGTTTCTCTTTCCCTCATTCCCATTCTCAAGCAATGATAAATCAACATCGATACAATTGAAATCAAATTAATGGAAAGAGAGCCTCATCCACGTTACGCCTAAATACAAATTTGTTCTTGCACTGCATTTAACATCCATATATAAGGAATCGAAAACATTTATTCCAAAGCTAAAAAGCGGTAGTATCGAGAATGGATGGCCCTTTTGTTTATGCACGGTAGAAGAGACATCTACAATTTGTAGATGGGTACGTGAAACTAAGCTCATCCGTCAAGATGCTCGGGGGTTGAGATCAACAGATCATAAGTGTATAAGAAGAGCAATTTGTTGCCCATTTTTTTTCTAAGACCCACACGATCAAATATGATCATGATTGGCCGTCCGAGGTTGCTACTCCTTTGTTGCCAGAACAGCTAATTACACAACGAACCAACAGATGGTGCTTGGCACTAACATACACCCTCAATGTATGCTGTATGATATGTACTACCACCCATTGTAGCACGGAAACTAAGTCCGACAGCAATGGGCTCTCCCCTCTGTTAGACTTGATCAAGCTTTAATAACCACTGATTATCCTAATCATGCCGTTGTATGAAGGGCCAAAAAGGGGTTGGGTGGATCGATATGCAACATCACTTATACGTATCCACAGGGATATACGCCCGCCCTCTATTCACAAACTGTTAGCAATGGGGAGCTGGCATCCCTCTCTCCCCAGCCAGAGTGCTTCAATCGGGTGCCCTGATGGTCCCTCCCATTCCTATGAAATATTTACATAATGGTGTATATATTTATGTAAATGACAAGCATTCGTATCTATAATAAATGATCTTCATTCGGTTGATCCTGAAATGTAAGAAATATCGTAAAATGTTAAAGTGTAGAGTTCTGAGGTTCGCGCTTAAGCACAAAATGTTAAACGAACGTTTCCGTTCGTTTTCAGCGATAGCAGCTTTTCACCAAAATCTTGATTTGAGATATCCTGAAAAAGTATATTAAATCTATTGAAATTTTACAAAACTAACATTTATACACTTTAATTTACTGTTGCCATGGTCACTATCTGCTTCTTGATGCTGATTTTATAACACCAATCTGCTTTTGTTTTTGCTGACCTAATAGTTATTGCTACCGAGTTAGAAATGGGAAGCTTTAACTGGAAGGGAGTTAAAGATAAATGGACAAAAAAAACAATAAGTAATGTTTAAATCATCTATGAAGTAAAATCAATAAAACAATATTGCCAAATATAATGTTATTGTAAGTTATGGTGAAGTAATGACAAAGATTGAAATGTAAAATCAAACACTAGCCAAATGGCACACAGCGCTGCATGAATCAGACCAGCTCAGAATTGGTAAAAAAAAAGTCCATTTGCAAACCGGAAATGAAAAATACATTCAGCAATGAGTGCAAAAGCCTACCGCAGATTCCGTAATTTTCAAAAACCTACCACAGCACAGTCTGGTCTTTTTCAAGGTAGTCGATGAAAACAATTCCATGCGCATCCCAAAAAAAAGGAAGGCAAAACTTTTCCAGCTTATTGTTGTGATTCTGGCCGCTTTGGGCGAGGTTCACCAACTGCTGTTCACTCAACTGCCTGTCGATTTGACTCAGGAGTGTAGTAATGGATCCATGTTTCATGCATCGTTATTTACCGACGCAAAAAGTCCTTTTCATTCAGCCAAAACAGCTTCAAACAGGACTCGGAATCGACTCGTTGTTGTTTTTGGTCCACAGCGAGCAAACGCGGCCCCCTTTTGGAAAACAGCATTCTCATGGAGAAATGTTCATGCAAAATAAACGCGTTCCTTTGAGATCTTCAAAGTGTCAGCCATCTCTTGAAACTTCACTTTACGGTTTGCCAAAACGACTTTGTGGACTTTTTTAATGTTTTCCAGTGTAACCACCTCTTATGGCCGACCAGACCGTGGTGCATCATCGGTGTCCTTACGACCGCGTTTAAACTCAGCATACCAGTCAATGATGGTGGATTTTCCTGGTGGAGAGTTTGAACAGCTATCTTTTGAAGGTTGATACTTTCTAAAAAAAAAGTATTAATTTCGGCGCCGCCTGGGTGTCAGAACAGTAACTTTTCAGCCGATATGATGGGTGATGTGGCATGGCAAAAGCGATCTTTCTCCATGTAGAGCAAACCAAGTACTAAGGCTACCATCAAATGTTGACGGATGGATCGGTAGACGAAGAGGAGGGAGTTGACTTTGGAATAGTGGACGGAGAACGAGGACGATGTGCGAGGACGAAATGCATCATTTTTACGGCTGAAGTAAGAACTATTACGCTGGTTCTAAGAACAGTAAACGCGCAGTTCACAACAGTGCTTTTCACCGATTCGGCTAAAGGGTGTCCACAGTTAAATTGCATCACTTTCAATAAGCTGTAACATTTCGCCCTTTGGGTTGATTTCAATGAAATTTTGGGTGAAATGACCTCAGCGTGTATTGTTTACACTGCGTGAGTTTCATTGTGAAATGTGTCGTCGTTTCGAAAATGGAGTCGAAGGAACAGCAAGTGCGCGAGAACATTTTGCACACGCACCTCGATAACCCACTTCTTACGCACCGAGCCATCGGAAAGATGTTGAAAATTCACCAGTCTACAGTGTCTCGTGTCATAAAACGTTTCGGGGAACGTTTAACTGTCGTTCAATATTTCAGAGTCTCTCAGGAAACAGCAAGTGTCAAAGTTCCCCACGAAATTCATGATTTGGCAGGGGATTTGTTCGTGTGGTAAACGGAGCAAGCCTTTCGTGACAACTTCGACTGTAAATGGTCAAGTATACATGTATGAATGCCTGAAAAAACGACTGCTTCCGTTTCTCAAAACACACTACGTTCCTACAATGTTTTGGCCGGACCTAGCCTCTTGACACTACTCCAAGGATGTTCTGGAGTGGTACAAAACTCTCCAGAGTTGCGGAGAATTGAAAAATATTGGGCTATAATAAAGCACGAATTTCGTAAGTATCCTAAAGTTGTCACAACATAAAAGGAAATGTTGAAGTCATGGTTGAAAGCGGAAACAAATGTCGGTTTAAGCGTTGTACAAAATCTTATGCGTGGTATTAAGAAGAAAGTTCGGGCTTTTGGATTTGGTAAAGAAATACTGTGAAATAAAAATACCTAAACTAAGATTATACATTGTATTTTAGTCCCTGAATATTTCATGACAATCGGTTGAGAAACTTGTTTTTGAGGACGAGTTTAAAGTGATGCAATTTAACTGTAGACACCCTTTGGTTGTCTTGAAGTTATCGAGAAGGGCAACTGTCCACATCCCTGGATTCGTGAAGCTCAGCAGGAATTGGAACGATCTGGTGCAACAATCTGCTGGATATTAGGGCACACCGGGATAACAGGCAACAACTAGGCGGACATTCTAGCTAAACAGAGACAAACAGTTCAGTTCGAAACTTGCGAGATCCCAGCGGTCGACCAGATCACATGGAGCAGGTGGATCCTGATTGGCGTAGCTGACAAGGGAAGTGAAATTACTGACGGTTAAACCATCTGCGGCATCGATGCTGTGGAGTGAGGTTATCAGTGGAACATACTTTGACAGACTGTAGGAAATAAGTAGAGGAAAGGAATCAATAAGGAATGGAAGGAACGATAGGTAAAACCCTTGTAAGGAAAGAGAGAAGAAAGTGTTAAAATATATTAAAAGAATACGATTAGAGCTTCACATTTTATGTAAAATTAACCGTAATACAATTTTAAAGAAGCAAATGACCAGTAGGGTAAAACCTCTTAAATAGATAACAACAATAACAATGATTTTTCTCCAGATAGTATTGATGCTATAGGATTCAAATCATCATGTAAACTTTTCGTATCTGCCATTGCTCATCGTCATTGGTGAAACATTTTTGAAAATCTGTGAAGCCATTGTTTACGTTTGTCAGTTAGGCCTTAAAAGTCAGTTAAATCTTGGTCGAATTAATCTAAATTATTAATCTAAATGAAGTTAAACTTCAATCAGATTAATAATTTAGATTAATTCGACCAAGATTTAACTGACTTTTAAGGCCTAACTGACAAACGTAAACAATGGCTTCTTCCGTTAATTCCGCGTTGTACAAAATCTATCCATGTTAGCATCTAATCTATCGAATAGAAGGACTCTTCTGCTTTCTAAGGTGGACAGATTCAAGGAAAAAGCCATTGTTTACGTTTGTCAGTTAGGCTCTAATGAAAAATCGTTGTCAAATTAGCCATACTGAAGGTGGCAGGGTACGATCTTCGATCTGTTCTGGGAATTTTTAGTAATGGAAAAACTCTCGACTCCATGAAAACTCCACGGGCATAAGTTATGGTTGCTGCTTGGAGTGCAAAGAAGGAAGAAGAAACAGAAGATGCTTGACATTTTATCCAAAAAAAAATTATAAACGAATTCCTTGTTCTACGTAGAAATGTTTGAACTACTGCATTCCAAATAGGCATACCATTACTCGAACCGGTATATTCCGATGTTTTAGAGCCTTCGATACCAATAAACTTGAAATCTTTCTGCCAACTCTGGTTGTCTGCCTTCTGATGTACTGTCTTCGATAGAACGCAACAAAGATGCTTATAATCACACAAAAAAATTAAACAAAGTCAGTGCATTGGATTTTTTGTTTTATAGCTTCATAGGAAATTCTCAACGACACGTACTCCATCACATCACAACCGTTCGGAGCTCCTCATACCACCCCGCATGAAGTCAACGCCATCCTCATTGATTTGATTAGCGCTGATTATTGCTATTATTATACGCGTAGCTGTCTCTCCTACATCTGAACTGTTTCTTGTCCGACTTCCTCGTATGACCCACGGCTCGCCAACCGTATCTTACCCGCACCGCAGACAAACACAAAGCAACAACGACAATGCCCACTGTAATAATTTAATTCAAGTTTTATTGAGCGGTATTTTACCAACAGTGGAAGCCAAACAGCGCACCGCACCACCGGTTGAGGGCGAAGAAACAGTAATAAGCTTCATCGGGTCGGATAAGGATGAGCCGAGAAAGGCCGACATGATAGCATCTCTCATTGAATTTCTAATGCTGCGCGCAGTGTGCTGGAAATAGGAAGGGTATCAAAGTGGAGCGAAGTTTCCTGTTTTCTGGTATCAGACCCATCTCGACGAATGACGGTGTGTGGACACTAGTAGCAAGTACCAGCCGCTTCCCCATCAAGAAGAAAGTAGAGCAAAACGGGATTATTTCCCACTACTTGTCTAACAGGCATAAACAGACACGGTTTGCGTGACGAGTTGATTAATTGTTCCAATCTGTCCAATTAGGTAGATTAATGAATTGCTAAAAGCTTTTCGCTATTCCATCAAAACAGAACCAATTGAGCTGGTTGAGTTGATTCGATTAGTGCGCTTCTCAATATTGTCAACAGGTTGGATCAAACTCAAGCGGGCAGGATCGTTGCAAAAATTCCGCTGAATCTGTTACCTGGAAGAAAAACTTTTTGCGATCAATACTATACTCGACCAACACGCAGTCATAGTGTATCGAACTGTGAGGTAGAACAAAAGATTTCCTTGAAACAGAACTCGCAACCAAACAAAACGGAAGGGGCAGTGCTCAGCAGATGAGTGATTCATCGGTTAGGTAGCCGGTGTGGCAAGTTTCTGGCCCGAGTATGACGATGCGAATAGAAAATGTGGTAGTACTTGTTTTGAATTTAAGGTTCAATTTACTTTGATGTCATTTTGAAAGTTTCAAAAGCAGTTATTGGTAACGTATCCCATCGGATCGCTAAAAGCTCGCAACAGAATGACGTGAGATTTTAGCGGTCCAAAATTATCCGTCGTCAAAAACCGGTTTTTGAAATTTTCCAAATTACATAAATGTAAATTGAGCCTCAAGGATGTTGAGAGCATCTTTTGATCTTAAACCGAGCGATTCAAATGACACACCTAAACACGGTAGGTATGGAATTGTGCACGACGACGACTTCTGCAGTAGATGAATTATGACACTAACGCCAAGCATCATCGATGCGGTTTTTTACACATTTCGACAAATATGAAAGATAATGAATATGCTATTACGCTATTATGTACGGTAACCTTACCCATGTTAACCTCATTGTTCATGTTTCCATCATACATTGAATTGGAGAGCAAATAGATTGAGCATGAGCATGAGCATGATTGACCGCCCACGGATGCAATTCCGTTATTGCCAGATCAGCTGTATTTACACAAAGAACCAACAGATGATGTTTGGGACTAACATACATCTTCAATGTGTAAAAACTGGTGACCCATTATAAAGCAATACCGGCGCCGGCCGTGCCCGAATGCTGGTCAAGTAGGGAAGGGGAAGGAACGTGTAGACATGATACTCGCTTTGAAGGAAGCCGAGAAATCCTCTGCACTTCCACGAGAAATCACTGGGATGTTGGATAAAGGGTGTCCACGATGAAATTGCCACACACAAAATTTATTCGCAAAATTCGAGTTTTCATCCGATTGCCATCACATTTTCAGGGATTGAGAAATAACTATTAAACTTAATTTTACCATTTTACTCGTATTTTATTTACAGTCCATACGCAAATGCCCGCACCTTGGCCTTAACCCCGGCCATAAGATTCTGCACAACCTGTGAATCAACCGTTTTTTGCATGTAAACCCATACTTTCTTCAGTTCCTCGACTGTCTTCACTACCTTAGGTCGTTTAAGAAGGTGCTGCTTCATAATCGCCCAGTACTTCTCGATGGGGCGGAGCTCCGGAGTGTTGGGAGGGTTGAACATTTTCGGCACGAAATTGACCTTATTGTCCGCATACCACTTCAGCACGTCCTTGGAGTAGTGGCATGAGGCCAAATCCGGCCAGAAGATTGTTGGGACGTTGTGGGCCTTCAGGAGAGGAAGCAGCCGCTTCTGGAGGCACTATTTTATGTACATCTATCCGTTCACCGTGTCCTGGGTCACGAAAGGTGCACTCCGCTTCCCGCACGTGCAGATGGCTTGCCAAACCAGGAATTTCTTCGCAAATTTGGACATCTTCTGAGTGCGGACATGCTCCGGAACGCTGAACTTATCCTTGGCCGTGAAAAACAGGTTGCCGGGGATCTGTTTGAAGTCGGCCTTCACATATGTTTCGTCGTCCATGATGCAGCATTCAACTTTCGTCAGCATGTTGAGGTACAACTTCCTGGCACGGGTTTTGGCGGACTTGTTCTGCTTCTCGTCGCGATTAGGGGCCTTTTGTACCTTGAACGTTCGAAGCCCAGCCTTAGTTTTGGCCTTCTGGACAAAACTTCGGCTTAGGTGCAGCTTCTTAGCCACATCCCGAACGGAGGCGTTCGGATTTCGGTTGAAGGCCCCAACTACGCGGTTGTGATTTTTGGTGTTGTACGGAATACTTTTTCCTTCACTTCTGGGCTTCCGATCGGTGGTCAACCGTTCCTCGAATCGCTTAATCACTCGCGACACCGTGGAATTCGCGATTCCCAACGTTTTAGCGATGGAACCGCCGTCGGCACTCGCTCACATCAAGCCTGCCGTCGCCGAATAGTCGGAAACCTTCCGGTTGTTACATGACATCTGCGTCTAATACGCTCTTCTTGCACCGATTAATTTACAAACTAAGCCTGCTCACCTAATCAAAATTCATTTTAGCACGGTATTGGTTGCAGCAAACAGAATCAATGAAAAAAAATAAGCTCGCTTATGACCTCTTATTTAACACGGTTGCTACTAGACAGGATACGTAAATATTTTGATAAATCCACCCACAACTCTGGCTTCGGCGATAGATAGACTCTTATTTTAATTTCCAAGGCAAAATTCAATGTAAACACACTGGTCGTCGTTGTCGTACACTTTACCTTGACTCTGCTTCGGTTGCGAAAACATTGGGCATACGGCCGATTCCGTACACTGTGAAACTCGCGGTTTTTTGGATAGTTTGGAAAGGTACTGCAAGAAGACTCTCCATTGCCCTATCTCAATACACTCTTCTAATTTACAAACTAAGCCTGCTCACCGAATCAAAATTCACTTAGGCCCCGGTGTGTGGTTTTCCTTTAAAATCTAGTTCAAGATATTGGCACTTGGTTGCAGCTAACAGAATCAATAAGAAAAATAAACTCCTGAATTGGAGAGCAAACAGATTGGTATCTTTTCATAATAATGCTTACGAGCATGACAAATCAACTCCTCCACGCGCCAACTATTTCTTTTCAATCGTCAAGAAGAAATATCGCATCGTCAAGAAAATGAAACGGAACAGTAGGTAGGAGGGTTTCGAACTCAAATCAGTGACTAATTTGTGCTCGAAATTTGCATCATAATGCTCAGTGCCGTCTCACGGATATCAAATATGACTAGGCCAAGGATAAGTCGTTTAAAGGGTGTTCCGATCAAAATTTGGTCAAACAGTAATGTCTGTAAGTCAATCAAAGTTTTTATTAATAAGTCAAATTCGTTTTCTTTTTTAAGTTCAGTTAATACAGAATATATCAGAAATATTCAGCTAAGCTTCCTTTTTACCGAATGCGAATCGCCGGGTCTTTCGTTTAACACCTGCCATAAGATTTTGTACAGTCTCCTTGTGCTCTTTATTCGCCACAGAACACCCGTTTGCCTTGAACTGTTTCTCGCTCACAACAGCTTTTTGAGTCTTCTTAAGGTTCCGCTTGACGATGGCCCAATATTGTTCGATTGGGCGTAGCTCTGGTGTGTTGGGAGGGTTCTTGTTCTTGAGCACCACTTGAACGTTGTTGGCAGCATACCACTCCATGGTCGTTTTTCCGTAATGGCAAGATGCCAAATCCGGCCAAAATAGAACGGTACAATTGTGTCGCTTCAGGAAAGGCAGTAGACGTTTTTGTAGGCACTCGCTCAGATAAATTCCCTGGTTGACGGTTCCGGTCGCAATGTAAACGTTGCTCTACAAGCCACAGGTACAGTTGGCCTGCCACTCCAGATATTTCTTCGCGAACTTTGACAGTTTAATGTGCTTGAAAATATCTGCAACCTTTCCTTCGAGCTTACAAACGATGTTTGTAGAGGTGCGTCCGAAAGTGCCGAAAATATATATGATAGAATCAGAGAGCGAATCAGGTCTTGTCGGGCGAATATTGAGGTCGTCCTTGCTGGAATCGACTACGGTAGGGGAAGATGAGGGTATCTTGCTGGAGCTGCGCGACAGCTTGGTTGTCAAGACTAGCCCTTTCCCAACGTCACCTCTACTACGACAAATACCGTAGAAGCACTAGCCTATGTTGGCCGCTTGAGCACTAGTTGAGGCATTTAGTATTGGACCGTAGTATTTTTGAAAATTTATTTTTCAAATTTCCGCGATGATGTTTTGTTATGCAGTCGTAAAATGGAAGCTCAAATAATACCCTATCCTAGATGTCACGAGCTATGCTTAATAATTTCTAATGTTTCCTGGAGATAATAATCCGGGGCAAAGTGCCGCCTAAGTTGATAGCCCCCAGTGCAGAAGTCATGTCCAGGCCGTAAGCCTGGATTTCAAAAGTTAAATTTAGTTAAATTGAAATGGATGCAACACGGATTCGAAAAGGAACCGAAATAGAACGGAAATGTAATTGTAACGGAATTTTAATAATTGATGATCTCCTCAAAAATCTGGCAACCATAGGGCCTGAAGTAATTGGCGTCGCTGATGATATAGTCATAATAGTACGGGGTAAATATGACTGTACCATCGCCAACAGAATACAAAGTGCTCTAAATTACGTCATAGGGGAGGCTTAAACATAAATCCTTCTAAAACTAATATTGTGCCATTTACACGAAGAAGAAAATATTCATTTGAAAACTTAAGATTGAAAAGTACGCATTTGGAACTTTCAAATACAGTCAAATACCTTGGAGTATTCCTTGACAGTAAACTAAACAGGAATTTTCATTTAGAGCAGACAATCAACAGAGCAATGGAGCAATAGAGACTAAAGCCAAAACTGATCCTTTGGATTGGTTCGGAAATTGTGAAACCCAAGATTCCCTATGCTGCATTGGTCTGGTGGCCAAAAACTAAAGAAACGGTTGTACAAAGAAGGTAAGAAAAACTTCAAAGGCTAGCAACTAGTTCAATTACTGGTGCAATGAGAAGTACACCAACAAAAGCACTGGATGCATTGCTTTTCATGCTACCATTGCATCAATACATACAATTAGAAGCTGAAAAGAGCGCTCTAAGGATCAGAAGGTTTATGAACCTTTTCGAAGGTGATCTAATGGGACATCTTACCATTCTAAAAATTGTTAGATTTAATCCTTTAGTTATGAACAACGAAGAGTGGATGGAGAAAAAATACAACTTTGACTGTTCATATCAAGTTATTGATCCTGGACGTGATTCTTGCGAAAGAGGTGGTCCAAACCTCCGTCAAGGATCGATTGTATTTTATACAGGCGGTTCAAAAATGAACAATCAAGTGGGAGCAGGTGTAACTGACCCAGGGATTAACATATTAATTTCAATGGGCAAGTGGCCAAATGTATTTCAAGCTGAAACTCAAGCAATTCTGGACTGTTCTGTTATATGCTTATGCAGAAACTACAGATATTCAAATGTATGCATTATGTCGGACAGTCAAGCAGCTCTCAATGCTTTAAAGTCAGCAACATGCAATTCCAAGCATGTTTGGGAATGTGTTCAATCACTCCAAAAGCTGTCTTGTAGTAATCAAGTCAATTTGTACTGGGTTTTTGGCCATTGTGGAATTTATGGAAACGAGAGAGCTGATGAACTAGCAAGACTCGGATCGTCTCATCAGTTCGTAGGACCTGAACCCTTTTGTGGTTTTCCTGCTTTTTCACTTAGAATGGAGATGAAATTCTGGAAATGCTTGAAAGTATAGTCAATCAAAGCGTTTCATTATTCCAAACATTCCTATCACACGCAAATTACTTGATCTCACCAAAAAAGATCTAACCTTATATGCAGACGTTATAACTGGCCACTGTTCGAGCCGATATCACTTGAAGCTGATAGGAAAACTTCAAGATGATTCATGTCGATTTTGTGACATGGATAAAGTAGACTCGGAACACTTGTTATGCCACTGTCCGGCAATCTCCAACAAAAGAATTAAGTTCTTCAGCAAACCACCAATCTCTTGTCTTCGTCAGTCTTAAGTTACACTTTTCTACTTACTACTCAATTTCACTGCCTCGCATTACAAAAAACTCAAAAACAATGAGTTTTAGGCGCAGCTTGGTTGATTTTTCGTGACCTAACTGTGTAATGATGGTACAACAGAAAGAAAGAAAAAACCAAAAACAAATTTATACATAAAAACGCAGCATGATATTGTATATGACCAACCAAACACTGTTGCCAACTATTTGGAAAGGTTTAATCTACTGCTCGTGCTTCCTAAGCAAGCCTCCGCGTCCTATCTCTGCTTACATGCTTGTCATCGTCAGTCTTAAGTAACACTGTTCTGTGGCTATGTGCTACATTTCGTCAGATATTTACCGTGATCAAAACGTTCACCCTTTCGAAAATTTTGCAATTACTTTCACTTATTATACCATGATCAAACCAGGTATTTTGGTTATTCATTATTTATTTAAATAGCCATACATCGTATTTACGATATGACCTCATCTACAACATTTCGCCAATATACTCGGTCTATGGCTGCCTCTCTCCAACCTCGTCGACGACCCACACTCGCCAGATCCTGTTGCACCTGGTCCGCCCATCGTGCTCGCTGTGCCCCACGCCTTCTTGTACCGGCCGGATTCGAGGCGAACACCATTTTTGCAGGGTTGTTGTCCGGCATTCTCGCAACATGCCCTGCCCACCGTATCCTTCCACCCTTCGCGACCTTCTGAATGCTGGGTTCGCCGTAGAGTTCAGCGAGCTCGTGGTTCCATCTTCGCCGCCACACTCCATCCTCCTGTACGCCGCCAAAGATGGTCCTAAGCACCCGGCGTTCGAAAACACCAAGTGCTTGCAGGTCCTCCTCGAGCATCGTCCACGTCTCGTGCCCGTAGAGAACAACCGGTCTTATCAGCGTTTTGTACATGGTACATTTAGTGCGGGGGTGAATCTTTCTTGACCGCAAGTTCTTCTGGAGCCCGTAGTAGGCACGACTTCCACTGATGATGCGTCTTCGGATTTCACGGCTGTTGTTGTTGTCAGCCGTAAGCAAGGATCCAAGGTAGATGAATTCTTCCACCACCTCGAATGTATCCCCGCCTATCGTAACACTGCTGCCTAGGCGGTCCCTGTCGCGCTCGGTACCTCCTGCTAGCATGTACTTTGTTTTCGACACATTCACCTCCAGTCCGACTTTCGCAGCTTCGCGTTTTAGGCGAGTGTACATTTCTGCCACCGTTTCAAATCTTCTGCCGACAATGTTCATGTCATCCGCAAAACAAACGAACTGACCGGATCGATTGAAAATCGTACCCCGGCTGATGAGCCCGGCTCTTCGCATGACACCTTCTAGCGAAATGTTGAACAGCAGGCACGAAAGTCCATCACCTTGACGTAGTCCCCGGCGTGATTCAAACGAGCTGGAATGTTCGCCCGAAATCTTCACGCAGTTTCGCACACCGTCCATCGTAGCTTTAATCAGTCTAGTGAGCTTCCCGGGAAAGCCGTTCTCGTCCATAATCTTCCATAGCTCTATGCGGTCGATACTGTCGTACGCCGCCTTGAAATCGATGAACAGATGATGCGTCGGGACCTGGTATTCGCGGCATTTTTGGAGGATTTGCCGTACAGTAAAGATCTGGTCCGTCGTCGAGCGCCCGTCGATGAAACCGGCCTGATAACTTCCCACGAACTCATTTACTTTTGGTGAAAGCCGGCGGAAGATGACCTGGGATAGCACTTTGTAGGCAGCGTTTAGGACTGTGATCGCTCGGTAGTTCTCACACTCCAGCTTGTCGCCTTTCTTGTAGATAGGGCATATAACCCCTTGCTTCCACTCCTCCGGTAGCTGTTCTGTTTCCCAGATTCGGACTATCAGCCGATGCAGATAGATGGCCAGCCTTTCCGGGCCCATCTTGATGAGTTCAGCTCCGATGCCATCTTTGCCAGCTGCTTTGTTATTCTTGAGTTGTTGGATAGCATCCTTAACTTCCCTCAGCGTGGGAGCTGGTTCGTTCCCATCCTCTGCTGTGCTGACGTAGTCATTTCTTCCACCGACTTGGACTTCAACGCCCGCGTCCTCTGCACCATTCAGGTGTTCGTCGTAGTGCTGCTTCCCCTTTTGGCCCCCCCCCGGGGGGTTGTGGGAAACCCCCCCCCTTTTTCCCCTAAATTTTGGGGGCGGGGCGCAACCCTTTTTGGGGGGGTGTGGGGTTTTTTGTAAAATTGCGTTTTTTTGGGAGGAGGGGCAGCGCCTCCCCCCCCCCCCCCTCTCCGTTTCTGGGGGGGGGTTTTTTTTTTGGGGGGGGGGGGGGGTGGTGCTTCCGCTTCCGTTTTTAACGCTCCCCGGTGTGGGGGGGCCCGTGGTAGCATTATTGCCCGCGCTGCGTTCTTCTCCTCCAAAACCTCCCTGCACTCTTCGTCGAACCAGTCGTTCCTTCGACTCCGCTCAACGTACCCGACGACGTTCTCTGCTGCGTCGTTGATGGCTGCTTTGATATTCCTCCAGCAGTCCTCGAGAGGGGCTTCGTCGAGCACACCCTCATCCGGCAACGCTGCATCGATATTCTGCGCGTAGGCCGTGGCGACATCCGGTTGCTTCAGCCGCCCTAGGTTGTACCGTGGTGGGCGTCGGTACCGTGCGTTGTTTACGACGGATAGTTTTGGGCGCAGTTTTACCATCACCAGGTAGTGGTCGGAGTCGACGTTAGCGCCACGATAGGTCCTGACGTCGGTAATGTCGGAAAAGTGCCGTCCATCGATTAGAACGTAGTCGATTTGCGATTCTGTCTGCTGCGGTGATCTCCAGGTGTACTTATACTGGAGGCTGTGCTGGAAGTAGGTGCTACGAATGGCCATATTTTTGGAGGCGGCGAAATCAATAATTCGGAGGCCGTTGTCGTTCGTTCGCTGGTGAGCGCTGAACTTTCCTATAGTCGGTCTAAATTCCTCCTCATGGCCAACCTGAGCATTGAGGTCCCCGATGATGATCTTGACGTCATGGTTTGGGCAGCGGTCGTACTCACGTTCGAGCTGCGCGTAAAATGCCTCTTTGTCATCATCGGTGCTTCCAGAGTGTGGGCTGTGCACGTTGATAATGCTGAAGTTGAAGAACCGGCCCTTGATTCTCAACCTGCACATTCGGTCATTGATCGGCCACCACCCATTTTGGTTATTCATTCCATAAAACAAATGGATAAACAACAAAATAAGTTGCCACGAAAATGAAAAGTTTACTTTTAGTCGTTTTCCTTTTATTGAAAGTAAGAAGTCTTAGAGTGAATGGTGGCATAACCCTCCAGTATCACACCTGATGTAAGTGCCTTTATATAAACGTTCTACGAAGTGGCAGTGAAAAAATGAGTAGCATATGAGATACTTTCACTAGAGTCCCTATAATGAGTCATGCCAAGAGTGAAGCCAAATCTACCTATCGAGCAGCCCATCTGAATCATACATGCACGCAAAATGAGAACTAATCGAAATGAGTGTTGCATGTTCCTCTTAATGTAACTCTTTATAGGGACTCTAACTTACACTACTGATAAAATTCTTGGTCTCACATGCATGTTTATAGCATGAGATAAGCCCTCTCACCGTCGCGACGACAAGATGAAAAAATTCACGATTTCAAAAAAGCAAAATAGTAAATTCATAAACCGTGAATATTTTTTTCTGTCACTGTAACTCCTGTGAAGTTCAATTTGAAAGATTTCTTGTGGACTAATTTTTATAAGTATTTGATCAATCCTGCACAAACACAAAGTTGCTGGACCAATGCTGTCGGGACTGTCGGGAAATATGACCAGGAAAGTGTAGTAGTTGCTCTTTGAATCATTTTTTTATCACAACCAGATGGTATCGCTATAACAGAACGCAATCATCATCTATTTGAACGATCAAAATTTTCAATCCCCAACCTAATCGATAACCACTGAATCAATAAAACAGAAATTAAGCTGCTGCCTTCAACCACTGGCGCACATTTCGAACGATTTTGATTGCATATGTCTTTAGGTATGTCACTGACCAGCGCACTCTCGCTGGCGCTTAGTCATAAAATAATATCTCCAACTGGTTCTCCGTTTCGTGTTATCTCGACATTGACATACGTTCCGCTCATTCCACCACAAAAAAATGGGTGCAAATAAAAATGACTCATCATGCACCCTTTTTCATCTTCCCCTTTCAGGCGGACAATTCAGGTGCACTCGTTCGTACTAACCAACATCGATTCCAAGTGGCGATTCGGATTCTGCAGGCACGATCCGAAATCACCGACCGCGATGGTCATCGTCACCTACCTGCCGTGGCACGATACCTTCATCCGCTTCCTGAACGTGTTGGCCGATGTGCGGAAAAACTCCCAGAATGAATTCGAATCATTCCTGACGGAAGCGTACAACAAGGGCGTCCCGGAACCGGGTGGATGTCTGAAGTTGCAGTACGACCGACCCGTACAGACATTCGTCTTCCAGAGGCCTCAGCAGTTCCTTCTTCCCAGCATACCGGAAAATGTAAGATCAATTGTTATGTTTTAGAACTGCATTTACCCATCTTCTCTCAATTCCATCGTTTCAGCACAACCTAAACCTGTACTACAACTTTGTGGAGCCAAAGTTCATGATCGGGGTATTCGCCGCGATGCTGGCAGAGCGGAGAATCATCTTCGTATCGCGCCGTCTGGATGTCCTCTCGTCCTGCATCCAGGCGGCGAATGCATTCCTTTATCCGATGGTGTGGCAGCACATCTTCATCCCGGTCCTGCCGATGAAGATGAAGGACATCCTCGGCGCACCGATGCCATTTCTGATAGGCGTCCCGGAGGCCGTGTACGAGTCGCTCCGGCGGGAGGAAATCGGCGACGTCGTCCTACTGAACTGTGATAAGCGAACGCTGGAAACGCCGTTCGATGATGTGAAAAATATGCCACCGGAACTGGTCGCCTCGCTCAAGAAACACCTGGCCAACTCGACCGAACATCGAGGCGATCGGGTATCGAAGATATTTTTAGGTTCGTATGCAATCATCGGTAGAAGAAAATACATTTATTGAACCCTTTATCTTTCGGCCGGCAGGTATTTTAGTGCAATTAATTGGCGGCTATCGGGACGCGGTAAAGTTCAACGACAAGATTACATTCGACCCGGAAACCTTTATCGACACCCGACCGTCGCATCTGAGGCCATTCCTAACCAACATGCTGCAGTTGCAGATTTTCCAGCAGGTAAAATTCGGCGCTGAGTCTTAAATAAATTCAAACTAACCATTCGACCCTTCCAGTTCATCGAAGAGCGGCTCGACATGCTGAACACCGGACAGGGATTTTCGGACGAATTTGAAGTGGAGTGCTTCCGCTATGCGGAAAAGTCCGGACGAAAGGTGAAACAATACAAGGACCTGCTGAAGAACTTTAAGGATAAGGTACTGTCCGTTTTCTGATCTTTCATCACCAGACTACTCACGCACCTCCACCGCCAAGTTGCGG
This sequence comes from Aedes koreicus, assembly GCA_024533555.2. Taxonomy (NCBI): domain Eukaryota; kingdom Metazoa; phylum Arthropoda; class Insecta; order Diptera; family Culicidae; genus Aedes; species Aedes koreicus. The sequence continues at coordinate 123,706 of JAHHFK020002156.1, forward strand.
TCGATTTAGTTCTGTTTGTGTTTGATTCACTTTCGACTGAATTTTAATCCTTTAGAATTTGTGTTTAAATTTCGTTTTCCAAAACGCTTCAACGGCATTCGACCTGCTTACATTTTCATTCGAATTGTTTTTACTTGTGTGTGTTTAGTTTCTCTTTTCGTTGCGGTAAATAATCTATAAAAGTCTGATTTTACTGAAAACAAAATTGTGATATCCTGTATTTTGAACATTTGAGAGCGGATTTATTAATCTTAGGTGGGAGCGCGCATTTGAACCTAATATCGATTTCATACCTCATAGGTAAACAGTTTTAGACACACAGTCTTCACTTACCAATTGTCCAAGAATAAAGATCGAAGAAAAATAAAAAATTATGATGGTAAAAATTATGATAGACAAAATTTATATGTTTGCTGGTGCTATTTCTAGGTGAAATTGACCCCGATTGTCGTTTGGCATACTATATGGGTTTCCAAATAGTCGTTTGACATAATGATCATTTGGTATATTGCCGTTATACGCATAGTTGTCCCATTTTCTTTGAAGTTCCCTATACACATGGGACAGTTATGCTTCTAACGGCAGTATCTCATGCACACAGAAATATATCATGGCCACTATTTGTCAAAAACGTCATTTGACATTGTTAAGGCTGGTTTACAGTTCGGGAAACGCGTCACGGGATTTGGGCGCCTGTGTGTTTTAAATGGAGCACGGGATTTGATTTCCCGTGGCGGGAATTAAGTCTACACAAAAATTACAGTTCCGAGGAAACCAGGGTTCCGAAAAAAAACCCACAACCGGGGGAAAAAGGAAGTCTACAGCAAATATTTTCATAAGGTCGTTGGTAACAATGTAAATAAAAATTCTTTAACTAAATGATAGCTTGGGTACTCCTCAATATGAATTATACACCACATTATATGAATTGCAGCGAATTGCTGCTATATATTATGTAACAAAATTAGCTTGAGTCACAAACTACTCCATAACGAACTTTTGTCGCATTCGTCGGTTTGTCATTTTGACTCAAGTGCTTTTCTATGGTCCTCACCGGATTAAATTAAGAGCAAACACTAACAATTTTCACCTGGCTAAACATTCGTTTGATTTAACCATGCCTGCGATTGAAGTCAACCATGATGGTGTTGACATCAACATGAGGTCTGTCAAATATACCACAAATGTTGAAGGCTGTACCATAAACGTAGTAAATTTGACTGAAATTTCAAGGTAGTTTTGAAAATAGGCACAGTCGGGAAAAATTGTAGTTTTTACAGCATGATTTTTATTTCAGAGTATATTCTTTTGAAATTCAATGCTTTCGAACGAAAGAACTTACACAAATGAAAATATGCAAAACCCTATCGTTTTGGAGTGAAGGAATATTTGAAAAAGTGGATTTACTTGATTGTATGAGTAGATCCCTAGTTTACGAAAATAAAGTTATATTTCCGTGAGAGAAAAAGAGAAGTTTGCAACTGTCGCAGAGTAAAGTAAAACAGGAGTGTGATGTGCAAACTAGCTTGTCATTGAGTGTGGAGAAATGTGGAGAAACGTCAACTGGAAGATTTCGAGTCAAATACTAACAAGTTGTACGCGCAAGTTGTCGCGCGGTTAAGACGCATTCAATTTTGTTTGAATGAATAAAGTTTAGTTTAAGTTACAGTCCACTTGATTTATTCGTCCCTGATTATCCGAGGAACATTTTGGTCCTAATCGTGCGCCGGATGTCAGATTTGTGGATGAAAAATTTAGATTCGCGGTTCGTGCGCGGAACGTGAAAGATTGACGTGGATTTCGGCTGTTGCGACGGTCGAAAACGCGAAGTGAACCCAATTGCATGCGCTGCATCGGGTAGTGTTTTTCGATTACTGCGGTAGTCGAAAATTGAATCTGTGCCCGGTTGAGTGGCGTACAACGGATGCCCTGTGTGCGGTACTGCACATTCCATCGAAACATGCGGAGTTTTCAAAAAACTGAAGGTTGATGAACGGTACATAAAGGCGAAACAATTGGAATTGTGCTTTGGTTGCCTGCAACGACGACATCGAACGACTACCTGTAAGAACAGCAAAACATGTCAAAATTGCACGAAAAAGCATCATACCTTGATGCACCCGGAAGATAAGCAGTCTGTCACCCCTGAAGCACAAGCACCTGAGGCCAAGCAATCCAGGAGAAAAGCGCAATTCAATCGTTGACTGCGGCGAAATGCGCGATTCCGATTATGTCAATGCAGACGAAGCAGGTTTTGTTGGCAACAGCAGTGGTGATGGCCTACGATTCCATTTAAGAAGCGCACGAGTGTGCTACTCGATTCCGGAGCGATGACGAACTTCATGTCGACTAGAATGGCGGAGTTGCTGCGACTTCGGAAAGAGAGTGCAAATGTCTCAATAGATGGAGTTAACGGGATGAAGACAATAGTGAAATACAAGGTGAATGCTAAAGTGGTATCCAGAACATCCAAATTTGTGTCGTCGTTGGATTTTCTGATTGTCCCTCGAGTAACCGGCGCATTACCGGCAATGAAGATTGACCCGCAGAGCTGAAACATTCCTGATTCGGTGCTGCTAGCTGATCCGGACTTCTACGAGCCAAGTCGCATTGACATGCTAGTCGGTGCGGAATTATTTTTCGAAGTGCTGCAAGAAGGTAAGATTAGATTGTCCTCGCATTTGCCATTGCTACAGGAAATTCAACTCGGTTGGCTCATCTCTGGTCCGGTGGGCGACACGGCCACACTGTAAAAGTGTGCCAAACTGGGACATCGGAGAAAAACGACGAGCAATTGTGCGAACTTCTGAGGCGGTTTTGGACTATCGACTCGCTTGACGGTGATGCGTCACTTTGCCAGAGGACGAATTCGGAGAAATTTGCGAAATGGGCGAATCTGCTTTTGTAAACAAACATTTGAATCGACGTTTAATAGCCAATTAAAGCTCAAATTAAGGCCACAGTTGGCTAGCAGAAGCTTTCTTTCACCCGATTGTGGTCTTAGTTTAAGAAATTGAGCTTTTATTCGTGAGAAATCGTCGATTTAAACCTTTGTTTACAAAAGCAGATTCGCCCATTTCGCAAAGTTCTCCGGAAATGTGAGATAAACTTCCTGGAGACACACAGTAGAACCAAAAATGGCCGTTACGTGATGAATTTTCCATTCCGTGAAAATGTTGGAGAGCTCGGTGAATCCCGGGAACAAACAGCCAGAGTTGATGTACGTTGACTTATCGACGAGTATCTGGCGCTGGGCCATTGCCGAGTTGTAATGAAGGCTGAGTTCTAAAAGCCGGAATTTGCCTACTACCTTCCGCACCATTGCGTGATGAAGCCCGATAGCTCTACAACAAAGTTGAGAGCAGGGCTCTACATCGTCGAAGCATGAAAATGAATCGCTTTTGTATTAATTTCACTCCGCTTCAATTAGCTTTCGTGCAGTGAATGAATCTTACTTTCACCGATTCACTCCCAATTCACTTCCGGTCAAACGTGAGTAAGCTTAAATTCATTTGCGATCCAGCCACCGTCAAAAGCGTTTCAATTGAAATGCAGACTTGCTTCAAACGACATGGTGAACGACCGTGAATCAACTTCGTTGAAATTGATTTGATTGATCCGAGTAGGGGTTGGCGAACAAAACATGCGAGCGAAAGTTGCTAGAGGTATTGTCATTTGACGATGCACGCATTGCTGTAACTTTGCTCGAAAAAAAGCTCCCCGAGCTGACAAGCGAGTTTCTGTTTGATGCTGCGGAGACATATTGAAATTGCATTTGCGCTGGAGCTGTGAACACAACAGGGATCGCATGAAAGCAACATACATATCAGCAATTTCATTTATCATTTCATAAAATGCTTGATCGATGTTTTCGATGCTACAATTACTTTGTCTGATGGCACTGATTCTAGTCCTAAAAATAATGAATACCTCAGAAATTAAATTCATGCACGTATTGCATGAATTTCAATTGTCCTGCTTCATACTAGTTTGACACCGAAGGCTTAAATAATCACCGATGGATGAAAAGCTTATTGGACCGATTTTGCTGAAATTTCGCCTGCACAAGTTCGTGTTCACAGCCGATGTCTCGAAAATGTATCAACTTTTGTTGGTTGACGAGGCCCATTGGAGGTACTTGCGAATTCTGTGGAGAGACCAAAAGGAGCAGCCAATTAAGGGTTTGGAGCTGAACACAGTGACCTACGGAATAGCTGCCGCACCTTTCTTGGCAACCCGAGCGATTATCCAGCTGGCTAGGGACAAGAAGGCTGATTTTCCGGCTGCGAGCGAAGTAGTTGAGAAATGCTTCTACGTTGATGACGTAATGACTATCTGAATATCTGAAATGTCAAATGTTGACCCCCATGGCCTGCTAGCACCAACAATTATTCTAGTCGCCAAACTTGTTATGCAACAACTATGGCAAACAAACGTTGGATGGAATGATCCAATTCCAGATACAACGAGACATCAAGGTTGATGCCACACCGGATGAGATGACAATTCAAAGGCTTGAGTTGTGTGCTGCGTTGCTTTTAGCTGAACAAATGGAAAGGGTACGTGAAACATTATTAATATCCCGTCTTTGTACAAAACCGTATAGTAATGACTCGAAAGCTGTTTTCATCCAACATGTGGCATTATATCTCGACGCAGTACAGCCCTGCAGATTTGGTGTCCCGTGGGGTGTTCCCGGCTGATCTGCTGCGTTGTGAAGAATAGTGGTATGGCCCTAGTGAATATACTATTGCGGATCAGGAAGACGAACTGGACTTAGTGGAACTGGAAGAGAGCAAGCAGGCGCCCCTCCACCGAACTGTGGCGGTAGTTGTTCTGAATGAACCGATTGTGACTGCACCGAAGAAACTGCTGACCCGTATGACGTGATCCTGAAGCACAGCAGTTATCGCAAGCTACAGCGACTTTTTGCGTACGTAACCCGTTTTATTCACAATTATTGTTCAAAACGAAACAAGGCTGAACGAAGAACAAGACATCTTAGTAGTGAGGATCACAACGAAGCTGAGAGGGTTATGGTGATCATTGTCCAGCAGACAGTCTACAAGGAGGAAATCGCTTGCAGCCAGATGAAGCAAACGGTTAAGGGTAAACTGCGAAATTTGAACCCAATATACAACGATGACGATAGATTACAGCGAGTCGGCGGCCGCATAAGGAACTCCAATTTACCGAAGGACCAGAAGCATCCGATGATTTTGCCGGAAAATAACCGAGTTACTGCAGCCCAACCATTTGCCAGAACCGGAATTGATTATGCAAGGCCTTTTTTAATTAAGGTCGGACGAAGGTGTATGTGTGTATGTGTATGTGTGCTTGTTCGTGTGTATGACCACCAAATCCATCCACCTCAAACTGGTGAGTTCAGTGACAACCGACGGATTCTTAGCTGCACTTCACCGTTTTGTTGGTCGACGTGGAAACCCATCGGAGTTGTTCTCCGATAATGGAACATATTTCCGAGGAGCAGATCGAGAACTATCAGAGCTCTACAATCTGCTGAGATCTCAGATTATGCACGAAAAAGGTGAACGAGTTCTGCCAGCCGAGAGGAATCAAATGGAGTTTTATTCCTCCCATGGCACCGCACCAAGGAGTCATGAAGTCTTATTCGTGTAAGACCTTGAATGAAAGCTACCTAACATATGAGGTACACTCTGCTCGTTCAGATAGAGGGCATACTAAACTCAAGGCCTCTTGCACAGCTAACGGATGACCCATTTGTCTATGAAGCGCTGAGTCCTGATTCATTTTATTAACGTCTCTTTAAACTGTACGTCAACTGTAGACTTTTTGGTTCATTCGAAACTGGCTGAGTCCTGGGCATTTCTTAGTTGGACGAGAATTGACGGCGGTAGCAGAACCACTTTACGGTGGTCTCAAGGAGACAAGATTGTCGAGGTATCAGCTGATGCAGACACGGATGCAACATTTTTGGCAGCGGTGGTCAAACGAATACGTCACAGGGCTACAGAAGCGTAGCAAATGGTACAAGAATTCCACGAAACTGCGAAATGGATTGCTGGTGATAATGAAGGAGGATAATACTCCTCCTAAAACATCGAAATTTGGTCGCATCATCGAAACACATCCAAGGAGGGACGGAATCATACGTGTGGTCACAATCCGCACGACCAGTAGCACCTACTAGACCACGACGATCGAAGTTCTACCAATCGATGATTACACGAATGAAGCAGAGTCCAAGGAAAAGTGAGCCCCTCGCCTCACCGGGGTGTATGAAAGGATAAAAGAAAGAAATTTTGTGTAAGGGAGTTTGTTGGTTTTTTTTTTGATTTTTTCGTCCCTGATTATCCGAGGAACAGACAATGGTTAAAAAGATCAGAAATTATAGACCATTATTCATTTCAATGATCAAACATAATAAAGCTCATGTTCAAAAGAAGAAAAACGCATTCTAGATCATGGCAGAGTTACAGTTATGTAGAAGTGTGAAGGTGAGCAACCGCACTCATACCTCCGCTAGTGGGGTCCACCGCCTCCTTGTCCCCGTCGCTCCCATATTCCCGCGATAGGGGACTGCGCTGCTCGAAATTTGTATCGAAATTTAACTGGGTATTAAACTCTACGCTGCACTGTGCTGTAAATCGCAGCTTTGCGTAGACGTATTGTGATAAAACAAATCTCGTTTTTATGAATTTTCTCTCACTTTGAGTTCTGAAGGCACGTCAAAAAAGAGTATTATGCCAAACGACCTTTGGAGAAAAAATATCTCAATATCAAATTACCGTATGCTAAATGGGCATCATCCGTTATTCTGAGAGACAATTTCCGAATAAATACATTTTTGTATCTGTTCCACTGAACCATAGAATATTTATCGCTTTGTTAATTGTCTGCCTGAGATGAATGTTCCAACTTAGTTTATTGTCAACAAATAACCTATGGTATATAACTGTATCTTAAAGTTTCAAATGCGTACCTTACATAGGTTCAATCAAACTAGAATCATTAATTCTAAATGCGCTCTCCTCCCTCTACTTACCGTAATACTAAGTTGTTTAAAAACATTTTAAATATTCCCTTTATAATGTATTTTCAAATCAGTATTGATCATCCAAATGTCTTAGTTTTAGACAATCTTTTAATGTGATCCTGCATTCCAATTAAATGTACTAAATGCATTTGAATAAACTACTTAAGTTTTTGTTCTTCAAACAACCTACCTGTTTTTATTTGTTCATTATTCATCCCATTGGTCACCGTGAAACACCTCCTCATTGACTTGAAAACAAACATCTTACACTATCACTTTCCTTTCGTTTCATATCAACTCGATTTCGTGGACTCCACGCAAAATCATCGACGACAATCGACTTCCATTTTTGGCCCGTCACTCGCAAAAAAAAACCAATCACCAATTCATTCGAAACTCCGGCTTCTAATGCGAAAAACTTTTCGTTTTTCTTGAATTTACGCTCCCGCGTGCTTGCAACACAACCGCCACCACCACAACCTGCCACCAATCATCCGCCCGTGCCCGTGTGTGCGCCTCTTTGTCCGTCATTTTTGTCCATGCTCGCAGACCAACCCGGCAGTTCGGTCCGCCGTCAAATCGGTGAGTGGGATTGTTTTCTACTGGCTATCGCTTCTAAATCCCTCGTTGAATTCTGCCAATATCGCCTCATAAATACGGTTATAATCTAAAATTTCACTCCCCTCATCAATCAGGTCAAAGAAGGTGGCAAAGGAGTCAAGACGGCCTACAAAGGCCTCCGGTCCAAGTTCCGCGAGACGACGCCACCGAAATCGAAACTGGACAGTAGCATCCACTCGCACATGTCCCAGTACGACGTGGGGCACCAGTCGGCACCGAACTCGCCCGTCTTCAACAAGCGACCGCAGACGATTGCCCTGCCGGACGACTCGTCCTATCATCACACTAATCACGCCCAAATGCTGACCCCTTCCAGCACGTCCCTGTACAACTCACCGCACATCGCGATGAGCAACAGTAGCCATAACAATTACAACACCATCACCGGGTGCAGCAGCAGTAGCATGATGATGAACAACAACAACAACCACCATCACAGCAGCAGCTACAACACCAGCAGTAGCGACGTCCGGAGTCCGTCGCTCAGCTTGAGTCCGACCAGTTCGAACTCGTCGTCGGAGATGAATCTACTGCAGGAGCTGCAGCATCTGGCGCTGTTCAAGTCGCCCGCCGTCAATCGGAATGTAAGTACCGTGGATGAGTTTCGTTTTTAGGTTTGTTTTGCGAATGATGATTGCTTGGTTTTGAGATAATTTCTTTTGTTCGATTTCTAGAGATAAAATCAAGATATTAGTTTCCTTAGCATATTTAGTATGAATTGTTTTGAGTTGATATGAACACGGTTTTCTTTTTCTGTTTGGATTATCCACACCTGAAGTTAGTAACACCCTTTGAATAACTATCGGTACATACTAATCGGAAACAATAATGGTTTTGGCAAACAACTTGAAAGAGCATCAAATGAGTTTTTTTTTGGTTTGGTTCTTTGCGGTTTTCTACGAGCTAAAATGATGGCAATGCTTGGGCTTAAAATAAAATGCAATATTTGTTTTTTTTTACATATATAAATATATATACCTGCCTGCCGATTATAAGAGCAATACCATAAAGCATGACAGTAGCGTTGGATGAAGTAAAATATGTATAGTTGAACATTTTGGGCTTTGGAATCTTTACGCGCAAAGAAATGATTGGTAAAATACTAGTAAGAAAGAAATACATTAAACAGTGAACGTGTGGTTGCCGTTGGATTTGGTAGGTGAACAGGTTTTAGCATCTAGGTTATCGTTTTCAGAACCAACTGAAATTGCTGAGTAAGCACTAATGCAGACCAGGGCATTACGATAGTGACTAGATTGAGTGTACAGTCGGGACTGCTATAGTACGGTGGGCGGTTCCATACCCTCGGCTATTTTGCCGCCAATCACGCTGAGTTTCGGTAGATAACAAGTTTATAATAGATCCTAACTACTAACTAAATCAGCTCAATTGGTTGCAGAACAGCCGGATATGTGAGGAGAAGACAATCCCTATAAATAAAAACATTACCTGAAGACTCCAAAGACTTTTACCGATATATACAGCGCTGCATTTTTTTACAGGGAATTCGATAAATTCCCTACTTTTCAGACGATAGGGGTTTATCGTTGAAGTTGCACAGAATATCTTTTAAAGTGCTGTTACTCTTGTAAGCCGCATGGAATCCATGCTTTCTTAATCTTGGACGGCGTTGGTATGTCTTAGATAAAACGGAAGGCTAATCTTTTGATGTTCTTCTTGCTCCGATTTCAGTGTTGTGAAATTCTGACTGTGTTTCTTTCTTTCGTGTATGCGGAGGATTTTCTCTATGAATTAGTTTCTGTACCCGTTCACTTCCGCAGCTTGATGAATTTGGTTTCGTTGAGTTACGAAATCTGTTCTCTCCGTGAGGATATTGAAAAGACGGTTTGCTATTCAATGGAAGGCTGCTTGGTTATGGGCACCGAAATGGTTTGAATCAGATGTGATGTATTGGTCTGTAGAAGTAGGTTTGCGGTAGATCCCGCGTTTCAATTTGTTCTCAATGTTTCTACTAATCATCAGATCAAGAAAGATAAGCTTTCCATCAGTTTCTTTCTATAATGTAAACTGTATTGTCAATGTAGCGAGATCAACAATTGAAGTAACTTTGGTAGGTGATTGCTTTTACAGCTGCGAAAATATCGTCTACATACCCGTCTCCAGAGTTGAGGAAGAGATTTTCTTTCTGCAATTCTATGCTCATGAAAGCATCTGTCAAATGTGGTGATAGATACTGCCCATGCGTTTGTTTGTAGAACTGTTCCTTAAACGGAAAGAAGATCTGGCAAGCTTCCGTCATTAGAAGATACGCTTCGATGTGGTTAGGTGGTACCCGCTTCCGCTGCAAATGTCTTCGCTGGCTTGCTAACGCCACAGTCACAGGTTCGTTTGTAAGAAGCGCAGTTACATCAAACGACAACAGAACTTCAGCCCCTTAGTAATTCGAAATCTTTCAACTGGACTACCAGTTCCATTGAATTTCGAACACTTTTTCCTCGGGTTATGTATTACTTTTTCTTTTCCTTTCGTCGGCGTACAAAAGTCCAACGAAATCGGTCGCATCGCCACTGGGTTTTGAATTTTTGAAAGACGAATGCGTACAAGAACAACCTCGTGTAAGACAAAAACAATTCATAAGTTATGCCCTAAGAAATTCTTAAGTTTATTTGCCAGAATGTAGTGTAGAAATTGAGATTTGTACCTTCTAAATAGCGAAGTGATTACTGCCGTTGTGGAACGTTTCCCGCTTCCCCTTAAATAGACATACTAATTCTTTCTCGAATAGTGCGAATGTTAAGAAATACGGTGTTATACCTCGTTTTCTTATTTCGCATTAGTATCTCGATCATACAGCGATTTTCAATAATTAATCCCCGTATAGTCTCTACAGTGTTTACGAAGAAATAATTCGCTTCATATCAACGTTTTTGTTGGATCCGGAAATGTTAACCCACAAAGAATGTGATCTTCCTACATACATACATGGATATCAACGGTGCCGAAAACAATCGGTCGCCTGGTGAAAGTACGCGAAATGTTGTTGTGCCTTTCACAGTTAAAATATCTCCAGAAAGCAGTAAGACGATCTGTCCAAATCAATGCTTCTGGTGACGAAAGTTTCCAGCTAGCGGAACGAGTTTTGAAGGAAAAAAATACAGATTTTTTCAGCTATCTGAAGGCTGCTGAACAATCGTTCAAAATAACCCGTTACACTGGTAGATCACCTTTTCGTGGTGCGTTACGCGGTATCAGATCTACCATTGAACCCTAGTCCGAATTAATTCAAACTAGGGAACACATTTGTTTTTTTTTTTTGTAGTTAAAGGAACATATCTTAGTCCTTATTACATTTTATGTCTTGTGAAAAGTGACAATACTCGGATGGTTCCACCGAAGATGAGCTTGGAATAAGGAAAACATGGTTAGTCTTCATTTATGTGAATTCTCATTTTCTATTGTTTAAATTGATTATGACTAGGGTTCTGATGCATGGTCAGTCACTCCTCAAAGAGTTTAAATAGCGGACAACTTTCAATAAAAGTCGATTTATTGACAACAAAACAAACAATCAAAACGTTAACAACACCGAATACTTTATCATTTCTCAATAATGATGAAGTAACTCGACATGCACTATACAAAGGATACGGGATTTACTCATAATAGATCAAATAACTGGTCGCAGTGGTTTACGTGCCGAACAGAGGATAAAAACCGTTCAAAATGATGTTATCAGGACTTCCACTGTTTAAGATAACTTAAAACCGAACTGAGTGGACTGAGAGGAACATGTGCTATACATGCGACAGTTTGCTATTAGCTCGGTAAAACTTCCTGAGCTACAAAAAGCCAAAACTCTTTCAACATTATTGTTAAGTAGTGATAATATACTAAAAAAAAAACTACAAGGGACAGCCCACCGAGGTTGTACGCAGAGGTGACGTACGACTACGCAGCAATGTCTAATTAATAATAAAATTCTTTTTTTTTTTAAATATGTCGTGTCGGTCACCATTTGTAAAATTTCTATATGGTACACTGCTCTTGCCATAAGCTTGCGCTTCGGAATAGTATAGAGACCGTTTAAATTTCCAAGCCGTGTTTGAAATAGTACACAAGATTTAAGGTATACGACGAAGGGAAAGCTGAAACTATTTCGGCCACCGCTGCCTGTCAATTGACGAGAATTTGGAACAATATGTAAGATAAATTCCAATCAAACAAACTCTTTAGCTGGGAAAATCAAATTGGTCGTTCTAAAAAAGACGGGTTTCTGAATGATCCATAATTAATCGATCTTCTTTAAGCCTGTCATATGGCCCATTCACATCTTTATTGATATTGTGCCACAATTCAGTAGCCCTCAATACTAGCGTCATATGTGCAACAGTTGTTAGAAGATAATTGAAATCAATTATCTGCTAATTACTGGTAGCTGGTTATGCTAATGTTGCTAATTAATGCATTTTCTGCCCACATTAGCGATGATGAAGGTGGCTGGCTTATACCGTTGATACCACTCGCCATGAATGATGGCTGCAAACTAGCTCAAACACAAGGACCTCGCCAACCGGCTGGCTACAAATTCACCACTGGCTTGGTTAACCGACTGCCCATTACATGACTGAATAACCAATGGCTGCCTAGCAACGGTTGCCTAGCCAAAGACGATAGAGGGATCAGATGCCTGGCCAATGGTTGCGCGCCAGTGCACCCTCCAGGGTACTTGTCACCGCCAGCTGCCAATTCAATACTGACTCATTGCCGCTCCGCACGGCTACGTTACTGCTGAACGATTGAAGTAATTGGCGAAGACAGGGTAGTGAAACATCAATAAAAAATGGAAAAAAAATAGCAATAAAAATATGTGAAATCGCCACTAAATTATTTTGTGCCAACGAAAAAATAACAATTCGCCCTAGAAAGACTTAAAATAGCAATAAAAAATTGATAATTCACTTTCAATAATTCAAAAGTGACCAATGAAGTGAAAGTGACCAAAAGTGAAGCAATGGAAATTAGTATAAACGCAATAATAAGCTGAGAGTTTTCCGTCATAATAATAAGTTCTAGCGGTATACATGTGACAAAAGTCTTCAAATCTTTCAAATTCATAATCGATGCTAAATGTTCATTAATTAGTGCCAGTATATATTTTAGTCAATTGGCGAAGGTGTACCCCTTAAATATCATTCATTTCCGCATATAAGACCTCCATTACTCACATTTGAAGTCTGTGATAGGAAAAATACTGAGCATTTAATAAATTTACTCTGCATTACTTAATTATAAGACATCACCTGATATTTGCGTTATTTCAATAGTTTAATGTTAAAAATCGAAAGATTTAAATATTGAAATCGAAGCGTGCAAAAATATCCGATCGATTGGTGCAAACAATTTGAAAATGTTTGTAAAAACGACTCAGTTATTAACGCTCACTTTTCGTGATGTTGCAATTCGTTTTTGTTTTTTTTTTAATTGTACCCCACTATAGAAAACAAAGACGTAGTCCTACGTCAAAAACCCACCGACTGTGCCATCGGTGTCAGTGCCGTCGGTGTCAACGTTTCGGGAATGCGAAATAGTTTCCCTGCTCCACTCTGTGTTACATCTTGTGAGAAACACTTCACATTTCATTGAAATTTCCCAAACAAGGCTGTCCATGCTGTTGACGATGCTGATGAACATAGATTAATGAGATATGCGAAGTGAAGCGGTACCCATACTGCAAATTTCCGATGATGCCTGACACGGAGAAACTATCTACAAGAGCTGGAATCAAAGCAGTATGAAAGTACTCCTCAACGTCCATCTCTTGCACGACGTAGTCCAATAAGTTGGGTTCCAACAAGCGAACAAAATGCCGTCAAACAAATGTCTCAACGAAATCTACTCCATTTTCTTGCATCCATTGTACTGTTGTGTTGGCGTAATGGGCTGACGCAAAATCAGGCCAAAACAAAGGAAGGACCTTGTGCTGATTGTATAACGGATCCTTTTCTGCAAACACTCAGTACGGTCAACTACGACATAGATACGAGAACCTTCTGGGCAATTTTTTCCGACTCGAACGACTTTTCGGAGATGCTTCCATCTTCGCGATGCTTTGGTGTAAAATTGCGGTTCTGTAAGCGTTATGGAGTTCTCTTTGACATATGTTTCGCCATCGATCAAAACGCAGAAAGACGTTCGTTGCAAAAGTCGGCTGTATAACTTTCTGGCTCTGGTTATCGCCCTGCATTTTTATTTTCAGCTTCAGCTTATAAAGTCTTTTGGTTGTTGCGCTTCTGGATTCTTTGGATCGTTCCGACGGAGGTACCACTCCTTTTGGCAAAATCACGTATCGACATCGATCTGTTCCGAAGGATGAGGTTGACTACTTTCCGACCCAATTTTGGGTCAGTTTTTCTTCCTCTTACGGGCAGCTCATCGAACGAGTAGTGTTCCCCGAACATGTAAATGATAGATTGTTCGCTCTCGTGATGAATTCCGAAACGTTTCGCTATTTTCATCGAAACATCCTTCTCACGAAACCACATGTCAACCACTTGAATTTTAACAATCTCTTCGATTCGCGGCATCTCGAAAACGATTGCTGTTTACTGAAAGTCAAGGAGCTGATCAAGTTGTTGACAGATGAACGCGTCGAATGTAGGTAGGCTCAGATCGATAGTCTTACGCGTGTTTGTGTGAGCGCATCATAAGCATTGCAAGTTTATTTTCGATAAAATCCTTATATCGATAAGCCATTGGAATTCTGAAAAAAAGGTTCTCTGCAGTGATGAGAGCAAATTTGAGCTCTTTGGACGTGAACAGCGTGCACGAGTCTGCACAAAACCTGGAGAGAAACTTTCCAATAAAAATATTCAAAAGAAAATTAAGCACGGAGGTGGCAGTATTATGGTTCGCGGGTGCTTTGCGTGGTCTGGTGTTTGGAATCTTGAAAAATTAGATGGAATAATGACGGCAGGCTCGTACATCAGCATTCTGAAAAGCAATCTTAAAGAATTGTAGCGTAAAGTTGGCTTAGAAAAGAATGTTTTGAAATTGGAAATATCTTAACATCATGGGATCCCAGTAGTGAACAACAGTTTCTGCTAGAACCAAAGATGTGAAGAGAAAGTATTGATAGGTCCGATAGAGCTCGGCAGGTTATGAAATTGAACAGAAGTAGTTTGAAATTGAGCTTCTCAATATCCTTGTTGGTAGATTCCTTTTTCGTCTTTCTTTTCTGCAGAAGCATATTCCATGCTACAATCAGAGCCACAGTTTACTTAAATAAGGTCTTTCTATTTGCTACGAGAGCTAATCTCAGTAACTACAATATGTATATTGATGAAAGTTGATTTGAATGTATCGCCCAGAGCAGGAGTGACTGAAAAAAAAGACCGTACTAGACGCTGATAGTCTTTCTAGCGGCATATTTCCTTTTTGCTGGAGAACTGCAGTCATGTTTCCGATAAGGAAGCAAGCGGGGCTTGAATAAGTACAGGGGATCACATTGCTAAGCACTGTATCGAAGCTATTTGAACTCTCTATTTGTACATTGTAAGCGGTTTTTGAGAGCCGATCAGCACGGGTTTTTAGCTGGGCGTTCCACGACAACAAATCTATGGAGCCTAACGTCATACATTACTGATAGTATGATTGCTCGATGCCAAACGGACGTGATCTACACCGATGTAACGGCAGCTTTCGACAAGCTGAATTCACGATATCGCGATCGCTAAACTTGACAGGCTAGGAGTTGGCGGCAATCTCTTAAGATGATATCTTCATATTTTACAGGGATGCCAACTGACAGTTGTTTTAGGCGACTTTCAATCAATAAGTTTCTGCTCCACGTCCAGGATACAGCAGGGTAGCCATCTGAGACCGTTGATATTTCTTCTCTACTTCAACGACGCACATCTTGTTATCGAAGGACCACGACAGAAACAACCAATTGTTTTCAACAACAATCTTCTCGGCACGACCATCGAACGAATACAGTGCGTTAAAGACCTAGATGTTTAGGTGTATTCTAAACTGACGTATTCGCAATATATTTCATATATTATTGATAAAGCTTCGAGAACTCTTGGTGTTGTTTTCAAGGTGGTGAAAATTTTCAGCGACATGTACTGCCTAAAATCTATTGTTCTCTCGTGCGATCTACACTGGAGTACTGTTCAGCGGTTTGGAGCTCAAGTCATAATAATGGCGCCGAGCGAATCGAGTCTATTCAACGCCGTTTTCTTCAGTTTACGCTTCGTATACTACCTTGTAGAGACCCATTTCGCCTTCCTAGCTACGAAAGTCGCTGCCAATTAGTCAACATGGAACCTCTGCGAGTCTGTAGAGATGTTTGTAAAGGCTGACTAAAAGTTAATTAGTACGTACAAAAAGACCTGTAATTCGTGATTCAATTAATTGTGCATTAATGGTTGCTTTACAGTACTATTATTAAAACTTCAAAGTTACAGATGGTTACATTTCTCCAGTTTGAACGAAATCTCGAACCTTCCTCTTGATGACACGGTTAAACAGACACGGAATCAGCACATTTCTTCCATTTTTCCCGCATTTGCTGGATGTCCTTGACTGCCCCGACGCTTCGTCGAATTCGCTGCTTTGAGACTGCCCAGTATTTTTCGATTGGTCGAAATTCCGGCAATTCGGAGGATTCATTAGCTTGGGGACAAAATCGATCTTGCTGGCAGCATACCACTCCAGAACCACCTTGGAGTAGTGGCAGCTGGCCAAATCGGGCCAAAAGATGACTTTGCCCCTATGCTTGCGTATGAACGGCAATACACGCTTTTTAGGCATTCTTCGATGTAAACTTGGGATGTCATCGGCAAGGATGTGACGAATGGTTCCGTTTTCAGGCCACAACTGCTAAATCATGGCCTTTTTCGGCAAACACGAACTTGAATCTTCCCGGCACATACCCACGTCCAGTCGCGATGTCAAACTTTTGACCCGGAAGCTGCTTAAAATCGAGTTTGACGTATGCTTTGTCATCGATCAAAAAGCAGCCCTTGTGTTTCGTCAAAACACGGTCGTACAAGAGCCGTGCATGGTTTTTGGCCACGGAATTCTGCTTCATGTGATGGTTTTTGTTTACTGGATGTGTACGACCTGTATCCTTCCCTGGCAAGGATGTTCCGCACCGCTTGAAACTTGACGTTGTACCTTCTGGCCACATCTCGGATCGAAAGACCGGGGTTGGCTTTAACGCACCTCAACACCTTTCTGCACTGCTGACGATCCCTGGTTCCAATTTTTTCGTAGGTCCGCTGATTCCTTTCCACACTCAGGGTTTCCTTGTAGGTTTTTGAGCACACGTCAAACTGTTGTTTTCGGCATCTTTAGCACTTAAGCCAGCTTGGAACCGAGCCACTCCGAATTTTCTAGGTGTTTGTGCACAACATTTTTTCTTCTTTCAAGTTCCATTTGACGTTATTTCTGAATGCGATCGACTACTTTGATCAAACTTGCACCAGTTGTTCTCTATAGAAGTGTAAACAAACCACTGTTCAAGATCTTCGATTCCCAAAACTAGAGCCGTGCTTGCGGCGCGCGAGAGGCGTACCAATTTACTTGTAGTCAGTCTTTATCCTCGGGATGGGCGTAACTCTCCAGACATTCTGAAATAGATTGTGGAAATGGAAAAGTCCAATGGGATAACGTCTGACGAAGAGCCCGGCCATAACTCTTCAGGCATAAAGTCCGGCAAATTGTGCTTACGCCAGGCTTGCGTAACTTTCGCTGAATGTGAGGGAGCAGAATCCTGTTGGAAAACCCATTTGCGGCCTCCAAAAATGTCCTTTCAAAACATTGTCAATCAACGCTAATTACTACCTCAATTAGCATTGATTTTAACACCCTTTTCTGTGAAAAGTAGAGGAAGTCGACCTTTCGAGGATATTGCTCCCCAAACCATCACAGATGTGTGATTTTGAAATCGTTAAACTACTCAGACTAATGAGGGGATCTATTGAACTGATGCTGTCTAAATTGTATCATTTTGAGGATTTAGACTTTGTTGTAACACGAAATTTTTGTCATCTGAAAAAAGAATCAACGAATCACCGAATTCTTCTATAAGTACATTTCTTATGGTTTCACGGTATACGTTGAGATTTTTGGCCATTTTATTCGCTGATTGTTTTCGATTGTGCCTGACTCCCTCCATCTTTGTAAAGTACGATCGTTTGAATATCGGCATATTCCTTTTTTCCTCGAAGCCTCCAATTTCTAACAAGTCTCTTACCTAGCAAATTTCGATTTCGCTCGTAGTACATTTTTCCTCCTTACACTACTTATTGATGTCAAACTTTTACAGCACGACCAAACATTTTATACAAATATATGCTTCAGAAACCAGGCACCAGACAGCATTACTATGTGTAGAGAGACTTCTACACTGAAATAAAAAAAAACTGCTTCAATTATTTGGGCCGACGCTGCACTGCAGCTAAGATTTCTAAATCCTAGTTCAGCTTTATGTGACCATATATTGAGGTTAAGACCCTTGAATCATTTCATCACAATCATGAAGGCATTGGGAAAAGTGACATATTGGAAACAATTTCCATTAGATAAATATCGAAACCAAGTCTACTGTTCTATTTATACCAAATATGGGACCCTGATGATTCCACACAATTTTTTTTTCTACTTCTGTAGAGCCAAAACACCACTGAATCCATTCATTAGGATTATTGTTGTATGACCCATATTTGATTTGGTGCAAGTCAAATATCCTGTCACAATTAAGATGTGATGGACATTGGTTGACATCCCAAGTAACAATTTTAGTTTTATTCCAGCCGTATAACACTTCTCCCGGCTTTGTTGATAAAACTACAATCAAAACTGTTTTGTCTACCAACACCTCCTCAATGCTTTTTTAAGGCCGAAATTTGTACAAAATGGCCTAATCTATAGACGGTTGTGAAAACAAGTTAATAAAACCTTTATAAGAGCATCCGTAGCGGTGCGCGACTAAACTATATTTGATCACCCTCACCATCACTTCAAACCGTATCGGGCGCAACTAAAAGCGGTAGCAAAATTGTTGCGCGACTATCGGAAAGCATCGGACGCTCAAATTTAGCAACGCGATAGTGGCGCACACGGTAATCTCAATTTACGGTATTATGACTACACGCAAAAAAACGCAGTTGAAACTACCATTTCGAGGGTTACAATGAAATTATGAACTTGTCATAATGTTGGGTCAATGCAGACGATTTTTTTAATGGAAGAAACCAGGTAATGCAAAAGTGAGGTTAAACGTCGTAGATAATGCTCTTGAAAAAAGATTTTTTGAGCAGTTTAAGCAAAGTAATTGGTGATAAAGCTAGCAGAAAATCGTCGATAATGGCCACTTCCATACAGTTTGAAAAATAGCCAGAATGTTATTACCGATTTCAGTTTTAGATACTACTATGTTTAATCTCACTTCAGCTTTACTTGGATTCAACCATACTTTATTGATACTTTTTTTTAATGCAAAAAATATATTTCTGCAATACCTTTGAACATTTGTTTCTCCTTAAGTGCAGAATTTGAAATACTAATCCGAATGGATAAATTATTAAATTTCATGTCTTTTTTAAAGCATTCTGTAAAATAAAACTACAGAAAAATACCCGATTTTCAGTAAAAAGTAACGATAAAAAATCGGTATTATTTAACGTTTATCTTCCTTCAATACTATTACCCAATATTAGGTAATTTGTGTTGACGCATAATTTAGGTATGTGCACTTTTAAGCGATTATCGGTACTTTTTAACGATCCTTAGGTATTCTCATCTTAGCGTGTGGAGCACTAGTTTAGCAGCGACCGATACAGAATACGGAATCAAAATATAGTAGCGACCTGTGCGAAATTGAGTGACTAAACTAAAATGACAGCTCGATGCGCTAGTATTTTAGTCGCCCAGATAGTTACGCCCGATACGGATGCTCTAAGAACATAAATATTTTGAAAATGTTCTAGTGAAAGATGTTATGACCACTTGAGAACCTTCATAAAACCTATTGGCTGCCATGAAAACCAGAATGCGGCCAAATGGCCACAGCTGTCAAACTTCACTGTGAAATCGAGGTTGTTTTTTGTTGTTCTGCTTTGTTCGGTTCTCTGCTCTTCTGATTAATTTAGCAGTAAAAAAAAAGGTCTAGTGTTGCGGGAAATTTTATTTGATAGCAAAATATCCAAAACAAATTGTGTTTTCTACAGCGTATTATGCTCCAAATTATATATTATATATATTTTTATGGTAAATATTGGCGAGATAAGAGCCGAAAATTAATGCGCCTCGGAAATTATGCAAATTTACAACAACATAAATCAAATTTAAAAAAATACCTTCGATGAATTAATCATGAATTTCCTGTAAAGTGCTTGGAATTGGATGAGATTATCTAAAAGATTGCCGAAATAAGTCTCCGATCTATAGTTTATTTGCATACCATTGAAAATTTGATGCATTTATTTTTCCACATTTCAATTATTTCTTATATTTCAATATGGCGATTGGAAAATAATCACAGTTTTGCCATAGAGCCAATTTTTCTTCGCAATGACTATTATAAAACTATTTGCTCTTATGGTGACTTCCTTCAATCCAAATTTGCCGTTTAATGCATTTACTGTAGGCAAAATGGCTTCAAAATGCTTTTTCAACTGACCATAATAAGATAATATCAATGAGTCCTAAGACGGCATTGCAATACAGCATTTTACGAGTTCATAAAGTCGAAATAGAACCTTTGATAGGAGTAAAAGGAATTTGAGACACAAGGTTTTAAGGTCGTTCTAAACAAGCTGTGTAGGTTCTCATAAAGCTAACTAAAATATGAAACCTTTTAGCACTTCTTGGTGCCTTAATAATACCAAATTTATTTCTAGTGGGTTTCATAAAACTTTAATAATACTTAATAAAGCAGGATGGTGTTAGCAACTGATGCCAGTTAGGCTCGGCTTGTTTTATAAAGTCTAATACCCTACCAGGATCGTTTTGCCAAATTTCAGGGTGCTCAAGTTACCCCTTCCCAAATATTGACATCCTTTGATTGAATAATGCTCCACAATTGCAGAGTATATGTTCTGCAGTTTCAGTTTCAAATTGGCAAAAACGACATTCTATAGAATGAATTCTTCCAATTTTATTTAGGTGACACCTACTCGGGCAGTGACCAGTCAACAGACCAGTAATTACCCCAAGGTCTTTTTTACTAGGATTTAGTAAGATCCGGGCTTTTACAGCGCTTGGTCTTATAAATCTCTTGGCTTGTCTGCATGTACCCGTAGCGTTCCAGTTTGATTCTACCATAGACATTTCCCAATTTTTTATTTCATTCCTCAGAGCACACGCTGAGATTCCACAAAATGGTTCCAGACCAATAAAATTTGATGCTGAACCTTCTCTTGCTAGGCTGTCAGCTTTTTCAATTTCCGTCAATACCACAATGGCCGGGAACCCAGTATAGAGTAACTTCGTTCCTACTGGCCAATTGTCTTAAGGGCTTACGCTGAAGTATTCTCGACGGCAGCCATTACCTCAAAATTTAGAATCGATATAACTCAGAATTTGTACTAGATATTGGATAATTAATCTCATCAGTTTGTATGTTTACTTGCTGTGAGCAATCTGATGTAGTTCAATTCGATGTTCATTCACTAACAATCGAGATTTATCAATTTGAAATAGCGAGGTAAATTTGCGAGAGAGAAATAAAAGATAGGAAAAAATACACGGAGGTGCAATTCACCTTAAAGAAAGAATGCATTCCCACACGCAAAAAAAAAAACCGCTGTAGAAACTACCATTTCGAGGGTTAAATTAAGCGCAAACACCAACAATTTTGAGCTGACTATAAATGCGTTTGATTTTACCATGCCTGCGATTAGATCAACCATGGTGCGGTTGATATCAATATGAGGTCTGTCAAATATACCACAAATGCTGAAGGTTTTACCACAAACGTAGTAAATTTGACTGAAATTTCATGGTAGTTTTGAAGATAGGCATAGTCGGGTAAAATGGTAGTTTCTACTACAAGATTTTTTTCTGTGCACACAAATAGAGAACATCCATTAAGGTGAAGATCATTAAATCCAAAAATGGTAGCCATAATGGCCGATTTGCTTCGAATTTTTGACAAAAAAAAAAAAAAAAAAAAAAAAATTTTATTTGCGTATCGAATTCTTGCACTGTAGTATATAAGCCTTCAAAGTTTGGCATGAGAAATCTTTGTAGTTTCTTAAATTTGTTCCTTCGAAAATTCTAAGCGAAAATACTGTAATTTGACTGTAATTGCGGCCATTAACCTTAAGTTGGTCGCCTTTATGAAAACATGTGAAGTAAACACAAATTTGTGCAGGTCCAATCTAGAGTGCCGCCGTGTCTCTTTTCGCACTTGTGTTTGCACAGAGACGACAAGGGAGAGTGCAATCGTCAATGCCCAAAGAGACGAGAGCAAATTCGAAATGAGATGTGCGGCTTTGAGCGCACGGCAAAACAAGGTTGCACGGGAGTAAAGACTGCACTTTCACTCACTGCTGTCTCGTAGCAACGCGTGCTGCACTCAAAGAGATTTGAGTCGCACCTTATCCCTGCTTGTTTGATGGCGATATAGCAACGACGACGCGTCGAGGAAGGGGGTGATAATGGACATTTTATGCGGAACGTACTTAACGGACATTATCACATTGAGGTAAAGGTCGTTAGAATCCGAAAAGGGTCGCCATCATGGTTGATTTGCTTAGAATTTTTGAAGATAGAAATCTAACAAACTTCAAAGATCTCATTTTCCAAACTCTAACAGACTTCTTGCTGCACTGCAGTACACAATTAATGACTTGTTTGAAATGTAAAATCTTATTTGTTTCATAGATTTGTGTCCAGAAAATTCTACGTGGCGATGCAAATTGGCCATGATGGCTGTCATTTTTGAATTCTAGCTTAAACTAAGTAGTGGAAATAGTAACAAAAATTGTTAGATATAAGGGTTGATTTGTTGGCATTGTTGGCCAATAAAAAATCTAATAGAACAACGACTACTGCTTAGGTTTGTAAACCCCTAGGTTATGGTTGATTTATTTTCATGTTTACGGGTAGATGTTAAAACGTGTATATCTTTGGTGTTGGTGTTTCCCCGAGTTCAGACTTGTTTGATGCTCTCAAAATTCGAAATTACCCCTAAGTACAACTATTTCCAAACATACAAACCTAACACAGACAAACACTTCTCTTTTTCGTGTGTCTAAATCTTATTTTTATACTTTCTGCTTTCCATCTCTTTCCAACACATTTTGTGTCACCACGAATCAAATTCAAAAAAAAAAATCCGTCATTCATAACTGTTTCATTACTCGATTTCAAACTCGATATAACATGCATCCCCGTTCATGTGTCCGCGTCTCATTAAACCGAATCGTGCGCAAAACACACATTCGATCAACCCTCTCTAGCTCAAGCCGTCGTACAGTTTGGACTCTCCTAATCGGCCCGCATCTCGAACTGGTGCTCCGGTGAGTTCACCCGGATCGGGTCCCGGGCTGCCACGAATACAGGAAGCACCGACATCCTTGGCAACGCAACCGCTCCTGCAGTTGGATTTGAACACCGGATCACCGGAGGCAAACGGTCAACGTGGCTTGTATCGCCATGCGGAGAACAACTACAACAACAACGATCAGAACTTCGACCTATCACCGGACATGCCCTGTCCGCCGGTGCCTCCAAGGAGGTTCCAAACGGCAGCCGAAGCCCTGGCTGCCATCCAGATTTCACCCCCACCAATGTCTCCCCCCTCGTCTTCCTCGTCGACTTCGGCGTCACCCTATAGAAACTATAACAACTTCCTGCACAACGCTGCCATGATGCAATCGAAGCCAAATCAATCGCCCTCGTATCCGAACACGACCGGAGGATCATCCTCGCCGGTCGTTAGTCAATCACCTCTGCTCCCGTCACCACCGCCACCGCCGCCGCTAAAAGCGAGCCGGAACGATCCGCTGGTGACGCAGTTTGACGACGATGAAGTGATCACATTAACGCCAAATAGTTCCACCAACGACGCTAGTAGCCAAATAGTACTCGAACCTAGTACAGGCAATGCCGGTAGCCATCAACAACATCCACAGTCCAACGGTATCAGCGCGCTACCGAATCACGATGCGATCCAATCGCACACGTTGCCACATCCCCCCTCTCACCATAAAAACCACCAAAACCACCACCACCACCATCTTAACAGTCACCATAAGCCACCGGCCCCGCAGCCACCGCAGAGGCCTCCGCTGGCACCGAAGCCCACCTTCCGCAAAGAGGTAATGCCGCTTTTCTACTACTACCTTTACTACTTCATCCATTGCTTGCTACTGTACTATCTGCTCTTGCATTGCTACAATTGATCGCTTCATCTATTTGATTTTTATGTTTTTCCATCTTGGAGCGATGCTTCCAAGTAGGTACTCCCACAATTGGCTTTCAAAATGCTCAGAAATAATTAGATGGTTTGTCTGAACGAATGAGTGCCTGCGAGTGAATTTGGTGAGTTTGGTGTCGAAGAAAATGGATAGTTTCTCTTGTTTTCAGTACGCGGTGAATGAAAAAATCTGATTTCATTATAGAATTTAGTATGAAGTTTGTCTGAATGTGTCCCTAATGTCGGCCTAAGTTTTTGATTAACAAAAGAAAAAAGATAAATTGAGTCGCTCCATTGATACATAGGCCAATATTAGAGACACATCTATTAGCTTAATTATAACTAATTTTGACATAAGGATATCAAAGTACTGTAACTTAATGTTTTTCGACATTAGCAAACCGAAAATCGAGAGCGAGAAAGGATGTTAGTGTGAACGCATGAGTAAATAAAAACAAGTGTTTCTAGTGACACATTTGGAACGATCCAGTCTGCTTTGATTGATTCCCTTCATTGACTTTCTCTTTTCGATAACCATGGCTATGTACACTGATAATTCAATGAAGAAAGTTCTTATCTAAAAATGTCCAGTACTCACTGCTGTTGTTGAATTATTAACGAAAAAGCATGTCGGAGAACACCATAGATTACAGCAAAATCGACTTTCTCTTCTAATACTGGATGTAAAAAACCACATTAAAACGATGGCGCTGGTGTTCGCTTTGCTCTATAGTGTTGGAACATGCCGGGACAATTACTGTCAAACTTCATAGCGTTTTCTTGCTTTGAAATTTACGCTCATATATCGACAAAGATTTTTCATTAGGGCCTAACTGACAAACGTAAACAATGGCTTTTTCCGCGAATTTCTCGTCATTGAAAACTCGCCTAATCATCCACCACGGTCATTTCGTAGAGGAAGAGTTCACCTATCCGATAGAATTGGAGGTTTGCATGGGTAGCCTTTGTGCCACGAGAAATTTACGGAAGCAGCCATTGTTTACGTTTGTCAGTTAGGCCCTAATGAAAAATCTTTGTCGATATGTAAGAAGCAGTCGAAAGATGTTTCGTTGGCGATTCTCTCTCTATTTACTATTAAATATTGTGCATTGCAAGAAAATCTCTCGCGCTGATTGCACTAAAGTGTTGTAGAAGTGCGCCGTTAAATCTTTTTGGTGTCTTCTACAGAAAGTTCTCAAATTAACAAAGGAATAACCACGCTGGAGACACCAGAACGATTTAACGCAAAAGCGCACTTTTATAAGCGCTTTAGTATAATTAGCGCGAGAGATTTACGTGCAATGCACAATACCTCTACTCTTCTTCTATTGAACACGACACGACTTCTCTGCTGAATCCAAAATTGTGTCTCTTTTGTCTCAATTTCGGTGAAAATGGAGTTCCTCAAAATCTTTTTGTGATTGACAAGTCGACAAATCAACAATATCCACCCGATGGAACTCTATGTAGTTAACTTCTCGAGTTGTCAATGCCAACAAGATTAGCTAAAATTCGAACAACTCCAATGTTTACGAAATATTTACGCAGCAAGGTTATCGTCGAAAGAGAAAGTCCATGAAGTGAATCGAATCTAGCTAGCTGACTCCTTTTCAGCTTTGTATAGATTTTTCTAAAACAACTCCCCTCACAGGTCTGCCTTTGTTTCGCTTTCCGCAAATGCCTCTAGTCTAGATTCAACCTGGCTGTCTTTCTAGCTAACCATTTACCTTCTTTTCTTCTTCTTTTTTATGATTTATCTACTACCACTACCACACCTTGTTCTGACCATCCCTAATCCGGTTTCTTTGAATGCCCTTCATCGAATCCTTGAACCCGAATGGTCCCCAAAACCTGACCTTCGTTTCGCAAACCCAAGGCGAGATTCCGTATAGAACGTAAACTGAGCATGCAGACCGTCATGAATCACGATGTTTGAGCAAACCCAACCTAACCTCACCGATTTCAAAGACCATGCGGAATCCACGAAGAGTATAACCTGGAACTAACCTATGTTTCTCTATTCGTATGCATCTATCTCTTCGTATTCTTCCCAATTCGATCGAACTTCCTCAACGTTAAAACCAAACCCATCAAACTCGAATCCCTCGTTCCCGTGAGATGCCAAACCATACAACCACCAAACATCTGAAACCAAAATGCCAAAGATGCCGAAAGTCATCCGTACAAGCACCAGCCCCACCACCAACAATCAATAACGATCAACGACTACACAAGCCTGCTGAAACGTCAACGAACCATACTAACCTAATCAATAAAAAAAAAAGCAGATGTCTACTATCGCAAATCGCACCTTTGAGTAAGACTTTAATTTTGCCCTCCACTAGCTTCTAGTGCTTCTATAGTGCAAATGCGTACCCTAGTTTGATGTTATCATCTCAGCTTATTACTTGGCGGTTAATGTTATCATCCCACTTGAAATCTCGTTGTCAAATGACCACACAGCACCATGTTGCAAGTTTAGGGTAAGCTCACCGCTCTCGCATCACTCACATCATCATGAATGGTTATGATCATTGCTTTCAGCTCACTCACTCACTCACTCACTCATTCATATGCCAATCAGAGTCGAACGCCTCACTCGTCCTCGTCAGTGTCATTTCATTTTGGATCGAAATTCTTCCCAGTCGGTCAGTTCACCCCCATTGTTCCGTTTTTGCTTTGTTGTTTTCTTTTTTTCCTTCTGGTATGATGGCGATTTTGTTCTAACGTAACATTTACTACCTACCACCGGTGCTACTTTTTCTTTCTTTTTGTGCATTCTTTTTTTTCGGGGTTTTGCTTCAGTAGTGTATGTGTTTTTGTGTGTTCGTGATTTCTTTCTCAATTACGCGCTGAAGTGGCGAGAGTGTTCCGGAATGCGAGAAAATATTGATAGAGAATAAGTACTTATTAGCACGATTTTGCAGCTTTGTTAGTTTTGTTTATTTATTTATCTAAAAATGTTTAACAATGTAAAGTATTGATGAATTTTATCTAATCCGGATTAGTTGATTTTTTTCAGCGCAAGGTTCTTCTAAAATTTGGTTGTATCCGCTTATCAGTGAAAGTAACGATGATGACAGGCTCCAGTGGTTTATCAATCGTATCCAAAAACTACACCACCAGATGTATGTACCGTAAATTACGATGAAATGGTTCCAATTTCCAAACCTTTTGTTCCTTCAAAGGCGACGCCATATGACCGCAGACAGGCGTTCGACTTCATCTCATTTAAACATTGCTTCCCTCGAAATATCAAGTAGCAATAACCTACTATATGACGCCACAGATTTGTTTTTATCCGTAAGGGAAAAATGGGTTGCCAGTCAAACTGTCAGATTTAATGTAGCAATAAGTTGACTAGGCGGCGTTACTGTGCAAGATGATTCTAACATAAATTGGATTTGTTTTGTTCGAGCTTGAATGTCTGTCTACGATATGACTTTGTATGAATCATTTTGTAGTATTTTAGGATTATCCTGTGAGTCATTTTTAAGAAAATATGCTTATCTTTTTTTGAAGTCTGTGGTAGGGAAATTCTAGGTTTTTTTTTCATTAGGGCGAATCGACAACTGAGAGACTCTCTCTGTTTACTTTCTCTTTCACCAATAGCTAAATCATTTTCACATTTTTAGTTTGGCTGTTTGCCCAATATGCTAGCCAACACTCTTATCTTGCGATTTGTGTTAAAGAATCAATCCATAGTTTTATAATGGCGCTGTAATTAATGAAAGAGAACGAGACAAGAGAGAGTCTCTTAATTGTAGATTCGCCCTAATGAATAAAATCCCTAGAATTGTTTTCAAAGCGTTGCCCACTTAGAATCCGTATGGAAGATATCACTTATGTTTCGAGGATGGAATGACCTACACAAATGTTTAACCACACACTACCAAAATGGCATGTAAATGTCTGTCCCCTGAGACCGACACATGCAAGCGTCCTTTAGGACATAAGAATGAGTTTAAAGAGATGAGAAAATAAATTCAATCAAACACATTTTTCGCCGAATTGCGTATGTGTCAGTTTCAGGAGACGTAATTTTACACCAAATCGTTCTTTACGTTTCCCGACTTTTTACAAACATGAATTACGTCTCGGGTAAAATTCATAATGTGTAAGTGTGCAAGCTAAAGTAATTTTCACCAATACGCTTTCTCACTGTGGGCTCCATACCATGTGGCTCAAGTAATACGTATAAGGGCCTTCCCAAACCGCAGCGTTCATTTGCCGCCGCTGCAGTGAACTCGCAGTGAAAAAATCACCACTTTGAGATTACATGGCGGCTTATGGGAGCGCACAAACCGACGCTATGAGTTTTATAATCGCGTCGGTTTGTGTGCCCTCATAAGCCGCCATGTAATCTCATCGCGGCGATATTTTCGCCGCGATTTCGCTGCTGCGGCTGCAAAAAAAAACTGCGGTTTGGGTAGGCCTTTAAGCGTGTGCAACGACAATTTGTGCGTTTCGTTCTTCGCAGTTTTTCGTCGAACGATGCTGTACACCACCTTGATTACGCGGCACACTTACGACTTATCGACCTCCCGTTATTTTTTGCGCGGCGCTTCAGTCACAGCGGATGTTCATATTTAACTTACTAAGGTCTGTATCCACATTAATCCGGACACCTTCAAATCATTGTAACTTTTGAAATATTGCACGTAGGAATGAAAAATTTCACTGTGGATAGCTTAGCTGAGAGTCTATGATGAAAAAGACGATGATTGATGTTTACATTTCATGTTTAGTATTCAAGATGGCGACGAAAGAAAAACAAGTGCGCGAGCGAATTTTGTACGGGCGTACAGCAAATCCTGACTTGTCAATACGGGACCTTGCAAAAACATTGGATTTGCCTAAATCCACTGTTCACGATGTGCTCAAATCATTTTCGGAACGTTTGACGGTGGAGAAGAAACCGAGAAGTGACAAAAACATTGGACGCGCTGATCCTGTCATGGACCGAAAGGTGAAAAGGATATTAACGAAAAACCCAAATCTCTCCATTCGAACGGTGGCTCGTAAAATAGGGATGTCGCCTGGTTTTCTCCAAAAATCAAAACAACGTTTGGGACTTAAGTCGTATAAAGTAAAAACAGTTCCAAATCGCAACGACAAACAGAACTTGGCAGCAAAATCACGGGCTCGACGTTTGTACTGCGAATATTTGACGAAGTTTTCATGCGTTGTTATGGACGATGAAACTTATGTCCTGGAGGATTTCAAGCAGCTTCCAGGGCTGGCTTTTTATTCTGCTATGGCCAGAAATGCTACAGCTGAGCATTTCAGAACGAAGAAGGCATCGAAATTTCCCAAAAAATACCTTGTGTGGCAAGCAATTTGCACGTGTGGCAAAAAGAGTAAATCTTTCGTCACTACAGGCACAATCAACAAGGAGATCTATCAGAAAGAGTGTCTGCAGAAGCGATTGCTACCCTTCATCAAAAGTCACAAAAAAAATACCTTTGTTCTGCAAATCATGTGAACATTGTACCAAAAACCTCAAATCCTCCAAATTGCCCAGAGCTTCGACCAATCGAGAGATATTGGGCTCTGATGAAGCGGAAGCTTTCTGGAAAGAAGCAAGGAATCAAAGACATCAAACACTTCCAGAAAATTTGGACAAAGACGGCTTCTACGATTTCTGAAGAGTCTGTACAAACCCTAATGGACGGAGTTAAGCGCAAAGTTCGAACATTTTATGCAAATACCGAATAACTATGTTTTGTCTTCACGAATTGTTAAAACACATCCCATGAATCTGAAATAAACAACTACGACGGAAATATAATGCGAAATTTATGTTTTATTCATGTTTTGAGCTGTCCGGATTATAGCGGATACAGACCTTAAACAACAATATTGATTCCTGGACCTTCTTAAACGTATCTCCTTCAATGGGTCGCACCGCCAACTAAGACACATCCCTCAAATTATTGCCCCAGTCATAAGACTAGCTATTGAATACTATCCTTTTAGCTCCTGTTCAGAGCATTTTAGCAACTGTTAGCGGCCTTTTCGAGTTTGGCACGATTCAAAAGTGTTTTAAATTACTTAAAATTAAAATGATTTCTCTTCATTTCTGATGTAACTGCGCACATTCCTTGTGATACCTATAGTATGAATCCCGTTGGCAAGTTTGTCCCAATGTCTGGTCATCTGTGCAGTGTCCCAAGCCGCTTCATAGTTGCCCAATATTTTTCTATTGAGCGGAATTGGGTGGATTTAAGTTCGTGTTGACGAAATCCTTCCCATTTTCACGTTGCCATTGAATAACCTTCCGGCTGTAGTGGCAACTCGTGGAATCCGGCGAAAACTTTACAGTTCCTATGTGTTTGTTTTAAGAAACGCGTTTCCTGAATCATTCTTCCATGTAAAGGGTGTACGGAATCAAATTGCGACACACACAAATAATCGGCAAAATTCGCCCGTTCAACTAATCATCTTCAAACTTTCAGGGAGTAAAATAAAACATGTTATGAATATTTTCCCATGTTTGTTTTATTCAATTTCAAGTTCATTTCCAAATGCACAAACCTTCTTCTTTACACTACTCATTTGGACCAACTTTTTTTTGCGTGGCAATCCATTTTTCTTCATTGCTTCCTCCGATTTCACTTCCTTAGGATGCTTCCGAAGTGCCTGCTTCATGATGGCCCAGTACTTTTCAATTGGCCGCAGTTCCGGTGCGTTCGGGGAGTTGAGATGCTTCGGCACGAAATTGACCTCCTTAGCCTTGTACCACTCGAAAACCTCTTTCGAGTAATGGCACGAGGCTAAATCCGGCCAGAAAATCGTAGGACCATCGTGTGACCTCAGAACAGGAAGTAGACGCTTTTGGAGGTATTCCTTTAGGTACACCTGCCCATTGACCGTTCCGGTTGTCACGAATGGGGTGCTCCGCTTTCCACACGAGCAAATTTTCTTGCCAAATCATATATTTTTTGGCAAACTTTGACATCTTCTGCTCTCTAACGTCCTCAGGGACATCGAATTTAGCAGTGAAAAACGGGAGCCCCGGAAGCTGCCGGAAGTCTGCTTTTACATACGTCTTATCATCCATAACGAGGCAATGTGGTTTTACTACCAACATTGCAACATCTAGGTGTAGAGCTTCCGTGCACGTGTTTTACCTACCGTATTCTGCCGTTCATCGCGATTAGGCGCCTTTTGGACTTTGTACGTGTGTAGTCCTTCACGTGTTTTCGCATCTTGCACGAAAGTTTTGGTTAGATTCAGTTTCTTCGCCACATCTCGAACTAAACTGTTGGGATTCCTCTTGAAAGCTTGAACTACCCGCTTGTGATCCTTAACACTATACGGAGATCCATTTTTGCCACTTTTTTCTGGTTGTTTGATGGTCAAACCTTCGTGGTACGATTTAATACACGAGACACCGTAGAATTCCCAGCTTCCTGCTGATGGCACGATGAGAAAGATCCGGATTTTCGAGGTACGTGCGCAACATTTCTTTGTGCCGTTGCTGTTCTTCCGACTCCATCTTCGCAACGATTGCACATCTGCTAGTGAAACTTACACAGTGTAAACAAATACACATTTAACCCAATATTTCAATTGAAAATACCAAACGGGTAAAAAGTTACAGCCCGAAGTACTAATTGTATTCGGGCTGTTCTATTCGAAAAGGACGATGTGAAAATAGTTGCCGAATAGCGGAGTGGTACTTCTGTAGACACATAAATGCATCCTTTAGCATCACAGGGAAGCCGTCCAAATGAAGACTTTACATCAGCAACAATTTCCGGTGAGATCTATCTGATTATAACTAAATTTGAACGGTACTGCTGAATACGTGCCATCCTCAAAACAATAATGGAAGTGTATGCACAGTACCTATACCCATTTGATGTTTGTACTGTGTCTATGCGGGGCTTGTTGTAAAAGAAAGTGACCTCGGAATGGACTTGAGTAACCAGGCATTCTGAAATGGGTCACTGGAACCAAACAGAGCTATCACCTTCCAACTCCCGGGCTAAAAATGTTCGTTTAACTGCATACATTTTTCTTCCATAAAATCGAGATTTTTATAACTCCTGAGTATTTTCGTAACTTGTTCGGGGTGATATTCGAACTCGTGACTTTGGCGTGAGAGGTATGGATGCTAACCACTACGCCGGGGTCGCCCCATTAGCAATCGCTTGCTCACTAGCGCCGCGTATTTCACTTAGTCGAGGTGCCCACTGATGTGGCGAAGTTGCGGCATCTGCTAGCATGTCAAAATATCA
Source organism: Aedes koreicus (assembly GCA_024533555.2). Lineage (NCBI taxonomy): Eukaryota > Metazoa > Arthropoda > Insecta > Diptera > Culicidae > Aedes > Aedes koreicus. Next base: position 155,984 of record JAHHFK020002156.1, read on the forward strand.
TGCCGACGTTCGCCACATGCCATCCGACATTGACACAATATTTTGACGTGCAATGAGATGCCACATGGCGGCACTTCGATTTGTTGCATAGCTGCAACAAACTTACAGATTAACTTGCGTGATGACGGCCGCTGAAGTGTCAGTGTTATTTGACGATTTCTTCTAAATTGATGGTTATGGAATTTTACACACGCTGAGATTTACGCTTTAAATTACTCTTAACGTGAGCGAGCGAGATTACAAAGTTTACTTAATATTGTAAATATTTGACTTATTGTGAACATTATTGTCACAGAATGAGAGGTGAAGTGAGAGTGAGCTGAAAGGGAGATTGTACTGTTAACATACAGTTGCAAACGGACGGCAGTGTGAAATTTGAATAGAGTAAGTTGCCCCTTGCTTTCGTTGAAGTCCTGCCATCAGATTCATTCACTTTGTTCGCCTCCTAGCTTTCAACAGTTTTTGAGACTTCATAAGGTTCCGCTTAACGCTGGTCCAATATTTCTCGATTGGGCGAAGCTCTGGCGTGTCGGAAGGATTCTTGTCCTGGAGCACCATCTGCACGTTGTGCTCAGTGGCCTTTTTCTGTAATGGCAGGCTGCTAAAGCTGGTCAAAACAGGACGAAAAATTCACGTTGCTTCAGGAAACACAGCAGACGTTTTTCCAGACACTCGTTCAAGTTAATGTTCTTGGTTGACAATTCGATATGTTACTCCTCTTACTTGGACGCCATTTCAATAACTGAAATGCAAATTTTAACATCAAAATAGAGGCATCATTCTGCACGCACTTGAAATGAGGTGTGTCGAGCTATTTTAAATGCACGATTGAAAGTTAACGCACTAAGTTTAAGTCGACCAAATTTTGAACGTAACACCCTTTATGTCACACCCCGAAAAACGATTCTTCAAAGATTGGTTAAATATTGTGAAAATTTGCACTAATCTGAAATTGAAATCCAGACGTTCCCCTAGGCTGTCATGTAAAGTCATATTTCCCTGATCTACTCTGAAACTCTGAGAAAGTTATAAATTAATTCTATTCCTTTTGGGGAAATAACCCAGTGAAATTGTTATATAGACTTCGATGAAGCAGTCGCGTGAACTGGGAGCATTGTATCGAAGCATTTTGTTAGTTTAACAGCAGTGAACGTGTTTAAAAAGAAATTTATTTTTTAAGATAATCCTTTAGTATCGTGCGCATTTAAGGGTTAACCTACAAAACCATTTGGTTGAGATTGTTCCACAGCTTTAAGACCAATTAAATTTTTTCTTCTTCAAGAACATCTCACATTGATGAGCCCCATCGTGATCGTCGTTACTTTCCACTGTACTGGCTAGGGCAAACAAGCTTGCTGAGTAAACCTTTCTTTCCCCCAAACCCACGAAACCCTCCCCTTTCCCCAGTTTGCAGTCTACTGCCTACTACCCTCATTCACCCCCCCCCCCCCCCCCCCACAATTCACAAAAACCTGTCGCTTACACTGTTCTACCGTATCCTTCCAGTCTAACGTCGATGTCGCTGACGCTAACGCTCCCTCATCATCCGCACTCCCTGCGCTCCGAACCGGTGTTGCGTTGACGGGTTCCTCCGAGAAACCCCTCGGCGACCACGGCTCCGAAGATCTAATCAACCTGGACGCTACCAATTCCAGCTTCGAGCTGGAAGACTTTGATCCACTAAACGAAAAAGCTAGACCGATCCCCGCTGGCACGAAGCCCGTCCGCACTAGTAAACTAACACCATCCGGCACGCTATCACCGCCTCCAACGCCGACGGCGTCATACGGTTTCAATAATCCAGTGTATCCCTATTTCACACCACCATACCTTCATGGCACCAAATCGGCAACCTCGTCGCCACTGTCTTCGTCCTTCAATGCGACCACACAACTGAAAAACAACTTCAACCACCACCAACACCACGCACACCATCAACACTCGCTATCGCAAGGAACAGGGTCGGGGTTTAGTCCTGGTAGCGTTCCCGTTAAGATCCCCCGCAACAGCGCACAAGACGATTTCGAACTGTTACGAAACTACGGTCTAGATAAGTTCTCGTTCCTAGATAGCGCTAGTAGTACCGGAAACGAGAAGCCACACCATCAACAACAACATCACATGTCAAGTCTTCTTAGCAACAATACCAAGCTGCAGCAGCAGGGAATCGCAGTGACGACCACCGCCAATGGTAGTAGTGCTAACGGTTTAAGGGATAGTGGTAGCAGTTTAAAACAATTCGGTACTGTAAGTAGCATTGTAAATGGTCGCCCAATCAACGGCAGTAGCAGTAGTACCGCGAGCTCCTCCACAGGTGGCGGCACTAAAACACCGTTCGGCAATTGGACCACCTTTGACTGAGATATAGGTTTGCCCTTTAGTCGTTTGTGTACTAAGTATATTTAGGTATATGCATTTTCCGGTTTCATCACATGGTTTGAGTTTCTTAGCAGAGCGAAATATATCAAGAAGTAACCACCACAGACAAAATAGTATTTTTCCATTGCGTTTAGTTCTTTTGTGTTAGAAGTGTTTTTCTTTTTTGTTACTTAGATATTTTATTATTTTTAAAGTGTGATCTATGTCCACTACCGGATTGTATAGCAACGGTAGTAGTAAACAAAGATGAAAATGTTATATAATTTATATAGAACCATTATCTAGTGGTAGTAATTTATCCTATACGGGGGGGTGAGAATAAAATAGCAAGAAATTGGCAAACAGATGGATCGCACAGAAACAGCGTTAGTTGTGTAGTTTTGATTATTTTTTCTCTAGAGATGACAACCAAAAATAAAGTATAATGAAAGAAAAGATTGTGAAACAGTTCGCTAATCAATATATTTTAGACGAAAATGAAAGTAACATGTTTTAAAATGAATAAAACGGACAACGCGTAGCAACAAGATAAGCAATTTTAAGAACGTGTATGTAAACAGATGGTAATCAGACACATATTTAAATGCTGTGTTAGCAAAGAAGAGCGAAGAAAGTTTTTTTTAATCCAGGAGAAAGGTAAGGCTTATGAAGACATTACTCTCTGGATACTACTGATAGCGTAGATAAAGTTGTTAATAAGCGAACAAAGGATAAAACATTCGAGAGAAATGATTGAAAGACAAACGATAGAGATATATTAAAATATGAGATCAGATGAGAACTTTTAAAGTGATTAAAACAGAAGAGGAAAAAATAAGCGAAGATAATAAACACGAACACCCTTTTACATATGACGATTCAATTCGCTATTTTGATTATATTGGGATCAGCGGTTTAGAGTGGAGGAGAAGGACGAGGAAGCTGTTCTACACAATATCACAATGTTTTCAAGTACTCGGATTTATTTGCGATCAAACCCAATTGTTATTGATTATTTATGCTCGGAACTAACGATATTAAAAAAACTACATTTTTTATGTGCTCATGAAGTGTACAATGATTTTCTAAAAACAAAAATGTTTATCAATCTCACGGTTTTGCAGACGGTAATAGTAGTGAACACCAATCCGTAGGAGGGAGTACAGGGTGCGGCAGAAAATAATGCGAAAATTTGTTCTATTTCTTTCAAAAAGACCTTTTAAACAAATTTATTCAATATGTCCTCCATTTTTATTAATAACATCTTCGAGCCGACGCTGGAAGCCAGAGCATGCCTTTCGGACGTAGTCCTCCGACATTGACTGCCATGTGCGTGTTATGGTTGACTTCAGGGTTTCCACACTAGGGTGTGATGTTTTGCAGGCTAGTGCTTCAACATATGCCCAAATCTAATAATTCAACGGATTAAGATCTGAACTGCTAGGGGGCCACAAATCCTTCGGCCAAAACTTCATGTTATCGTTCAACCATTGTTGGGTTCGATTGGACGTATGATATGGCGCTCCATCCGGACACCAGACAACGTTTTGGTCATCGGAGAAGTTGGCCTTCACCCAGGGAAGCACTTGGTCCTTTAAAACACCGATATACACTTCGGTATTGATTTTAACTCCAGCATCAATGAAAACAGACGGCATTTTCAAACCGTTGGACGCCACCTAGCCAAACATCATGACACCAGCCAAATGTTTGGTTTGAAACTTGAATTTCACTTTTTCCGGAACGTTCTCCATTTTCTGTGGTGAAATGAACCGGTCCGTTCGGCTGTTGGCCACAGCATCGATGCTGGAAAGCTTTTCGTCGGAGAACAGGATTATCATTTTTTCCTTCTTCAACAAGGAAAGCAATCTCTTGGAACGAGTCACTCGTAGTTCCTTGACCCGGTCCGTAATCAAGTGGCGTTTCACTCTGGCTCTGGAAGATGCATGCAGGTCTTCTTTGATGATTCTCCGCATGGATTTCTCCGAAATATTGGCTTCCTTTGCAAGTTTTCTTATGGAACGCACCGGGTTGCGAGCAATTTTTGCACGGACCGATTTGATCACGTTCGGCGGTTAGTTTTTTAAAGCCGAAAAACTTGTTGGCTTTCAACAGCAGATTGGCGATGCTATATTGTTGCTGTTGGTCTTTCGTAGATGTTGCATTGCGTTAAGCTGTAACGATACAATAGAAGTGGTATTACGGGGGAGGGGACGAGGTGGACATGTTAAAGCGACAGCTAAGAGAGGATCAACCGAAAACATCTATTTATTTAAAGAACTTGTAAATTAGCCCCATATAGTCCAAGTCCAGCTTACCCAGCACATATCTGATGTCTTCCTGCTCTGGTTTCCCTCGGGCCCGTAGGGATGCGCAAAGATCAGATCTGGCAATTTCGTAATCGAGGCAATGCCAGACCACGTGGTTGATGTCCTGATAACCTGCACCACAGCCGCATTGATTGGTGTCTGAGAGACCTATTCGATAGAAATGAGAGCCTACCGAGTAGTGATTGGACATTAGACGACACATTACCTTGATAAAATCTCGGCTAATATCCAGAGGGTTGGAACCACGATTTTTTCGATACCTGTGGGAGAATGGAATGTAACCAGCTGCCCAGATCCCCTGCATCCCATTTTTGTTGCCAGCTGATCAAGGCCTGTTGACGGAAAATAGCAAAAAATTCGTTGAAGGCGATTTGTCGATCATAAATATCGCCTGCCATAGCGCCCACCTTGGCAAGTGAGTCCGCTTTCTCATTACCCGGAATTGAGCAATGAGAAGGGACCCAAACCAAGGTGATTGTTTGATAGGGCACTCAAAAGAGATCGTATTTCGCTAACGAAATACGGTGAGTGTCTTGCCGGCCTCATTGTACGAATAGCCTGAAGTGAGCTGAGACTATCCGTAAAAATGAAAAATTGATCAGAGGGAAGAGAGGCAATTCGCTCTAATGCATAGTGTATAGCCGCCAATTCTGCGACGTATACGGAACGGCAGAAGACTTATCATATACATAAAAATACATCTTCTGGTTTTCGTTCAAAACTGTATTTGTCTTATAAAAAGGTTTTTGTATGGAACACACGGCTAAAAATAAGAATGAAAATCAAGTCGTTTGGATGAGATCTCGATCATCAATGTTGGAATGTCATGAACGGAAACAAAAAAAAAATCAGTATCAAGCAGGGCTGACCAATGTCATTTTATATGAAAAATATCATGCAATGTTATCCGAAAAACATCCTAAAATCTCATCAAGCGAGAAAACATCGATTGAGATTTCTTCGATAGAAAGTGATAGTGCTTTGGTTATCGCTACTTTACCTGCGCCGACAATGTATCGCCAAGAAACTCGGTTTAAGGCTGCTTGTCTCCAGTTTCTCGAGCGTCCTACACTTCCTAGGTCTTGGTCCACTTGGTCCACCTAGCTCGCTGCGCTCGCCTGCGTCTTCTACCGGCCGGATTAGAGGCAACATTTGTGCGGCATTATTGTCTGGCATCCTTACAAAGTATCCCGCCCATTGTACCCTTCCAGCTTTAGTGACTATCTGGATACTGGTTTCACCATACAGTTCCGCCCGCTCGTGGTTCATTCTTCTCCTCCATACACCGTTTTTAGGAAGAGGCTCACGAGAAGACAATGTTATCCTCCTACCACGAAGTATACGAATTCGTGAATCTGGGCTCATTGGTGACCGCCGATAATGACACCAGCAGAAAGATACAAAGGCGCATTATGGCTGGCACTCGTGCCTATTTTGGCCTCCGAATGACGCAAAGATCGGACAAAGTTCGCCGAACTACAAAGTTAACCAGACATTAATTAGACCGGTAGTTCTCTACGGCCACGAAACATGGACATTGCTAGTGGAGGACCAACGCGCCCTTGGTGTCTTTGAACGGAAGGTGCTGCGTACGATCTACGGTGGAGTGCAGATGACAGACGGAACGTGGAGGAGGCGAATAAACCACGAATTGCACCAGTAGCTGGGAGAACCTCCCATCGTACACATCGCTAAAATCGGTCGACTACGATGGGCTGGGCATTCAGGGAGCTTATTTACAAGGTGTTAGAATTTAAACCGAAGAAACAAAATTTGCCCTTGCTTTTTTGCGGATTGTATTCTATTGGATTAAGAAAATGATGTGCAAATAGCACTGCAAAAATTTTTAGAGCACAAAAACTCAGACCGATTACCGAAAAGTCCGCGTTAAGGCCTCTCCTAACTGCAGCGTTTTTTTTGCATCGCGGCGAAAAACATGAGATTACATGGCGGCTTATGGGAGCGCACAAACCGACGCGATTAAAAAACGCATCGCGTCGGTTTGGGCGCTCTCAGCAATCTCATTGCGGCGATTTTTTCGCTGCGGCAGCGGCAAAACAAACGCTGCAGTTTGGGGAAGCCTTTATACCTTATTCATATTACAGCGTTGTAACATAATACAAGGCTATCTTGATGACATTTTCCTTGTTGATAATTTACAAAACACCCTTGTATTATGTTACAAGTCTGTAGTCTGAACAAAGCATTAACAAGCTCCCTGAAATGTCTATACTGCATCGACGACGTCATCGTGCAATGATCTATTACTATTTTGTCACCTCACTTGTGACAGAGAGTCGCCCCACCTCAATCGCAGTTTGGAATCATATCATCATGGAATATTTTTAACTGAGGTGAACACACAGGACTGAAGCGGTTGTCATCCACGAACAATAATCGTGAAGCCGAAAACTTGGGTACTGCGTGTGGTGCTAATTTGACAGCTCGGTTTTCTTGAAAGCTCTATGCAGCAAACACAATATATGTGGTGAAAGTTGTCGTGTTTTGTCGTTAATTTAATTCGAGAGAAAAATGTTCCGTGTTGTACTTAGTGCGGTGGTTATCACAACGATGGTATTATAATGTTTTTTTTCTAAATTACTGATACTAGTAGTTTAGTGGAGGAAATATTGTAAAAAAAATATTATACATTGTGAACCGAGCATAGAATGTTAAACTCGTCACTAGCACCACACCACAAGTAGCAGGCTTCAAGAACCAACGCTCTCTTCAGTCCTCTGGTTGAACATTATTATGATAAATTGCAAGCCGAAAGTGTAGAAATGATAGTTCCGTAAGATAAAGGCACAGTTGTTAGAGTAAGCTTGAAAGCGAGCAAATGGCAACTTTATGTTGATATTACAATCGAGAAATCATAAAATTTTGTTTTTGTTTTGCCTAGCTCTCATGGGTTTTGAAAGTACGCGCAAAACGGTCGTTCGATTTGGTCATATATTACCGTTTGATGCCAGGGACAGACATACAACGTACAGCCATAGACTAACTCTAAGACCAGTAGGTCCCGAACAAATATGATTTTTGTCTTGGCTCAGTCAGTACTAGCACATCGGTCCCAAGCTTAATAATACGTCCCTAATAATGAACTCACACGAACACACTCTCAAATATTCTGTCAAAATAACACAGCAAATCAGAACAAAGGCGCAAATATGTATAGTTAGGTGCTGGCTTCAAGGTGTATTTCAGACCAAGGGGTTCTACAACAGTGAACCAATTTCAAATCGCTAGTTGCATATTGATTGTTGGTACAGCGTTGTACCATCGGCAGGATATTCACGAAGAAAATTAATATATTTTTTGGCTAAGGAAGTACTAGCACACCGGTCCCAAGCTTAATGATTCGCCCCTAATAACTTAACTCACACCAACACACCCTCAAATATTCTGTCGAAATAACACAGCGAATCAAAACAAAAATAAAGATACTAGTACCGATAGGTACCGAAAAGCGCAAGAGTATATTGCAAGGTGCAGACTGCAAGGTGTACTTCGGACCTAGGGGTTCTACAACAGTGAACCAATTTCAAATCGCTAGTTTCATATTGATTGTTGGTTGTACTCCTTTAGCCTAGTACGTGTTTTTTGGTACTGGATTAAAGTATTTGACAGTTCGTACAACGATCAGCGTTGTATGTCTGTCATATGTATAAGCTAACAGCACGCTGTTTGGCAGATTGTCAAATATTTGACTTTTTTTTGAGATAAAAATTGGGTCGGGGAACCATGCAGGGTAGGACGGGCCAGGATGGGCCTCTTCCTATAATATGATGTGTCACCAAAATTATATATTTTTTGGGAAAATAGAAATAATTAATTTTGGGGGACAAAAAAAACGTGGGGGGAAAAATAATAATTATGTGTGGGAAAGAAGATGGGTGGGGGAATGGTGGTGGTGGTATGAGAGGTGGGAGGTGTTGTAGTTATTATATCTTTTGTGGGGGTGTGGGTGTGGGCATATTATTTATCAGAACAGACGCTGTTGGAGTGTAAATATTTGATTTTTTATAATGGGAATGACCTAGGTTGCAACTAGTTCCCACCTGCGATACCTGCACTTACTGTCAGTGCAAACCTCAATCCGATACGAGTTACAAATAAAGCCATACACACTGAGGTTTAACACACAACAAGCCGACCCAATTTTGATACCCGATCCAGTTTGGAACTGGATAAAAAACGAATTCGCTATAAGCATCATATATGAGATTATGAGGAAGGATGACTTAACGTACCTGTCATTAAAGATAAAATCATGCAACAATACCGAAATAATACAAAACCTACTATGAAAATATCGATAAGATAAATAAAATCGGTCGATGATAGAAAGTACCACGTAATAAGATTTAAATGGTTGTTTTGAGAGCTTCTCATTCAAGTGTAACTCACCTATGGTATTAAATGTATTAAATATGTTTGCGAATCGAGTGTTGTAAAAATTATGTAGACTATGCAAAAATCATACATCACGTTTAAAAAATGGTCACCTTACTGTCATTGGAAAAAGTGTTTGTTTTGATTGTTTGTAATGGTCCGGTGAGATAAGCGCGTTCCGATCGGAAAAAGTGGGAAAATCCAACATCCGTGCCGCAATATCCCGTAACTGCGGGCGAATGTTCTATTAAGCAAGCAAGTGTTAATTATCCGGTTCCACACGCTCAAAACAGCCTCTCTTTCTTTTGTATAACTGTCCCTTTTTTCTCACTGAAAAATTACTCAAGCTTCGTGAAAAGTGGAACAACTAAATTTATGAGTTGTTCCACTTTTTACGAAAAATGAGTAACTTTTCCGTGAGAAAAAAAGGAGAGTAATAGGAGAGCGGCATTTGAGAAAGACAGAGCAGTTGGAAAAGTTAGGCCGGTATGCCACTGTTTTTACAGAACGACAAGAGCAGGAGCTCATTAAACATTTTCTGGACTTCGAGAAGTATTATTACGGTGGTGGGAATGCTTAGATTTAAAATGTTACGAAAATTTAATTGCTTTCGGAAAGGATGCTCATCTTGCCCCACAGAGGTGCTCTTCATGCCCCGGGGTTCTGGAAATTGATCGTAAGTAGACACATTTTTGATCGTCAATTGTGAACACATCGACAAAGATTTTTCATTAGGGTCTAACAGACAAACGTAAACAATAGCTTTTTCCGCGAATTTCTCGTGATTAAAAACACGCCTAATTAATCCACTACGGTAATTTCGAAGAGGAAGAGTTTACCTATTAGATAGAATTGGAGGTTTACATGGGAAGCATTTGTGCCACGAGAAATTTACGGAAGAAGCCATTGTTTACGTTTGTCAGTTAGGCCCTAATGAAAAATCTTTGTCAACATGATGAAATATTTGCCATCAAACATCCACAAAAGTTGTACGAAAGACCTTAAAGAAGAAGCCCTCTAGGGTTTTTGAACCCTTGATAAAGATTTTCATGGATACAGTTTATAATGAGCTTTGGGTGGTAATCATGCCCCGTCCTATCCTACCCTTGTTTGGCTGTTCGACCCCAAGCTCGGTCCCAAGCTAAATCAATGACTCCTCAAAACATCATTCCCAACCAGTAACCCCTCAAATGTTTTTTCATTAACAAAGATTCTAATAATGCAAAGTGAAAGAATGGGGTACTCAATGGTGTAATTCAGCATTTATAAAGCACGTTTAAACCATTTTTTTTTTAAATCTGAATCTGAATTGAAAGTTGAATAGTGTTACGTGATCACTCGTCGGGCTCAGCAATGTTTACCTTATTTTTGCTTCCAATACGAACAAGCAGTGCGTTAGGCCAGACCTTATATAGACGTCATTGCCTGTAAACCATATTATTGTGTGTCATGTTATTTTGGGTCCTATAATAACTATGCAAAATTTCAGCTCGATCGGTGAAACTATATTTTAGCGCCCACGGTTTTAATTTTACATAGGATTTTCTATGGGAAAACTTACTTTTACAGAGAAAAATCTGTCGAGGTGACCCGTTATCCTCTAAAAATAAGTCAATCCAATCATTCTCGGGGAAATTTTTCAAGGAATCTTTTCTTCGAAGACTGCAGAGCGATCCAACGATTGCGGAGTTATTAAGCTAAAACTGATTGCAATCCAAACAAACAACACTGCCACCTGCAGCCTGCTGCTATCTGCGCGAAGCAATCAATTGTTGTTAGGCTTAGTGACCTTGAACGCACGCACACTAAAGCGCCATTTAGATCAAAGGAGTGCAAGTAAGAAGGAAAATCTTTTGAAGGAAAACAAACCATCATTCCTCTGCATGTGCCAGAAAGGGTGAGGTGATTAAACGTCAAAAAGCCTAGTGGGATTGCCGCACTTTTGAACATACGAATTCCTGACCAGCGTGCCGAGAGAGGTTTCTTCCTCGAACCACTTTTAGTGGGATTGCCGCACTTTGGAACATACGAATTCCTGACCAGCTTCCCGAGAGAGGATTATCTTTGCCCGATCGAACCATTTTTTGCTGGTTGCCTCCGAAACGCTATAGACTTACGTTTTTTGTAAGGCTTATAACCAAGGTCCTTGCTGAATATGGTGTTAGCGGTCCCGATGGAAACATTGAGATAAACAGCCGTTTTTTTCGGATTGAGCGGTTCTTTTTGCGCCGAATCCGCTCCCTCACGACCTTGGTGGCCCGTGGCGTTCTCGCCGAACGCGGTCGACCTTATTTCGCACGGTCATCAGTCGAGGACGTTCCGCTTGACCCCATGCAATTTCAGCAGCCGGAACATATCGCCGGGTCGCTCACCGTTCAAAAAACGCTTAAGAGGGTATTATAGGACTATGTGGATTATAACATTGTTCGATAATAAATATAATAATACACCGGCATTTAATTTATTTTTTAATTTTGACTAGCGAAACTATTGAAAAAAAAACAATTTAAAAAAATAATGATTGCAAGACAACACCATCCTATTTCACCATGAAACACGCTACAAAAAACAGACTACCTAAACCAACGAACCAACGATTGATTTCTATCATATATAATATATCGGATATATCATATATCGCTCATTTGGATTTACCCAAAATTGAGTAACGTTGACCCAAAATCATAAAAATTGGAACTACTCAAAATTGGGTCACCGAGTCTAAACCCAAATTTGGGTAAACCCATGATTTATAAGATTTTGGGTTAGGTCTACTCATCATTATAAAATGTGGATTTTATGTTGATTGGGTAAAATATTGAAATAAAAAAATACCTTAGGCTGCTGTAGCTCAGCTTTTTCTTTTATATTTTATTGATAATCCCGAAAATGGATTTTCTTCGTCATATCCCTCGCCAATACTGTAACATTCAAGATCCAAACGAACTTGCTCTTTTTCCCATAGATTCTCATCTTCTTCCGAATCCCAAGGGACGTTCTTTTTAATAACGTGTGGGGTGGCACCAGATTCTTTTAGATCTGGCGCCCATTTGTTGTACTTATGTACCGGTGTCCTCTTCTCTACCTCTTCGGGAAGATGGAGGTCGACTACTGCGTACAGATTCTGACCCTTTCGGTATCTTATTCCAACGGATAGTCCCACGATGATTTTAGAGAGCTCGAAGCTTGCCATAATCATCGTCCTCCCATCCAAAGGCGTCCATTCGATGATCGCTTCGAGGCGTTCTTGGTTCATCTTTGTAGTGGCTAAAATATTTGACAAAACGCACCTTATAAAAATCATCTACAATTAAATTTTTATTAATAACTTACCCTGGGATTCGATGCGATAATTCTCCACGATGGCTCCTGGAACTGCTAGATGAAAACTTTTGTTGCGCCTACGATCATCGTCGTGGTCGTCTCGGTCGCGATCGTTCTTAGATTTAGTCGTTAAAATTACGGCATTTGTAAATAGCACTCAACAAAACAAAGTTTAACAGTTTGGACTACATGTACGAATACGAATACGCTCACTTGTAAACCGATAGATTCAGGATGGCGGCCGTTGTCAGTACGCGCTTCCGGGTACTTACCGACGACGTAAAACTTTAGTTTTTTTTTATGGAAATCACCGCACCGGCACCGGGGTGGAAAAAAAAGGCCCTATACACTGTTTGTACAATGGACAAATAGTTGGCATAGTCCGACAGACTATAGTTTATAAATACGTCTCTCAGGTAAGGACAAATATTTGTCGGCTTAACCATGGTTTGACGTTTCAGCCTGTTTTATGAAAGTGGATAAAAGTTACTCAATTTTGGGTAAATCCGAATGAGCGTGTATACATAAGTTGACATATATGTCATAATGGGAGCCCCCGTTACTGAAAATTAAGTGTTGTCACTTAGTATAAATTTCACTTTGTGAAACTGCATGTCAGTTTGTGAAAATAAAAATGATTAGATTTTTCTTGTTTAAAAATCGACAAAAAAAAAAGTTGAGATTCATAAAAAAATATTGTTGTGCGAGGAAGAACGCCCATCATCGATACGGATGGAAAAAACATGTTTTTTTTTTTTAAATTAAAACCCCCTATTACGATATCCCGATACTCTTTCATCGCGCGTAACAAACGAACTAGGAATGGACGGTGTCAATGCGATTTTTACAGAATCGATATTTTTGCCTCGATAAATCGATTTTTTTTTATCTGATATTTTCTGTTCGATGTTTGACAACATCGATATTTTTAAAGATGAAATCGATGTTTTATTAATTTGACATTTTTCCACATTACTGAGTGCAAGAAGTTGATGGATATTGATCAAACCTTGCAATGGCCGTTTCAAACCTTGACATGGCGTTTTCATAAGGGCCAATGTCGCAAACGTAAACAATGGCTTATTGATTATTAATCTTATTCCACTTGGTTCTCAATTCATTGAGGCTTTTGACTACTCTGCCATTCACCTTCAGCTTCCTTTTTCATAATAGCCCAAAATCTCTCTATCGGTCTGAGCTGGGCACAGTTTGGTGGGTTGAGTTCTTTCGGTATAAACTGAATCCCGTTGGTTTCATGCCACTGTAGCACTGTTTTACTGTAATAACAGCTTGCAAGATCTGGCCAAAACATGACAGATTCATTGTGGGATCTGATGAATGGCAATATTCGCTTTTGGAGACATTCCGTTCTGTACAGCTCTGAATTGAATGTCTTATCAGTGATGAAACCTTGGTCTTCCTACCGCAGCTACAGACGCCTTGCCAAATCATGTATTTACGTGCAAATTTATCTGCAAACACAAACTTGAATTTGGCAGGAACATCTTCCTAATCCGTAGCCAAGTAAAATGTTTATCCCGGTAGCTGTTTGAAATCGGCCTTTACGTAGGTTTCATCATCCATGAGGAGACAGCCATTTAATTTTGCCACATTGTTCTGCTTTTGATCCCTATTTGGTTGTCTACAGGCACGGTACTGCGTGCCGCGCGAAACTTTATGGCCAAATCGCACTGTGAGATGTTGGGGTTTGCGTTAATGTTCTTGATGACTTTGTTCCGCAATTGACGGTTGGCAGTACCCGCCCGACGCTTGCTTTGAGGCTTGCAATCCGTCGACAAAGTTTCTCTGTACTTTTTCAAAACACGCCACACTGTATTTCGGGGAAAACCCAACACTTTAGCAAGTTTTGACCTAGCCCACGACGGGTTTTCCTAATGATTGCGCACAATATTTTTCTTATTTCTTCTTCCATTTTGTATTTATCTGAAACACATTCGAACTGCACTGCGAAAAAAAACTTCTGATGTTTTTATTGTTATAGGGAACACATAAGATGTCATTGTTTACAAATCCGACCACTAGGGTCGCTGTAAGAATCAAAAATGTTGGTTCCAATACTAAATGGGCCACACCTTATCCATGATCTTTTTGATGTTTTTGATTTGATCACAAGCTTTGCAGAGTATGTGATTAGCGGATCAATCCTTATTGCGGAGTTTTCGGTGACGCGTGTGGGACCGGTTGGTAGGACCGTGAGATTGAACTTCGAGTTGATGCGACACAGTGATGATTTGACGGTGATGTTGAAGTCTCCTACGATAAACAGCCTGTCGAATCCGACGTTAAGCAGATCGATAATCACCTTCTCACACACTTGACTGAAGGAAAGATTGGAGCACATCGGATTGTAAAAGGTCACTATTCAAATGTTCAGCTGATTGGTCTTGATTTGGACAGATAGAAATTCGATCCTTTGTCCGATGTTTCTTTTCGAACATAAATCCCATAAACATAAACATATTCCGCCCCAGGTCCTAGTGCCGCGACCTCTTCCACATGGGAATCGAATGAGTGCTTGCAAAACTGTATACTGGGATAGGACTAGATGATTTAAGTTTTGCTTCAGTAACTTAAGGACATATGTGATCAAGTCCCTATCACTTTGAAGTTTTCTGAGCACAAACTCCACTGGAGCATCCATTGGTTAGTAATTTGAGCGTTGTTTGTTTTGTTTTGTTTGTGATTTTTAGTCTCAAAAACGTGAAATGATAATTAACCTAACCTACACCGTGTCCAATATATTCTCATACAAAATAAAACAATTTATTTCAAATCGATAATCCAGATTTTATTGATAACTTCACCCATTATATTGCAATATAATACTGATCAACTACAGCATATGTTTTGGAATAACACCGCCTTTAACCTTCTTGACCAGCTCCAGACGTTTTTCGAAACCGTCACAAGCGGCACGCACGACTTCCATCGGCATTTCGTCCCAAATTCGTTTGATTACGGTTTTGAATTGGTTCATATTAGACGCCCTGTGGTCATTTACCTTCGCCAGCATGCATGACCATACGAAATAATCCAAGGGATTCAGATCTGGTGAACTGGGAGGCCATTCATTCTTGTCCAAAAAGTCGATCAAATTTTCTCGGCACCAGCCCTGAACGAGATTTGCAGTATGCGATGGCGCTTCGTCCTGCTGAAACACATAGTGATCATCTCCAAACACCTCTTGTACATATGGCTTGACAACTTTCTCGAAAAGTTCCGTTTTATAATATACGGCATTCACTTTAACGCCTTTTTCGATGAAAACCAGTGAAACCATCACTGACGCAGCACTTTGGAACCGTGGAATATTTCTATCACTCTCTGGAACAGTTCTCGAAAATGACTTTTCGTCGGAAAAGAAAAATTCTTCCCCACCGTGCCGCGACAAAAGCAGAGTTGCTCTTTCGAGTCGTTTCTGCTTGGAAGGTTCCAAAACTTCGTGAACCTTACGTTTCTTGAAAGCTTAGAATCCCAGGTCATTTTGCAGTATATTGTGCATTGACGATCTCGAAACAATCAGATCTGCGGCCATTTTACGTACAGAGCGCTGTGATTTTCGTCTAATCCGTTCCCTGACCACTTTAACAACTCCTGCAGTCCGCACCGTACGAATACGGCCGGATCTCTTCCGGTCATCCAACGAGCAGGTTTCACGGTACCTTCGGATGGTTTGGTACACAAAATCCCGCTTTACTCCGAGGTTTTTCAAATTTCAGAAAATAGCGCCCGGGCGCTCATCTTTCAAAAACTTTTTTATCACCACAGCACGAAACTCCTTCATCGCTGGTGAAAGATAAACACCGAATGAAAACAATCGGACATAACCTAAAAGCGTTTGTATAAACATAGTGCAAAACTACACCAACACATACGTGAAGCATGTTGAGTAGTTGCACGACACCAATGCAAGGAAAAAGTGTATGAAAATATATTGGACACGGTGTATAGTTCATATGGAGAAAGGACTCCCTCCCATTTCACCTTAAAATACCTTTGCCAAGCGTATGTGACTGCGAGTTTGACAGCACTCTCTCTCTCCTCCTTCTGCCTCTACTCATCATTCTTGCACCTAAAAATGATGCTCTCATTTCCCTATTCCACTCACACATACACATCAGAGGAACAATTTTCGAACAGGTTTTGTACTATCGTATCGATTGAACAATATTTATTAAATACGCAAACTTAAACAAAAAATGTCAACAAGTTTGCCGTTAATAATACTACAGTAAACCGATAATTTTGATACTTCGATTTCTCTAGTTAGATTTTATAATAAACCGACTCGCCATAGCAAGCAAGCAATTTTTCTCAGTCATCAATCAAAACACATTCAATTGAACATAATTATCATAAGTTAAGGTTTAAAGAAACAATATAACAAATGAAATCCAAAAGCAAACAGACACACATACATACAAACAAATATATTAACGTAAAAAACATTTCGGACAGCTAAATTGAACCAGTGAACTCGAATCATAATCATAAATTGAAGAGGAAGCACATGAAAGTTAAACCTTTGGGTAAAGACACATCCACGATTTTATCATCAACGAAATTTTACCATTTGAGGGCGTTCGATACCTGCATGAAATATTTCTAGCATCACAATTCGGTAAGACTCAATTCGTTGTCAAAATAATAGCATTTGTAAGACTTACTATCAGTTTCTTTTTGAATTGGTAAACCAATGTTTTTAACCTAGACAAACCCTAATCAACCACCTTTCCCCTATTCTTTAAAACTTAGCATGTAGTCTGAAAAGAGCCCAGATTCAATGGACACAATTTTAGCTGAAAAAAGAAAACTTCTATATTTATAATAGCAAACAGAAAAATCCTGCTCACAGAAAAAAGGAATCAATGATTTTTCCAAGAAGACACATGTTTTACACCAGAAAATGTAGTTGAGAGTAGGAAATATTTAAATTATGAAACCCCGTGGTGAAGATTTTAAACGGAAGAAGTATATTGCTCTACATACTGCTAGAACCTAGTAAATGTTTGTCAAACAAACAGCGGTATGAGGAGATTGTTCGAGTGCTCAAACTTTATTGGAAGATCTAAATTGCCCCCTTTTTTAGGTTAGCCTTCTCACTACAGTAGATTTATGCTATCCTCTTCAAAACTATTGTTCCGCCATGTTCAAATATGTATCGGTTAGCCCGATCTATCCACCTTTTCTCCAATGAGCTAATTAAAAAAATACCTTGTTGTTTCAATGGACTGCAAAATATATCTCAAAATCAACTCGAAAATTTAGACAAAAAAACAAACGGTTTAAAACGCTTTTTATCACAATGATAACCCAATAAATATGTTGCGTAAAAAGGTATTCTCAAATCAAATGCTTAGATATTATAGCGACTGTTGACAAGTTTCCGGTTATCGATAAGAGGCAGAAAATGGTTAAAATTTAAAAGAAAATGATAGAAGTTAGACGCGAGGCATTAAACACAAATAATCGAAATTCAAAACATATTCTATTTGGGAATGAAGTTAAGATGCAGAATAAAACCAAAAGCAAACCCACTCACCCATATTGCATGTTCAGCAAAAACAAAAACTCCAATGTTTAAAGACACAACAAAAGTTGAAAGAAGCTAAACTCCAGATGTAACAGTCAAAGACATACGTACACGTAAAACAACAACTGTGAAAGGGCGATGGAGCCGAGCTTTTATCTACTCTACACCAAAATAAACAAATTAAAAAAAATCGTTGGAAATAAACAATGCAAAAAGAGAAAGAGAAATATAAGAACGTGGACTGTAATTTAATGTTTATCAAAGCGTAATGCGATTCTTTCAATACATGTATAATATCACAGTCATTAGTAACCGGCACTTCGGATGACAATTGAATATATATGAGACATTTAGACAAACATTTGTGAATTTTATTAGCAAACAAGTTACATTGACGGTATCGTGTGGATAACGTGGTTAACACTAACGGTGACTAGCTACGATACAAATGGGTCTCAAAAACTGTTGAAGGTCTAGGTATCATAATCTTATGTATTCGTTGCTGATATATATTGTTCTATGATGCTCGAAAATGACTAGGCTTTACTTAAAAAAGAGCATTCAAATAGCATTCGAAATCACCAGTCTATTGTGGATGTGTGTTGGCACTAAAGGTTCTTGACGTTTTTTTTTCCTACGTGATATTTTGGCTTTGTTATCATAATAGTATTTGGAATTGTGTGTAATACATTCGAGTGAGTAAGATTATCAAATCTCGTGTGCTGCGTGTACTTAATCATCACCTGAACTGTAAATCGTTTTAAAAATTATAAATAAAATCGTATATGGAAAAAAAAAATCTTCTAAATCAATATTAAACATAAATAAGTTAACTAATAAGCAGTCTATAAAACGTTGCTCAACTACCAGTGGCTCAAGTACATGTGCTTTAACTAATATTTGTTGATGGCATCCAGCTCGTCCAGTTCGGCCTGGGAAACGAGATTGAATATTTGCATCTTGAGTTCGATTATTTTCCGCGGGGAAAACTTCCGAACCGTGCGTGAGATCTGCATGAAGAACCCGTCCAACTCGTCGATTTGACTGGGGCTAATTTGCGTGGTCGCCGACGAGGCGCTGCTGGTGCTGTTCGATTCGGCCATGGTTGATCCCACCGACGAGAGCACCGAAATCGGCGCAGTCGCAATTTTTTGCACCATTACACCGGTGTCGCAAGTTAGATCTTCCTCGATGGGATCGAATAGATCGATACAAGCGTCTTGCATGGCTGCAACATGGAACGAGTACAGGGCATGGAAAAATTTCAATTAATACAAGTTAAAAACAAACCTGCACTGGAAATATCCTTGCCAACTTCTTCATCGAAGTCCAACTCGAAGGGGGCCGAGAACCTACTGGAATGAAGAGAAGCAGCAGCAGCAGATGCTCCTTCATCCCGCCGCAGATACGGATCGAGGAAATTCATCAAATCGGCATATCGATATGGAATGGCCGGATTATTCTTCCGCTTCTGTCGCACGTACGCCGTCCGGAGGCTTTTCCACTTGTGCTGTATCTGCAATGATTGATAGCGGGATACCTCGTCCGGTTTAATACCCAGCACTGCCGCCGTAATTTGCTTCCAGGCTGCACTCTTGACTTTCTTTGTACTGTAGTGTCGATCGGAAGTATCGTACAGAACTCTGTTCACCTCAACTAGACCGATTAATTGCAAAGTTTGGGTGGCACGGAGGTGCAGATCGTGCAATTTTCCGTCTAGAGGGGCGGTGTCCATTTAGGTACTACACTGTCGTAGTTGCCGTAGTGTGTCTTGCGCGACACTCCTCCGACTGCCGAAGGTTCACCCACTGTAGCCCCACCCCCTTGATGAATGGGAGGAAAAGCAAGGGAAAACATAAACAAAAGGGGACTGCAGAAAAAATACATTCCAGGTTGGTCGTATTGTATCAGGGGTGGGTTTAATGGCAAATTTTAGAACTAGGCAAACTGCACTGCACTCAAAAATTATAAAATAACGGTATTTGGAAAAATCCCTAATAAATTTCGTATGGTTATTTTTCTTAACGACCTATTTGGGGTATCATCCAAACCATTAAAGAAATGGTTGGAGGATTTGTGATATCGTTCGTTTAAGGTAATTTTTTTTATCAGGGTTGTTTCTGTTGACATGAATAGGTTAAATTCAATAAAAAAAATCGACTTTCAAACCGTGCTCTGAAAATCGGGGGTGGCATTGCGCAGCTCGAAACGAAGGACTTTTTGTACGAATGCTTGTGAGAAAAAGTTCTTCGTTTTGAGATCCACAATGCGACCCCGGATTGTTGATGGAATTTTATGCATGTAGTGTTGACCGAGGTGTTGACCTAACTATAACAATAATTTATGTTTTATTGAAATATAACTGTTATGGACAATATATTTTATTGTAATTGTATT
The DNA here is from genome assembly GCA_024533555.2 of Aedes koreicus. NCBI lineage: Eukaryota > Metazoa > Arthropoda > Insecta > Diptera > Culicidae > Aedes > Aedes koreicus. Next base: position 176,342 of record JAHHFK020002156.1, read on the forward strand.
GTATAACATATCCGTTTCAAAAAACTAGATCGTCTTATTTAGATCACAATAAGGAATATTGCACTGCTGATCTATTCACTTTGATCTAAATGCCAGTAGATAAATGGCAACCCGGTCAAACGAAAAGTCATCAATTTGTTCAATGTGAGGGTTTTATGTTCCATTGATGAAATACTAGTTAAATAATTTTGGAAGATTTTATTCCACAAATACCCGTATCAATCAGCATCATGTTCCGGTTTAGCAAGGAGTGCAAAATTGACTGCACGCATAACAAAGGACTGAAATTTCTAGGCGATGGCGTTTATAGCAATGATCTATTTGTATTAACATGATTGAAAGGAAGGTGTTTACGGGACATCACAAAGTTTCAGTAAAAATAATACCGAAGCTTCAGTATTTTTGTGTTGTACTGAACATCAGATGAAAAAAATCCATATTACTGAACCCATCAGTACTCTGAAAACCATGACTTGTCATTTCTTTGCGCCGTTTTATGGTGTAAATAAAATAATTAACATGTGCAAAATGGATTCAATCATCGAGCAACTTTTGGAAATAGATGTAGGGGATCAGGAATTATTTTGTAAGTTAACTTTTCCATTAAATTTTGTTTCGTTTGTAGGGAGCTTGAAGTTTGGGTTGGAGTGCAGTGGGCTGAGCTCGTTTGTCTCTTTTCCTGCCCTTGTTTCAAAGCACCAGTTCATAGTCTGGCGGAATCATGCTGCATTAGCAAATAGCAGGTCAAGCCAAAACTGGTGGGTTAATTCAAAGTATGACCATAGACTAACTCTAAGACCAGTAGGTCCCGAGCAAATACGATATTTTTCTTGGCTCAGTCAGTACTAGCACATCGGTCTCAAGGTCGGTCCCAAGCTCAATGATTCGCCCCTAACAACGTAGCTCACACCAACACATTCTCAAATGTTGTGTCAAAATAACATAGTGAATCAAAACAACAACCAAGATACTAGTACCGGAAGGTACCGAAAAGCGCAAGAATTATTGCAAGGTGCAGATTGCAAGGTATACTTCAGACCTAGGGGTTCTACAACAGTGAACCAATTTCAAATCGCTAGTTGCACATTGATTGTTGGTATGACTTAATTAGAGACATGAAAATAACTTCTTCTCGGAAAATGACAAAGTCTTACACGAATAGTAGTAAATACGATATCAAATTGTACGAGCATATCAGATATGTAGTTTGAGTGAATATAGATCGTTTTCAAAATCAGAGTAAAATAGCGAAAATTAAAAACATAGAAAATTTCTACTGTCCAATTGTGCACACTCAATAGCTCATGTACTAGCGTCGATTGGTTTGACAGCTGCTGTGCAAAAACAGAGGAAAAACAGAGAAAAAACATATCGCTTGCTGAGCAACGATGGTTACTCGAGGTAACTCAAAAGCACACACAAAAAATAATGATTGTTAGAATTAAAAAAAAAAAAACATTGCTTAAATTGAAAAGTTTCGTTGGTTCTTTTTCGTAAAAAGCGGTTTGCTTTCACAACAAAAACGTCCAAACTGTCAAATCAAAAAAATTCTGCTTGGTTCATTTAAAAGTTGAAACTTTCAAAACGAATTATAGAACTGTCAAATCGAAACAGGTGCATTAACAATCAATGTGCAACTAGCGATTTGAAATTGGTTCACTGTTGTAGAACCCCTAGGTCTGAAGTATACCTTGCAATCTGCACCTTGCAATAATTCTTGCGCTTTTCGGTACCTTCCGGTACTAGTATCTTGGTTGTTGTTTTGATTCACTATGTTATTTTGACACAACATTTGAGAATGTGTTGGTGTGAGCTACGTGTTAGGGGAGAATCATTGAGCTTGGGACCGAGCTTGGGACCGATGTGCTAGTACTGACTGAGCCAAGAAAAATATCGTATTTGTTCGGTATCTACTGGTCTTAGAGTTAGTCTATGGTGGCATCGTTGAATATAAAAACAAATTATTTTTCTTCCAACATTAACTTTCAACGAGAAAGCATTGTGTAATAAAAATAAAAATATGCCATTCGGATTGAAATTAAAAAATCTTTTTAACATAAAAAGGTTTATTTTCCAGATAAATTGTAGAATTTTCATACTGAAAGCCTGGCTTGAAGGCAAATTATGTTTATTCCAAAATGAACTTTGTCGTGCAATTAAAAGAAAAGTATGATATTGGGATTGAAAAAAAAATTGTTACATAAAAAAGTTTTTTTAGATGAGTCTTTATAACTTTCACAGCATGCCTCAGACAGACACACTGCAGGTGGTCTCTCTGACTGATTCTTTCTAGCACATAATTGCTAAGGATTCTTATATGTAAGTCGAAGAATGTCATCCGCAATCGTCCACCCGATTGGCAATCCGGATTCATCCACACGAATGGCAATCTGCATGCGTCCATCCTCACGCAGTTCTGACAACAACTCGATTAATAGGTGCTCCGAAGGTACTCCCAAATCACGAACGAATTTCTTCAATGTTTGTTCCATGCGCAGTCAAAGCGAGTGTAGCATATCAATCGGATTCCATTATCACCCTTCGCCTGTATATAATAGAAGAAAAAGAATTACTCACTTTTCGGAACTACTTAAATCGAAAACACAGCCTACGTACTTTTTTTTTTACAGAAAACGAACACGAACAAACCATGGTGCATTTTCATCGCAATTTTCACTCAACGCGTACGAAATCGGACGAAAAACATTGAAAAATTGCAAACGACGACGACGACGACCACGACTTACTTTGTGGTGGTGGATTTGACATTTCTACAATTTTTATTTTAAAAGAAAACACTTTTCAATTTACGCACTTAACCGAAACACAACACTTTCAAATCAAACGAGGAACTTTCGATGTAGATAATTTTACTTTCAATTTAATGAAAATTGTACACTTTTCAGAAGTAAATTGTAAAACTTTTAATAGAACAATATTTAATTTTTGTGTGCGGAGGTGTGGTATCACATACCATGTCAACATATCGAGCCAAAGTCTTGTGGCGTGAGTCGAATGTTGACAAGATGTTTTGACATGCTAGCAGATGCCGCACCTCCGCCACATCAGTGGGCGCCTGGCCTTAGATAAATGTTCCCAATTATTACATCAGCGCCAACATTTGATTACGGCGAATCTGCTTTTGTAAACAAACACTTTGTCTGCTAATGTATAGGAAGTTGAATACAATTCCTTCAAATTGAATGTATCATCGGAGAGAGATAAAGCTCCTCTTCCTTAGAGAGTGCTTAATCTGTATATGTAACCATTTGTTCAAGAGAAAATGACTTCGAAAGACATTTTTTTACAATTTTAATTGTTTACAAAAGTTCGCCATAATTGTTGGTGGGGGTGAATGGTTTTTTGTTGGGGAGAGGAAAGGCCATCGTGATCCCTTGCAAGTTTCTTTTGAGTTTTGTTTTTTTGTTTTTTTTTATAGCGTGTACACCCAACTTTTTGCACGCATCCCTGCCTAGCTTTAGCACTCCACGGTTGTACTAAAAATTGGCTTCTCTTGACAGTTCCAGGTTATTCTTTTGTTTGTGTGAGTCGCAACGCAACTTCGGTCGGTCGTTCAGTTTCTTCTCAGATTTCGTGTCGTGTGGACGGGTCAAAAGCTCTAAATAGTGGGCAACAACGTTAGTTCGATTGTGCGTAGGAATTACCCAGAAGCCTCTGATTGCTTACACAGAAAAAAGTGGTGTGAGATTTGGAGAAGGAATATTGACGGAGCTCACACAGCTGGAAGAAAACGCTCCCATTGTGAAGTGTTTCAATTGTGACGGTGTATTCAAAAATGTTTCTTCAGTAAAAGAGATATTGTCCAGGAGTTGTGTTGAAAGTGGTGGAAAAAGTATTGTGCAAATTTCCAAGCTGCTAGTGGAAGGCCAGAAGCAGTATTCAGGGGCGGTGGAAATCTAAGTGCGTGCCCCTATTGTTTTGCGACCGATTCCTGGTCGGGTTGTGCAAGTTGGAGATTATATAGCATCGAAAAATGTCCTACTGTTGGAAAGGATTAATTTTCACCACAATGCTGGTGCTCGGGGTGCTGAAATTGGTAAGTGGATTTTTTTTTATTGCAAGGCAGAATGTCGATTTTTCTTTTCACTGCTTCTTGGTTTTGCCATTGACTTGTGTGTTGAAGGAGGAAGAGAGAAGATTCGTCACCTGAAACGCATACACTCTCACGCTCGCATCGACAAAGTGCTCGGCGAACGAGTGGCTCGCGTGATCTAACAAACCAATACCACTACAGGCGGTTGACAGCCCTTGTGAAACGAAACAGCGCGATGGTGTTTGTTTGTAAACACGCACACCTTACACCGAGGCTTGCGGTTTTCCTTCGCTTGGTTTCTTTACGGGTGCCACGATTGACGTCATCAATCATTTTTATTGCATACAATGAAAGGCGGGTTTGAGTCAGAAACAGTTTTTTTTTTCTCTTGTTATTTTTGGCATGCAAGGAAAATTTATTCTTTATTAGTGTTTGGAACAAGACATTTCTTGGTATGGATTTGACACTTTGGCTGTTGTAATGAATGTTTGTATTTATTACATTGTTTGGAACATTTGCTTAGGTCTGTCTTTAAATAAACGCGGAGGAATGTTGCTTTCCCATTCAATAAAAGTAAATCCTAGCCGCGAAGAGGACCGGTTGAGGTGAAACTGGTTATCCTTGAAATTCTTGTCAGTACTACTGATCTAAACCCGCTTTTGGCACCATGTCTGAATGTTAATGGAAGACCGCTGAATGAAGTGCGTAGTTTTTTTTTTCAAGCTTAGAACCATAAACGTTGCTTACATTGTTTATTCTTCTGAGCGCGCCGTTCGACGTTAGATTGATAAGAACGGAATTTGTTGTGATCTATCTGTAGCGGATTGATCTCTGTCAGTGAACTTGAAAATTAAATGCTCGCTGATTAATTGTATGCTAAACGTTATTGTCAACAACCTCTACTTGTTTGTCGTCTGTGAATTTAGGCAACCCTTAATGCTGAATGCATTGAAATTGTCCTTTCGGTTGGTCAGTTTTGGCAGTTAGTCTATTATAGTTATTTCACCTGCAGTACGAAATCTACAAGCTCTAACTGTCTACGGCTCTAGAAATCAGTTACCGTGAGCCTATTTTTGCATAAATATTTGAAATTCTCCTTTGCAAATTCAGATTGTTATTTGGTTTGTTGTTGGAATCGGAATTTGTAAACACCGTGGTGTTTTGTCATACTTTTAAAGAAGTATTTTCAGTTTGATAAAAGCTCCACAATTGATGATTAAGACTTGATTTCATTTGCAATCAGAGTTGAATCACGGTGACCCTTCGACGATTCCTGAGAAACCTCACCCAAACCTTATCTATCCTTTTTCCGCTAGCATCAAGCTTAATCAGTTCGGTGCCGATATGCCGCATTCCATTTCTTTCAGGAAATTGTTTCTTCTGATTACACTTTATTGTACAAATCCATCATTTCTAATGGATGTGATTTTCCTACACGCGGAAACTTTCAATGTATCGTGGACTACAAACGGAGTAAATCATTGATAGTCATCAGGGGTGCATTATAATTAAGTTTGGTTTTGTTTTGGCTACGAGCTACGCCGTTTTTTCATAATCATTTATATCGAAGCATGACTTCATACATTTTTTAGATCGAAACAAAAAACAAAATCATGCATTCATTACAACATTCCTTAGTTTTCCCTTTACAGTTCGTGGTAGCCACTTTGGCTAGACTGCTAAATTGAATTAGTCGATCGTTTTTATTTCCATAGCTTAGTGTTTCGTGTTGGTGTGGAAGTTATTCAACTACATCCTTCCTACCACCATCCGTCGCAATAATTATGCCATTCCTATGTACAAAAAGTAGAACTTAACACTGATGCGATGCGACGGCTGGGCTTAACAATACAAATTTAGCCGTGTGAATCCTTCCAAGTGCCCGGCGGCACGTTTCGACCCAATGGGAACATCCATGTAAGACCTCCATCACGTGTTTCTACAGAACATTGACAGTAGTGGTGCGATCGTAATTCGATTTGCAGTAGGCATATAATCCTTTCCTGCTTTGAACGCATTCGCGGTCGATAGCAGCACGACCACATCGAGTTTGGCGGTCGGCATCTTTCCTGGGGTCACACCTTTGAAGGACGTTTGAGGTTCAGCAAGAATGCAATCATGCTGAGCTCTTGGAAGTACATTCAGTTCACTGTAAAAACGAGCCAGACAGACAGACAGGTAGAAGTAGAATGCAAAATGATCGTTTCTTGTTCGCCTCAAGACTTAATTACGATTTATTCGTGGCCCTTTGTTAAGGAACATGCATTTACAACCCCCACTTGTTAGCTAGTAAATTTAAACATGTCTCAAACTGCTAATCATCGCTGCCGTGGGGTGTGGCCAACGCAATCCATCGGCTGTCATTCATACAAGGATGAAGCAACATGCAAACACTAGAGTAAGATGTCTATCTAATGGTTATTATCGGTGGGGGGATTCCGTTTCGTTCCCTTTTACACGCATACGAGCGCGAATCCTTGACCTAGTTTCTATAGTCGCTCTAGCCTTAAATGGCCCATATCGTCCCTTTGGGTAAGCCACGCCAAGTTCTTATTTCGTTATCTGCTGACGTCATGTCGTCCCAGATTTAGGCTTTTCCTAGTGCAATGAGATTTGCGATAAGCGGTTGGGGAAATTATCCAGCGTCCGATTCGATTCAGTGTAAGATGGCTGATAGGAGATGATATGGCATAGCATTTTGATGTTTATTCAATTTTATTTTTTAGATAAGTGATATCGTCGTTACACGATGGAAATTCTTCGGAGAGCTGTGTTAGTTAAGCTAACTGTGGGAATAATCGTTCCTAGCAAGGCACTAACCTACGTAGCCTAAACAACCATCTTTAAACCCTTCACACAGCTGTTATTGCCGTTCTCTATCTATCAAGATGTAATGGGCGGCCAGCGTAAGCAAGGAGGCGATAAAATAGCAGCGTAACTGATCCTCTTCATTCACAACCAATTACAGTATTTCCTACAGAGATAAGGGGAATCCAAGGAGATTTGGAAAAGCTTTGAAACCGTTTATGCGAAGAAGTCTGTTTCGCGATAGGCTCTGGTCAGGAAGCATCCAGCGAAGCCGAGGTTGAGGCCTCGTCGATGAGAATTCACTTGAAGACTTCCGCTGACCTGGTACGACAACTGAAACCAGCTGGAATGAAGTTATATAAAATAGCGTGTCTCCGTTATTTGTGACACTCTCCGAATCGTTTGTTGCTGCATTGGAAAATCTTTCAGAAGAAAACCTGAAACTGTATGTTTTCGGGAGTGACTTGCTGCTGAAGAAATCAATAATACCGCCGTATTCACTCCGTTGTATGTGGTGCCTTCTTACCATTTGGAATAGTTCGCGGTACTTACTCATTATTTTGAATTTGCGCTAACGTTAGAACTGCAGTTCGCGGCTTATTGGCGTAGACCTACGACTTAAGCTGACCCCACAAGAAAAAAGTCTAGCGGGATTAAATCACACGATCTTGGTCACATATCGTTCACACCCATATCGTCCAGTTTAAGCCAGAAGAAGTCGGTAATCATCGATCTGCAGCGCACTCCGTTGACGGTAATGGCCTCGCCAGCGTCGTTTTCGAAGAAGTTGCTACGGACCACCGATGAAGCCTCCTGCCCAAAATGCACACCAAACACTGACTTTCTGGGGATGCATTGCCACTTGGTGGATTTCGTGAGGATTGGTTTTGTTCCAAACTTGTCCCAATTCTGCTTGTTCACATACCCGTTCATCCAGAAATGGGCCTCGTTGCTGAAGAAAGAAATCGGGGTCTGTTTCCATCTGCTCCAAAACCAAACCAGCGAACACACGGCACTGTCTATGATTGTTAAGCTTGAGCTCCTGGGTCGAGAGGATCTTGTATGGGTGCAGACCCAAGTCTCGACGCAGAATCCGCCAAGTTGAAGTCTGCGAGAGGCCATGTTCTTTTGCGGGCGCGGAATCGACTGCCGTGGTTTTCCTGCGAACAGCGACGATTTTCTCGGCAGACCTTGCGTTCCGCTGACGTACGGGTGGTGGTTGAGCTTTCACTAAACCAGAATTTGTTCACCATATTGCGAATAGTCCTCTCGGTAGGACGATTGTTGCGACCGTTAAATGGGCGAAACGCTCGGAACGTTGCTAGCATAGAACACTTATTTTGATAAAACAATTTTATCATTTCCACGTGTTGTTAGACGCTATTACTCTCCATGGTTATTTGGCAAGATACACTGAATAAATGGCAGCGGATTTGATACTTCAACTGCCAAAGTTTGGAAATCCCGATCGTTTGTAAGAACCATAAGTGTTGTGTCCAATCTCGAGTCGCGTTTTCATGAGTTCGCGGTACTTCGTATTCTTTATCGACGATTAAACATATCTCGCGGTTTTAGATTCGCTGTAAAAGAAGGTCGCAGTGTTCAAAACATTTGTGACTAGTGACTAGTGAGAGTTTTACGTTTCTATGGGAGTCCAGATCGAATTTACTATAGCGTCCTAGCATTTCTATCGGAAGAATGTCGAGATAGTTTGAACGATAGTAATAGAAAGTCAAGCAAGGAAGACTCTTCGAAGAAGTAGTTTTAGCGGCAGTTCCCTCCATGAATAAAAATGCAATCAATGGTTTACTATGTCAAACCCTGGGCGCTGGTAAAACCTTGAGGTAGATTAACTTCAGCTCCCAGGGCTGGTCTGGTTCTTTACCATTTTGGAAAGAAGCACACAAGTGTTGCCAGATCAGTGGAAATCCAGCCCAAAAGTGCTTCTAAAAATCCTCTAGTACTTCTTATTGATGAGCATTATAGTTCTGAGATGGTGATCAATGGTCAAGTATCAGTTCTGTTTCTGCTTTCGTTTGGGACGGTTGAGAGTTTTGTTTTTTTTCGCGAGATAGCCTTCTTCTCTACGGCATTGTAATAAATTTGCATTGTTCTTGTTTCATCAACCCGGTCGCTTTTGTTACAGCAGCAATGTGCGAGTTGAAAAATACTGTGCGATGTACCTTCTGCAATGGAGCGGATAAACCAGTCTTAGGCGAGGTGGCGAATTTCGTCAAAGGCTTGGATGTGGAGCTTGATGAAATTGAAGCTGCATATAGGATTGCAGAGGAAAAGTCCCTTCTCGACAAGTCCAAGTCCAAGCGGTCGATGTTGCAGTCGTTGACCGCCAACTCGGATAAACTGATGTTCCATTATGGGAATGGAAAAAAAGGTTCAAGTGCACATGTCGCATGCCCAGGATCACATCTGCTATGTGCGAATATACGATCTCCCACCGGAGGTTCCTGACCAGGAGATCGTTACGGTGTTGTCCAAATATGGACGCGTAAAACGTATCGTGCGGGAGAAGTTTCCGGTGGAGCTGGGCATACCGGCCTACACTGGTGTGCGGGGCGCGTGCATGGATGTGAAGCAGGAAATCCCGCCATCACTGCACTTTGCCAGCCGGAAGGGAAGTAATGTTGCATTTGATCATATAAACTCAGTTGAAAAAGCTGAAATAGTTTATTATCACAAATCAGCACACTTTTGGAAAGCATTACCACATAGGGGAACTTTTCAATTATTCATCTCATATTAATCGGAAATTTAGCTTTGATGTATCAATCAATTGATAAATAATAATTAAAATTAACTAAAAATAATTAAAATTAACAGTGAATAAAAAGTACGAAATCAGGAATCGCATAGTCGTAAATCTGTTATTTTCGAACAGCACGAACTTCAAAGTGATTAAATGAAAATGGGAATGATAGACCTAGATGCTATACTCTTATCGAGGTCTTTTAGCGTGAGGCAATTTTGCTTATATAATTCTAGCTACACAATTTTGAAGAAAAGGGAGTGCATCGGCAATGGACAACGTATTAACTCAACAGAGCAAACAGAAGATGAAAGCCAACCAAACTACTCAAATCAGAACAGCGCAAATAATAACGTCGTAGAAGGAAGAGAAAATCCACATATTGCACCGAATTGGGTTAACAACAGAAACATTAACAAGAAAATTAAAACTACCAGACTGAACTGTTTTTGATACATTATCATATAGAAGTGATCACAGGAGTACACTAAAAAGAGCCCTAGATTATAAAGGACCCGCATATTCATGGCGAAACTGCATTTGGCAAGACATTGAGCGGAGTGGAATTCATATCACAGAATGGCACAAAGCGATAAAAAGAAGATGAAGAAACTCACAAACTACAAAAGACTGAAGAAATTACGAAGAAATAACGAAGAAAAGAAAAACTTGTAAACGTGACAATGATAAACTAAATTACAAAAAGACGAAACGCCACCTCACAAAACAGGGGACATGAACATGACTGAGAAAAAGGGAAAGCAAACTTGAAAATCCGGAGCGATTCGCGATTAGGGCGCGTACATGCAAAATATAAACAAAATGTTTTTTCAATGCAATGCATAATTACTACAACTAAATCATGAGTTTTGACCTTTTTGTCTTGGTTGTGCTTTAATTTTATTCATTAAATATTGTTTTTTGCAAAGGGCGTATAGTTATTTCGTATTCAAAACAATTCACTCTGCGATTTACGCCATATTGATTGTTGACAAAGTGAAAGGCGTAATTTAAATCAAAACATAAACATGGCGTAAAGTAAAAGGCGATACAGACAAAAAATCAAAACAACGGCGAAAAGTGAAGGGCGAAACCTATCAAAATGTCAACAATAGGGCGATACTTTTATTTCCAGTACTTGTGGGGCCAACATTGAAAATGCCGTAATCAAACATCCTAGTATTGACAGGCGAATATTAAAAAATTGCAAATTTCAATGAATAACGAACGAATTTCCATCAGTATTATTTATGAATCAGAAGCTAGCTTTGTTCTCTATCTGTATGCTAGATTGTATTTGAATTTATTCGTTGATTTGTAAATTACGGTTTGAAATTCTACTTGCAATATTACAATCATCATTTCCCTTTTGTTTACATTCTGCATGTTCGCCCTAATCGCAAATTGCTCCGGAAATGTAATACCTTTTGAGGCAGTTACAACAGCGTCTCTATGGACATGATCCTTGCACGGCTGGTGCTTCAAAAGGAGTTAAGTTGTATCATTCTAACGCACAAGATTTTTATTTTTGATATTTTTGATTCGAGAAAACTGCTTCGGAAGACTCTCATAGCCCATAAGTAACACACTTCACGGACCAAACTACAAAAGAATGAAGAAATTACGGAACGCCTTATTAAATTTGTAAACGTACCACTGACTAACAAAAAGACAATTGAAAAAAAAAAACAAACAAAAGGACTCAAAATTCTCAAACGTGGCTCCTTCCGAGTCATTTGCAACAGCGTCTTCTTGGACGACATGTACGGCTGGCAAAATGATTCGAAATGGTTCACGCAACGATATCATCAAAGGCCTGGCGTAGAGGTTTCTTACTCTATACAGAGTCCCGCCAGCAAACCTTCATAAAAAAAAACTGTATTTCTAACGTGATTGAAGTTTAGCCCCTCTTATGCAAAAAATAATCTGAAATTTGGATATTGATCGATATCGTTATTTTGTATATTGATTCTACCGAAGCGTCCTACGGGATAGAAAAATAAATCCCTGTCATGTGCCTTTGTAATTTTCTATTTGTACCATTACCGATGGTTTACATGTGAGCCCAGCGTCACGAATTCTTCAAAGACCGCACTCAGACCTATTCCCGATCTTGAAAACGTTTACCTTTCACAGTAAAATTGAACTAGAATCGCACAAGGGTTCGATTTGGGCCGTAATTTGATATGAAATCATTTACTATTTGTGACGCGTTCTCTTTCAAATGAAATAAATGAATCACCTAGATATTTTGTTTCTGTTTAATGTTCGCCGATGGTATTGCGTTGCAGTTGACTCAATAATTTACCTTCTAGGTGACACATCCAAAGACAAGACTGTGGAAAGAACGTCTAATCAATATTTGTTTGTTTGTTTTTTTTTTCTTCTAAAAAAAACATTGAAGTCAAGAACAATGAATGTACTCATCAATTCAAAAACTACTTTTAAAAGCATGTTATTTTTTGAGTTTCGTTGGCTGAAAGAGACCAAAGTAACTAAATAGAGAAATTCTAAAATTCAAGAGCAGAACCACTCATTATTGTGTAATTAAATCCATGCTCGTCTGCCATCCATCATCGCTACGGTGAGCTTTCTCTCTCTTCGGAGTTTTATTCTCGTCATTCCTGGATGACGATGATGGGCTCTTGAAATCTCCGGGCCGCAATTTTATGAATACATGAAAAGGCAACACCGGCATAAAATCTTTTCGTTATCTACCACTTGAAGCACTACTGTTCACGGTGGCAAAGGCCGAAAACATCTGTTTTGCCACACGGACTTGATGACGTCACTGTCGTCGTATCTTTGAGAGCATAACACACCTCCCTTGCCTACCGGGCACTCGAGTATGGAACCCGGCGCCGGCGATTTTAACCCGCTCGTTGGGCAAACCGATTTTTGCGCAATTTCTACTCTTCCAATTTTGTGCTGGGTTTTCCTGTGTTGAACTACAGGGTGTGGTCCGGAAAGATATCTTTCGTCGTGTGTTCACACACTGTAATGAAATTGGAAGCATTCAAAAAGGAAAATATCTAATTATTTTTGATTGATTCGAAAATCGCAGTAGTTGTTGAAAAATCGTAAAAGTTCAGGATGCCTGAAAATACACTCTTCAAAAATGTCATGTAAAATTGGGTCTTTTCAAATGTACCCAAACGAAGCGGCTAAAATAGGGTTAAACTTACATCTTCTTTCAAATTTACATGAACCAGAAATTGATCACCTAATTTCACATGCCAAGAAGTAAATTTCAGCCAGCCACAACAACTTTTTTTTATAGATTTCTAATATATATTTTGAAAAGAATGAAAAAAATATAAATTTAATGAGGATTGGTGGAGGTAGCAAGTGCAGCAGTGAAGGTAGCAGTTCGAATGAAAGATGTAAAATTGTGACGACTTGAATGTAACAAATTGACTGGTTAAAGTCAGTTTAATATAAAAAAAAGTGTGAAATTAAACTTGCATCACTGAAAATAGTATACTGTTACCTTACATGTCTTATTTATTAAGGGCCTGTAAATTTAATTTTTCTGTAATTTGCCTATCTTATATTGTTCGCTTGACAATTGCCCAATATTTTTCGATCGGTCTGAACTCAGGGCAATTCGGAGGATTAATCTCTTTGGCGACGAAATTAACATACCATTCTAGTACCTCCTTAGAGTAGTGGCAGCTGGCTAGATCCGGCCAAAACATAACGTTGGTCTTGTGTTGCCGAACGAAGGGTAAAATCCGCTTTTTCAGACACTCTTTAATGTATACCTTCGACGTTATTGTGTGAGATGTGATGAAAACCTTGGTTTTAAGGCCACAATTGCAGATTCCTTGCCAAATCATTAGTTTCCGAGCAAACTTATCAGCAAAAACAAATTTATACCTGGAAGGGACATCCCCACGACCAGTTGACAGGTAAAATTTTCGTCCGGGGATTTGTTAATAATCCATTTTGACATATGTTTCGTCATCCATTAAAATACAGCCATCAAATTTCGTCAAAACTCGTTCGTATAGTAATCGTGGTCGCTTTTTGGCCACTAAATTTTGTTTCAGGGACCGATTCGGATGTTTACTGGCACAAAAAGACTTATATGCTTCTCTTGAAAGGATATTACGCACGGTGGAAAATTTGGAATCGTATTTCTTTGCCAAATCACGTATGGAGACACCTGGGTTGCCTTTCACGTACCTCAACTTCTCCTCAGCTCTTTGTCCCTTATGCCACTTTTATGATAGATGCGCTGTGCTCCATCCACACTCAGAGTATCCTTGTAACGTTTGATTACAAGACACACCGTTGACTTTGGGAATTTTAACAGTTTTGCTATTTTTGAGGCAGTACACAATGGATTCTCTAGATGTTTGTGCACAATTGATTTTCTTTTCTCAAGTTCCATGATCCGTAATTTCGAGATGCGTCGATCAATCGAGAAAAACTTTTCACAAATTTCTTCGTTAATAAAACATCAACAAATTCCTGTCAAACCTTTTTTTGTTCCAACCACCAGGGACGTGGTGGTGTATTAAACCGTGCGTCCAGATTTACTTTGAATCGAGCTTTATATTGCAAATAGAATTTTAAATCGTAATAGCCCTCTCGAAGAACATGGCTGTCACCTTGTCGTAGGTGAGAGGGCTTATCTCTTGCAAAAGGCCGTCATGGCACCCAGATCATGATCAGCAGTGATGGTATCACACTCTGCTTTCTTTAAATTGCCACGTCGTAGTACGATTATTTCAAGGCACTGAAAGAGGTGTGATACTGGTGGGTTTAGTCGCAATTCACTCTTAGACGAAGCTAAGAACAATCTGTAAATCAAATAATTTACGGAAACGACAGAAAGTTCACTTTTCATTTGCTTTATAACTAACAATAATACCAATAAATGTGCTCGTAATAGCGATGACTAAAACACTGTCACGTACTATCATGACGAAAAAATCTATGAGATTCAGTAGAAAATCATCATCGTTTTCACGCCCAATGAGATTTTCAAACGTATTTCGGTAAAAATCGTAGGTAATTTTTCATTGAAAATTACATTTGCCATCCCTGTTTGCGTTACAAGACATTGTGCTGCTCATATTTTATTTATTTTTAGGTAAAAACAATAATTTTTGAATTTGCATATGTTTGCACTTTAAAGTTCAGTAATTTACTGAAAACGTGATACGAAATTTAAGTCTTTTATCAATTACAGCTCATGTAATTTTCTTTGTTTGACAATTAACAATTTGACAATTTTAATTTTTCTGCACTGGATAATTTTGAGCTCTATGTACATAGAAGTTATGAATTGAACTTGTTTCATTTAGATAACTCTTAAGATGCTTAAGGGTCCTACCTTAGCTCAGTCGGTAAAGGCGCAGCTACAAAGCAACACCATGCTGGAGGTGGCTGGGTTCGATTCCCGGTCTGGTCTAGGAATATTTCGTAAAGGAAAATTTCTCGACTCTCTGGACATAGCGTATGATTGTATTTGCCACACAATCATATTAATGCAAAAATGGTACTTGGCATCGAAAGTCTCAATTAATAACTGTGGAAGTGCATTTAGAACACTATGTTGTGAGTAAGCAATAAACTAATTGTGAAAGCAATAAGCTTGAAATGCTAAAGAAGAAGAAGAAGATGCTTAAGCCATTTCGATTATAAAATTTTATGATTTTTCACAAATCTGCCGCTGGTTCATGAATTAATACCAACCGAAAAGCAGATGAGACTCGACCATTTTCAGGCAATTTATTGGTTATGGGTTAGCGGTTAATTTTGGGGCCAACCCCCTGTTCCTAGTTGCCTTCTAAATGAATTGTTACGACTCTCAGTCCTGGTTCTCTCGGCGGAAGAGTATATCATCGAAAGCGCAATCGCGCCAGTCGGTACTGTCATCTGTAAGGGACGAAAACTGTTGTTTGTTATACAGGGGCCCTTGACTATATATGATTGGCGGTTATCCTGCTTGGACGGTGTGTTGTGTACTCCGATATCGATTAGATTCGCTCGTCCTCACCGGGCTGCGCTGTTTTCGACGTAAGGTTTACCTTTCGTTGCGGGGTGAGCAAACTTTTGGCGAATAGATCTTGGCGAAACGCAACACGTGCCGGTGGTAGTTATTTTACATTGTTTATTTATTATGCGGTAACTGTGTCAGTTTTTGACAACGCAAAACGTTGTTAAGGTTCATGATTTTATTAGAAAATTGAAATCGAATTCTTTTATGAAATTAGCGTTCGTCATTTAACTAGACATTTATCAGGTTATATTATGAATCCTGGTGAGTGTGAGCTTTTTACGAGTCGAGTTTTAGTACACGACACTGAAGAAGTCTGTAGACGAAATACGCGTATCTGTCAGGATCAGCAATAAAGGTAGTTGGAATTAAATGGAAATTACTAATCTCTCTTCTCATTTTCTTGTAACGGTTATATCATGTTCATTGGTCGATTTGAATGACAGCCTTCCTTGTTTACAAAATGTTCCGTCTATCTCAAACTGTTGAACACGAGCTTAGTTTGAATAGAATGCTGATTTCTTTTTCAGCAAAATTTGATACCACTGTTTCATAATACAAACTTTGGCTTGAAATTCGAATCTCATCGCGCGGAAGCATTTCAAACACTGAACAAAAACATCATCCTTAAATCATTGGGGCGTTGATCACCCCAAGTTCTATGCAACTGTAATTGGTATTGACGGACATCTTACTGGGATATGATTAAAAAAAAAGCAAGAAAAGGCTATAAAGTTTAATAGTTACTGCACGGCATTTTTTCCACAGCAGCTCAAAGGGAACACCAGCGCAACTCTTTCTCTAGTTTTATCATCTCTATTTCTTGCGATAACCGTCATCTGATTTATAAGTTGCCAAGAAAACTGCTATGAAAAATTAAAAACCTAACTCTGTCCGACATCCCTTTCTCGTAGTCACTGTCCGTAGGGTGGCCTTCAAACCGGGAGATCCGAGAAATAACTGATATAAGGTGTGCGCACAGCAAAATCTAGCCAATGTCGTTTGGCTACATCGTTCCTATTTCCCAATATACAGTTAAAACCAATACAACTAACGATAGTTCATGGTGTTTGTAACGTTTAAAAAAAAAATGCTTTGCTGACACTTGACCATTGTTTTGAAAAAGCAGTCGAAGGAACAACAAGTGCGTGAAAAACTACAAGGGACAGCCCAATGAGGTTGTACGCAAAGGTGACATAGGACTACATAGCAATGTGTAATGAATGTTATAATCATTTATTTCAATATTTCGTGAAGGTCGCCATTTTTTAAATTTCTATTTGGCATGCTGCTCGTGGCATAAGCTTGCTTTATAATTCGCTTCGGAACAGTATAGAGGCCGTTTAAATTTCCGAGACGTGTTTGAAACTGTAAAAAGGATTTAAGGTATGCGACGAAGCAAAAGCTGATACTTTTTTAGCCACCGCTGGGAAGTCAAGAATGTATAGAGAAAAGAAATAAGAATAAGATGTATTAGATATATAAAAGGTGTGTTAAATATATTAAAATTCAAACAAACTATTTTGCTGAGAGAATCAAATTGGTCGTCCTTAAAAGGACGGATTTTAAATAGTCCATGTTTGATCGATCTTATTTAGACCTGTCGTATGGCCCATTCACATCTTTATTACTATTGTGCGACAATTCATTAGCCAGCAATACTAGCTCTTTTATAAATATATAAAAGCTCTATAGCTCGTTTATATCGTTCACTGCATATGCGATCTCTCTGCGATCTTATGCTGCATATGAGATCTCCCTTACTTAAATTTGAAGTCTGTGATAGGAAAATACTTGGCGTTTAGTAAATTTACTCTGCAAAACGAAATTATGGGACATCACCTTATATATGCTTTATTTTCAATAGTTTAATGTTGAAAATCAAAAGTTTTCAATATTGGAATCGACGCGTGGAAATATTTCCGATCGATTGGGGCAAACAGTTTGAAAATGTTTAGAGAAACGATCGAGATATTAACGCTCAAAACCTGACTGCTTTTCGTGACGGGCGCAATAGTTTTTTTTTTAAATTCTACCCCAGTATAGAGTTGAAAACACTTTGAACACTGTGAACTCATATTCACTGATATTCATTTTCTTGTTTTTTGATGTACGTCACTGCGAGTTGACGCATCTTCGAAATTCTTGGTTTTGATTTGTATTGTAGTTATTATTTTCATTCAGTACGCGTGAGTTCTTGCTGTTCATCTAAGATTATCAGTTTTAGTTCTCTCTTACCTATTTTCTAAACAGAATTATCAGTTCATCTTGCAATCAGTGAATATGAATTTCTAAAAAAAAACTCACAGTTATTTAGGTACATTGATTTTTTTCCAGCAGTTTCGAAAGTGCTGCACAGTTTCTTTGAATCCGTGTTAGATTAGTTATTAATCCTATATTACGCATATTTGCTCTGCTCCATCATCACTTTACAATGGCCTCGACAAGTGGACAAAATATAGGTTTCACGTTTATCTTGGGGATGGAGCAAAAGCTTTCTGCAACAACGATCTTGAAGTGAGGTTCGACGTAGGAAATTTCATCTGTCATTTCCTACTTTGACACGACGAGCTGGCCAACGCAAATGCCCTGTTGAAAGACTTCGATTCAACGGCGAAGAAACCAAGAATATTTCTTGCTAGTGTGCCGCTTTGGATACGTTTTAATCATTCTTTGCGTGAATATTCAGTGAAAGGAATGAACTGCACTACCTATTCTGGCACTTTTCGAAATAATAGTCCCAGAAAAAAAATCCTGAGATTTCCAGGTTTTTTTTCAGGAAAAAATAATCTTTGCTTTCACAAAGAAACAGTTGAAACCTTTAGCAAGGCTGGTAGCTACTGAGTGTTCAAAAATAGGAACTTTAGAGACCATATGCACGAGAAAAGAGTCCAAAAAAAGAGACCAGAGAGAAACTATAAAAGTGTCTGAAATTTATGACGTAAGTGGCCAAAAAAATATGTTTTTTTTTTGTGTGTGTGTTTAGTAACGACATTTTGGACTTATGAAAGTAATGAAGCTTATAAGAAATTTAAGCACTTTTTGAACACTTTCTTCACCACTCCAGATATTGTGCCTAGTAGCTTCAGGCATCGCATATAATCGGCGGGGAAGCCACTCATCGTTCTCAAAAAAAATTCTCGGTTTTCGCAATTTAATAATGACTATTATCAAGGATTTTGAATAGAAGTTAAACTAAATTCAGTGGCGCTTCGTCCTCATGTTCACCTAGTGCACTGCACGACAAACCTCTTGTTGAACAAATACAATATTCAATGCTGTTTTATCATTCACTAATCCATCATTAACCATCTTGAATACGCGGTGTCAAGTACTTCCATTACAAGACTAGTCATGTTTTCCGCACTAGGAAAATAATATTTTCCAGTGGCCGATCCCTAGATTGAACTCACAACATTTAATTTGTACACGCTTACTAGTTATTTTTGAGTGCATTAAACACTTTGTAAGCAGGGTGTATATTTGTTTGTATCCATTTGATTGATCGATAAGAATGCGTAAAGAAGGAATGATCACATGCTTTCCCAGAAACAAGTCTTCCTAAAGTTCAGATTTTCCAGTGGGATTTTTTCCTCTTAATATATTCATCAATACTCCAGGAGATCTTTCCAAAAGTTGCCTCTTGTTCAGATTTCGTGAGATACCTGCAACCGAAAATATCGATTAGACGACTAAAAAAATATATAATGTTGTACTTCCTTATCAATTTGGATAACAGTAGAATCATTTCAACTCTGAGAGCAAATTAAAGAATGTTGGGGATTGAAAAATTAGTGTCCAGTTACTTTTGGAATTTTCGAAATGCTGTTACTTACGACACCGGCATGCTCTTTAAATGTCTTCGACGTTCTTTAAATGTCTTACGAGTAGATATAGGAACACACATTGTTGAAGTCCAGGGACCCTCCATTAGATTAATGCAAATTTTTAAATTGTTTCTGCACTAAGCTTAAACGATTTCGAATCAGGTCCTGACAAACTGTCTACAATTTGAACTCATTTAGTTTTAAACTGACTGTGCCAACTTTGAATTTTATACGGGAAGTACTACGAATCGCTCTAAAATCATGCAAAACCATTCTGCTTTTTTACACTGTTTCACTGTTCCGGTATGTCTAAAAGTTACAACTGTTACAGCTAGCAGAACACAATATGACACAAACAGAAATCTATGATCCCAATAAGAAGGCGAAATACATTACGCCGAAACGTCGGAAAATAGAAAAAGTATCTGTTAACGTTAAGGCTATTCAATGCTACCCTATGTTAACAACCGAAGGACAATTCATTCCATAGCAGGAGAATGATTTACTTCAGTGCATAACTCTTAGAGATAGAAAGATCTAACTTATTGTCACAACCGTAGCTGTTGTAGAAATCGGCATGATAATTGACGTCGTCAGCGTCGTTCGTCGCTCGTCGGTATCAAGTGTCATGTGGTTTTGCACAACCTTTATTACTTCACATGGTGCTTTGGCTGGTCGGCTGCTAGTGCTTGACCGTTGCAACAACACTTGGAAGCCATATGTGCACAGTGTTCATGCTGCCCTCGAGCAAATTACGCTTGTTTACCTATCTACCTTTCAAGTAGGTGATTATAGCGGTCTCGAGTTACGTTTGGTTCTAGATGTTTCCAGCAAGACAATCTAGTTTGGAAATCTTTTTCGGGTCAAATATCCCCGTCATTGGCACGTTCCAATTCGTTCGTATTATAGGTCCGTGACCATGACATCAATCAATTAGCAACAAGTCATAAAACAATATTATACCTCAACCGCCCATGTGTTAACTCCCATAAAAGCAACGCATTCGAAGCAACAATGTGAAATTCCTCGCCACTTCCACCTTGTTCGACATACCATTTCGGACTTTCGTATATCAATATGCTAAAGCCAGTTTTACTGTGTGGTAGTGAATCGTTTTGGTTTCCGAGACGAAGTTGCAATGCAACCCGCCACTGGGCAATTATTAGTTATTTGCCAGACTCTCTCGAACAGTCCAAATGCGAAATTGATGCACGCAATTTTACTATTCATGCTCGGTTGAAATATAGGTACCGGACTACCACCCCGCCGGTCATCGATCATTCGAGAGGCGATCGGATATGTGGAATTCTTACACGAACCCACCTCCAGTAGTTTGTACGTGCGTGGTGAACGTGAAACACCTATCTAGATGAACATTTCAACTGGTCTGATGTGTGTCTTGTTAGCTTATTATCGATGACTTTCTTATCTGCTAATTACGGTTTTAATGCATGTTTCGCGCAAGTCATTTTTCAATCCAAGATAGGTTCTTTTCAAAAGCTTGTCCTGTACTACACATCAGTGTGTGTGGCTTATAATTGGGCTTTCTGGTGAGGAGTTTTGCGCTTCGAGAGCTCCGAGCTCTCTACAACATAATCGATGTCTGAGCGCATCGAAACAAATCATGTGATTACATTTGCAAATGTTTACTTTGATTTGATTGACGCTAGCCGAAATTGGAAAGTTTACAGGTTAATTTCATGCATGGAACCAAACAAGGGACAGTATCAAAACATGTTGTAACCATCACATAACTACTTTCGCAGGTTTAGGCATATTCAACAATTCTAAGAATGGATTTAGAGTTGATGATTTTGGAACATCCCTTAGTTCAGGTGGCAAAGGCTTTCTGTAAAATCTTCCTTTAAAATTGGGGAGTGAATTGTGCTCAGGAATGTAAGCACAGATTTCTTATTAGAATTGAAATCGTTCTTAGAAACTGGTTTTGACAAGGTTTCGCCTGCTCTCAACTATGTATTCTAGAAGCACTTCCACAGTTATTTCACACCATTGCATGCATTTGTAATATTCTGTTGCAAAGGACAATGATACTCTATGCCCAGGGAAGTCGAGAACATTTTCAACATGAACGAATCGAACCTGCCGTCTTCGGCTTCGTTAACCGTGCTCTTACAGACTGAGCTTTCTGAGGCCCCTTGAACTGAAATCGTACCCTGTTTAAAATTCTGAAAAAATATTACCAAGCGTACTTAAATCTTGTTCGACATTCAATCGATGTCTGGACAGAATGTTGAGTATACGTTTTCAGTTCATTTTCTCAGAGAACCTCATATGTAATTGCTAAATTTTTCCCTAAGCACATATTTCATGTTTAATTGTTAAGCTGAATACAAAAATGTTCGCCATCATGGTCGATTTCTATCGCCATTTGAATTGTGAGTGACCCTAACAGCATCCTTACTGTTGGTTTAAATCGGTCCATATTGTCCCTAGAATGTTTTAAATGCTCTCTCTACCAAAAACATTCATCACTTTGCCAGTAGTCCCAAGAGCATTCTTACTGTTGTCATAAGTATAAATTGGCTTTCAAGCGTT
Organism: Aedes koreicus; assembly: GCA_024533555.2. NCBI lineage: Eukaryota > Metazoa > Arthropoda > Insecta > Diptera > Culicidae > Aedes > Aedes koreicus. The sequence goes on from JAHHFK020002156.1 coordinate 198,361, forward strand.
ATTAAAACCTTGTCTTCACAATGAAAAACCATCATCACACTTTGTGGGTGGCCTCAACGGCCATTCTTACCGATAGTTTAAATCGGTTCAATGCGGCTGCTAAGCGTAGTTAAACTCCCAAGTTAAAAGGCTCGTAGTTAAATTTTCCCAACTAAGCAATCTACCATCACACTTTGTGAGTGGCCGCAATGGCACTTTATAAACAAGAATTCAGCGCATCGTTTAATCAAACAAACCCTGCTGTCAACCGAACTCTTTTGTCCAACATCCCAGTGATTTCTCATCAGAGGGCAGGGGATTCTTCTGGTCTTAACAAAGCGAGCATCAAGTCAACACATTCCTACCTTTTTCTTCTTTAATCTCCATTCGGGTAGGGCGGCGCCGGAATTGTCTTAATTTAGGATCACCAGTTTTTACACATTCAGAATGTATGTTAGTTCATCGAATCTTGCTATGAGGTACCAGGTGGGTCTCCACCGATTGGCTGTCGATCTGCCAAATTTGGAAGACGTCTGCATGGAGTTATTTCAAATTTAAATAATCCGTCAACTATATCTCAAAACATTGCGATTGGTTGAGCGGATTTGAAATAATGAATTCATTGGGTATAGGACCAAGTCTCCTTGGACATAAATAGAAGCATAAAGTTGTCAGAAGGCACGAAATGCATCTACGGACTCTTATTTTAACCAAATCCCTCAATTGCAATTTTAAATGGATTGGCATAGATTATTTTTATTCTACTTGATTGATGCAGATCTTAGTTACAGTAGTAAAATATGTTGTAGGATGCAGTTGTAAAAACTGAAAGTTCACGAAAAAAAATTTTGCTTCGAGCATCGGCTGTGAATGTTTATGTCGATGCTTTATTGCACAGTATTTTATTATGGCAAGGCGCGTTTCGTGTTGTTTCGGTTATCTGTTCTTCGGCGGCGTGAGTGATAGATTGATCACTGAAAAAAAAAACAACAAAGCTGCTTCCTGGTAAGATGTGTTGGTTCGTCGGATATCCATCATTATAAAAAATCACCTTGTTTTTCCAATAAGAGTATGATTTATAACTTTTTTTTAAAAAAAAAACTTTTACGAGCGCATTAGTAGAACTATTGTAATTGACAAACTAGGAAAATTTAAATTAACACCTCACTTGATCACTTTTTTAAAAATATGTCGAGCACTCGACACTGAAGTGGTCTGTAAGTCGCAGACGAAATAGGCCTATCTGTTAAAGGATAAGCTTTATCGAGTGGAATTTGAAGGAATTTTCTTGCTTTTACTAGTGATAGTTTGAAAAAGTGTTTCAGTTAACTTTTTTAGTTTTTTAAAAGCTGATCACTAAAGTATTAATTTAAATTTTCCTAGTTTTCCAATAACCATCGTTTTACTAATATGCTCGTAAAAGTGTCCTTTTTGTCTTAAAAAAAAGTGTTTTAATCAAGTGAAGCTAAAATGTCATTATTATGTCGCTGTCTTGTCATCGCTACCAGCCTTGCTAATGATTTCAACTGTTTCTTTATGAAGTTTCTTTTATCAAGATATGGAATAGACACTCTGATGCTGCTCGGATGGAACTCATATATCGATAAGTGCCGGAATATGTCGTGCATTCCATAAGGTGCACACATGGAAGCGATGCCACTATAAAATTTTATAATCAAGAGAGAGTTTGAAATAAAATAGAATCGTAATTTTTTTTTTCAAATTGGCTGCGAGTGAACAACATGGTGAATAAATTCAAATTCATGGCGAAAGCTTGTGAGATACATCCGATTGTAAAGATTCATTTTAGTTACTTCTAAATACGATTTGGATCTCAAATTCTTTCGTGCCTTGATGCGTGTTTACAGTATTATGAACCGTATGGTAATGATAATGTTTACATGATTGACATGTGTCCCTACAAAAAACAAGTTTTTTGCTCTAACTTTTTTTATTTCAAATTTGCCAACAAAGTTGTCTTAGGATGGTTTTTAGAACATGAAAAGATGTAACTTTTGACCTATCATTCTTGCCGATATCTTTTACCGTTATCGAGTTATAAAATGTTTTCTTATAAAATTACGCCCTTTTCAAATGTGTTTTACTCAATTAAATAATATAACCTATGTCCAGTTTTCAGATATAATATGCAATAATACAAAACCATTCAAATGCAGTTGAGAAATATTTTTCTGTCTGCCCCAACCAGAGAGATCAACATTTGAAAAGTCCTATTTTTACAAAAACCATAATAACTTTTGTTCGACATATGATAGAGACGATTTAAGTACACCAAAAGTTGTATCTTTTATTGTTCTAGAATCAATAGGAGGACTACTTTGCTAAGAAAATTGAAATAAAAAAGTTAAAGTCAAATAACTGATTTTTATAGGGACACCCTATGCTACGTAGGAAAAATTGCTCTTATTCGGTCAGTTCAAAAGCCGAATTTTTTTTTTGCAATCAAAGTTGCTTAAAATGTTCTCATCTAAAACTTTTTCGAAGAGTACCTTTATTTCTGCAAATAAAAGAGTTAGATTTTAGATTTCGCTGAAAACAAGGACCACCCTAGTTTTCATTCACACCAAAAAAAGGGCCTCATTATTCGAAACAACTTGGTAGAAGACAATTTTGCTCCAAAACTTCAAACTTTGGCTGAACACGTATCTTTCCAGCTAAATTCGCATTCTGGACCACTGTGCAGTGGAATAACCTGAAAAACGATTTGATCAGGAAGCTATTGTTGTTTGTGATCATCAAGCTCCTGTATGAAGAGCTAAAAACGTTTGGGCGGGCCACTTACGTGAAGCCCGCGATTATAGGGAAGAGAATCGCCTCTAAAAAGCAAGTTCACACTCACAGCACTAGAATTGAGCCCTCGATTGCCAGATTAAACTCAATAAATACGGTCGTAGAGGTCGCCCTCGATCTGTGAAATGTTGCAATAGGGAGGAGGCAGTCCCATGCTCCCTATCTAAATCGTTTCACTTGGGTACCCTGATGGTCCCTCTCTTTCACCGTTGTACGATATGTAATATTTTTTTAGTAAATTTTGGCATGGTTATTTGATTGCTTACCTTGTGTAAGAAAATTTTGCTGAAAGTAATAAAGGTTAGGGTTATATACCGTTCTCTGTTCATTGCTCAGGTTTTATTTTGATGTAGGTACAAAATATAGTCAAAATATAGCGTTTGACAAAATGGATCACAATTACCTGTTTTGCTCCGCGTTTTTTGAGAGCACTTACCACCTCTCAAGCGTCTGAAAAAGATTTGCGGGTTTCAGACTACTCGAAGAACTACGAATAACTGTCATGGTGTTACTGCTTTTGAAGAGCTTACTTGTGCCATATGGTATGAAAAGCCATGATGTATGTGCCATATGGTATTGCTCGGGGTCATGGGATAGGGCAAAGTACAGGAGAAAGGAGAGAAGGCATTAGTAATTGGTAACATGCAATGCTCATGTTCATGATGATAAAGTTCTGTTCAGTTAAAATCCGGAATCACTTATTGTGTTGCAGCGGCACGCAAAGTGACCGCTGCAAGAATTATTTTACAGCGGTTTGTTTACCTAAGCGCCCACTTTCTGTGGTATAAATTTCACGGTGTTTCGTGCAATGAGTCAAAAGTTATTCCAGATGGAAGCCGAGAGGAAAGAAAAAAATCTGCACACCCTCGTTGATAATCCAACGTGGTCCGCAATAAAAATCGCAAAAACGTTGAAAATCGCCAAATCAACCGTGTATGATGTGTGCAAACGTTTCAGGGAGCGAAAGAGCGTGGATCGAGTGCCTCAAGGTAAGCGTCAAACCCTGTACTATCAGATTATGAAATCGCACAAAAATACGCTGCTGCTCGCAATACGGTTCGAAGAATTCATTTGCGAGTAGGATATCGTTCTTACGAGCCAGCAAGCAACCAAACAGAACGTTGAAGCAAAGTTTCGTCACCAAAACTCGAGCTCGGAAATTGTACCAGCAGGTTTTGACAAAGTACCGAGGATGCCTGCTTATCGACGATGAAACCTACGTCAAAATGGATTTCGGACAGCTTCCTGGCGACTGCACGAGGAGATGTTCCTGCGAAGTTTAAGTTTACTTTTATGGACAAATTTGCCAAAAAACTGATGATTTGGCGAGGGATATGCAGCTTCGGAGCAAAGACCAAATTGTTCGTGACGAATAAGACGATGGACTCGAAGCTGTACAAGGAAGAATGCCTAAAAAACCGCGTACAACCTTTCATTAAAGCCCATAAAGGTCCCGTGAAGTTTTGGCCAGATTTGGCGAGTTGCTACTACAGCCGGGAAGTCATCCGCGATAATAACGTAGATTTCATCGATAAAAACATAAATCCACCCAACTGCCCGCAATTCCGGCCCATCGTGAGATTTTGGGCAATAATGAAGTGGAAGCTTAAGAAAAGTGGAAAAACGGCTCGGGACGCGACTCAGATCACCAAAATGTGGAACAAATTTGCCAAGGAAGTTGACTCCGGAGGTGTGCCGCGTTTGATGGGAGGAATAAAGAAGAAAGTGCGAATTTTCATTAGAAACAAAGAGAAATAATTTGTATTGATATTTTTTCCTTAAAGTACAGTGATGTACAAGTGAATTACCTTTATTTTATTTGTACGTCAATCCGTTACCGAAATACAGATGATTATTCCGGATTCTAAATGGACATAGCTTTATTCTCACAACGTTCAGAATGGTTCGACGGATGCATATGAAAGATTATTCTCGATGTGTTTCCACATATCACTCAATTCCATCACTTATAGTTATAGAGGACAAGAGACATTTTAGAACGTGTTAAATTTGGGAATACCAGGGAAACGATCCCCCATCGCATCTTCAAGTGATCATTACAAGCTGGCCATTTGGTTCAGGCACTTGTAAACGTTGATGTAGCAGTCTGTTCAATCATGAAATCTGATGAAATCAATTCCTTGTTATTGAATATAGTGGTACATATATTTCTGATATTATAAACAAAAACTTAAACGTAATTTTCTCGAAACTCTTACTGCCGTTATTCGCATAATTGTCCCATGTTCTATGGGGTTCCCTATATACATGGGACAGTTCTGTTTATAACGGCAGCTTAGTACTCCGAAGCAAACTAGTACCATCACCGCTAAGTATACACTGAACATGATGGTGGTGAAATCTTCGTGGGAACCCTAAGAGTTTCGCGAAACTTACGTTTGATTTATTGTTAGCGTTATTTTGAATAAGTTGTCTAATTGCTGTAAAATAGAAATGATTTACTAGTCATGATTACACGCTCCTATTATCTTGTATTCCATAGCTTGAACACACCATGATAAGTAAATACAGCCATATTTGGTACACTCACTCTATGACGGCAAAAAGGACTGTAAAAATTGCCGATGCTAAACTAAGGTACTGTCGGCGCCGACCTCGCCAGAATGTAGGTCAAGTAAGGATTGGGTAGGAATGTGTCGATGTGATACTCGGTTTATTGGAAAACGAGGAATCCTCTACACTTCAATGAGATATCACTGGAATGTTGGGTAAAAGGATTGGGTTGGTGGCAGGATTCGTTTTGGTAAACGAAACGCTCAAATCTTGCTTATCCTTGTTTTCAGATTATTCACTATTAAGTTGGTTCTAAGGAGATACACAAAAATATATAAAATATTAAGTACCAGTAATAAGTGTTTATTAGTACCGATTTAAACCAACAGTGAGGATGCTGTTGAGGCCACTCACAAAGTGTCATGGTGGATTACTTCATAGGGAAAATAAACAATTTTTAAACAACACTCAAGAGCCAATGTGGTGGTTACAATTTTCTCAAAACAGTCGCCTGCTGCAAAATGTTGAGGCCCGCACACCACCAAACCGTTTACAGGTACAGTTCAAGCGATCGCGGAGGATAGAAAACAGAAAGAGAAACAAGACAAACAGTTCAGTAATTACGTGTGACTGTATTGGATAGCATGATTTAAAACGCACTTATTTGTTAATCTTTTGTTATGAGTTATGAGTTGCGAGTTGTTTATTTCGTTGAGGAAATCATTTGCTGTTCCAAATAAATGTCTCTTTGCCTACAAAGAGATACGCTATTATAGACACTCGTCTTTGCAAAGATTCTACTTTTTTTTTGTATATTCATTCATAGAGACGTAATTCCTGGGTGATCTGCAAAATGTTGTTTAAAAATTAAACATCTTATCTAGTGTCATTCGACGAATGAAATGTAATGTTTTGTTTTAGCAGTTGTTTCTAGATTTCAGACGAATACGTTGAACTGGTTATCGCCTAAGCATGATACGTAAATTCTTCGATAGAAACGGGAGTAAATATCAACAGATGATTCAACCCACAATAATCATCAGCCGATAGGTTTTATAATAGAAACGTTCTCCGAATTTACTACAGTACACCTACGGCAGAATGACAATTGCTCTGTTCTTTTTCCAGGTACACTCGGACAAAGACACAACAGTTGAATAATTCAATATGTTCAGTGACCGGAGAAATCAAAGCAAATACGGCAAAGCCATACGACGTATATGAAATGATGTCCCTCCCAGTCAGGTTCTCCTCCTCGCTTACACGGAAGTGGTTGTGATTCACGCATCAAGAAGATTATAAACTATGGCAACCGATTCGTTTGTGCCAAGTGCTTACAAAGACGGAATCAGCTCACGTTGCTGGTGTATAATTTCAAACGCCATCTTCGTCGTCCTACTGATAAGCACTTTGTGCCTTTGTGACATAGATTAACTCATTCACTCACTCGCTCGTTATGATTTATGAGTGGGAATTGTATGATAAAGGACGAGCCGCGTCGCAGCCAACCAAAGCTCAATTAGTGCTCGATGAGTTGCACTAAATTCCGCAGCATTGGAAGTTTGGCCGATAAATCGGAAATGATTAATCAACTATCAAGTGGCTGTCAAATGTTCGTAATTTGGTAGCTTGAACTGCGATGAACCATTCGCAAAGTATAACTCGTTTCTCGGAGGCTACAGCATTGGCCTAAGGCCTTGTTTACTATACAATGTTCGATTATTTTTTTATCCACTGATAATCAACTGATCCAACGTGAGCTCCATCTGGAATGAAGAATTCGATTTGAATCCACATATACGTTTCGGTTTCTAAGCTCGTCACCAAACTTTCAGAAGACGCACTACCACCACTGGACGAAATGACCGAACGTGACCTGCAGTAATCAGGCGGAGCAATCACAAATTGTGCCTAAAATACTAATGTCCTCATGGCCAGTCGAGCTCTTGGGATATCGATTTCCCTCAGCTCGGCTCCATATTAGTGCGACTTTGAAGCCGAGAAATCTTCCTTTCCGAACAAAGGCAAAGTCATCCTTGTTTATGACCGTATAAATCGCTTTTGTGACTTTGTCCAACGGCACGGGCTGCACATGCTTGCGATCCAAGCCGCCGAAACTTGACGTAACAACAAACGTACACTGCACGGAAGACATATACACCTAACCCCGTTTGGCTATGATGGTCATATTCATTGTTCTGACGACGGGACCCGGTATATTTGGTTTGGAAGCAAAAACAAACGAAAAATGTGACTTAACCTAGCTCCTGCAGTTTTTGTGAGCGTGCGACACAGTGAAATACATTGTCGGCTCGAGTTGGTATGGTCATCATCGACTTTGCCTCAGGATAAGCCGTAACCTGATGTTTGTGGTGCTGTCGCTCTGATGAATCATTCAGTTCAGTTGTTTACCTTGAACTCTCGTCGTAGAGTATGAAGTAAGAGTCTTGCAAATTGTGCTCTGCTGTGACGTTGCGTTTGGGACTATGTGAGCCCATCGCACTGTTCGAACAGAATGTTTTTTGGTTCTAACTTGTAATTTTATGGAGTCTGAGATAGTTGGTATAGGCATCTAGAACACTAAGTTGAGAGCCGACAAAAATGCTTGCTACAGAAGCCTGAATAAGACTTTCGATGACCTTGAACGTTGTATAACTTCGAACCGGTACAGTGCAAGTAACCTTTACTAAAACCTCTTGCATGTGTTCCATTTTCGAAAGATTTCAAACTGCTCCAGGTAGCAGATGCGTGTCTTCTCCGCATGTTTTTTTTTTATAACGGTGTCGGCACGATTGTGTGGCGAGTTTCGTAAGTTTTATGAATATTTTATGTGCCGTGTGTGCTGCAGCGAAGGACCCTCCACCGTCCGGTCTCCCAGTTACTTACAAATCTAGGCCTAGTGCATGGTCAGGTGGAATGGCACAAACAACAATCAGTTTTATCGATCCCTGCATCACAGCACAGTATTCCCCAAATACACAACCCATATCCATAGGCTGTTGTCGGTATACTACTAATCGCAGTTTAAGCATCGCATGTAGTCGTGTATAATTTAACATGCAATATTGCACACACCACCTCTTTATTCTAATAAAGCACGGGTGGTGTAAGGACATTGAAAATTGGTTTATACTTGGTTGGGCATGGTCACACGGTCAGCTCTGTGATGCACGCGTTAATCACTTTGGGGGTAAAATGTGGGGATGCAAAAACCTGCTATTACCAGCATCGTCCTTCGCCATATTCATCTTTATGATCCTACTGCTGCGAAGTAGAGCGGAGAAAGTCCTGCACCCAATCCAATTTGGGTTAATGTTTGTTGCTATCTTGCCTTTCCATCGGGATGTTTTCCTGTTACGAGCTTCTATTCTATCCTGTGCGACCTCTCGGTGTCAGCAGATCCCGGAGAGTGATTTTAAAAGTGAAAATTGAATTATCTCGCAAGTGGAACTTTGGCTGGGCTCCAGAGACTTCTACTGAGCCCGGGACATTTGCTTGTGGATTTTCTACTCTGTCCTTTGCGGTGTGTGGTAGTCCGCTTGCATATACTGGGTCAGGGTTCTGGCGGTGCCGGTCGCCTATTGGGCGTCATGTCGAGAGCATCGAACACAGAAAAAAATACTACGCGGCCGGCGGTGTTCTATTTTCCAATCGCCGGGTCGTAAGTTTTTCCTCTTTGCATATATTGGATAAAGGAGGGTTTTTATAACGAACGCCGAGGGAGTAGTGATAGTAATTATATGTGTAGTACTCGCAAAGCTATTTTTAGAGCATTCTATATTATTTATGCAAATTGGATACATACATTTTCCAACTAACTGCTTTCACTCAAGTTATTCAAACAAAGCCATAATTCAGAAGGCATCATTCAAATTTCGTCCATGAAATTAACTTCCTTCAATGGAAGAAGTTCGCAGACAAGGACCCCTCACATTCCGGCCATGATTTTGTCCGCGAAAGCGGTAGGTTGTCATTATCAACACAAGCAAAATTTCCTCGTCCTTCAGACTCCTTCGCCAGTAAAAAGTTCATTAGTATCAAGTAAAATACAAACAAATTGTTGTTTAAATAATCGCCCATACTCATTGCCTTCGGTCGGTTCAACCTTGCGTGACTATGTACCTGGCTGGCTTCATGGTCGCTCGAAACGGTCTTTGGCCAAAAAGGGATACCACTAGAGCTAAACTTTATGCAGCAGCACGAGTTCCGTGTCAACAGAAAAGGAGCAAACACTACCGATAAAATGATCCGGAAAATTATGTTCTTGCGGTAGAAGATAAACCGGCCGGCGGGTGAGTGAGGAAGAGTGAAAGTCATCGCGTGATGCTTTGAAAATGGCGTCGTAATACATTCTGGTTGGAAGGTAGAATGGAATCGCTCTAAAAGCAGGAGAATCATAAATACACAACGATGGCACGGTTAGTAGCTAATGGGAGTTATTAAAACTATTAACTTGATGTCGCAGTTGATTCGCCTATATGAATTCTTCGTTTATCCACTTCGTCGTGGCGTTTCGGCTTCAAAATACTATTAGCTAGCGGAGGTTGTTGGTGTCCAAAAATCAGCCCATCGTCTTCCATTGCAAGTGTTCAAAAAAAATTTTGTTACTCATTAGTACTCATACATATTCGGTTGGTAATGTTCATTTTTTTCAGTTTGCTTTACAGAAATGCAATGCGATGGTTGTTACGAAACCATAATTCTTCAAGAAATGTTCTTGAAGTCCCAATTTTCACAAAAAAAACATGCTTGTTTTCGCGTTGCGAACAGCTTAGAGTCAAGTCTAAGTGTTTTTTAGTAATATACATCTTCATGAGTATTTCCCGTCTTAATCAAATTTTCTCTTACGAATGTAGAGTTTTTCAATGATTCTTTAAGTTGGTATAACAATCGGTTAGCGCATTCGGCTGTTAACCGAAAGGTTGGTACTCTATGAGTAACCCCAACTTACTGGTTTTATTCTCATTTCCTCACCGCAGTAAACAACCATCACATTTTAGGAGTGGTTCCAACGGCATCCTTACTGTTGTTTTAAATTACACCAAAGATATTTTGTTTTTATTTGTTCAACAAAACAAACCGTTATCAAACTTTGTGGGTGATCCCAACAGCATCCTTACTGTTGGTTACTAACAGTATCCAAAACGAGCCCTCAACACTGAAGAAGTCCGGTAGACGGAGACGAAATAGGCCTATATGTCAACTGATAAGCTTATTCTAGTGGAATTTAAAGTAATATTATTGCGTTTACTAGTGGCAGTTTGAAAAAGGTTTTCAGTTTTTTATTTTTTTTTTATTTTTTTAACTGAACTAGTGAACTTTTAGTATAAATTCTCCTAGTTTTACAATTGGCACCCTTTCTGTGGGTTGGAAGCTTTATTTTTTTTGTTTTTCCAATGAAGTAAACCACACTTTTTGATCGGCTTTTACAGCATCCATACTGTTTGTGAGTGGCCCCAACAAAATCCTTACTAATAGTAACTAAATCGGTACTAAATATATTTTAGTGTATCCCCTTAAAACTGACTAATTGGAATAATCTGAAAACAAGGATAAACAAGAATTCTGTGTATCGTTAACCAATACGAACCCGGCTGTAATTCCAACTCCTTTATCCAAATTCCATATTTCCAATAAAGCGTGTATCCCGTCAACACATTCCAACCCTTTCCATACTTGACCTGCATTCGGGCGAGGCCGGCGCCGGTTTCGCCTTAGTTTAGGATCATCAGTTTTATACATTGAAGATGTATGTTAGTCAAAAGCGGCATCTGTTGGTTCTCTGTGTTAAAACAGCTAATCTGGCAATAATGGTGGGGGGTGGGGGGTTGGGGGATTGGGGGTCGTCGGTCGGTTAATCATGCTCATGTTCTATAAGTTGTTATAACAACAGCCAATCTTGACACTGAAGAGGCGTCTTCGGGTTTCCCTTCGGAACTCTCACCGAATTCCTTTTCGGAAGATAGTGTTTAGTTTTACGTTTCACCCCAACAGAATTTTTTTTTCATGACTTTTAAACATCTTCCAACAAGAGGTGGTAAGAGTACATTTTTTGGCAAAACAGTCACATGCTGTGATTGAGGCCCGCACACCACCAACAGTTTATGTGTACAGTTATAGAAAACAGAAAGAAAATAAAGTTGCCCTATTTTCGCCGGCAGTTAAGAAACTGCGTGGGACTGTATTTGATAGCTTGCTAAAAAACGCACTTATTTGGAAATCTTTGGTTATGAGTTGTTAGTATCCATTCTTATAATTTGATTCCATATAATAAGCATCATATCTACGCAGTGATAAGCCAGCAATCAACGTCATTCTGAGCGACATAAGTACTCCATGGATCTTCGACGCCACAAATCCTAAAATATTGTGATTACTCTAACTGAATTCGGCACGGTACTTGCCGGGGTAGTCATCTTCTCGTTATTTTGGAGATACGATTAAGATTTTACAGCAAGTATGGTACATATTCAGTATGTTGATTTATTAAAAGCTAACATTTATATCTCCAAAGTCGCGTGGTGAAAATATGATGATAACCTGTTCATATAAGACCACTTTCGCTCTAGGCGCTTGGTTTGACCATCAATGAACTCGTTTTTGAATTCTCATATGATTTATGGTTCGAATGATAGGTTTTGGTCCAATTCCGAAAATGGTCAGTTTCTCTGGAGTATCCGGAACATCTTTGGATGCAACCATTGTAATCCCGAACTAAAGATATTTGGACTGCAAATGCTGGAAAGGTGGTGGGTTTTATAAACTCAATTTTGCCTGACTGGGAGACGCGTCTTAGGCTGGTCACTTGACAAATAGTAATCTAGCTTTAAGATGCGAATTAGAATAGTAAACAGGGGTATACCACAAAAGTTCAACTCAGTGGACGCAGTGGTTCTACGCCCAAAAAAAAAAAAAAAAATTATCCTGAATATTCGAATTGACTATCAACTTGGTTTTGTTTTCTCATCTGATTTAAGGTGTCGCATGTTATGTTTTTTATTTAAGTCTAAAACTGGCCACCTCCCCTAGGTAATCAAGAACGTGTCCGTTTGTGTTCGATGTGGTCGTAGACACTTTATATAGCCACCATTGTACTATTTTTGATTCCTCGTGTAATTTGTTGTGTGCACGTTACAAGGTTCCGAAGCCATTCAACTAAAGCAATAAACAGAACACACACAGTCGTCAATACAAAAAAGTTGTACCAGCAGTGATTCACCAAACCACACAGAAAAAAATAATGAATTTTAACAAGCGCGTAAAATTTCATGTGCCATGCAACAATGTTTGCATTCTTTCATACAACAGGCTAGATTCAGGCGTTATCAGGCTGAAATTTACATGAAATCTCGCATTATTTTCTGCCAAATCTAGCATTCCCTTTATGTGCATTAGATCACGCAGAAAATTCAATGTTTCTTTTTATCTGTGCAAGGTACCATAGAAGACGTTTAAAATACCGATAACTAGTGTGAAACTCCCGGAGTGGACATACTTTTTTGACATACTGCATATTATGACCGACGCCAAACAGTGCCGGCACAGAAGTTCTAACGACTGTTCCAGAAAGTATAAGCACACCTTATTTTAACGGTCACACGGTTCAACATGTTTTGGCTGCGTCCTTTTTTTTTGCACATTTCTGATTGACATAGCATCAAAAAAGTGCTCAGTTTTGGGTTACATATCAAAATGCGCGTTCTTCCAATCTCGAGTCGCGTTTTCATGAGTTCGCGGTACTTCGTATTCTTTATCGACGATTAAACATATCTCGCGGTTTTAGATTCTCTCTAAAAGAAGGCCGAAGTGATCAAATCATTTGAATTGAAGCGATGGTATTGTTGTACTGCATTCAATATCTTAGTTGACTGTTAACCAAGGACGACTGTACTGCTCCAATGACTAGGGAGAGTTTTACGTTTCTATGGGAATACAGATCGAATCTACACACTTAAATTTTTTTACAGTTTTCGGTAATTTGTTCCGGTAATTTTTTTACCGGAATACTGTAAAATTTCACCGGAATCCGGTAAATCGGATTACCGTACGTTCAGCTGTTGAAAGTTCGGTAAAAGATTACCGAATACTGTAAAATTTTCTTAGTGTGTACTGTAGCATTTCTAAGGACGTGAGGGAGGTTGAGAGGATTGTTACTATCACTTTAAATTTAAATTTACGAGGATTTAATAAGGCAACAAGAGGTAGGTTGGATTTTCGGTAAGTGAACGGTTGGAAGCGCATTGACTTACTGTAGCTGCTTTTTACATAGCCAAGTAATTTAATTTTTATAGTGTAAAATTCCATGTAAATTATTCAAGTTGAAATTTCTATACATAGAAATTGGGTCTTTCATGATGTCTTTCTATAGAGCTTGTAATGTCTTTCTGAGAGCTTGTAAAAACCAGCACAGTATATGCAGTTAACTTCTTGACTCATTCATATTGGAGCAGTCTATAAAAAACAAATTAGTCCTATACGAATAACATGCAGCGGAAGATGCGTTGGAAAGTAGTATCCCTTAATTTTATCATGCAACATAGAGACTGATATGCTTTTATGGTAAGTTATTTGAAATGTAATTTTTTGATGAGATCCTTCCTCATTTTATTGTCCACTACTATATTATTAGGAACAGTAGAAATTTGCAATATCCCAGTACATTTACTAGTGCAAATAAAAACAAATAAAATGTTTTATTTGAATCTAAAGTTCAGTATAGCGGTGGGAATTTTCTTTTTGTCTTTACATTTTTTATTTTTTATTTTATAAGTCATTTATGCTAAAAAATTCCACTGTTCCTTTAACAACTATTTCTAATGGGATTCCCTAAGGGGGGTAGGCTAAGGCAGTCGTAGGATTTGTTGACTGGACAAGGTTCGTGGAGTCGCCAGTCCCTTGGCATGCGAAGACACGCGGCCTTCTGGCCATAGTCTTCCGAAGGTCCTCACTGAGATCGGCTGACCCTGCTACAAGAAGCCATCACGTAGGCTATTCTCTCAGAACAACCTGCGGAGAATAGTCCTGCAGCCATAGACCAATCCTTGCACTGATGGTGGAGTTCTTATCACACATCACATATCAAAATGCGCGGTCTTACTCGGAAACATCGAAAAGAAAAGTATCGTGCACAAATGGTGCACTGAATGAGCGGACTCTCCTTGAGAAAATTGGCCAAGGAAGAGGGTGTAAGCGTCCGGAGCGGTACGATCTGCGATTCGAAAATATAGAGAACAGTGTACATTTGAAGAGAGGTCGAAATCCGGTCCTGTTAGTCTGGATATCGATAAAAAGATCAGGGATGCCTACAAGCGAAAACCAGCGATCTCCGTTCGGGATGTTGCGAAAAAACTAGTGACCTCGTCGAGTTGCGTCATGCGTGCCAAAAAAGGGCTTGAGCACCCCCCATAGCGGAAGCAGAAAAAAACCCAAAACAGGCCGCGTCCATTTTTTTTGGGGTCCGCAAACTCTACGATTCGTTATTGGGTAGAAATTCTGGGTGTATAATAATGGACGATGAACCATGTGTGAAACTAGATTACAAAACTCTTCCTGGACCACAATTCTTTACTGTAAGCGAGGACAAAGACATCCCCGAAACGGAGAAGGCAATTTTTACCGAAAAATTCGGTAAGTAGGTTATGGTTTGGCAGGCAATATGCGAGTGTGGTAAAACATCTAGTCCGTACATCACAACGGAGATGATGAACACTCAGAAATACGTTAAGGAATGTCTCCAAAAGCGATTATTGCCGATGATCAGGCAGCACGAAGGTCAAGTAGTGTTTTGGCCTGATTTGGCGTCATGTCATTACGCAAAGGACACTTTAGAATGGTACAAAAGTCAAAATGTATGCTTCGTGCCGAAAGACATGAATCCGCCGAAATGCCCGGAGGCACGGCCAATCGAGACTTTTTATGTCACCAAATCCAGGTTAGCCGTTCAAATGATCGTCCTTAAAACACTTTTCAACTCTTTAAAGTTGTTTCTGATCGTTCGGAAGTGGTCAATTTTCAGAGTACAAGTTACAAGCTACTGTATTCAAATTTAGCTTGTAGAAAAACATTGGAAAAATTGTTCTACTGATTTCATAAACTGACCACTTATACGATTGTTCCTGGTCTCCCGGGGGATCGATTTGTTTCTCACTAAAAGTCAACGTTCTCTACAGCCATGAGACGTGCACAATGCTTGAAGAGCACGCTATTTTACAAAAAAAACCCAAAAATTGAATACGATTGATTCAAATCGGTCAAAAGTATGGCTACTCACAAGTAAGTTAAGATAGCTGGTAGTGGCAAGATGACAATCATCGCATTAGATCCGATCGATGTTTGCTAACTGTCAATGTGATAATCTCTCAACTAACTGTACTCAATTTTGGGTTGTTTCTAGTTATCGAACGAACATGTATGGAGGTCTGGAGGTGTATGTGACAATGGCGTATGGAGAAGAATGAACCACAAGCTTGAGTAACTCTGTGGCAAACACTAAAGCTAGAAGAGTATAATGGGCGGCATATATAGTGAGAATGCCGGACAACAATCTCGCAAAAATGGTGTTTGCCTCGAAACGAGGAGTAACAATACGCCTAAGGTCGCAGCGAGATAGATGGTTAAACCAACCGGAGGAAGACCTCGGAAAAGTGGAACACTCCAAGAATTGAAGACAAGCGGCCGTTAACCGAGCTTAGAAGTGACGCAACATCCTCTATAGTTCTCTTGATTAGGGCTTGTTCGCGACAAAATCTGGATACCTAAATTTTTGAGTAAAAAAATGTCAGTTTAGACCAAGGTTTTAATTTATAACTATTTATTTATACAACGGTAATAATTAGAGAACAAATTAATATAATCTAATTGGGTTTGTATAAAAAAACTAACTAACTTTTGAGTTAAGGGCAGTCATGAAGGTCAACGCAGTCTTCTCTGCAACCGATTTATCCGCTTTTTGTCAAGATTTTCGAAATGGTTCCTGAGTGCTGTTTGCACTGGGAGAGCTCTCTCTTCATAAGAGCTTAATATAGCTCGATGAGACGTAACTCCAGGCAGCTAGGTGGATACGCCTCCTTCAGTATAACATGGACCCCATTCGCTCCATACCATTCCAAAACATCCTTGGCGTAATGACAGGATGCCAAATCTAGCCAGAATAGCACCGGTGCATAATACCTGCGTATGAATGGTAACAACTCGTTTAAGATATTCTTGACACAACGACATTCTACTTTTTTTTGCGGTTCGGAACAATCTCCCACTCTATTCTCCTCCGTAATGAAGGCCGTTGACACCAAAATCCGGACAAAGTATTGATACTGTTCCTCAGTCAAATTACCACGAAATGGGATGAAACTGGCTATGCTCATGACCAATACATAGACAAACGTGAAACACCTTCTTTTTTTTTTTTCCAAAAGCGCATTCAGTATTCAAAGTAATGCCATATATTGCACACATATTTGGACAATCTCATTTCTACTGTTCGCTTCATCGCAAAATCCTTAAAACCTTAATTCATCGCAAAATCAACTGTGGCAGATGTGATTAAACGGTATGAAGAGAGTCTTACTGTGGAAAAGAAAGCTTAGAAGTGGTGGTGAACATGGACCAAGCAACTTAAGGAAGAAGAAATGTGTCGACGCGGACAAAGCTGGACTTAAAATCATGTAATGCTCAAACATATTCCGCAACCAAATTGGTGAAAACACGCTCCAGAAAGCTTTATGAGCAAATTCTCACAAAATTCCATTGTGTTGTCATGGATGATGAAACATACTGCTTCAAAAAGTTCAAACTGTTCTGGGATGATTCTCAGTTTGTTCTGGAATATTTCTAGAGAAGATCTGAGCTGCTTTCAGATTGGTCTGAGATGTTTCTTAAGCGATTCTAGGATGATTAAAGAATTGTTCAGGGATTCTCGGGAACGGAGCTTTATACTGCTGCCGCAACGATGCCCCTGAACATCTAAAAGGAAGTTCTTGGCAGGATTGGGCACCTGGCTATCCGCTAGAGATACTAACACGGTATGAGTAAAACAACGTTATTTACGTACCCAAGGATTGTAATCCACCAAATTGTCCACCGCTCTGTCCTATTGAAACTTCCTGATCTATGATGAAGGGATAGCTTAAAAAGCTTGTTGGAACGATCCCAGAATATCGTTCTTACCCGTTGTCTACACTAGCATTTTCTGTGTCGACAGATCTGTCTTAACGTATGACAAACGACCTAAAAAATTTTCGATACTGGCCTTAGCTCAAATAGATTTGTTAAGACATTTTCATCAAATTCAAACAATTGCATTACACGTTCCTCGAATTTACAGCGTGTAGAGCAACGATCGAGTCTCTGAAAGCAAGTTTAATGATTTGCTAATTTTTGCAGAATTATTTTGGATTTTGTCATGTTTATTTAAAATAAATGTTTGAACGGATCCGCCTTAAAAGCTAACATGTGTGTCTGCACTTGCCATTTTCTTTGACAGTGGCAAAAATGGCAAGAAAGGAAAAGCTATTGCTTCGAAAAAAATTGAAAAGGACACCTTTTAAAGATTGATCAATGGAGTAAATAAGAATGTGCACACAACAGCTTATGGAACCAAATCTATATAAATCTATATGTAGTTGGTGTTGAGTATCACCTTTATTTCTACCATGAAATAAACAGTGTGGATAAACAACTTGCTGTTGTTTTTCTAAAATATTTTTATGTGTCTGAATTTTGTTGTAAACGGCTATTATTTGTTTCAGCTTCGCATCCTTCTGGTGGTTCCTCAAAATCGTTTTTGTTCCACTTTCCGTCGTCTTGGCTGTTGTCAAACGACTATCGAAACATTTTAAAAAGACTGTGCGTAGTGCTTGCATGAAAACCAAGCTAGTTTAACAAGTTTCCAGATCGAAAGATCAGTATTTTCATTACGATCGCATACAATTGCTTTTCGAACCTGCTCTTTCTTCGACGTCATTTTCGACTAAGCGCTTATGATGTAAACAAGATTTTAGTTTTAAGAAAGAACAGACATACGTTCACTACCCTTCAAAATATGTCACTGATTGTTGACTTGGTGTTCTATTTTGACCCGGATTTAAACGATAACTATGGGGAAATCCGACAACATATTTCTAATTATTAAGCTGCACTCTGAGCAAGAATGAGAAATCAGTGCACATAACGAACACACTAGACACCACTGGTATTGTATGACGGAATCAGAGATAAGCGTTTTATATGCACAATACTAAACCTCAACATAAAGGGGTAGACTTACCCAAGACAATCAGAATTTCTATGCGTGTCAATCCAGTGCCAATCCTGCTTGGTCCACGTAGTTGAACCATTTCCGTCCCAACCAGTATATCCATCATTCTCAACAACTTCCTACACATATGTCTTTCAAAGTGACAGGCTGAACAGAACATAGTCCATCATTTCATGTTTATATATTTACAAGATTTCTTCCACAGCAAGGTTCTCAGTATCAAAGTAAATAATCAACACATTTCACCCAGCTCGACGCCGCTTCCAGAGCACCTTGCCCTGTGTAAGCAATGAATTTTTCGCATCCAAACCTACTGACCTTTTTCCCAGTAGAGTAGTAGAACAATTTGCATCGGTGAAATATCTGCCCACCCTCGAACCGAAACATGATTAATGGCAATGGAATTTTCCGCAAACTATCAAAACTACTACGGTTGATGGTGATAGCTACCTCGTGCGGCTTGTTATTATGACGTGATCCAATAGCGACCTCGTGCACTCTGGCGGATTGAAACGAGCCGAGATGAGTGAAACAATTATCGAACTGCAATGATGCTTGTGTTTGTTTATCCATCCTTTCGCTGTATTTAGACTTTTCAAAAGCATCACACTTCATACTGGGAGAATAACAGTGTTTTCTTTCCACAGAATAAATGCTAGTATCGGCTTACAGCTGTATAAACTTGCTTGGATTCCGTTTGAATTAAACCGTTTGGGCGTTGAGAACGGCGTAGATATCGCAAATACGCTTAACTTGTTGGACTAGACAACGTCTTGTTTTTTTTTACGGAATTTTCGTTTTGTCGAGTTCCGACAGATCAGCGATCATCGATCTACCGCAAGGTCAGTGTCGAAATCGATTCAAGCTTCAGAAATGGTGCAATCACAGTTCATACGAAAATCCCCTCATAGTTCATTAAACTGTCAAAAACACGATTCATTAATCACAAACCCGGTTTGACGGTCTCCCCCTCGACGCCTAGTGTCATCGTACGGCACAGAACGGCAGCATTGACATTGAACCAGCGAGGAATGAACTCGGTTTCGGTCGTTGTGTTCCTCTAATATTCGCCATCCTTCACGGCGAGTCAAACAAAATAGAGTAAAAGTTGAAAATCCTTCTAGCCAGGTCTCACGCTACCGGATGAACCTCCCTAGGAAATGCCGCCTTTCACCGTCGTTTATTTTCACGATCGGCGAACAAATGAATTACCTTAAAATAAATTGTAAACAGTGCGGAGTCTAGTCTCAGCTCCGCGGTTTTTTTTGTAATTATTATTTTTGCTTGTTTGCTATTTTGCTTCTCCCCATGCCACAGGGGGGTTTGTTTTGATTTGCGCGCCAGACCTTTAATTAATTATGCGAGTGTGAGCAGCAACGTCGCTAGTAGTAGGTCAGTGGAAGAACATACCTATGTTATGATTGGAAATATTGTAGTATAGTATTGTATTGTTGTTTAATACCAGCTAAGGAGACAGACTACATCGCAATAATAAACCAAACGACGAAAGATGACGAATCTGCTAAACACTGTTCGGAATGTTGGAGTGTTACATAACAACCATCAACTGACCTTCACTCTCTACTGGAAACGATGATATTTTCCGCATAAACAATAACCACAAGAAGTTTCTAACCACCAATACGGGGTATCATTCCAACTGTAAGCGGTATGGTCACACCATCTATAATATCGTTCCTGTATGGTATATTTTTATTTTGGTTGCTTATCTGTTAATTATGCTGAGTTTATAGAAGCGAACTAAAGATTTACAATTTTAAACCAACGATGATGATATCATACCTGTGATAGAGCAAAATGTCTTACAATCTTGATAATAATGAAAATTATATGAGCATTACACAACATGAAAATAATGAAAATCGAGACACGAAATGTAATAAGGTCTACGATATGTTCCTTTGACTACGAAAAACAAATATGTTCCCTAGCTTGAATTAATGCGGTGGTAGATCTGATACCCCGTAACGCACCACGAAGGTGATCTACCAGCGTTACGGCGAAACTTTCAAACTTGCTAACTTTTTTACTTGCCCGAAAGTAACCAAACTTTGCCCAATTTTTTTAAAGAGTGTATTGCAGGGTGGCCACAGAACCGGGAAAACCGGGAATTTCAAAAAACCGGGAATTTATGTTCACATGATTAATCATAATTAAGTTTTGTGTGATTATCATCGAACCTCTAGTTATTCCTATCTTAGCGTGTTCATCCATAATGATCTGTGAAATTCTAGAGTGTGTCAATTGATTTACCTTCTATGGATATCTTGGCTCATTCTCGAAGTGTGTCGCAACGTGTGTTCTGACGTCTAATCTCTTTTCTCTTTCAAGCGCATAGAAACTATAGGACTTGCTGTCAGGCAAACGTTTCCCTATCAAAACAATTTACATTCGTCCTATGCGTTTGAAAGAAAGGGGATTATACATGAGAAAACCTAATAACCTAATAATTAATCTCTCTCGTTCACTTTTTCGCTTTGTTGGTGATACTGAGGTCATAAAGGGCGATACGGTCAAAATTTGGTCAATATCAACTTGACGTATTTCATTCAATTTTGCATTTAAAAAACCTGAACACCCCTCATTTTGAAGGTGTGTGTGTGTAGAATGTTGCTCCTATTTTGATTTTGGAATTCACTCTTCAGTTGTCAAAATGCCGTCCAAGCAAGAAGAGCAGCGTATCAAAATTTTGCTCGCGCATCGCGAAAATCCGAGCTACTCGCACGCAAAGTTGGCAAAATCGCTAAAAGTTGCCAAATCAACCGTTACAAATGTAATTAAAGTGTTTGGGGAACGTTTGTCGACAGCCAGGAAGTCTGGATCGGGGGGAAATCGAAAACCGGAAGCCGCTGAGACGACAAAGAGAGTTGCCGGTAGTTTCAAGCGAAACCCTAACCTATCTCTCCGAGATGCCGCAAATAAGCTGAGTGTATCGTCTACAACCGTGCATCGAGCCAAAAAACGAGCCGGACTATCGACTTACAAGAAGGTAGTGACTCCAAATCGCGATGATAAACAAAATACGACGGCCAAAGCGCGATCCCGGAGGCTGTACACGACGATGCTGACAAAGTTTGACTGCGTGGTAATGGACGACGAAACCTACGTCAAAGCCGACTACAAGCAGCTTCCGGGACAGGAGTTTTATACGGCAAAAGGAAGGGGAAAGGTAGCAGATATTTTCAAGCACACGAAACTGTCAAAGTTCGCAAAGAAATATCTGGTTTGGCAAGCCATCTGTACCTGTGGCTTGAAAAGCAGCATTTTCATAGCTTCCGGGACTGTCAACCAAGAAATTTACGTGAAAGAGTAAACGTGAATAAACGTCTGCTGCCTTTCCTGAAGAAACACGGTTGTTCCGTACTGTTTTGGCCGGATTTGGCATCTTGCCATTACGGTAAAAAGGCCATGGAGTGATACGCCGCCAACAACGTGCAGGTGGTTCCCAAGGACAAGAACCCTCCCAACACGCCAGAGCTCCGCCCAATTGAGAAATACTGGGCTATTGTCAAGCGGAACCTAAAGAAGACCAAAAAAACTGCTAAGGACGAGCAGCAGTTCAAGGCAAACTGCTTTCTGCGGCGAAGAAGGTGGCCAAGGTGGCTGTACAAAATCTGATGGCAGGGGTCAAGCGTAAGGCCCGGCAATTCGGATTTGGAAAAGCGGAAGCCTAACTGAATATTTTTCCTGAATTTTATACTAATTGAACTTGAAAAAGAAATTTAATTTGATTTTTTAAATAAACGATTTCACCGATTTACACGCGTTTTCCCTTGACCAAATTTTGACCGTATCACCCTTTATTCGTCGCCCAGTTCCAACAATTTTATTTGCGAATTAACACTCATCGTATTTCGACAGCCGTTTTTTTTTTAAATTATAAGAAGCGATACCAGTGTAGCATTACCACAATAACCGAAAACGGCTTTAAATCAAATATTTAGCTATCTTGTTCGAATTCTTCTTTATTGTTATTTGGTACAAGCAAGAATGTTTCGAAATCTCCTTATCCCGTTTTGTCGTTTTGGCTACGCGTTTCATTTTTTTTTTTTTTTTTGGCAGGAGGTCTGTATTTTCTTCGTTCAATTTTTCTTGCTCTGTTAGCTGTTCATACTGACTGTCAAAACCATCAAATATTCGAGCACATCAATAGATCATTGCACGATAGCGTTATCAATGCAGTTTTGACAGTTCAGGGAGCTTGCTTACGTGGACTTAGGATATTTTCGGTAAGATCGGTTTGAGATTTTGTGATCTAAATTTATTACGATTAAAGTAAAACAGCCGGAAAACAGAAACCAGTGCTTATTACTTCATCATTTCCTGAATCTAATCATTCAGAATCCAGAAAAAAAGTCAATGAAAAATTTCGTTTGAGCGGTTCAAATTCTAACACCTGGAAAACAAGCTTTAAACTGTCAAAAAAGTTAGGTTAATGTGTTCCGTGTAATGATCTATATCGAAAAAAAAACTGTTTCGGAACTCGGCTCTCCTTTTGACATTTTTTTTCCTATTCGAATTCAAACTTGATAAAGCGAAATGTTTTGTTCTCGCCGAAGAAGAAGTGGGTAGAAATGAATTTTATTTCTTAGAGTAAAAATGGGTTTACACTTCAAGAAAACTGTAATTTTGTGTAGACTTATTTCCTGCTACGGGAATTCAAATCCCGGGTTCCATTTAAAACACACAAGCGCACAAAACCAGTGACGCTTTTCCCGACCTGTAAACGACTCTTAAACCGGGAAATTTTTAACATTTGGTCCGAGAAAACCGGGAAAAAACCGGGAATTTGAAAACGAAAATTGAGTGGCCACCCTGATTGTTTCCGTCTGCTCAGTTGTACTGTTGTCAGTTAGATTCCGGTCGAGATGGAAGAAAATCAGCAAAGGATTTATTTCACTCGCATGACAAATCCTGGGTTGTCGCCAGCCATGGTGAAAACACCAAACCGTTCTGCACGAGAGCCGAACTTGACTGCAAACACAACACCATGTGGCTATAATTTACCACTTCAGTTTCGTGCTTATAGATGAGCCCGCAACGCAATGGAGGCGACACGAGTGTATACGCTCGTGTTTTGCTTTAGACACCGTGTCTTGATTTTTCGGAAAACACCCGAGCCGAGTGGTTACGATCACAAGAACGCTCTCAACATACACCCAGTATGGCACTGGTTACCACGAATAGAGCATTGCTCGTCGGGTGATTCTAAAAATTTGATAATTTGAATTATTGATGTTTTCTTGGCTGTTGGGTGACGGGCGCATAAGTTGATTGAGTTTAACAAGCACGGCATGGGTAGAAATAAAATAAATTAACCACGCGTGTATTCCGCAATCGTATACAATCGGAAACATTCGGCTGTGGTGTTTTCCGAATCATCATACACAGTGTCTGAAGCCAAAACACGAGCACTGGCATTGGTGTTGTACCAACCGCGTGGCGTGTAAGTCAGGAAGCACGAAGTCAAAGTGGTGAATTCAATACACGCGCTAGCGTGGTAAAAAATAGCTCGGCGTGCAGTGTAGTGTTTGGATATGGCTGGTTGTCGCAGCGCGCCTTGGGAAAACTGATGAATATACACTTTTCGATTGCCTCAAGGATTCTCAAAAGTTTCCGAAACGGATGACAGAAAACCACAAGCCAGGAGCTGGACAAAAACCGGGAACAACGCGAAAAAAAAAACCGAGAGAGCGCTGATTGCTCATTTTAAGCGGAATCCGAACATTTCGAGGTGGGACATGGCCAAAAAAAAAACTTGATGTTTCGTAACGTTTCGTTCAGAGGGCCAAGAAACGATCCGGAATGAAAACGTACAAGGTGCAGAACTTCCCAAATCATGACGAACGCCAGCAGAGTGTTTTCAAAATTCTGACTTGACAGGCCATAAGCACTTGTGGTAAACGGAGTGAACCATTCGTGACCATAGGCACAATAAAGGGTAAGGTTTACAAAACTGAGTTCCTCGAAAAACGCCGTTTTCCGTTTTGAGCCATGTTGATCAAAAGCCGTTGCTTTGGCCCGATTTGGCTCCATGCAGAAGTGGTATACGGCTAATTCTGTAGATTTTGTACCGAAAGACATGAACCCACCAAACTGTGCTGAACTCCGTCCTATCAAAACCTATTGGACCATGATGAAGCGGGAACTTCTTAAAGCCCGATTCAAAGAAAATTTGGACGCATTCAAGTGATCATAACTCAAGAATTAAACAATATACACGATTGATTCAAACAAAAGGGTATTTATTCAGCTTTCAAACGATGCATAACAAGTTATTTCATTTCACCGTTTCGAACGAACTGTCGCACTTTACTTGTGATCGATGCCATCATGATCTGCACAGTCGTTGGTGACACTGTACCGGCGAACTTATTCCACTTTAAACGCATTTGTCACAATGTCACTTCTTTACCGCATCCTCGAAGTTTTCGCTTGACAATTGCCCAATATTTTTCGATCGGTCTGAACTCAGGGCAATTCGGAGGATTATTCTCTTTGGCGACGAAATTAAGATTGTTTGCAGCATACCAGTCTAGTACTTCCTTAGAGTAGTGGCAGCTGGCTAGATCCGGCCAAAACATAACGTTGGTCTTGTGTTGCCGAATGAAGGGTAAAATCCGCTTTTTCAGACACTCTTTTTTATGTAAACCTTCGACGTCATTGTATGAGATGTGATGAAAACCTTGGTTTTAAGCCACAACTGCAGATTCCTTGCCAAATCATTAGTTTCCGAGCAAACTTATCAGCAAAAACAAATTTATACCTGGAAGGGACATCCCCACGACTAGTTGACAAGTAAAATTTTCGCCCGGGGATTTGTTTATAATCCATTTTGACATATGTTTTGTCATCCATTAAAATACAGCCATCAAATTTCGTCAGAACTCGTTCGTATAGTAATCGTGTTCGCTTTTTGGCCACTAAATGTTGTTTCAGGGACCGATTCGGATGTTTACTGGCACAAAAAGACTTATATGCTTCTCTTGAAAGGATATTACGCACGGTGGAAAATTTGGAATCGTATTTCTTTGCCAAATCACGCATGAAGACACCTGGGTTGCATTTCATGTACCTCAACACCTTTCTCCTCAGCTATTTGTCCCTAGTGCCACTTTTATGATAGATGCGGAGTGCTCTATCCACACTCAGAGTATCCTTGTAACGTTTGATTACAAGACATACCGTTGACTATGGGAATTTTAACACTCTTGCTATTTTTGAGGCAGACCACGAAGAATTCTCTAGATGTTTGTGCACAATTAATTTTCTTTTCTCAAGGTCCATGATCCGTAATTTCGAGATGCGTCGATCAATCGAGAAAAATTTCTTCGTCAATGAAACATCCACAAATGCCTGTCAAACGTTTTTTGTTCCAACCACCAGGAACGCGGCGGTGTATTAAACCGTGCGTCCAGATTTACTTTGAATCGAGCCTTAAGACAAAAGCAGAGGTGAAAGACAAATGGAAAATTACGAAGAAGTGGAGCGAAAAACGTACCGGAAACGACTGTACAGGCTCTGATAGAGGGTGTCAAATGAAAATTACGAGCATTTTACTCAAACTCATCCTCAAATTTAACCAACATATGTAAGCTCAAATAAAAGCATATACTGGACTACTGTAAACATTTGGTTTCATTTCGATAACTATAGCCAAACACTAATTACCAATCAATCTAAAGTGTCGCAATAATTATCGACTCACCCTTTACTTTCCGATATTATACGTACATTCTAATTAATGACGAGATGAAGTTCATGAAAACTAAATTCGCATTCTCAACGGAACAACTTTAACGGGGCCTTCGCATTTGTAACAGAATCCGGTTGTCGTTATTTAAATTTGTAGCTACAACTTGCGTAGGGTCATTAGGCCGAACATGATTAAGCTGAACACAATTAGAGTTGAAAATCATTAGATTCGAATGGATCACGCACTTTAAAAATAAAAGTTTGAACTTAGTACTTCGTTGAAACTTTCGGACATGAAATCTATGAATTTTTATGAAATGTATTTCGTTCTATCCATAAATCTAACTTTCAATCTGCTAACATGTTATCTTAACCAGTTGCTCATCGCAGCTTGTTCATTCTTTATAATGCGAGTCTAATGCCTGGTGACTCAATCGGCCTTATGACCCATCTTCTTACAACCATTTGTGTGGTGCTTGTACTCGCTGTAACCATCATAATTATAGCCACTCCCAAGAACCATGCAGGCAAGCGGCCTACCTACGCAAATGTAAATCTCAGCGTTAAGAATCGTTATGACATAGATCTTGCAAATTAAATGGATGACTTAAAAAGATTATCTTGTCAGTAGAAAACACAGCTCGCTAAATTGGTCAGCCTGCTGACATAACCGCGAATAAGAACTTAATTTTTGTCCCCCTCCGAATTCAGAATGACGCAAATAATGGTAATTAATTGTCGCTTGTACAAGGCTAGGGCAGATCGTCGAGAACACAATTGGTATTAATGTCGGTTGTTTTATATCCTTTGCAAAAGTTACTAACAAAAAGTGCAATGCACAACGAGACGTGCCTCACAAAAAAGGCTGTTTTTCAGAAATAACCTTGAAGGATTGATTTTTTAATTGAGCTTAGGGTAACAACCTACTTTCAAAAAGTTAGCTGACATTTATTTAGAGTGTAGCCTTTCCTACCAATCAGGTTGTCTCCATTCTATTCGGTCCATGGCTGCACTTCGCCAGCCTAGCAGTCTGCGAAGAGTCCGCAGGTCATCCTCTACTTGATCGATCCACCTTGCTTGTTGTCGTACCCGTCGGATTCTTATCGAGAATCATGTTAACTGGGCTGTTCTCCGACATTCTTACGACATGCCCAGCCCACCGTCGTCGACCGATTTTAGTGGTGTGAACGGTGGGAGGTTCTTTCTGCAGCGGATGCAATTCATGGTT
The DNA here is from genome assembly GCA_024533555.2 of Aedes koreicus. Taxonomy (NCBI): domain Eukaryota; kingdom Metazoa; phylum Arthropoda; class Insecta; order Diptera; family Culicidae; genus Aedes; species Aedes koreicus. Next base: position 225,864 of record JAHHFK020002156.1, read on the forward strand.
CATTCGCTTCCTTCACGTTCTGTCTTCAATCGTAGATCGTACCATCTTACGTTCAAAGACAGCAAGGGCGCGGTGGTACTTCACGAGCAATGTTCATGTTTCGTGACCGTAGAGGACTATCGGTTTAATTAATGTTTTGTAGATGGTCAACTTAGTAAGTAGTTTGGCGAACATTGTTCGATCTTAGCGTTCTTCGGAATCTGGTTTTGGACCTACCTGCTGGTATCATTATAGACGGTCACCCGGTCGTCGTTCTCTAAATTTCTTTGTTAAGAAACCTTTTAGAGCTTTGATCAAATCTTACTTCCTCCTGTTTAAAAAAAAACAATGAACACATCTATTTATTCAGATTTTCAATCGGTTTCAATCTGAACTGACTAAACCAATTGAGATTCCGAACCGAAACGATTCCTATGGCACATGCGGGTTGCCTCACGACCGCTTGTCCCTAACTTTAATTTAATTCAATTAAGTCCCTCGAGACAATCAACCTTTTCTCCTTCTCGTGTGTCATAACGCGTCACATCCATGTGACCTCTCAACTGGAAGCAAGTGTACGTGTGAGGGGCAGGGGGGTTAACAATGTTCGTAATATCATCGTTCACCGACTATTTGCTTCGAGCTCAGAGGTCTGGGATTGAATCTACAGGCCTGCGCATCTGAAAACGAACTGATTAGATGTGAATCAATTGTGCGGCGCGACACGAAGGAATGTGCCGGAGTTTCTCACATTTTAGCTCCCTGCTTTGTTAGGGGTGACAGAGAAGCTCGTGATTCATTGATAGAGATTTACTTACATTTATGCAACGTGGCTCGGGCGTAATTCAATCGATTTTTACCTTATATATTTTCGCATTTAAAAAAAAATGATCCATCGCAAAATAGAAAGGCAAATGACCCTTACCCGCCTGAAATGCAAAAATAACAATGACAAAGGAGCAAGTTGTTTGCAAACGTAGACGAAAGCTATTCAACTATTTCGATTTGCCATTGCGTGATTTTTGTTTACCTCTGGCAATTCACGAAAATAGCAACAGAATTGGAACAAAGCCAACAGGAACCTGGCCAGCGGCGTCGTTACCAAATGTATAATTCATCATCAGTAGTCTAGTCATCGGATGCAACAGCTTAGGTTAGCGGTGTAAAAATGCAAAACCCCTTCGAGAAGCGGATTTGGCTAATTAGGTATTTTTCAACGGGTGCATTGCGTCAGAATTATTGAAGGTCTGTGCATATTCCAACGCAGTTTACTTAAATCTGTTGTAAACAAACAGTTAAACTTTGTAGATTTACGCTTCCGCTTTCTAAACTGCCCAATTTATAAATGTTTATAACCATCCGTTTATTAACGGCATTGCTTACGGACGATCAGACGCCAACCTATTACCAGATTTCGGTCGTGCACATCATTACACCAATTGCATTGCTAATTAGCCATCATAAACAGCTCGGCGAGGTCTATTATTATGCAAGTGTATATTTCAAGCCCCAATTAGCAAGTCCAGATAGGCGCCACTTGAATGAATTGATCAATAGAGCGACTGATAAGCTATTGTCCCATCATCATCGCAAGATTCCGCCGTAACTCGATGCAGATGACATTCACTAACATCACGTTTCTCGTTCTTCTCTTCCACAGTCACTGGCGCAAACCACGACGCAGGCAGCGGATACCGGAGGTGGCGCTAGAGGTTCACCCTTATCACCCACAAGGGATGGAGGAGGCGGCGGCGGTCAGTGTATATGGTACGGTGTGTGCAACAACGAAACCGTAACCACTTCCCAGTACTGCAATTATACTGGACCACCGAAGGCGGCCGACAATCAAACGAAGAGCCTATTGAAGGTCTGGTGTAAGCATCTGCTCGCCGACGAGGACGGAGCTAGCCCTATCGATACATGCTGTGATGCCGAACAGGTGAGAATTTCCCAATGATCTAATAGATAAATTATCATTATCATCAGAAACTCAGTCTAAACAATCGCGCACAGTTGAAACTGAGACGAACCCCCTTATAATTAGAAAAAAAATCACGCATCTGGTATAATTGAGTAAGTAATCGTTGTAATAATGGCTGTTGAATTGTAATTAATCTTGATTCACCAACACCGATATACTTTTTTTTCCCGTGTCCGGTCTTATATAGTTCGTCAACAGAAGTGTGATTGAAACTATAGCAACAAACAAACAAGCGTGTCTGTATGAGATGATTTAATCGTACGATGGGGTGGCATGAACTGCCTTGGCAATGGAAAGATTCATTTCCGTCGTCTACACTAGCTAGGGCTGTTAGTTGACTGGGGTGTAAACGAACTGAAATGAAACAGATGCCGATTACAAGATTTCAAATCTCAGTTGCTAATCTCGTTGATATTTAAGGCCTGCGTATTTTTTTGTATAACGTATCGTTCAGTTCAATGACATTAACCAACAATTCTGTTTTTGAGACCATCTGTATTGATTTCTTCTGTCTATTTGATTTGAGAAAACTTAGGTTTCTTTCCGTCTTGACAAAGTTATAGGAATTACATTGATATTGATATGTCAATAATCGGCCACCTCCCCATTCCTTTTGACAACTTGAAACATTCGGTTTAGCATACTGTTGACTAAGTTTTGCAGCACTGTTTTTCCAATATTTTCCCATGCCTCTTAATCGACCGATTTGAGTTCGGCGACAGTACTGCTTACCCTCAACACAATTTCTGCGTACTTGGAGTTCCTAGAAGTGTTAGACTGAATTTAGGTCATGATAGCGAGCTGGTCAAGTGTGTGATCCTTTAATCACTGATTGGTTTCCTTGCTCAGCTTTTTTGTGATTTGCAGCTTTTTCCAGCTAAAAACTGAACTTTTTGCGTTGAAATCTACACGTGAACGGTAAAGTTCTGTCCAGTTAGAATCCGGAATCACTTATTGTGTTGCAGCGGCACGGAAAGCGACCGCTGCAAGTATTTTTTTACAGCGGTTTGTTTACCTAGGCGCCCACTTTCTGTGGTATAAATTTCACGGTGTTTCGTGCAGTGAGTCAAAAGTTATTCCAGATGGAAGCCGAGAGGAGAGAAAAAATTCTGCACACCCACGTTGATAATCCAATGTGGTCCGCAAAAAAAATCGCAAAAACGTTGAAAATCGCCAAATCAACCGTGTATGATGTGCTCAAACGTTTCAGGGAGCGAAAGAGCGTGGATCGAGTGCCTCAAGGTAAGCGTCGTTGTGGAACATATGACCGCAAGCTGAACAAGAAGGTGTTGAGAACCGTCAGAGCAAACCCTGGACTATCAGATAATGAAATCACACAAAAATACGCTGCTGCTCGCAGTACCGTTCGAAGAATTCGTTTGCGAGCAGGATATCGTTCTTATCGAGCCAGCAAGCAATCAAACAGAACGTTGAATCCCGGAAAGTGTGAGGTGTTTAGTGGAATACCTGTAACTAGAAAATGAGAAGAATGATTAGTAATTTCCATTTAATTCCAACTACCTTTATTGCTTATCTTGACAGAGTCGAGTATTAGTACACGACACTGAAGAAGTCTGCACATTGTAGACGAAATACGCGTATCTGTCAAGATAAGCAATAAAGGTAGATGGAATTAAATGGAAATTACTAATCATGCTTCTCATTTTCTAGTTAGAACGTTGAAGCAAAGTTTCGTCACCAAAACTTGAGCTCGGAAATGGTACTAACAGGTTGTGACGAAGTACCGAGGATGCCTGCTCATCGACGATGAAACCTACGTCAAAATGGATTTCGGACAGCTTCCTGGCCAAAAATTCTACATGGCGACGGCACGAGGAGATGTTCCTGCGAAGTTTAAGTTTGCTTTTATGGACAAATTTGCCAAAAAAACTGATGATTTGGCAAGGGATATGCAGCTGCGGAGCAAAGACCAAAATGTTCGTGACGAATAAGACGATGGACTCGAAGCTGTACAAGGAAGAATGCCTCAAAACCCGCGTACTAACTTTCATTAAAGCCCATAGAGGTCCCGTGAAGTTTTGGCCAGATTTGGCGACTCAGATCACCAAAATGTGGAACAAATGTGCCAACTAAGTAGATAAAAAAGAAGAGTGATTAGTAATTTCCATTTAATTCCAACTACCTTTATTGCTTATCTTGACAGGTTACAGGTATTCCACTAAACAGCTCACACTCTCCAATATTCAAATGTGCCAACAAAGTTGACTCCGGAGGTGTGCAGCGTTTGATGGGGGGAATAAAAAAGAAAGTTCGAATTTTCATTAGAAACGAAGAGAAATGATTTGTATTGATATTTTTTCCTTAAAGTACAGTGAATTACCTTTGTTTTCCAACTTATTTGTACGTCAATCCGTTACCAAGATACAGATGATTTTATTATTCCGGATTCTAAATGGACATAGCTTTAGAAGACTGGTTTCTAGCTTCTGAATGTAGTCCTTGCTGTTAATTTTTGACGACGTGAAAACAAGATTTAGCTTTCCAGTTGCACAGAATTGTGCCGAAATCATCCACGAACCAGCACCGAAATTCCGGGTGATAAAGTATTGTCAAATATACTATTTTTTCAGGCGACCCTTTTTTTTACGCTTCTGGCGCCATAAGTGAGAAACGTGGCAACTACTAAATGCACAGGCTCAATCTAAGCTATCCAACTTTTGTTTTACCTAGCGTAATATTCCAAAAGTACTCAACAGACAAATTGAAACGAATCACAAATTATTAAACTAAGGCCCTAACTAAGAAAACGGATTTCCGAAAAACTCGCCGCAACTCCGACTTGTTGCCAGCTGCAAATGTCATGACATAAGCAACACGCAACTATGGTTTGCTGCAACTTGAACAGGATAGAAAAAAGATCGTCTGTTGGAAAGAAAACGAGATTTACGGCTTGCAATCATTATTTTTGATTATCATAGAATGATTTTCAAATATTACGAAGCAGAGATACTTTGATCCAATTAGATGAAATTTTGGCCTGAAAATGATCCTCAATTCATGCACTGAATAAAAAACCACAATATATTTTTACAATCGCAACATTTTTTTGTTGGCAAATGGTTGGCACAAACACATATCGACCTGCTTTTTTGTTGCTAGTTTTTCATGGTTTTTGAAGAAAAAAATATTCCTTGGCCCTAACACAACGACATAGGAAACGGAATCGACTTTAAATCACACTTGTCAACCTAGTGTTGGTCACTTACATTGTTAAGCAGCTCAGACAAGATGAAGCTTTTGATTTATGTTGGCGGAACTAATTTAGTTGTCGCTGTTTGATATTTACCGTTCGTTTCCGAAACCGATGTAAGAATGAACATAAGTACAGCGACTACAGTGCATTACACATCTGGCTGGGTTGCGAGTAAATTGAAGCACACCGAGTGTATTGACCGCATTTTTTCAGACAACAAGAAGGTTTCCCGAGAGTCCTCAATCCTGCTAGGAGTTAAAAAAGCACATTTTGACGTAGGGTATGTGCCCCTTAACTCAGCCTAATATGCATTTGCACTCAGCGGTGGATTACATGTTTAAGTTTAACTCACAATGTAATTGAACTGAAAACAAAGCGAGTTGGTGATAGCCTCCCAATAGGCGCTATCGAACGCGTTTCTCACGTCAAAGGTGACCACTGCATACTAGCGGACTCCCTGCCTCTTGCGCTGGATTGCCACCTCCGCCGTCTCGGTGACGGACAATATGGGATCCACCGTTGACTTGCCCTTACGGAAGCCAAACTGGTTATTCGACAGGCCGCCTGTAACGTCCGTGTTCTTCGACAGCCTGTTGAGAATTCCCCTCTCAAGCACCTTACTCGCCGTGTCCAACAGGCATATCGGTCGATACGCCAATGGATCATCTGGTGGCTTCCCTGTCCTGGGTAGTAATACGAGGATCTGACGTTTCCAGGCGTCCCGGAAGACGCCCCCTTCCAGACATCTCTGCATCACCACCCTGAACATTTCGGGAGCCAGCAAAATAGCCGTCTTGGCTAGGTTCGGGATGCTATCTGGTCCTGGCGCGGCTTTGCGATCACGATGAGTTCATCACTCGTCAGCATCGCCTCGCCTCCGGTCTCCGGGGTGCTGTTCATATTATCCATGTGATTGTGAATGTTCGGCGTGTTTGCCGATCTTCCGTTCACCGCTATGACAGCGTTATGGTCTGGGATACTGGAACGCTGGCCATGGAACAAATCTACGACGGTGGGAGGCCAGGGAATCGGGTCATTGCTCGGCAATAATCCCCCAATGATTACCTGCAGTAACTCTGGTGTTTTCTTTTTCCATTATTAACCTATAGGCGTCACCCCATGGGTCCGTATTGACTTTCAAACATAAGCTTTCGAAGCAAGCTCGTTTGCTGACCTTCATCTCCCTCTTTAGTGCGGCCTTAGTGACGACTAGCCCCCCTCGACGCTCCGTTCGATTTGCGTCCGACCGCGCTTCCTGCATCCTCCGACTTGCGTTGAGGTATGTTCTACGGAGGTCGGCGATCGACTCTGTCCACGAATACACCGGCGACCTCCCATTTTTAGGCTTGATCTTTCTAGGCATGGTTGTATCGCACACAGGTGTTAGTAGCACTACGAGTTGATCACCGCACGGGTCCTGAGTTTTGCTTATATTCAATTTCCGCTCAAGCGCCTCTTTAAATACTTCGTTATCGAAGCATGATAGCGTCCATCTGCGGGTGAATGGAGTGGGTTCTATTCGCTCCGCACGCTACCAAGTATTGTGGACGATACTATAACGAACCGCTAAATGGTCGCTATGGGTGTATCTATCCTCCACCCTCCAGTTGCTCAACAGCCAAGGGCTGCCGAACGTCACGTTGATGATCGACTCCGCTCTGTTTCTATGGGAGGTACTCTAGGTACCAACATTGGCCAGGAGCCTTGCCAGAGCCTCTAGCAGGATCTGGCCCCTAGGGTTGATAAGGCGACTCCCCCACTCAAGCACCCATGCGTAGAAATTGCCTGCTATTACCAACGGATTTCGGCCAGTAAACGGATTTCCGCGGTCATGCGATGGATCATTCGGGAAAACTTTTCAATCGACCATCTTGGCGGTGCGTAATAGGTGAAGAACACTTAGCTACAGCGAAGCCCTTGTTTGAGATGGACACAACCTCCTGAACCGGGTAATTGCCTGTCGTTCATAATCCCGCCATTTTGGACCTATCCGCAACCCAGTTTCCGTTACCGGCAGGGATGCGTTATGGGTCGGATATTATGGTGATGCCGACTCGCAAACTGCTTGACACAACAGTTACTGAGCTGCCGCACAGTGGTTCAGGTTTAGTTGAGTTACACTGTGGTTTTTTTTTGCTTCTGTAGAGCCAAAACACAACTGCATCCATTCATTAGGATTATTGTTGTATGACCCATATTTGATTTGGTGCAAGTGAAATATCTAATACCCTACCTGGATCGTTTTGCCAAATTTCGGGGGGCTCTAGTAACCCCTTTCCAAATATTGACATCCTTTGATTAAATAATGCTCCACAATTGCAGAGTATATGTTCTGCAGTTCCAGTTTCAAATGGGCAAAAACGACATTCTGTAGAATGAATTCTTCCAATTTTATTTAGGTGATACCTACTCTGGTAGTGACCAGTCAACAGACCAGTTATTACCCAAAGGTCTTTTTTACTAAGATATAGTAAGATCCGGGCTTTTACAGCACTTGGTCTTATAAATCTCTTGGCTTGTATGCATGTATCCGTAGCGTTCCAGTTTGATTCTACCGTGGACATGTCCCAATTATTTTTTATTTCAGTCCTCAGAGCACACTCTGGGACTCCACAAAATGGTTCCGGGCCAATAAAATTTGATGCTGAACCTTCTCTTGCTAGGCTGCCAGCTTTTTCATTTCCTTCAATTACACAATGCACTGTGGTTAGTTTCTAGGTTTATCCTTGTAAGCCGGGCACTTTGAGCCCCCCGTGACGTGTTTGTCGTCTGGTTTCCCAGCACACGTCAGACATTTGGGCTCTTTGCAGCCTCGGGCCTTGTCATCCGTACCTTTTACACATTCTGCTCCTGTCCACGCCTTTACATTCCCAGAACATTTGTCCGCTCTCCAGGCATCTGAAGCATGCCTTCGGCTGCTGGTGCACACTCAGTGGGCAAATGGACCATCCCATTTTGAGGGCCGAGTCCGCGTCGGATACTTCCTGTCATATCGCGGCCACTTGGGTCCCGAGTGGCTCGTCCATATGGCTGATGTGGCCACCTATTCCACGCATTGCGCCTTGATGGCCGAGGAGTCTCGTCAGCCTTTGTCATCTCGTCCAAGTTTTTACACTGGAGAGTCACTTGCGTGACTAGGGCACGCACCTCCACACCTTCTCCCAAGGTTTGTTCTGCCAATGTCTTTTAAGCCGGGCCTTTAAGCTTAGTGTCCTTCTTAAGCTCGAGGATCATTTCGCCCGTGTGGCTGAGTTTCGCATCACCGCACATCGCTTTCAAGACCACCGAGTATTTAGACTCTTCGAACTTCACGATGAAGGCCTCTCCGCGGTTCGACTTTCGTGTCACTTTTCACCATTCATTTTCTTTTTTGGATCTATTTACCATTTTCCGGCCCTTGGACAAGGGGTTTTCCCTACTTCTCTGCGGGACGTCATTCGTACCTTTCTTAGTATTTCTTTTATTTGTACTAGTACAGGCCCTCGCGCTTGGGCCGTCCAAGGCGCTAGATACTCTATTCTCATTAGCGCTAGACTTGGCGCCGGGGCTAATCTCTTTACGCACGGCCGTTGTCAGTCGTGAGGATGATACTTCCGACCCCGACACCACGTTCGCGTATGTCCTCGAGTCGATGGAGTCCTTAGCCACATTGGACTTCCTTGTCCCATGGTAGATAGGATGGGACTTCCACGTAGACGGGAGCATCCGTTTGCGTGTGCCTGTAGGCTGTGTGCACGGACCTACGATACTTCTGAAGGCTCTGTTTCAGGTACTTGCTGCTGTTGTTACGCGTCGACGTAAAGTTGATTATAGCATTCAGCTGCTCGGAGACCACCACCACTTTGGGGAGCGTGTCTCGCTTACTTTTTGAGGCTTTTCGAACCTCCATGTTGTTGGGCGCCCCTTCAGTCGCTATCCAAACCCACGTGAAGTAGTCGCTATAATGATCCCAAAGTTATCTATGCAAGCAGAGAGGCCATACGAGGGCTGACAAGGTTCTTCATGGGAATACAGTGTTCAGAGCCAAATTGGAACGTACTGAAGGCCTGACAGGGTTTTAATTGGACGGAAACAACCTTTGACGTGGGAACCACGCTATTTCCTGTCGGTGTCACCCGACAGTACTAAGGGAGGCGACAGAGGTGACAGTCCGAAATCAATAGTACAGTATATATTCCATTTGCGGCCAGTTACCTTAATTAGGGTCATCAACCCCAATGCTCCATATGGCGCTCCCTCCGTACTTCGTTTAGCCGTTAATGGGAGCTTAATGTTTCCAAGGTGCACCACGAGGAGGCGAAGTACATCACACCTCTCGATAGTTCTGTATAAGCATTTAAATGTATAAAAGCCCTATAATTTGCAGAGAACCTCCAGTCTCTGTGTTCATTATATCGTACTTTTTCTGAATTCAATGAATTTATATCATTCGATTTAATTTGCCTAATTAATTTTGTTTCTCTTATTTTTCCTTCTCCCTTCGCAAAGGTTCAAATCTTAAACAACAATGTCAAACTGGCAGCTAACTTCCTCGCCCGATGCCCCTCGTGCATGGCCAATCTCGTGCGGCACATGTGTGACTTCACCTGCAGTCCAAAGCAGTCCACCTTCATGGAAGTGAAGGCAACAGAGGTCAACGAGCAAACCAGTAAGCATCAACGACACAGATCTCCATCAAATCCATCAACACTGATTATTCGAACGTATTATTACAGAAAAAGAATTCATCACCGAGATCGATCTGCACATTGCGGAGCAGTACATGAATGGAACGTATGGCTCATGTAACCAGGTTTCGGTTCCATCCACCGGCCAATTGGCACTGGACATCATGTGCGGCGAGTGGGGCGCTTCCCGGTGTAGCGCCAAAAAGTGGTTCAATTTCATGGGTACCAAGGAAGGAAACTCCTTCGTGCCCTTCCAGATCAACTACATCGCCCACAAGAACAACAACGATAGCACATTCATACCGCTGGAACCGCGGGTTGTTCCATGCAGCGAAAAGTTAGACGTAAGTACCAGGGATAGGTGTTTAATTTTTTTGCAAACCAGGCAACCAATACTGCATCAGTTACCGTTGACATTTACAACTTCCCGTAAATCAATCTGCCTTGGATTATTGCTTGCTTTCATCCGGAGTCAACAGAAAACTAATTCAGACTTATTAACTTTATCCGTTTTCAGGATAAAACTCCTGCCTGCTCGTGCATTGACTGCGAGGCGTCCTGTCCGCGACCACCGCCTCCGTCACCCCCACCGCAGCCCTTCGTGATCTATGGCTTCGATGGGTACGCCGTGGTCATGTTTTTTGTGTTTCTCGTTTGCAGCGGGCTGTTCGTGATCGGCGCATGCCTCTGCCAGTCCGGGAACAACAACGGTGCCGGTAAGTTTCATATGTTCATCCTATCGCTCATCCAACCGTTTCGCCTCCATCATTCTTGTTCAGGGGTTTCTTCGAGTCGTTAAGAAAAAGAGTATTTCCATGTGAGTGCGCGCGTGTTGCTCAATTTGATTCCCTCACTTTCAAATTTGCACTTTTGCCAAATTCGTCGAATTATAACTGCTGGGATATACCTATATGGGAACGCCATCACCACGGGTGCACGGGTGCCAACAAGTTTTCCCATTCCTCTTTCCCTTTATTAGACGGTCAATTTCTATTGCGCATGAGATGAAATGGAACCGGCAGCAGCACACGTGTGTTGCATATATTTACTGATTGGCTTTCTTATCCGAGTTTATGTGTTTTCTTTGGAATATACTAACATGGCCATTGTGATTTCTTTTATGTTTTCCTTCCGGTATAATGGGGAAGAGAGGGGATACGGAACCAGTGAATTCCTACAGTAGTGGTTTACTAACATTAGAGAAAACTTTTTGTCGATTTATTTTGCAATTCATTGGGTTTATAGAATGACACGTGTGCTAACTTTTATTTTTGTTCTAAGCGTGGAAGTTATCTAGTTAGTAAACAGTTCATAGTCTTAATTTAAACCCTTGTCAGATTGAGGTGCCTGCTTATCGGTAGTAAATAGGCGTGAGCGAATCCATAAGCGGTGAAGTAAAGGAGAAAAATAGAATTAAATCACACTCGCTGATAAGGAATGTCTTTGTTGGTATTAGATGAGTCATTTTTACGCGTAGTCGCCGTTTCAGTCAATTGCAAGCAGCTGCATGTGCTCACTGCAGAACATAGTGATCGTATATCGAAAACAAAGCGATAAGGTTGTGCCCGTTCATCACATCCAATGAAATCAGTCTGCAAACAGACGTTGTTCCTGTATCTTGTTGCATGACCTATCAAAATGTAGAATATTGTACTTGTGTTGTTGAAACGTTTCGAGCTAACACCATCCGATCATTCTTCACAAGTAGACTCAATTTTGGGCTACCATAATATATTACTCTTCTTGAACCAGATCGTTCTCCAACCTACCGGATGGAAACCAGACAGAACCTTTTACTTTGTCTACCAGGGTAGCATCTTACTTCTAAAAAATCAATTCCATAAATTCTTCTTTATTTGCATACTAAAGCACAGCTATAAGTTCTCTAGCTGCAACACAAAGCTGGCCCTGATTCCTGTGATTTCACCATTTTAGCAATTCGCTAATTTTCGCATGCCTCACCGTTTACATCAGCATACCAATCGGTGTCAAATTTACATATATGGAAGGTACAAAACTACGTTCCAAGATTTCCAAATCAATTCTGCTTCACCGTTCTGCCATCAAAGAGAGAAGGATTTTTTCTTTAAATAAATCAAAATTTCTAGAACCATTTTGGTTTTACATTTCCATACGCGAGGATCGAAATCAAATAATTCAATACGATCGGAGGGTGTAAATATTTATCGTATGCCAAAATAGCACTTAGCAATTGTAAGTAAACAAAATCCCAACAGAAAGAGCTACTGCGACTCGGTTCACGGCCCGCTGACGTCCGGGTTGCAAATGGGGATGATGACGCTAGTCTGGTGATAAATTGAATTTCAGTTGAGGACTTTCCCTGTCGATTTGAACTGGATCGATTTTCCATCCACAAACTGGTTGCCAAAAATAACATCGTTTGTCGTTCATTCTGCCTTCTGAGACGGAAATGAATCGAGTGGGACATGTGTGTTGCTATAAATAAGAGTTTCACTCTCTAGGTGCCTCAGTTGTTCCTCATAGTCGATTTTTAATATTTGTGGATATCTTTGATTTTAATCGAACCTAGGTATGAACGATGATCGACACGAATCATGTTTGCGACAGGAAGCAAGTTCATTAAAATGGAAACCGGACATGCCTAGATATGTCTATATCTATCGGTTCTTTAGGCGCTCATGATGCAAGGAAATTATAATTTCGTGCATTGCATTTGCATGCCTCAGGGACTTTATGTTAGTCGGCTTTCAGAAAGTAATTTGAAGGGAGGAGAAACTTTGATGGCTCGAATTTAAATTACCCCTTCTAACACGGTCAAATGCCATTCTATAGACAGCTTGGAAAAAGTCAGCATTTGAGTTGATGTGCAAAACTTAAACATATTTTGCAATTGCAATTAGGGTTCTTTTTTATCCATCCTATTTACGTGGTCTGAATTTTTCTCTGCATGAGAAATGGAAGCTAATGACAAGTTAAATCAATTAAGAGCCATAAAGCGGAAAATTTTCAAATTTCCGATACGTGTTTCCAAGCATGAAATCAACCACGTAACTAATGACATAACCGAAGTTTCCGTTCCGCTGATTATTAACCTTGAATGCGGTGCACGGTTTGGTGAAGTTTGCTCTTTAAATGCTTCCGGTGTGATAGATACGGAAGCATAACCAACAATCTGTTTTTGATTGTAGCCACGCTGTGTTGCCCAAATTAAGTTCGAGTATATCAATCAAATGGAGTAGTGGGTAAGCTTGCTTTGATTGAAGTATGTGACTTCCGAGGATATATCCACATGGTGTTTTCATAAGATCCAATGTCGCAAACGTAAACAACGGCTTCTTCCGCAAATATCTTGAAAATGCATACTCGCTAACTTCCACTTCTGTCGCAAAGGGGAACTCCTCTTCTGTATAATCATCGCTGTAATTCACTAGGACTAAGTTAGTATTCTCGAGAAATTTGCGGAAGAAGCCATTGTTTACGTTTGCGACAAAGGCCCTTATGAAAACTCCATGTCGATATCTTCTCATAAGTAATAGATCATTGCACGATGGCGTTATCAATGCAGTTTTGACAGTTCAGGGAGTTTGTGTACGTGGACTTTTCGGTAAGATCGGTTTGAGATTTGGTGCTCTAAATTTATTACGATTGAAGTAAAATTGCCGAAGAACAGACCTCAGTGCTTATGTTTACATCATTTCCTGAATCTAATCGTACAGAATCCCGCAAAAGCCAATGAAAAACTTTGTTTGAGCGGTTCAAATTCTAACACCTTGCAAACAAACTCCCTGAACTGTCAAAAAAGTAAGGTTATACATTTCGTGAAACTCGTTGATATTGGATTCTTGATTATTATAAGATCTCTTCATATCTTCTTAAAAAAAAATTAAGATTCTCTGCTGTTTACTTTATCCTTATCGTTTGAAAGTTTAACTTTGAATGCTTCTATTACCTGTTTATAAAAAAGAAATTTCTATTAGACAAGCTCCTTCTTTCTGGCTTATGACCCTTCCGAAACGAATCGGTTAGGTGATACAGGCCAACAATTCAGGGTTTCCTGCAACCAGCCTGGTCCCTTCCACTAGAAGGTGTTATTGAAAATGTCACTCGTCGAAGTTCCTTTGGAGATCAAATTCGCTGGGTTTTATTTGGCTGAGACGAGCCTCCATTTGGATGGATCTACACGGTGTTCAATAAGTTCGGATACCCTCTCAGAATATTAAAAAAAAATGAAAATATTTTTCTGGGTCCATTTTGTTGAAAGCAATGTTTATAAGGAACGTTTAAAACATTTTTCTTGGAATGACCCCCTCCCCGCCTTGTAATTTTTCACAGGCTACAAACGTTTTTCGAACGCGTCGCAAGCGGCACGCATGGACTGCATGGGCATTTCGTCCCAGATTTTGAGAACTTCCGCCTCGAACTGGTCCAAGTTGCTGACCTTGTATTCGTTCAGCTTCGACATCATATAGGACCAAACAAAAAAATCGTGAGGGTAGCTGGGAGGCCACAAATTTTTGTCTAGAAAGTCGGTCTAATGGTCCCGAAACCTGGCTTAGACCACATTTGCCGTGTGGGCTGGTGCACCGTCCTGCTGGAACACGAAGTGCTCATCTCCGTAGAGGCTTCGGAGACTAAGAACAACAACCTTCTCCAAAACCTCAGTATGCCCCGTCGATTTTGCCGTTTTTTCAATAAATACCAAGGGAATTTCCCCCCCAAAACCATCCCAGACGCTGCACTTTGGAACCGAGTGATGTTTATATTGGATTGGAATGTTGCCCCTCGTTGGCGCCCACACCCGTTCATTTTGCACATTGTGCGGCTGCAGCACGAACAGTTTCTCGTCCGACTGACCAGCGTGCCGGGAGAGGATCATCTTTGTGAGGCTTATAACCAAGGTCCTTGCTGAATATGGTGTGAGCGGTCCCAATGGAAACGTTGAGATCAACAGCCGTTTTCTGGAATGAGCGGCTCTTGATCGGTTGAGCGGTAAAGCTGACACCAATACAAACACCGAATATGTACCTGTCGCATTCCTACACAATGATGAAAATTTGTATTCGAACTTATTGAACACCGTCTACGGTACCATAGATTTTTTAGACCCGATTCGTGCCAAGGGTTGTCCAAACGCTCGGAGAGGATTATATCCGCCGAAAAACACAAGTTAAACATATGCAGAAGCAGGTATCCTCATGGAATTCCGGATCTTCTCATACATTAGCGCCGTTAATAGTGCACCACACAGTTCCAACCTTAGAATCGACTGTGTCTTCAGTGGTGCTACTTTGGATTTATACGACACCAGTCTAACCAAGAATCTTCCTTTCAAATTCGAATTCCGAATCCTTCCGAAACAATGATACAACGATCGATACGAATTTTGCTGAATAGAGAAAGCTCGTCATAGTATTTACTCCACATCTCATCAGACTGGTGATCACCGAAAGAACCTGTCGTTTAGTTGGCTTCTTTGCTCCATCCCGTTCCGGGATTGTGAACTGAAGCATTAGTGGATCGCTGATTAGAGTTTTTACAATCGGATCAGGGTCTCGATTAATCCCTTTCAGCACTCGAAGACATGGACATTGGAGACAGCTACCAATACCATGCACGTGCTACCATGTACGTATCCTCTGTGGCCGCCCTTGCGGCCATTGAGTACTCTTCTCCCTCATCCATAGTCAGCTGTTTCAATGTGCGCGTTACTACAAACTGCGCAGGATTCGTTCCGTACGTGACAGTATTCAGTTCGTACACGGCCACGGGATCCCCCGGATCGAAGCGCCATAGAATGCATTGAAGCGGCCTGTCCTCCTATAGAACCACCATTGTCCGAAACATTCTCTCTACGTCGGCCACTAGCCCCTTGTCAAAAAATCTGCATCGTTTATTAAATAGTGCACCACAGTCGCACATTAAATGCTTAGAGCTTTCGAATATCCGTGATAACTTCGTTGACTAATTTGAAGTTGTCTGAAATAATGAACGGGTCGACATTTCTTTTACGAGCAATTTCTACCGCGTGTGGTGTCTTCTTAGATAGTTTGTGGCGTCGCATAAATCTTCTAAAAAAGTCGCTTCCAGGGAACACAATTCTTAAATGGAGTTTTCAGTCCAGTGGTTTTTATTAGGTGTGCAACTAAGTTCTCGCTGTTTTTTGGTGAAAAAGGAACTTTATTTTGAAAACAACGGTTACAAACGAATTATTCAAAGTATTGCCCATCACTAGCTACGACTTTTTCCCATCTTTCTGGTAGAACGTGAACACCATTTCGATAGAACGGTTCGTCTTTTGATGCTATCCAAGAATCAAGCCATTTTGAGATGTCATCATATGAGTGGAATTGCTGACCAGTTAGACCATGTGCCATCGAACGGAACAAGTAATAATCGGACGGTGCAATATCAGGAGAATATGGCGGGTGGGGTAGGACTTCCCATTTGAGCGTTTCCAAGTAGGTTTTCACGGGTTTCGCAACGTGAGGTCGAGCGTTGTCATGCTGAAGAATCACTTTTTCGTGTCTGTGCTCGTATTGTGGCCGTTTTTCGTGCAGTGCTCGGCTCAATCACATCAATTGAGTTCGATACCGTTCCCCGGTAATGGTTTCGTTTGGTTTCAACAGCTCATAATAAATAACACCAACTTGGTCCCACCAAATACACAGCATAACCTTCGCAGCGTGAATATTCGGCCTAGGCGACGATGTTGAAGCATGCCCGGGCAGTCCCCATGAATGTTTCCGTTTTGGGTTACTGTAATGAATCCATTTTTCGTCACCCGTCACAATGCGATGTAGAAACCTCTTCCTTTTTTGCCGCTGGAGCAGTTGTTCACAGACGAAAAAACGACGCTCAACATCTCTTGGCTTCAAATCGTAAGGAACCCAAGTTCCTTGCTTTTGAATCATTCCCAACGCATGCAATCGCTTAGAAACGGCTTGGCGGGAAACTCCTAATCCTGAACCAAGCTCTTCTTGCGTTTGACACGGATCCTCATCGAGCAATGCCTCCAATTCAGAGTCTTCGAAGTTTTTTGGCCTTCCTTCACGCGGACGATCATCAACACTGAAATCACCGTTTTTGAAGCGACGAAACCAATCACGACACATTGTTTCACTCAGAGCAGCATCACCGTAAACTCTCGATGTGCTTCAGCCGCCGTTTTCTTCGAATGAAAGAAGAAAATCAACACTTCCCGTAAATGAATATTATTTGGCACGAAATCAGACATCTTCGAACAACCAAAATATACAACACTGAACCAAAATCACTGATTTGGCAAAGCGGTTTGTTTACCATATGTCTGAGCTTGGTTTATGACGCTTGAGATGTACAACATTCGACCAGCACTTACTACTCGCGCCATCTATTGCTAAACAGCGGGAACTTAGTTGCGCACCTAATAAGTACTGGCCAATTGCCAAGAGGATCTCTTGTTTGGAAAGTTCAAAATCCCACTTTTACATGGTTTTAATATGGGCAGCTAGCTTGGCTTCAATCTCCCATGGTATTGCCGTATCTCTTCCCTGAATTGATCTCTTTGCTTCACGTCTTCCTTTCAGCCGGTTATTCAACGAAGATACCGGAATACCGTAGCAGTTGAATGCCTCGGTTTGAGACATTTCACTGTTCCTAACAGCTGCCAAGGCTTTGTACAAATCGGGCTTAGGGTATTCAGCACGCGTCGTTACCCTCCGATAGTTGCGAACCATGTTTACCTACAATGCAGTGAGAGATTCATTCTTTAAATAGTAAATTTTCACTTGCCCCACCCGGCTGTTGAAACTAGGTAGTATAATTTATGACTTTTTCTCGTTAAAACCGAATATTTTAAGGCTTTTGCCATCAAAATGCATAACTATTGAAATAAACTATTCACCAATGCACAAAGGGAGTTTATTCCGCATTTCCTCCTCGGAGAAATATAGATTTCAATCATGCACGAAGCAAGTTGCGCACGACTGCGAATTGACAGATAAACAAATTCTTGGTCCTTTTTTGCGAAAGGGGCTAAACATTACATGACTTTTTCATTGATATAGATGATCTAAATGGTCTGGCAGGTTTCCACATGAAAATGCAGTGCACGCTTGCTGGGGGATGAAGATATAAATATTATTTTTACTTACCCCATTTACCCACTTGCCCCACTGTACCTTACTAGAAATACTAAGGAAAGTTGAGACCCAACTTTGAGAATACTTAAATTTTCTTCAGACTTCAACGCTTTTTTTTTACACGTACGTACGAACCATACTGTTCGAAAGTGTTTCTATTCGCCCCATTTTACGGTACTTCGCCTTTTTTACACGCATCACGTTAGACGTCGAGGTCCCTATCTTTTTCGCTACATCTCCAACGGAAGCCGATGGTTTCTGCTTATTGGCATCCCTGATCTTCTTGTCGATAGCAGGACTCACAGGACCGGATTTCCGACCACTGCTCGGTGCGTCTTCAAAAGTACATTGTTCTCCAGATTTTCTAACTGCAGTTCGTACCGCTCCGACGCTCACACCCTCTTCCTTGGCCAATTTTCTTAAAGAGATTCCACTCACAGTGTACCATTTGTGCACGATACATTTTTAAAGCCAACCAGAAACTAAGATTTATTTTTATTTTTGACTAGCTGAACCCGGTGCATGCGCTGCTACGCTTGCAACTAAATGAAGGAAAATTTAATATAACTGGCACGTTTATGGTTTTTTTTTCGGAATTTTTTTTTCTTGAATGAGCAGGGGTTCAAACTTCTATCAAAACATGCTTCTTACCCGAGAAATACACGTTCTGTGTTTAAGTAACTTAGATAATTCTCATTTTTGGTAGAAATTTGTGTTTCATTTGTATGGGAGCCCTCCCTTCCAGAGGGGGGTGGTTTTCAAACCACCATACAATCACTGCCTTCAAAACCCCCCACATGCCAAGTTTGGTTCCATTTGCTTGATTAGTTCTCGAACCATCACACTGGGCTTTATTCGATTTGCTTGATTTTATTCGATTTGCTTGATTAGTTCTCGAGTTATGAAGAAATGTGTGTCTCATTTGTATGAGAGCCCCCCTTCCTGAGAAAGTAAGGGTCTCAAATAATCATAAGAACCTTCTCCGGCCCCCAAAAACCCCTTCATATAAATTTTCACAATTATTTTGGTCAATTCAGAACTTTCCGAGTCTATAAGGGTCTGACGGACAGACAGACAGACATAAATTCTTTTTTATGCATATAGGAATCTAGCCTCCAAAAACCCCCATATGCTAAAAGTGGTTTAATTTACTTGATTAGTTCTCGAGTTATGCAGAAATTTGCTTTTTATTTGTATGTGAGCCCCCCCCCCTTCAAAATGGGGAGGGGTATTGAACTGCCGTAGAAACATTTCTTTCCTCCAAAAACATTAACATGCCGAATTTGGTTTCATTTGCTTCATTGGCTCTCGAGTTATTATGTTTCATTTTTATAAGAGTCTCCCCTTCCAGAAAGCGGAGGGGTCTCAAACCACCTTAGAAACATTTATTTCCTTCAAAAACCTCCACATGCCAAATTTGGTTCCATTTGCTTGATTTGTTCTCGAGTTATGCAGAACTTTGTGTTGGATTTGTTTGGAAACTCCCCATTCCAGATGGCGGAGGAGTCTCAAACTTCCATAGAAACATTTCTCTCCTCCAAAAACCTCCACATGCCAAATTTGGTTCAATATGCTTGATTAGTTCTCGAGTTATGCACAAATTTGTGTTTCATTAGTATGAGAGCCCCCCTCTTACAGAGGGCGGAGGGGTCTTGAGTTACCTTAGAAACATTTCTTGCCTTCAAAAACCTCTACCTGCCAAATTTGGTTCCATTTACTTGATTAGTTCTCGAGTTATGCAGAAACTTGTGTTTCATTTGTATGGGAGACCCCCCCCCCCCTACCAGAGAGAGAGGAGGGGTCTCGAACCACCGTAGAAACATTTATTGCCTTTAAAATCCCCGCAAGCCAAATTTGGTTCCATTTGCTTTATTAGATCTAGAGTTATGAAGAAATTTCAGTTTCATTTGTATGACAGCACCCCTTCTAGGAGAGGGGAGGGGTTTTTCGCCACCAGAAAACCCCACATGCCAAATTTGGTTCCATTTGCTTGATTAGTTCTTGAGATATGCAGAAACTTCTGTTTCATTTGTATGGGAGCCTCCCTTTCTAGAGAGGGGAGGGGTCTCAAACAACCATAGAAACATTTTTTGCCTCTAAAAACTTCCGCATGCTAAATTTGGATTCCTTTGCTTGATCAGTTCTCGAGTTATGCAGAAATATGTGTTTCATTTGTATGGGAGCCCCCCCTTTCAGAGGAGGGAGGGGTCTCTTACTATCTCAAGAACCTTCCCTGGCCCCAAAAACCCCTGCATACAAATTTTCACGACGATCGGTTCAGTAGTCTCCGAGCCTATTAGGGTCAGACAGACAGACAGAAATCCATTTTTATATATATATAGATGTTACAGAAAAAAAAAGAGCGATGTTACAGAAATGTGTAAACAAAAGGACGCAGCCAAAATAATTTAAAAAATTTCATTCAATTCAAATTGACCGATAACGCTTGTGTTGACACTTAGAAAATTTTACAGTATTCGGTAATTTTTTACCGAACTTTCAACAGCTGAACGTTCGGTAATCCGATTTACCGGATTTCGGTGAAATTTTCCAGTATTCCGGTAAAAAAATTACCGGAACTTGTCCAATTTTACCGAAATCCGTTAAATCGGATGTTGAAAGTTCGGTAAAAAATTACTGAATACTGTAAAATTTTCTAAGTGTGTATGTTTATCATTTTCGGGACCAGTCTATACTCTTCGTCGTTTGGACTATGATGGAAATTAAAATTTTACTTTCATAATCTAGTTTACAAAACAAAGCGTCTCCTTAGAGCTATACATTATAACGAAGAGAAACCGATCTACTTACTCTACAATCGCTTGATTCAGCGTAGGATGGATATAGAAATTGGAGATTTATATGGAAATAGTTGCCCTACTTATTTACAGCTTAATTACGGCTCGTAAACGCATCTCGTTTGCCAATATTTGAGAAATCTGAAATTTCAATAATCAATCAAAGTGATCTGCACTCTCCGCGCACTGCTTGCAATTGACTACAATTTATACTAGTTCGGGTAAAAAAAATCCAAACAAACCGATCGGAATCTCTTTTTTATTGCCCCTTTCCGTGATCATCACCGTCAGCGAATGTGTTTAGTTATAATTATAGCGCAATTAAAATTTCATTTTATCGCCGATTCATTATTGTTTTGCCTGCCAACCTAGCCGTGGAGAGCCCCACCATTCCTCCTCCCCTTTCAAACACATTGGCGCTGGATGCTACGCTGCGGCAGTTATTAAGGTTGATTGTCTGCAGCTTCTCCACCTATTTCCTCCTACCCGCAATGAAAAACTCGAGCAAAAGCGCGTTTCCCGAGCTCATTGTCAATCGGTCTATCCAACTTACACAACACTTACACCGACATACTACTTCAGGGTCAGGGACAACACCTGGAAACTGGTCTCACAGTGTGACTAATCCTGCCAAATATATCTCTATCTTTCAAATAGGACCCATTGATCCATTCAATCATCAATCATCATTTAATTATAAAAACAAATCTGATCATTTTCTCTTTTCTTTTTTTTTTTTTTTTGGTTTATTCTATATCGTTTTGGAAAATCTTTTGGTGCATAAAAAAACCAAATCCAAAATCCAATCGTGCGAAATTGGCCATTCATCATTCATGTATTTCAATAATTAAACCACACTCCAAAACAACACAGAACTACTGGTGCCTGGCGACACATTGCACTCAGACCTGCGCTCGACCGTGGGTCGCCGTTTGGCCGAAGGACTATCTAACAGTGGCGACTTGGGCACCGATCGCGAAGATTCGCCACTACAATCGAAGAGATCCAGTAGGTTTTTTTTTACGATTTCGTTACTGTACACGCACTCCTAACAGTCGTTTTTTACGTTTAGTTGATTTAGTTGTTTTTCCAAATTGTGTCCTTTCTGTTGATGTTTTCTCGTTGTAATGCTTTAGCTGTTATTTTGTACAACTCATCACGATTCCACACCCACCTTCTGACCACATACACAAACAACCAAGCCCTCGTTGTGAGCTAGACTTGTTGAGAAATCACCTTAAATCTTTTAGGACGCACGTTGATTAAACGTGCTTATTGTTCTAGACACCATTTCTCACCCATTACGGAACGTGGAAAAATCTAAACACTAATCACTCACCCTTATCACACACGCATTACATTTTCGCACGTGAAAAGTTGTAAATTATAGTACAAAGGTCCGACTCCTCCCACCTCGATGCCACTCGCCGTCACGTAGTCATCATTTCAGTAGTAATTGTTGGCTGTGTCACATTATCGTCTCATTTACCGATAGTGCAAACTCATCATCTTCTCATTGAGCAAAAAAAAAAATAAACTCACCCTTCATCGCCGCTTATTTTGCTACCGTCTCTTAGTTTAATTGCTTTTATTTTATTTATCTTATGGATGCTAAATGTTTGTAGTTTGTTAGTGTTTGTTGCTTACGTAGTTTTAGTAAAAACGTTAGATCTTAAGATGTCGTTGGATTTTAGCACGTTTAACGAGTCGGTGCAAATGCATCTCTCGTAAGTCGAGCTATTTTTGGATCGTCAATATATGTAGGTAATCACCGGTTGATATTTACTTGTTGGAGTAGATTCTTCCTGCTGCAGTGGAACAACTTCGGAAACGGAGAATCAGCAAGTTC
The DNA here is from genome assembly GCA_024533555.2 of Aedes koreicus. Classification (NCBI taxonomy): domain Eukaryota; kingdom Metazoa; phylum Arthropoda; class Insecta; order Diptera; family Culicidae; genus Aedes; species Aedes koreicus. The sequence continues at coordinate 248,454 of JAHHFK020002156.1, forward strand.
TGTCTAATACTTGGCATCGTTATATAAATTCTATGTTAGATTAACTATCACTTAATGTCACACGAACAGGGTCCACATTGTTAACCAATGGATGTCCATTGGACGCATCGATTGCCAATATCAGTGGCATTGCCTTAACCTCAATCTACCTGTGCACTGACTCTCAAAACACAAACAATCATCAAAATATTTCATGCAATCAACAGAAATCAAGTGAATTAGACGATCATATGTATCGTTTGTCCACTCCGTGCAAATTATGCATTAAACTGAGTGGGGGAAGGGCCGGTGAGGGGGAAAATAAGGGGGGGGAAAAATGAGAAAAAAATTTTGGTTTTTGAAGGTGGGGGTTTTTTTTAATCGGTTCCGGTATGCATCCGAAGAGGACAATTTCGGTATCTCATCTATTTGCACCGTTCGGCGGCTCAAAATTGATGATTTTGAATACTGATACCCAAAAACATCATGTCATAGACCAATCAAGAGATTAGACCTCATCTGGATACCCTGGAACCGGTTCCGGTAGGGTCCAAACGCGAAAATTTTAAAATCTCAAGTATTTGTACCGTTCGACGGCTCAAAATTCATGGTTTTGAATACTTATATCCGAAAACATCGTGCCATTTGTGCCACCAATGAGTTTGGCCACTCCTAAGTTACCCTTAATTTTTGCAATACTTATTTTAATAACCACATGAAAAAAGTAGAAATGTTCGAGTTTCATGTTTTATAAACTTGAACCCAACATGTTTTATTTTTCAAAACCTGATCACGACTCGAATTCAACTAATTAATCCCAAAACCCAACCCAAAGCCGACTTGTGCTGTGAGAACCGATATTTTTTTTTTTAACATGTCCTTGTAGTAGAAAAATCAACATGCCACCTACTAATGACAAAGATCTTCAGAAATTATGTCAATACTGTAAATACATAATGTAAAAGTCATATCAGATGCAATTATTTTTCTCGAGCTGAAACAAGAGCCAAATTTTTATTTTCAAATTGTCAAACCCGGTCTGAAAACCCGAAAGCTAACCATCTCTAGTGAAAATATTAGGGCAGCTGTTGTAGCTATAAGTGGTTTTACTTTTCGATGAACAGTACAACTAAAGTAAAATGTAATACTTACAATTTCGGTCTTGTTTCTGTTGTGGAATTGCCACTAACAAATAGTTTTTGAAAGTTGCTGCTTGACTTACTACTCCGAACTGTCGCTGTCAGAATCAGAAGTAACAATAGAAACGGATAGAAACGAATTTGTTCTCGTGCTTCTTCTGTTCGTGCCTGTTCAACTCAGGTTCGAATCACTTCATGAGTTGCTCAGGCGTAATATGCGTACCATAGAATGCAGTTTTGATTCCCGCTTGAAACAGATTCATTTTTTGTAAATAAAAAATGCCTATTTGGTTTACTGGGTGTTATGTGCGGCCTTTAACAAAATAAAAGTTTAAAATAATAAAAAACTAAATTTTAGAGCCATCGATATGTGGTATTACTTCAGTGTTATTAGTATAAAGAGTAACCTGTATACTATCAAAAATTATGAATTTTGAACGCGTGACTTAATCGGTACAACGTAAATACTTGAAACTTTAATTTACATATGCTTCCGTTTTAAGTTTATTTGGATGTATTCCTAAATCCTCATTCGGAACATCATACAAGTACACGTCAAGTCATTTTCGTCGACTTCATCATTAGCTTAGTGCAATTCCTGAAGTCGATTTCACATGTGGTAAGTTACGGAATGGTGTCTTTATAAGGGCCTGTTCAAAACCACATAGACTTATTTTTGAAAATCCAGACCCCCCCCCCCCCGCTCGTAGACTTTTGTCCATATCCTTGGGGTTTTGAAATTTTCTATGGAGCGTAGTTTAAACCCCCCCCCCCCTCCCCCGGAACCGTCTACTTGTTTTAGGGATCCGCTTTTGATTGAGGTCTCCGGAAGCACCACCTTAGTTGGAAACATTCAAGTGCATGAAATAGAAGTGTTCAAAATCATGAATTTTGAGCCATCGAATGGTACAACTACTTGAGGTCTCAAAATTGTCCTCTTCAGGCCCTACCGGAACCGGTTCCAGAGTATCCGGATGTGGCCAAATCCTCTGATTGGTCTATGGCACGATGTTTTTGGATATCAGTATTCGAAACCATGAATTTTGAACCGTCGAACGGTACAAATATATGAGGTTTCAAAATTGTCCTCTTCGGATGCATACCGGAACCGGTTCTGGGTGCCTATGTGCCCAGAATGACCAGTTAAAAAAAAAAGGCCAGCATGTCGTTTTAAGAATCCATACCTTTCATTTGAGGCAAAGATATCAAAAATCGGTTCAAAAATAAAGTTTTGGGAGCGTGTCAAAGTCTTGGGTCATTTTTGACCCTGAATGCACTATGTGTAACTTTTTTTTGTAGCGTCACTTCTAGAGGTCGCTGAAAGCTGTAACTGCCCAAAATATGTTCGTTTTCAAAAGTTAGGAAAAGTCAGAAAATTTCAGATCCCTAGTTTATTCCGTTTAGACGTTAGAGCTTTTTTGAGATGTTGATTGGTCAAAAACGACCCCAATGCACAAGGAAGGTTTACAGTTTATTGTATCCGCTTATTCCATGGAAATTCCGGGAAAGAGTTTTCCGAGCAAGCTAGCAGCACTGTTTTCCTGGAGCGCCATGTGTCAGATCAAACGAACGGATTCGACGAGCATGAGGTGAGCAACAGCTTAACATCGGAACCAGAGTATCTGGACAAGGATAGCTATCCAGCACTGTATTTGGAGGAAATGCCAATGCAGAACCCGTAGCTTCCGGGAAGGTAAGCCCTGGTCCTCCGGAAAGAAGGGGGTTGGTGTCAGGCCCTGCGAGCCAAACCGTAAAAAAAATCTAGCAACGGAAAGTCAACAAGGGAATACGGACCGGAACAATTGGCGAAGACCACAGCGACGAAAAAGGACTTGCGATTGGAAACTCGGTACGTGGAATTGTAAATCTCTCAACTTCATCGGAAGCACACGCATACTCTCCGATGTACTGAAGGTCCGCGGGTTCGGCATCGTAGCGCTGCAGGAGGTGTGTTGGAAGGGATCCATGGTGCGAACGTTTAGAGGTAATCATACCATCTACCAGAGCTGCGGCAACACACGTGAGCTGGGAACAGCTTTCATCGTGATGGGCGATATGCAGAGGCGCGTGATCGGTTGGTGGCCGATCAACGAAAGAATGTGCAGGTTGAGGATCAAGGGTCGGTTCTTCAACTTTAGCATAATCAACGTGCACAGCCCACACTCCGGAAGCACTGATGATGACAAGGACGCATTCTACGCGCAGCTCGAACGCGAGTACGACCGCTGCCCAAGCCACGACGTCAAGATCATCATAGGAGACCTGAATGCTCAGGTTGGCCAGGAGGAGGAGTTCAGACCGACAATTGGAAAGTTCAGCGCTCACCAGCTGACGAACGACAACGGCCTACGACTCATTGATTTCGCCGCCTCCAAGAACATGGCCATTCGTAGCACCTACTTCCAGCACAGCCTCCCTTATCGCTACACATGGAGATCACCACAGCAGACGGAATCGCAAATCGACCACGTTCTCATTGATGGACGGCACTTCTCCGATATTATCGACGTCAGAACCTATCGTGGCGCTAACATCGACTCTGATCACTACCTGGTGATGGTTAAACTGCGCCCAAAACTCTCCGTCATCAACAATGTACGGTACCGACGGCCGCCTCGGTACGACCTAGAGCGACTGAAACAACCGAATGTCGCCACTGCGTACGCGCAGCATCTTGAGGCAGCGTTGCCGGACGAGGGTGAGCTCGATGGGGCCCCTCTTGAGGACTGCTGGAGTACTGTCAAAGCAGCCATAAACAACGCAGCTGAGAACATCGTCGGGTACGTAGAACGGAGTCGACGGAATGATTGGTTTGACGAGGAGTGTAGAGAGATTTTGGAGGAGAAGGACGCAGCGTGGGCGGTAATGCTGCAGCAAGGGACCCGGCAGAACGTGGAACGCTACAAACGGAAGCGGAAACAGCAGACCCGCCTTTTCCGGAGAAAAAAAAACGCCGCCTGGAAGAAGCGGAGTGTGAGGAGATGGAGCAGCTGTGCCGTTCTCAAGAAACACGAAAGTTCTACCAGAAGCTCAACGCATCCCGCAAAGGCTTTGTGCCGCGAGCCGAAATGTGCAGGGATAAGGATGGAAGCATCTTGACGGACGGACGTGAGGTGATTGAAAGGTGGAGGCAGCACTTCGACGAACACCTGAATGGCGCGGAGAACGTAGACAGTGAGGACCAAGACAGCGGAAGCAATGACTACATCAGTACGGTAGATGAGGGTAATGAACCCGCTCCCACGCTGAGGGAAGTTAGGGATGCCATCCAACAGCTCAAGAACAATAAGGCAGCTGGTAAGGATGGTATCGGAGCTGAACTCATCAAGATGGGCCCGGAAAAGTTGGCCATTTGTCTGCACCGGCTGATAGTCAGAATCTGGGAGACAGAACAGCTACCGGAGGAGTAGAAGGAAGGGGTCATATGCCCCATCTACAAGAAAGGCGACAAGTTGGAGTGTGAGAACTTCCGAGCGATCACCATTCTGAATGCCGCCTACAAAGTGCTATCCCAGATCATCTTCCGTCGTCTATCACCTATAACGAATGAGTTCGTGGGAAGTTATCAAGCCGGCTTCGTCAACGGCCGCTCGACAACGGACCAGATCTTTACCGTACGGCAAATCCTCCAGAAATGCCGTGAATTCCAGGTTCCTACGCACCACCTGTTCATGGATTTTAAGGCGGCGTACGACAGTATCGACCGCATGGAGCTATGAAAAATATGGGCGGGTTGGGGTACGATTTTCACGAGATCCAGCCAATTTGTTTGCTTCGCGGATGATATGGACATTGTCGGCCGAACATTTGGAACGGTGGCAGAACTGTACACCCACCTGAAACGTGAAGCAAGAAAAGTCGGACTGGTGGTGAATGCGTCGAAAACAAAGTACATGCTAATAGGCGGCAGCGAGCGTGACAGGGCTCGCCTAGGTAGCAGTGTTACGATAGACGGGGATACTTTCGAGGTGGTGGATGAATTCGTCTACCTTGGATCCTTGCTAACGGCAGACAACAACGTTAGTCGTGAAATATGAAGGCGCATCATCAGTGGAAGTCGTGCTTATTATGGGCTCCAGAAGAAACTGCGGTAAAAAAAGATTCACCTCCGCACCAAATGTACCATGTACAAAACGCTTATAAGACCGGTGGTTCTCTACGGACATGAGACTTGGACCATGCTCGAAGAGGACTTGCAAGCACTTGGTGTATTCGAGCGACGCGTGCTTAGGACCATCTTTGGCGGTGTGCAGGAGAACGGTATGTGGCGACGAAGAATGAATCGAGCGTTCACTCAACTCCACGGCGAACCGAGTATTCTGAAGGTGGCAAAAGCTGGAAGGATACGCTGGGCAGGGCATGTTGTGAGAATGCCGGATAACAACCCTGCGCAGAAGGTTTTTGCGTCACATCCGGCTGGTACAAGATGGCGTGGAGCGCAGCGGGCTAGATGGGCAGACCAGGTACTCAACGATCTGGAACGAGTGTTGTGGCGCAGTGGAGGATGTGATCAGTATAGAGCTAACCAAATAAATAAATAATAAAAGGAAGAGATGTTGCGTATTCGAAAAAGGGGGGGAGAAGCATCAGAAAACAAACAATTAATTTGTGGGGAAAAATAAATATTGGGGGCGAGGGGTAAGTGTAGGGGTGGATTAACAATCAAAAAAAATCTGTGGCGCCATCTGTTAGGCTATTGCTACTTGATATCCTGAGGGAAGCCATGTTTTTACACAGGAAAATGGGATGATGTCGAACGTCTGTCTGCTGTGCAACCTTGTTGCTCAACAGTTCGTTCAATGAATCTTTGGTCACTCCAAATCATTCCTTTTCATCGTCAGAGATTTGTCTTCTTCATCTGTCGAGATCGAAGTCTACAGAATCATCACGTTAATTATTCCATCACATGATTCACCGACTACAAAATCTTCTAATTAGCAAAAAAGGAGCATGGCCAATACCGGTACGTTTCCTCTACAAAAGAGCTTGAAGAGTGGATTCAAAAAATTCTTATTTTTTTCAAAGCGTGAAGCAATTGAATCAACTGTCTTTCAAAGTTGTAATCTATACTTCTAAATGACTTTGAAGAATTTAGCTTTGATGAAGAATTTAGCTTTGGTGGCGTTATACAACTACCCGTCGTCCAGCAATCGCATTAGAATGCGATAATACAACCAATACCTACTCCTTTTCCACCGGTCCCCATTTTTAGCGAAGAATTTCGTGTTTGCCTTGTCGCTAAAGTATCTTGTTTGTGGTATTGCATGTTGCTTGCGTAGTATTTCGTCCATGTAGAACTGCATGTCCTCAAATGTCTAATACCTGTCTATTTCTGTATACTAACTGCTAACCTCTTACATGCATCCCAAACGTGTTGTTCGTAGATAGCTGTACAGACGAATGTTCGATTCAAGTAGCTCAATATGTTGCACGTAAGAAGTCTCAAATTTCTCAGTCTATCTTCTTCAGCAAAAGTAACAACACAAGTTCACTGTAATCGGAATACTAATCTAACACCTATCTTCTTTCGGAACGAATCAACAGGTGCGACATGGGACGGCGAACAGGAACTGCGCCCCCATCCGAGTGCTATCAACGGTGACGATGATGGTGAAGCCGGATATTTTGAGCGATTGGGTGCCAAGACGGAAACCGCGTTGGAAAAGTTCTTCACCATCTGGGGCACCACCTGTGCCAAGCATCCATGGATCGTGCTGCTGTTCGGTATGCATCCTTTCCCCCTGAACTGAACATCCAAAATAATCATATACTTATTCTCACACAGGTCTCCTGTTCATCTTGGCCATGGGATTCGGCATCAAGTTCCTGCACATCACTACCAATCCTGTCGAGCTGTGGGCTTCACCCAACTCCCGATCCCGCGTCGAACGTGAATACTTTGATTCTCACTTTGAGCCATTCTACCGAATCGAGCAACTCATCATCAAAGCAGAGAATCTCTCGAACGTAGTGCACAACACTTCCAACGGAGCAATAACGTTCGGACCCGTTTTCAACAAACAGTTCCTGCTGGATGTGTTCGAACTGCAGCAATCGATAAGGAAGATCGAGGCCACCATGGACGACAACAGTACGGTTGGATTACAGGATATTTGCTTTGCACCTCTTACGGCGGAATATCGGGGACCAACTGAGACCGAAGATTGTGTAGTGCAATCGCTATGGGGATACTTCCAAGACGACATTGAAACTTTTGAGGAAGAAGATGAGGATACGCAAGGCTTTTCGGTTACCTACCTCGACAGGCTGATGCAATGTTTCGGCAATCCGTACAATCCGTTGTGCCTGGCTCCTTATGGTGGTCCGGTTGATCCTGCAATAGCTCTCGGTGGAATCCCGCAACCTGCGTCGGGCGATGGGAAACCCAAATATGAGAATGCAAATGCCGTTATATTGACCTTCCTGGTGAGGAATTACCATGACAAAAGTAAACTATCGGCTGCATTGGCTTGGGAAGAAAGCTATGTTGCATTTATGAAAAATTGGACTCGAGCTAACATGAGTATTGCCTTCACGTCAGAGCGATCGATCGAAGACGAACTACGACGGGAATCTCAATCGGATGTTTCGACTATTCTGGTTTCGTACATCATCATGTTTGCCTACATTGCTGTTTCACTGGGTCATGTGAATCAGTGGAGTCGAGCGCTAATTGATTCCAAGATAACGTTGGGTCTCGGTGGAGTTGTGATCGTTCTGGCTTCGGTGGTAGCTTCGGTGGGTATCTTCGGATACATCGGACTTCCAGCAACGTTGATCATCGTAGAAGTCATTCCGTTCTTGGTTCTTGCTGTCGGAGTAGATAATATATTCATTCTTGTCCAGACTCACCAGAGAGATACCAAAAAGCCAACGGAAACCCACGCGGAACACATCGGCCGAATTCTTGGCCGTGTAGGACCATCGATCCTACTGACGGCGGTCAGTGAAAGCTGTTGTTTCTTCCTGGGTGGCCTTTCCGACATGCCTGCTGTTCGTGCCTTTGCCTTGTACGCCGGTATGGCCTTACTTATCGACTTTTTCTTGCAAATCACCTGCTTCGTGAGTCTCCTGGCCCTGGATACTGCTAGGCAAGCTGACAATCGGTATGATGTCCTATTTTTCCTACGGGGCTCCAAGAAAGACGTTCCAGTCAATGCCAACAAGGAAGGTCTGCTGTACAAGTTCTTCAAGAACATCTATGTGCCTTTCATTATGCAGAAACCGATTCGCGTGGGAGTTATGGTTATATTCTTCGGCTGGCTCTGCTGGAGCATTTCAGTTGCTCCACATATCGATATTGGTTTGGATCAGGAACTCTCCATGCCCGGCGACAGCTTCGTGCTTAAATACTTCCGCTATCTCGGCCAGTATCTTAGCATTGGACCACCGATGTACTTCGTGGTGAAGAGTGGGCTGAACTATTCGCAGCCGTACGATCAGAATTTGATATGTGGAGGACAGCACTGCAATCTGGATAGCTTGTCGACACAGGTGTACATTGCTAGCAAACGGCCGGAGGAGACATACATCGCACGCCCAGCTGCGTCCTGGTTAGATGACTACATCGATTGGTCTGCAGCCTCGGATTCTTGCTGTAAGCAGCATCCTAACGGATCTTTCTGCCCGCATGATCGTAAGTGCAATCTTAAAGTTCGATAATATTACATCCATCAAATTTAATTTCTTTCAAAATCTACAGAATCCTGTGGAAAGTGTTCGATCAACATGACCTCTTGGAATCGACCAAATGAGCCAAGCTTCCGGCGATATGTATCCTTCTTCCTGCAAGACAACCCAGACCCAGACTGCGCTAAAGCCGGTCATGCGGCGTATGGAAGCGCGGTTAATCTCCAATCGATACCAGACAGTAGGTACAGCGAGGTTGGAGCTTCCTACTTTATGGCATATCACACCATTCTGAAAACGTCGTCCGATTACTACGAAGCGTTGCGCTCCGCTCGCAAGGTTTCCGCCAACATTACCAGTACCATACATGCGAAGTTACGGCTGGAAGGGCGAAGTGAGTCCGAAATTCAACAAGTGGATGTATTTCCGTATTCGGTTTTCTACGTATTCTACGAACAGTATTTGACTATGTGGCCAGACACACTCAAGAGCATGGGCATTTCGGTGCTGGCCATCTTTATCGTTACATTCCTTCTGATGGGCTTCGACATTCATTCGTCGGTGGTGGTCGTTATAACGATCACGATGATTGTCATCAACATCGGTGGACTGATGTACCACTGGAGCATCTCGCTGAATGCTGTTTCGCTGGTGAATCTAGTGATGGCTGTTGGCATCAGCGTGGAGTTCTGCTCCCATCTGGTGCACAGTTTCTCCGTATCGCTGGAGGAGACTCGAGAGAAACGGGCAGCCGATGCGCTGACGAAAATGGGCAGCTCGGTGTTCTCCGGCATCACGCTGACCAAGTTCGGGGGAATCCTGGTACTCGGATTCGCCAAGAGCCAGATCTTCCAGGTGTTCTACTTTAGGATGTATCTGGGCATTGTGCTGTATGGTGCCGCCCATGGTCTCGTGTTCCTGCCGGTCCTGCTGAGCTATATCGGTAAGTAGATGGTGTATTGGCTGTGTGATAAATTCGAAGCGGATAAATCTACCTGTTTGTGAATGTCTGTTGTTCGAGTATTACCCTATTTTAGGATAGTTTTATTTTCTGTTTACATTATTTTAGACTAAAATTGTCCATTTACTTTTGTTTTTTTTTTTATTATAATTTGTGTACACACTAGACTAGACATGTAGAATAAAACATTTTCCAAATTGAAACAAAACCAAACAAATGTGTCGATATAAATGTCACTGAGAGAACGCTCGTGTGTAACTTTTGTGATTTGCAATTTGCAAAGCTAACAAAATCAATCTACGAACACCTATTCATTCGTCATTCCTTCATATGCTAGCTCACGCGAAGAGGACTAACAGTGTTTTATTTACTGCATGCTAGAAAATCTAATTGTGCGGGTGCGTGGGTGTGTGTGTGTGTGTGTGTGTGTGTGTGTGTGTGTGTGTGTGTGTGTTTGTTCTTAGAATTGTGTTGAATTTGAAAAACAGGTTCGAAATGGTGTTGCCTCAATTGTTGGAAAAGAAAAAAGGTAGTACTAGAGTTTGATTTCTATTTTCTTGTATTAGCTACGGGGCCAAGTGATCTGAAAAATTGGATTATGAAGTATCACGTGCCTTCAACATAAGAAACTTTCATGAAAATAATTGAATTCGTCTGAACATTTACCGAATTATAGTCAATCGCTTACTTCTTATGGATTTTAGTTTTAAGGGTACATAATGAATAGTTTCATTTCTTATATATGGCAGGGTGGCCGCCCACCGGGAATTCCGGGAAAAAATCCTGAAATTGGTAATTACCACTAGGAAAGTCTTGAGAGTTTCATGAACAAATCTAAAGGAAATTAACAGTAAGAACTAGAAAAAGACCACATGCAATTAACAAGTTCTTCAAACGGATCTGCACGTAGGTCTCATAAGGAGATCAAAATGAACTATGAAGACTTGGAAAGAACTACAAAAACGTCTGGACGAAGTCCACAAGAAAGTTCATTAAAAATCCACAGGACGAATTCATGGCTGTTAAGACTTAAATGTCTTAAGAACAATTTTACAAGTTCATTTTATTGCCTGGTCCCTTTGGATTTCGAAAAATCAAATGGGAATAGGGGAATAAAAACTCTGCGATTTCCAAGACTGCTTTCAGGAGAGAAGCCCTGTAAACTGCTTTACAGGGTTGGTTACAGGGTGCCTGAGGAGGACATAATCCGCTGCAGTCGGTTATCCCCAAGAGCGAATAGGTCTCAGCTGAGAAGATAGCATAGAGTATTTTGTCAGCTGAGACCTATTCGCTCTTGCAGACATTCAAGTTGGCAAACAGGTCTAAGGCTGTTGTTTCCTCCGAATTCGCGAGTCGTCTGTATGCTCTTGAGCATGCGCAGTGAGTAGACCGATGCAAATTTTGATAATTACCCTACAATTTGTAAATTTAATGATACACTGTCGTCCGATCCGGTTATTAAGTTTAAGATAAGTTTTCTTAAGTTGATACAATTTTAACTGACATATGTTAACATTTACGATTTTTTCAATAGTCTGTGGCCAGAAATCAATAACGTCCTCTGCTGGAATCGATGCGTAGAAATATTTTCGATAAATTAGTGCAAACATTTTGAAAATATTTGGAGCAACGACTGAGATATAAACGCTCAAAACCTGACCACTTTTCGGGACGGTCGATTCGATTTTTTTTAAATTGCACCTCAGTATAGAAAGCAAATTCGTAGTCCTGCGTCAGGAAGTTCAAATAATACAGAACTAAAATCAAACCGGAACAATCGACAAAGACCTGGGCGGCGTAATAAGGACTACGACTGGATACGTAATTTGTTTCTTTGTTTATTTGAAGTATACATCAACAGACTAAGTTTAGGTCCTAATGATTTTAAATAGGAAAAAATTACAATAAAAAACGATTACATAACCTCTTAAGTGGACGCCACCCTATTGAAGGTTCGCTGCAACCCGTGAATAGCGCTATTCAACCCATAGTTGGTTCGGCAAAAAGGAAGCCTGAGTATGGAGTTCTGACGCATTGGCCTTGGTTGGACGTTGATGCTACATCGGAACCGTTCCCTGTCACATCTGGTGTTCCACAGGGCAGTCATATTGGACCTTTCTTATTCCTGCTATACTTGAATGATGTTAACCTAGTACTTAAGTGTTTCAAGCTCTCATATGCCGATGACTTCAAACTATACTACGTTATAACCTGGCCTGAAGGCGCACAGTTTTTTCAACGGGGACTGGCGGTTTTTTTTCATGGGGGTTTAAAAACCAATTGGGGCTGGAATGGGGGAAATGTGCGGGACTCCTTCTCAAGAAAACTTTGGAGTTATTTAACTACACTATCGCAGGAACATCCCTAAAACGTGAGGACACCGTTAAAGATTTAGGCATTCTTCTGGATTCGCGTTTAACTTTTAAGTACCATGTGGCTTACATTACCTCCAAAGCCTCAAAATGCCTGGGCTTCATTTTCCGTGCTGCAAAATACTTCTCCGATATTCATTGCCTAAAGACACTATATTGTTCACTGGTCCGCTCTATACTAGAATATGCAGTAGTTGTATGGGCTCCATACTACCAAAACGACATACGGCAAATAGAGGCAATTCAACGCAAGTTTGTCCGCTATGCTCTGTGGCGATTACCCTGGAATGATCCTTTTAACCTTCCCAGTTATGAAGATCGTTGTAAACTCATCGGCCTCGATCTTCTCGAAACTCGCAGAATTGCAACAAAGGCTTCATTCGTGTCCGATGTTTTTCTGTGTCATATAGATTGCCCTTCTGTGCTAGCTGAGTTGAACTTTGATATTCGTCGTCGCCCTCTCCGCACACATCAGTTTTTTCGTATTTCTACTTTCCGTACTAATTATGGTTATAATGAGCCGATTAGTAGTATGTGTCGTGTGTTCAATCGCTGTTATAATGTCTTCGACTTTCACTTGTCTCGTTCTGGTAACAAAAGTAGATTTCTTGAATTGCTCAGATAGGTTAGGATAGTATAGTATAGTGATTAGAAATTAAGAATATTCTATGTTAGTTTTAAGAGCTGATTGTATCATTTGGAATGTAATCTGTTGGTACCTAAAGATGAGGAGGTTTTATGCCCATTTTAGAAAAAATAAGCTTAAGCTCCCCTGAAATGGGCTTTTCCCTCCTCCGGAAAAAAAAATAAAAAAAAAAATCTGTTGAAGGATCCTTCCGCAGTCGATTCTTCCTTGTAGCACATCTGCAATAGTTAAAGCTCTACAGACTTTCTACGGACCCGCAGAGGCTCCAGTCGACCAAATGCCACCGATTGTACTAGGGATACGAAAAGGCCGGCCAAGTGAGCGGTGGCGCTTTCAACAGGGCGTGAAATTAGATGGGGTGTTTTCGGGTGGTGGCGATAACATAGTGTACGTCTTTGAAGTATAAAAGAAATATCAACGGTCCCAGATGGCTACCCTGCGGTATCCCGGACGTGGCGCAGAAACTCCTTGAACGAAGCTCACCCAAGGCAACTGTCAATTGACGCCCTGTGAGATATGATCGAAACCATCTTAAAGGATTACCACCAACTCCTAGTCTGTCATGTTTAGCGATCGCGATATCATGATTCAACTTGTCGAATCTGTGTAGATCACGTCCGTTTGGCATCGAGTGATCATACCATCAGTGATGTACGACGTAAGGCACAATAGGTTTGTAGTTGTGGAACGCCCTGGTGAAAATCCGTGCTGGTCGTCACTTAACAACTGCTTGCAATGTGTAAAAAGTGAGTTCTTAACGACCAGTTCAAAAAGCTTCGATACAGCGCTTAACGATGTGATTCCTCGGTAGTTGTTCACGTCCCGCTTGCTTCCTTTTTTATATACCGGAAACATGTCCGCCATTTTCCAGCAATAATGAAATGTACCTCTAGAGAGGGACATCTTCAATATCTGATGAAGTGGATACAGAAGACAAGCCATGTTCTGTTTCAGAAAAACCGACGGAACCCCATCGGGTCCGGGCTCAAGCGATGTTTTAAGGTGTAATGCCGCGTTCGAGATTGATTCTGAATCCACATCAACTAGGCTGAGTGTTTTATTTGCCAAGGGAACATAGCCGGCGGCAGCGTGAACAGAATGACTGGTTAGTCTCTCGTCTTCATAAAAACTAGCAAATTTTACCGACAGCAGATTGCAAATTTCCCGTTGAGTGCCAGCAGTTTCTCCATTATAGAACATGGATGAAGGTAAGCCCACTTCCTTACGTTGTTGATTAACATAGCTCCAAAAAGATTTCGGATGAGATTTGAGACGCCGTGGAACCCCACTCAGATAACGTTGAAAATGCGCACGACTAAACCGTTTATATTCGTAGTTGAGCCTGCTATAGTGGCTTTTAAGCGACATGGTGCGGTGTTTCGTGAATCTTTTAAGAGCCGCTCTTTTAATCCGTTTTAGCGAGCGAAGAGCGTTCATCATCCAAGGGACCCGAGAGTCAGTCTGAACAATCTTTTTTGGGACGTGTCTGTCAATGACATAAGCCAAGACGTGGGAAAAAGTTTGAGCAGCGATGTTAACGTCGGTCGAATCAAGAATGCTCTGCCAATCCAAACTAGATAAAACATCACCAATACTGCGATAGTCGGCTCTACGGAAGTCATATGACCCAGTAGCAGGAGTGTCGACGAAGTATACTTCAAATAAACAAATAAACAGATACGGAACATGGAACTGCAAATCGCTCTGCTTCCCACGTTGCGATAGGAGCTTAAAGCACGCAACTTCGAAGCCGTGGTACTGCTGGAACTTTGCTGGACAGGACAGATGCTTTGGAAAAGCGGGCATCGAGGGAATATTTTCTACCAGAGCTGTGGCATCATCATCGAGCTAGGCATCGGCTTTGTAGTGCTGTGCAAAATGCGTCAACGCGTGATTGGATGGTTCCGAAAATGTATAAGCTGAGGATCAAGGGCCTAAAGATCCAACTAAAGCATCATTAACGAACACTGCCCACACGAAGATAGAAACGATGACGAAAAAGAAACGTTCTACGCGCAGCTAGAGCAAGTGTATGATGGCTGCCCGCGGCGGGACGATAAAATTGTCATTAGCGACATGATCTCTCGAGCAGGACGGGAGGCAATGCACAGACCGGTAATAGAGCCGAACAGCCTGCAAGCCGCATCGAACGATGACGGTCAACAATGTGCGAACTTTGCAGCCTCCCCCTACAGCCTTAGTAGTCCAAGAACCTTCTTTTCCCGCAAAGACATCCACAAAGCCACATGGAGATCACCTGATCGATGAACAGAGAATCAAATCGACGATGTTCCAATCGACGGTAAATTCTTCTCCGATATCAACAACGCTCGCACCTACCGCAGAGTAAATATAGACTCACTCGGACCACTATCTAACTGCAGTATGTATGCGCTCAAAACATTCGACTGTGCACAACACACGTCCAATACGGACACCGCGACATAACATTGAGCTACTACGAGAAACCGGAGTTGCCCAGCAATACGTGCAGCAGCTGGAGGCAGCTCTACCAACGGAAGACCAGCTTGGCGCAGCTACTCTTGAAGATGACTGGAGAGATATTCGAAATTTTTAGGTTATCTAGGGGAAAATAAGCATTTTTTACATGACAATACACACCATAGTGTGCGTGCGGTTCACGTCACTAAGCTTAATTCTTCGAAGGAAAAAGCGCCAAATAGAAGAACGAGACCACGAAGCAATGGAGGCACTGTACCATGTTAACGACACACGCAAATTGTACGAGAAGTTGAAACAGCTCTCGCAAAGGCAACGTACCACAAGCTGATACTTGCAGAGACTTGGAAGGTAACCTTCTCTCTGATGAGTGTGCGATGGTAGCAGTTGAGGAGGTAATTTGTCGGTTAAAAACAACAAAGCTAGTGGTGTTGACCAACTCCCAAGTAAGCTATTAATATACGGTGATGGCACTGCACTAGCTAATTACCAAGATTTGGAAAAAAAAGAATATTCACCGGAGGACTGGATGTAAGATATCTTGTGTCCCATGTTTAAAAAGCGTGACGGGCTGGACTGCTGCAACTATCGCCGCCCACAAATTACTCTCCCAAATTATATGCCGCCGTCTGTCACCAATTGCATAGGAGTTCGTGAGGCGGGACGTCCGAAGAAACTGACGCGATTGGTCAAAGCAACGATTACAATCTTCAGAAAGTCCGTCCAACTTTTTGGCTTCGCCGACGATGTTGATATCGTAGTACGTAACTTTGACACGCTTGCGGAATCGTACATCCGACTTAGGGCTGATGGATTGGGCTGGTCATCAATGCGTTAAAGACAAAATACATAAGGGGAAGAGGCTCACGAGAAGACAATGTTGCCTCCCACCATGACAATGTGCCTGCCACAACGACAATGTGCCTCCCACCACGAGTTCAGATCGACGGTGATGAAATCGAGGTGGTAGATAAATTTGTGTATTTGGACTCATTAGTGACCGTCGATAATAACACTAGCAGAGAGATATAAAGGCGTATTATGGCTGGCAATCGTGCCTATTTTGGACTCCGAAAGGCATTATGATCGAACAAAGTTCGCCGAACTACAAAGTTGATCATCTATAAGACATTAGACCGGTAGTCCTCTACGGCCATGAAACATGGACATTGCTCGTGGAGGACCAACGCTCCCTTAGTGCCTTTGAAAGGAAAATGTTGCGTACTATCTACGGTATAGTGCAGAAGCCGGAAGTGGAGGAGGCGATTGAACCACGAATTGCTTCAATTGCTGGGAGCATCTCCCATCGTTAACACCGCAAATATCGATCGACTACGTAAGAATGTCGGACGACAGCCTAGTTAAAATGTTTCTTAATAACGATATGACTGGCACAAGAAGAAGAGGCGCGCAACGAGCAAGACCCTTCACAGACTGCGAGGCTGGCGAAGTGCAGCCATGGACTGAATAGAATGGGGACAACTTCTGTATACAGCAGAGGCTACCCCGGCCTTGCTCTGATTGGTAATGTAAGTAAGTACTCAAGATTGAAGATATTATAAGCCCATGGAATCACATTTAAAAACAAGTTAAATGCTGGTTATCAATATCTTTCTAGCAATAACAATTGGACCGATGGCAGAAGACACGTATTTGACTCACAATGTTCAGATTCATAACATAACATGACCAAAAACGCTTCGCATCAGACAATCACTAAATGCTTCATGTTATTCCAGACTAGCATTTAAACTATCAGTGAAATGGTTATCGGTTGTCGTTAAGGTGAAACGGGAGGGAGTCTTTTCAGCATATGAAGTATAGGTTAGGTTAATTTTCACTTCACGTTTTTGAGACTAAAAACCACGAACAAAACAAAACAAACAACGCTCAAATTGTTAACCAATGGATGCTCCAGTGGAGCAAACGATTGCTGAAAATTTCACGCCTGAAGTCCTAATAAAGGGTGTCCACAGTTAAATTGCATCACTTTAAACTCGTCCTCAAAAACAAGTCTCTCAACCGATTGTCATGAAATATTCAGGGAATAAAATACAACGTATAATCTTGGTTTAGGTATTTTTATTTAACTGTATTTCTTTGCCAAATCCAAAAGCCCGTACATTCTTCTTAATACCACGCATAAGATTTTGTACAACGCTTGAACCGAAATTTTTTTCCGCTTTCCACCATGACTTTAACATTTCCTGTTCTGTAGTGACAACTTTAGGATGCTTACGAAGTTCCTGCTTCATTATAGCCCAATATTTTTCAATTGGCCGCAACTCTGGAGAGTTTGGGGGATTAAGATCCTTCGGCACGAAATTGACACCATTCGTCTTGTACCACTCCAGAACATCCTTGGAGTAGTGTCAAGAGGCTAGGTCCGGCCAAACAATTGTCGGAACGTTGTGTGTTTTGAGAAACGGAAGCAGTCGTTTTTTCAGGCATTCATTCATGTATACTTGACCATTTACAGTTGAAGTTGTCACGAAAGGCTTGCTCCGTTTACCACACGAACAAATCCCCTGCCAAATCATGAATTTCTAGGGGAACTTGACACTTGCTGTTCCCTGAGAGACTCTGGAACATCGAACTTGTCTTTCGCAGTCACATACTGGTTGCCAGGAATTAGTTTAAAGTCCGCTTTTACGTGTGTTTCATCGTCCATGATGCAGCAGTGTAGTTTCGTCAACATTTGTGTGTACAGCTTACGCGCACGTGTTTTAGCTGTCCTATTCTGTTTTTAATTGCGGTTTGGAGCTTTCTGAACTTTGAATGAACGGAGCCCGGCTCGTTTCTCGGCTTTCTGCACGAAACTTTTGGTCAAGTGCAGCTTTTTCGTGACATCCCGAACGGAACAGTTGAGTTTGCGTTTAAAGGCAGTAACCAATCACTTGTGATCCTTCACACAGTACGCATCACTTTTTCTACCGCTCACCTTCTTTCGATCGACAGTTAAACGTTCCCGAAACTGGTGAATTTTCAACATCTTTCCGATGGCTCGGTGCGAAAAGAGTGGGTTGTCGAGGTGCGTGTGCAAAATGTTCTCGCACACTTGCTGTTCCTTCGACTCCATTTTCGAAACTACGCCACATTTCACAATGAAACTCACGCAGTGTAAATAATACACGCTGAGGGGCATTTCGTTGAAATCAACCCAAAGGGCGAAATGTTACAGCTTATTAAAAGTGATGCAATTTAACTGTGGACACCCTTTAGTATTTGAAGTTTGTGCTCAGAAAACCTCGAAGTGACAGTGACTTGATCCCATATGTCCTTAAAATGCAACGCTCCGAGCGGCAGGAATATATATTTATTTATTTTTGGCTCAGCGCATCGGTCCCAAACTAATTGAATCACCTCTCAACACGAAAGCCCTCAATTATTCTGTCAAAATAACACAGCAAATCAATACTGTTTCCTTCTGTTGATAAAACACAATGTCAATTGTTGAGGATCGTAAAAAAAATGGATAATATCTTATCTAGTACTACCTTTCAGTTCAGTCTCCAACAACCATCGTCGTGCATGTATTCGTTCGTTCGTTATTTATTCCAAAATTCACAGGATCTAAATTATCTTTATCGTATTTTTCTCATCCTTTTCTGACCGTTCCCACACACATACACATACGCAACTAAAAAAAAATCAACCGAAATTATGGGTAAAATTTGACACCGTACTTTGGGACTCCGCGAAATTTCGAATCCATCATCATTCATGGAAATTGTTTGAATTTCGGCTTCGTCAGGCGCCCCTATCAACAAGGTGAAACTGGCCAACCACAGGCGGCAGGCGATGCAGGACACCCAGGAAACGTCACTCTCAACCGTAAGCAAACCGATCCGTACTTGTTTTTGTTGTTTTTGCTATGATTGTTGTTGTACCAGTTCCATCATCCATCCGACAAACACCACATTGCTTGAGCGCACCGCTTCGGTACTAGAGGAATGCACTCCTGCGACCCTTAGTGATAACATTAGCATTAGCACGAAAAGCATTAATTTTGTATGTTCCACTAGCAATAGTAGTTTACGGTGCGACGGTAAACGTCGGTACTATTTCGGGTCGGTGCCTGTACATAGTGCTTTCGACGGAGACTTCAAACGGTCAACGCAGGGCGCTAGTGGTAGAGGGACCGGTAACAAAAAATGGATCAGGTTGGGTGCATTCTTGCGGCGGACTATCCCCTGGGGTAGCAGGGATGCCTACAATCCGGCCAATAACAGTACAGTTTACTCCAATCCGGAATACTGCCTGGGGGCAACGCTGCAGCTTTAATTGGATGTTCATACGTAGCGAGTAGTTTTAGCACCATTTTTTTGTTCCATTATGGTAATCATTTTCATTTATAGTAGCTCCTTGTTTAACCACGGTTTGCATGAATGGTTGTCATTTCCTATTATTCCTTTTTGCATTTAAAATTCGTCATTTTCTTTTCTTCTTCAGTAAACTTAATTTCAATATTCTAACAGCTTCTTACTGGCTTTTGACATTTATATGGCATATTTATTCACACTGTTTGAATTCTTTTTTCACCAATTACACCAAAAGAAAAATATTGCGTAGCATCTCAACTATCAAATGGTGATAGGTGTCCGGAAAATCTACTCGGTTATTAACAAAGCATTCTTCAACTCCTTCCAGCTAAACTCCAGCTGAACTTGCTTTTCTGTACAAAGAACTCTTAGAATCACACGCCAATCACCTTGTACGAAATCGCGAGTCGAAACAGCACTCGCCAAAAATTTACACCTGACAAGCTACTTAGTCTGTACTGTAATGGGAATCTTGTTGCACTGCCAGCACAATATTATCAAACACCGTGCAATCATTGCAACTTATAGTACCTGATTCTCGAAACCAAAGCAAAATATAACGAATCGAAAATGGTCTTAGCAAAACACAACGCCCTTGCCTCCACCATTAGTATGAGTTTTTTTTTGTATTTCGGATTTCGTATTGTTCTGTTCTTTTCTTTTTTTTACAGCGCTGGGATGAAAGAATCTTTATGTTTGACCAAGTCGAAGCCGATGTCCATGGTTAATAAGTATACTCCGTGTAGTCTCTCTGTTGTAGATAAGCGCAATACCAAAAACGCAAAAGCCGCCTCCCTCACAGAGTCTATCTGTCTATAGTAGTGAAATGTTAGATCCAAAACTGTAAAGTAATCCATATGTTAAGTGTATGTAATATTCACACAAGACAGCTCAGCTTTCCAATGTGATAATGGGTTCCGTGGACTTCCTCGGACCTATCCAGCTTACCCAGTGGCTTATTGCAATCTTCCATGAAGAGATCGTGAATGTAGTTTCCTACTTGTGAGTGTAGTATGTCTTCCACGTGCTTATGTGTAATCGTAGATCCGAACTAGGATGACCAAAGCGATCAGGAACGAACGATAGTAGAATAAGTGCGGTAACGAAAAGACTTGACACACTAATTGGCAATGTATACCTATTCGATCGGCACAAAAGCAAAGGTTGGTACGAGAACATTTATGTCCTACTAGGTAATCGGTAGTTTGTAGTAAGATTGAAAATCGTAATGGTTAATCAGCTATATTACTAATAGAAAGCACTAGTCAATAATCGCAGTCATTGCAGTCGTTCGACAAGATTCGTTCAAATTTTGTTAACATTTTGTTTGCAGGGAAATTCAATTTAAACCTCAAACAGAATGTTTTAAACTAGAGAGAATGTTGTGGGTAGGTAGAAGACTGCATGTAAATACTGTAAATACAACGTCTTTATAGAATTAGATACTTAGAATAGATGATAGGAAACCGATTTTTTTTTAATACAAGGCATACTACTTTGCGCTTTTGAACACGATCTTATTTTTTATGCGAATATTTTTTTAACGATGGCAACCGATGGATCCATTTAACCGTGTTGGCAAAGGCACCATAATACGGGTTGAATTCTCAGTCCGGCCGCGGGGATGTTTCGGGTTTCCTGGATTTTTCTGTGCATATAATATATAATCGAGCTTGCCCCACAGTATAAAAACTGATGCATTGGTGTTGGCATTGAAAGTTCTCAATTTATAACTGCGGAAGTGTACCTCAAACACTTTCTTACTTGCTGGCAATCTTGTCTCGAAGAAAATGTTTCCTACGTCGATAGTGGATAGTGAATTCCGATGGGATCCTTTCCCTCTAGACTAACGACTAAGATTCGGGTCATTGTGTGTTTGCTTCAAAATACTGCTTTATAAATGCCCTCCGCTCAATTTCAACTGCTTCTATTGAATTTCACAACCTGCCGTATTCTAACGGACCTATCAATACTTTCTCTTCACATCTTTGGTTCTAGCAGAAATTGCTGTCCAGTACTAGGATCTCATGATGATGGGAAGATATTTCCAATTTCAATACGTAACACTGACTAATTAAATAACATAAAGAGAGGCAACGACCTCTAAAACTCTTTTAAAGGAAACTTTTTTTTAGGGAAATAAAAAAAAATGGGGAGAAAAAAAAGGGAAAGAAAAAAAAATTTTTTGGGGAAAGAAAAAAAAAAAAAAAAAAGAAAAAAAAAAAAAAAAATAAAAAAAAAAAAAAAAATGGGGGGGGTGGGGGGGTGGTGGCGGGGGGGGAAGTGTAAGGAGTGTATCGAAAAGTAGTTATAAACATTCGATGCGTTATTACGCATAAACTACTGTATATATTTTTAGCGTGTAAGCGCCATTTGCTTTGTTTACATGTCAAAAATGATTATTCGGTTCATTCATTTCCGTTGATAAAGTTGTATTCAAAATGTTGCGAATTGAATTTGAGACTAAAAAGAAAATTCTGCACACTTGGTGCACCGAAAAGGGTGTTACTTACAACCAGATTGCGAAAAGAGTAAATGTTCACCCGGCAAGTGTAAAACGCATCATCGAAAAGTTTGGTAAGGAGTGCTCCCTCAAGGATTTACCAAGAAGTGGCCGGAAACCCGGCTCCAGCAACCCCGATTTGGACCAAAAAGTTGTGGATTATATTCAACGGAACAAATCTGCCTCTACTCGCGATCTAGCCAAGAAGTTCAGGACCAGCATCGGAATGATTCAACGAATCAAGCGCAGGAATGACTTGAAGACGTACAAAAAGCAGAAAGTGCCCAAACAAACTCCGGAACAAAAGTCTCGTGCCAAAACCAGGGCTCGAAAGCTGTACAGCTGCATTTTGGACAATGTCGACCAGTGCATTTTGATGGATGACGAAACATACGTTAAAGAAGATTCAAGAACGCTACCGGGGCCGCAGTTTTATACTAAATCTGTTGGGGAACGTGTGCCAACCGCAGATATGACTGTTGCGATGGAGAAATTCGGTCAGAAGGTGCTCATTTGGCAAGCTATTTGCACATGTGGCTTGCGTTCTTCAATTTTCTATACAAAAGGAACTATAAATGCTGAGATTTATCAAAAGGAATGTTTGAAGAACAGGTTGCTACCATTGTATAGAAAGCACCAGTCCCCTCCTCTCTTCTGGCCAGATTTGGCATCGGCACATTACGCCAAATCCACTCTACAGTGGCTGACGGAGAATAACATCAAGTTCGTAGAAAAAGACATCAACCCACCAAACTGTCCCCAGTTGCGACCGATCGAACGCTATTGGGCAATAGTCAAGCGTATATTTAAGAAGGATGGTACAGTGTCCCAAAACATGACCGATTTTAAGAAAAATTGGGCAGCGGCATCCAGGAAGTGCACAAAGGTCACTGTGCAGAATTTGATGGCAGGTGTCAAATCAAAGGTACGGGCATTCTACAGAAATGAACATGATGACTAGTTTTTCCGTTTGGATCTTTTGTAAACATGTTAAGCTATAATAAACTGAAATAGTATGTTAATTTTAACCATGTTTTCATGCCTATTTTATTATTTGGAAGTTTATAACTACTTTTCGATACACTCCTTACTAACGCACAACGAACAATAGAATAACTTTTTGCTTCGAGAAAACTGCTTTGGAAGACTCTCAGAGCACAAAAAAAACACACAAAAAGACAAAAAAAAAAAAAAAAAAATTCCGGATGCCTTTTTTGATTTGTAAAACAAACACCTAACAAAAAAAAAAAAAAAAAAAAAATGAGAAAAAAAAAAAAAGAATTTAAAATTTCTCAAGCTGTGCCCTTGTGGTCTTTTGTGTAGCGTCTTCTTGGGGGGGGCGTTTCCGGGGGGGGGGGGGAAAAAAAATTAATAATAATGGAAATATCATCAAAAACCTGGCGGAGGTTTCTTCTCTATTCAGAGTCCCGCCAGTAAACCTTCATAAAAAAAAAAGATTTTTAATATGTAACTTATCTTTAGTACACCTTTTTGAAGACTCTCAAATCAATTCGACAAATGAATAAAACATCAGAAAAAATTGTTGGATGTTGTTGGCGATCAAGTAACCCACGATCCATGAGAGTGATCAAGCTCTCTGCATAGCAATCTAAGTTTGTTAGAATAAATAAATGTTCATTCCACTACTATCATTCAACCCAACAAGACGTACTTCGCTATAGGTTATGGGCCTCTTGTAAAGGTCATGATCAGAAAATAATTTTCACAGAATATTCTCGAAGCAGTTAGAAAACTTTTTCAAGAACGAAAATGTTCCCTGGCGCTGGAAGTAACGGATCAGGAGACACTGAAACCGGTACGGCGACAACTAGATCAAGAGCTGGAGGTTCTGGTTCAGGAACGGTTCGTGCGGCCGGCGGAAGCAGTGTGGCTCTGGCGATCGAGAAGCTAAAAGGCCGGGAGAACTACGTGTCATGGGCGTTCGTCATGAAGATGACGTTGATCCGGGAAAATTCCTGGTGCGCTGTGATGCCAAAGGAAGGAGAAGTCGTGGATGAGGACGTCCAAATGAAGGCACTATCAACGATCTGCCTAAGCCTCGAGAAGATGAACTACAGCCTAGTGATGGATACGAAACCCGGAAGAAGCCTGGAACAAACTCAAGACTGCTTTTCAAGATGAGGGGATTTATCGTCGAATCGGCTTGCTACAGCGGCTGACTTTGATCCGACTTGAAAATTGCCCGGATTGAATTTTCAAGCGAAGCAGGAGGTCTGGTATCAGGTCGGTACGACAAACAAGATTTGCATGACGGGCCAAGGTCAAGGGCGTCGTTAACCTGGATTGTCTAGAAGGAGCGGTGGACGTGCCGGAGGAGGCGTGGTCAGGAAAGATACCCTACGTCGGTCACCTGAAGATTTTTGAATCCCTGGCAATGGTGCACGTGCCGAAGCAGAAGAGGAAGAAGCTGGACCCAAAATCGATGAAATGTGTGTTCGTTGGTTATGCTGAGGACACGAAAGGCTACAGATTGTACAACCCGGAGAGCAACGAAATCGTCATCAGTCGTGACGTTAAGATCGTAAATGAGGGACGAAGCGGTGAGGTAACAACTGAGCGATCAAAGCCAGTGGAGTTCTTGGAGATCGTATTTTCGGATACGGCAATCGACGAAGCGTGTGGTGATTTGCCGGCTGCAGAACAACACGAAGGTTGGGGAGGTGACTGGCAGTCAACCAAATCCAAGACAAATTGACGATGAAGTGGCGGTAGCAACTGCCGAATCCATTGTAAACGTGAGCAGCAGTTCGGAAAGCATTTTTCAAGATGCGGACGAGGAAATCGCGCTCCCACCGCAACGTACAAGATTTTATTACCTACAGTACGTATACTGGCCAAAATGTTTCCCAACAGTCGATGACGAGCAGCAGACGAAATGCTGTGGCCCCAGAGGTCGAGAAAATGAGCGATCCAACCACGTACAACGAGGCGTTGAGTAGACCAGACCGAGAGCTGTGGATGATGGCTATGCAAGAGGAAATCACAGCACTGGAGACCAACGAGACGTGGACGCTTGAAGACTTGCCCGTAGGCGGGAAGGCGATCAAAACAAGTGGGTCTTCAAAACGAAACGTGGACTCGACGGAAAGATTGAGCGGTACAAGCCCCGCTTAGTCGTCAAGGGATGTTCACAACGGCCGGGCATCGACTACGACAAGGTTTATTCACCGGTGGTACTCCGGTACTCGACGCTAAGATTCCTGATGGCGCTGACGACGAAGTTCGACCTTGAGGTGGACCAAATGGACGCGGTAACGGCTTTCCTGCAAGGAAAGCTCAATGACGAAGTAATCTATATACAGCAGCTAGAAGGATTTGCGAAGGACAAGACGAAGGTATGCCAGCTTCAGGGGGCGCTGTACGGCCTGAAGCAATCCAGCCGTGTCTGGAATCATCAACTGGATGAGGCGTTACGCGAGTTCGGGCTGGAACATTCGAAGGTCGACCCCTGCCTATACTACAAGAGCGATGGAGGCAGAATGTTGTTCGTTACCATCTCTGTGGACGACTTTCTGATCTTCACAAACAATGCAAAACTGAAAAAAACAGTTAAAGAAGTTCTTGTGCACGCGGTTCCAGATAAAGGATCTGGGTCAAGCGAAGTTTTGCCTGGGACTTAAAATCAATAGAGACCGAGAGCGTGGTGAGTTGTCCCTCGACCAACAAAGCTACATCGAAGACGTCCTGGCCAGGTTCAACATGACGAGCAGTCATCCAGTATCAACACCGTTTGAAACCAGCGAGCGGCTGGATATATCAATGTCACCACAGAACTCGGAAGAAGCAGAGCAGATGTAGAACGTTCCGTACAAGGAAGCTGTCGGATATTTGCAGTACATCGCACAAGCAACGCGTCCCGATATATGCTACGCTGTAAATGCTGTAAGCTAATTCAGCAGCAATCCAGGACGGAAGCATTGGGAGGCGGTGAAGAGGATTTTCCGATCTTGTGCGACAACCAATCGGCCATATGCATCGCCAAAAACGGATCTTTCAACCCGAGGACCAAACACGTGGACATAAGTTACCATTTTGTCCACTACGCAATCGATAATGGGTCGGTTGTGGTGAACTACGTAAACACAAAAAATCAAGCTGCTGATGGATTCACCAAGCCACTAGTTCAAGCCGGAAACGTGAACCAGAAGCGGTTTCTAGGAATCGAGAATTAGGGAGGAGTGTTGACGATCATGAGAGTGATCAAGCTCTCTGCATAGCAACTTAAGATTGTTAGAATAAATAAATGTTCATTTCACTACTATCATTCAACCCAACAAGACGTACTTTGCTATAGATGTTTTTATAAACATTCTCCTTTGTTTTGTTGTTATGTCTATAGAATTCTCAAATCTGTATAGGTCTTTATTTATATAAGACTACAAGCTGAACCCGGTGCGAGCCTTGCTACGCTTGCAACTAAAAGAATGAAAATTTAATAGAACTGGCGCTTTTATGGTTTTTTTTTTCTTGAGGAATGAGTTTTGCTCAAATATTTTCGTTTGCTAATGTGCTTAATTTCTGCAAAATAAAACGTAGTTATGTGTGTGTTTTTAATCAAACCCTCGGATCGTTAGTTTCTACCATGATTTTTCTTTCTGTGTAGAAATATTTCATGGACAAAAAAATTATCTTCAAACTACGCCGTATCCTGTCAGTTTGAACGTAATTTTCTCTTGCATAACCTTAGATTAACTTTTTGTGCATAATGTAGCTTTGAGAGTAATTCAAGCAAGCCCCATTCTCGACTGACTAAGAAGGGGTTCAAACTTCTATCAGAACATGCTGCTTACTCGAGAAATACAAATTTACGGTTGTCACCTTCAATATCGCTTTCACTTCACTTACACATCACCTCACTTTTTTATGGTATCACCGTGATCAAAAATGAACTCCGTGAGGTGAAAGTGATAGTGAAGTGAAAATCGTAGTAGCCCTCAGAAAATCTACGGTTTGCGACACATTTCCCGGTGGCGTGATGCTGCCGTGGCAACCATAATAATACCGAGTTCATTCGAATCGTCACCTCGGATGAACTTTTTCATATTTTTTCACTTGGGTGACATTCGTTCGATTTGCTTGATTAGTTCTCGAGTTATGCAGAAACTCGTGTTTCATTTGTATGGGAGCCCCCTTTTCAGAGAGAGTGGAGGGGTCTCGAAGCACCATAAAAAAATCCTGCCTCCAAAAACCCCTAGATGCCAAATTTGGTTCCATTTGGTTGATTAGTTCTCGAGTTATGCATAAATTTGTGTTTCATTTATATGGGAGTCCCCCTTTTCAGAAGGGGAAAGAGTCTCGAACCAGCATAAGAACCTTCTCCTGCCCCAAAAATTCCCTTTCTCTCAGAGAGAGGAGGATTATCGAACCACCATGGAAACATGTTTTGACTCCAGAAAACCCCACATGCTGGATTTGGTTCCATTTACTTGATTAGTTCTTGAGTCATGCAGAAACTTCTGATTCATTTGTATGAGAGCCATCCCTTCCTGATAGGGAAGGGGTCCCAAACTACCATAGAAACATTTCTTGTCTTCTTATTCTTGAGTTATGCATAACTATGTGTTTCATTTGTATGGGAGCCCCCACTTATAGAGAGAGGAGGGGTCTCGAACCACCATAGAAACATTTTTTGTCTCCAGAAAACTCCAAATGCCAAATTTGGTTTCCTTTGCTTGATTAGTTCTCTAGTTATGCAGAAATTTGTGTTTCATTTGTATGGGAGCCCCCCTTTTCAGAGATGGGAGGAACTTCCCTACATACAAAATTTCCCGCCGATCGGTTTAGTAGTTTTCGAGTCTATAAGGTTCAGAAAGACAGACGGACAGACAGACACAGACATACTGACACAGACAAACAGAACAGACAGAAATTCATTTTTATCTACCAGAGATGCCACGAGTGATCATTTGAGGGCTTTGGGCAAAATATCGGAAAAAAAAGCATATATTTTTCCGAGGAAGACGGATGATGAGTGTAAAAAAAAGGAAAATGGAAAAAAAATTGAGGCATATTGTGTGAAAAAATTATGTTATTTTTTTGAAAAGTGTAAAAAAAAGCTGAAATTTTGTGGGTGGTGTAGTATATATTTGTTTTTTTGTTTGGTTGGTTTTATATTTTTTGTGTAAAAATCTTGTGGGGCACAGAGAACAGACATCCAGGCTCGAACATTTTTTCCCAATTTACTGTGTAAATTTTTAAAAGCAAACCGTTGGAAAATCAGCGCCGCCTAGTCTAGGTTTCACCAAACTAAAATTGACAGACTATCAAATCTCAAGGCGCGCATGTGGCGCCATCAACATACGATTCACCAAAACTAACGGAAATAAGCTGTAATTTTAAAATGGCAGTTACAGAAATTTACACACGGAGGGCACTCCAGCTGGGATGTCTGTTCTCTGTGACTTGTCTTAACACACACACGCTAACAGGGCGGAAAATTTGATGATTTAGAGGTGCACACAACTGTTTACGAATCGTAGCATTTTTTATCATCATCTATCCCATTAATCGAAAGTCAACACAATTAACAAGCTATTCGTGTCGAAAGTTAATCTCAAAAATGCAGCAAATCATAGTTACAGCACGAAATATACAAAACTGCGCAAAATTAGGCAATGCGCAAAATAAGGGGATTTTATTTGGTGAAATTAAATTTCGGTCTCTTAAAAGTTCTCAAATAAGTTCCAACCTGAGGGCAATCTAGTAATTGAAATTTCGGCAGACAGCTGGATCATTTTTTAGAATCACACTTCCAATATACACTACCAGTCAAAAGTACGGACTCTCTTCAAAAAGTATTGCAACACTCAGTTGAATATTGCATCACCTCGGAAAGTTTAGCATCACCTAAATACAGGTACATTAATGATACTATATCTCAAGACACTTAATATCAGCAAAGGTGCGGTCTTTAGCAAAGTTGTTCAGAAGGTCGAGAGCATTCGAAAAATTTACCGTTTGTTCTTCAATTCCACCGCTATGTGGCGCTAGTGAGCATGCAAAATTGAGTATTTTCAACTTGTTCTATCTCGTAATTCTGATAAGATAGAAAGTTCGCGTCTTGGGGAAAGTTGTTCAGAAGGTTAAGGGCATCCGGATAGTGAAGAGTTTGGCTTAGAATTCCACCGCTACGTGGCGCTAGTGAGCATGCAGCATTGAGCATCTTAAATTTGCTCTACCTCGTGATTCTGATAAGATCGTAATTCAATAATAAAAGAGAATGAAAAAAATAATCATTTTGATACGTTTAACCAAAGCACAGAGTAAAAAGCACAGTGCATTACTCTTTATCGCTGAAAAGTGTGGCTTTCTGTCTCTCGTGCTGCTACGAAATCTCTCACATGCTCGTCGTTGTGTGCGCTTTTCTGAAACAGGAGACGCACACTTGAAATTGAGTGAAGCACTTGTCTATTTTGCACTGCTCTGCGTATTTCGACAATCCCTGGTGCCTACAAACCGCTTGGAAGAAAATCTCGGACGATACATTGCCGAAATTCATTGAACGAATGCCGAGCATTTGTACGGCTGTTATAAAAGAAAACGGCGGGTATTGCGAGGAATTGAAAATGTAATTATATTATAATTACTACAAACATCAAATTTTTCTTCGGCACATTTTGCTACATAAAATATCTTAACTTTGAGCTTGATCTTTTCTTTTGATGTTTGAAATAAACAACTTCTGAAAAAAATTAAGTAAACTTTTTTTTATGCACTTACCTTCTATCTCATCAGAGTCACGAGATAGAACAATATGAAAATGCTCAATTTTGTGTGTTTTGCCGGGGTCCAACCCTCGCACTTTTCAGATGACTTTGACCTGCTGAACCACTTTGCTGAAGACAAGAACTTTTCATCTTATCAGAATCACGAGGTAGAACAAGTTGAAAACGCTCTTTTTCATGCTTACTAGCACCACGTACTGGTGGAGTTTCAAACCATACTTTCCACTTTTTGAATGCTCTGACCTTCTGAACAACTTTGCCGAAGACTAGAATTATCTATCTTATCAGAATCACGAGATAGAACAAGTTGAAAATGCTCAATTTCACATGCTTATTAGCGCCACCTAGCGATTTAATTCCGAATCAAACTGTCCACCTCGACCTGCTGGACAATTTTGCCGAAGACGAAAATTTTCCATGTTATCAGAATCACGGGGTAGATCAGGTAAAAAGGACGAAGAACGAAAAGGAAGGCAAGTTAAAAATGCATTTTTCGAAGCCCTAACCGACAGCCGAACAACACACATCAAATCACGAGATAGAACAAGGGCTCAATTTTGCATACTTACTAGCGCCATGTAGTGGTGGAATTCGGAAACAAACTGTCCACTTTTCGGATGCTCTTGACCTTCTGAACAATTTTGCCGAAGACTAGAATTATCTATCTTATCAGAATCACGAGATAGAACAAGTTGAAAATGCTCAATTTCACATGCTTATTAGCGCCACCTAGCGGTTTATTTCCGAATCAAACTGTCCACCTCGACCTGCTGGACAACTTTGCCGAAGACGAAAACTTTCCATGTTATCAGAATCACGGGGTAGATCAAGTTAAAAATGATGAATTTTCCATGATCACTAGCGCCACATAGCGGTGGAATTTCAAACAGAACGTTGCATTTTTCGAATGCCCTTGACCTTCTGAACAACTTTGCCGAAGACTATGACTATCTTATCAGATTCATGAGATAGAACAAGTTGAAAATGTTCAATTTCGTATGCTCCCTAGCGCCATGTAGCGGTGGAATTCCAAACCAAACTGTCCACCTTTCGAATGCCCTTGATCTTCTGAACAACATTGCCTAAGACTTGAACTTACTATCTTACCAGAATTACAAGATAAAACAAGTTTAAAATGTTCAATTTTGCATGCTCACTAGTGATCCTCCTTCCGGAAGCCCTTAATCTTCAGAACAACTTTGCTGAAAACCGCACCTCTGCAGATAATCTGAGTACCGAGCTATAGTATCATGGATGTACCTGTATTTAGGTGATGCTAAACTTTTTAGGGGGTGATGCAATATTCCACTGAGTGTTGCAATACTTTTCCAAGCGAGTCCGTACTTATGACTAGTAGTGTACATTATGTAAAAACAAGCATATATACCTTAGGAATTTTAAACAAGATTTTTCGTTTTTCTCTCTTTTGACTAATGCACTAAGTGACAAAAATTCAACCTATAAACTTTCAAAATGTGGCTATATTCCTAATCTCGACGTTATAAGAGAGAAGTGGAGGCGTACATAAAGCAGAATTAGACCGACCGTAACTTTCCATTTTATTGCTCTTCAAAGAGACAACTGTATTAAACAGTTCTTTTCAGGCTTCAATCAACTCAATAGTAAGCGAAATGTCGAATGCTTTGTTAATAATATGATCGCTTTATTCGTTATAGTATTTACACTTCTATATCACGCCAAAATAATCCCGGTACGAGGGCACCTTTCCCATCCCGCCAAGAAGTCTTCATCAGGCAGTACCTACCTAATAATGGCATGGCCAGTGATGCCCGTACTAGGCACTGATGAATTCTCCAGCGATTGTTTTCAACCAAACCAATATTAATTTTCGTCTTTCTCTTTTAAAATAAAACCGAAACCCTATCACCAGGCGTGATGTATCGCAGAAGACGTTCCAACGACGACGTCACCACCCGCAACACCAACCCTGAAATTGAGAACGATGATGATGACGAAGATGAAGATGAGAACTACCAAAGCCATCACTACTACCAGCCACAGCAACACTGGCAGCAGCAGCAGCAACAACAACAACAACGACGAGAGCAGCAGTCGGCTCTGGACCAAACACATCAACAACAGCAACAAGAAGAACAACCGTTCCACAGCACCAGTGGAACCTACGGGCAGCAGCAGCAGCAGCAATACCACCCCTACCAACACGACACGCGAGCACTCGTCCATTCGGAAGCGTATACAGAACAACTTACCGAACCTCTTCTGCAATCATCAACCAGTAAACGAAGCACCACGCACCGACCTGTAAACAACACCTCCCCATCAGGATCAGGTAAATCTGGCACCTCCAACAGCTCCTCCTCTCCGACCAGAAGGCAACAGCGGAGGAAAGGCCCTGCCGGGACAGCATCAGCAACAATCGACGACAGACATGTGATTCTCGATGACGAATCAGTAGTTAGTGCTGCGGCTGTCACCGCCGACGACGCTCACATCGACTAACGTGTGACAACAACAAACTAGCCGTTTTTTTAAAGTAGAGGCCATACGCAGGAGTTTAGAGTGAACAGAGACCAGTGAAACCTGTCTCATCCTACCAATCCGACTTGTTGACGCTGGTTCATCAACATTAATTCGAAAATTTTCCGAGATCTCTGTTTTCTTCGAAATACAATAGTGGTTAAACTGGTGCATGAGGGTGTGTGCGGTGTCAAGTAGCAGAAGAGAACCAACCTTATATTTGATAAGAGCGAGTGGAGCATATGAGCGAAACCAGGAAGAAGAAACGTTCATATATAAAATATATATTAACACCTAGGGACGGTAAATATTTTGTACCAAATAAACAATCATCTAAAATTTAGAACAAAATAACTGTTTTTTGGAGTTGAGGAAACAGTGGATGAAAGAGCGAAAAAAAGCGGGAAAATTTTCTTATGAGTAAATTTCGAACAGCGAACTGTTATGCGTTGAAGAAGATAGCCGAAACTGTAAAGGAATAGGGAAATTCCGGCTCGTTCTGATAGACGATCGGTAGTTGATATGTTTTGGATAGGGAAATTTAATAGGAAACGTTATGCCCGAACAGCAGAGAAGCGGTTATAAATTTAAACTGAACCATTGTACGGTAAATGTCTAGGGAATAATCAAATTGAAAAAAGGCTAGTTTTTAGTTTTATAAGGAGATATATGGCACCCGAACACAACACACATCAGTACACAATCACACACACATACGGTCTGTAATAGACGGAAGCTAAATGTTACTGCGCGCGGTAGGAGGTGCTCGTTCGGATTAAGAGAGATTCTAAACTGGAGACGCTTAAGCGGGACGGGTCTACCCGCGGAAAAGTTTGTTGTATCTACGGTGTGTTGAAACTGCTTGCTGAGTGCCGCATTCTTCCGTTACTATTTGCGTTGATTGGAGGGGTTAAGGCTTGATTGGAATGGTGGTAGCGATTAGGTAAATAATTTAAGGAAATTTGAACTGGTTGAGAGCACGGCAATATTTATGAGTGTCGCAAAGACAAGTGTAACCAAAGTTGATAGAAATGCATTAACTGCGTAATGGTGAACCAACGAATTCTATCAAATTTTCAGAGTATTTCTTCGTGTGAGCTTGAGACGTGGTTCACAAAAGCGCAAGCGAGGAGTATATTTAGCGAGTCGTATAAAAAGGCGCTTTATCGTTTGGTTGTCCAAAGGCAGCGGTTTTTATTATACTTATCTTTATTAGGGTGACGCTCAGCCACATGGACCAGGTCGTCACTGAATAAGCAGGGGTTTGAGCCACCTTAAACATGACCTATATGTCGTGACCTGATTGAGGTTTCCAGCCTCGATCAATCGTCTCAACATTAGACACTTACAACGCTGCAAAATCCGTCAGATAACTGAATCGGTTATGCACATACTTCGATTTATTTTGTACACGCTTCTACGTGAATTTGCTTCTTAATACGAGTTATAGGCACTTTCATGAAAAACAACGCTGGGATATGATGCGTTCTCAGAATGCATACAATCATGCTCCGACCGGGATTGTTTACTCGTATCCCAAACTGAGCCGTAGTTTGTTAGGAATTTCCCCAACTTGACGAGATGTTGAGAACGACATTACAGTTTGATTCATTAATTTCCGCAGTAATCTCGGAGTTCGACTGACTTCAATTCAGTTATTATTTCATTGGAAGTGTATGCTGGCTTCGTTTGTTTTTGGTACTTCCGTGTAAAATTGTTGAAGTCTATTCCGAGAGCCGAAGTGACGTTTGTCACTTGGTGAAATGAGAAAAGTTACTTGCAGTAACGTGACTCTCCATTTGATTTACCCAGAAGGGTCACGTCACTGCAGGTGACTTTTCTCACTTCACCAAGTGACAAACGTCACGTCGACTCTCGGAATAACCCTCGTTGCCTCCAGATTTACAACTCCTGTATTTGGTCAAACGCAGCCATGATCAAAATCAGTGAATTAATTTATATCTCTATGCGAACAACAGAGGCAATTCAAATCTCAGCCAGTACCTATCGTTCTGAAGTTGTTCCAATTTTCCTGATATCTGTCATAATATAAATGCTCAAACATTCAAACAATGTCAATCAAATGGTGTACCCGCATTCTTAGATGAATTTCAACTGAAGTTCAAGGTTCACGAGTTCCTATGATCAATAAGGCAACACATGCACATCGCTTGTCAATCAGTCTTTTTGTGTTGGTTGGAATCCCACTGAAGTACAGGAGATAACATAGCTCATTGTGGAGATCCACCATTGATTGGTTGCCTCCGTTTAGTTTGCCAGCTACAAGCCTCGCTCAGTTCTAGTTTCCTTCACTACCCACAATCCAATAGAACCGTCCGGCCCAATCAAACGACAAGCTCTTTACAAAAAAAAGTTACTCGTTTTGCCTGATTGATGTTACTACTGTTAACTCATCTTCGATCCTCGATGGTCGACCTCGTTTGTCCGCGAGTGTGTACGTGTAGGTATGTGTATGTGCGACTTTGCGGATCACAGATCGAATAATCTGCTGATCTTCTGAGAGCGATGAACGATATAAGTGTGTATGAATGCGTTTGGTGCGTGCGCGAAGGTGGCGGAAATCGTGAAAAGAAACCGAACAATTTCTAATTTGCTGTCCAGATAAAATATCCCAAAACAAGGCAAAGATGACAGGCTTTCCGCGTCCGACCAAACTAAGCAACCTATTAGGTATAAGTTAAAACAATAGATAGTTCTAAATTATCAAGGCATGTGTAGATCAGCAAAGATCGAGGGATGGAAAACAAACTCTGTGACTTTTAGTAACTCAGCTATTTAGTACGACATAAATCAATAGTTTCCTCTGCGTTGCCTTTCTGATATTCATCCCTCGAAATAAACTATTGCAAGTTGAGTATTTATGTAAACTATATTTGTTCTGCTGTCGTACACATGATCCTTAGTTTAAGACAAAGAAAATATATTTTCGCTCACACAATCCGGTCCATTAGGTTTCTCATTGATAGTCTTTTTTTTTTTAAATCTAAAACACAGAAACGACGGCTGTAGGCTATAAATACTGTAAACCTAAATCTATATGTTATTTAGCTATTTTCCTACACGGGAAAAGTTGGCTTGCTACGTGATTCCATTAATCGAAAGTATTTTTAGACCATAGGGGATTGTATCTTTTAACTGTTTGGTAGATTTTTTTTTAAATTATTTAACTCAACCTTATCAACCAGAGTGCAGTAGAGACAGAAACATTTAAGTTCCGAACTAAATCTACAGAACAACCGAACATTCGTTGCCTCTAATAATACGTAGCTAAGAAATTTTGCAGGATGAAAACATCTGTACTATAAATTGATGATTTCTCAAATTGTTGTTTGATTTCGTGTTGTTTTATTTAGAAAAGAAATGAAAATGAAACGAATTGTTGCTGTACTTTTCGATATGGAAAATAAATGAACTGAATAGAAATGGTTAAACTTTTTTCGTTTTATTTAATTTCCCTTTGGTTTTTTTTTCCAACGTACCCTCATATATATAATCTGTTGAAGCCTGAAATGTTTGTTAGGAGAAAGGTAAAATGTAATGTTGCTTAAATCCGGTTCAGATGAATGCTAATAGATGTTAAGAGAATAGTCAAAGCGGAAGAAGGAAGCTGAGTGTAAATATGCATTGTTGAAGGCTTTGTTAGGAAACCAATTTTCCCCGACTTATGTTGTCGAGTTTTGCTATTTTCCTTGCTTTCAATTGGAAAATCAATCTATGGAAATCTTATGAACTCTGGTACTAATCAAAAACCGAGCTTCTGAAAAAAAAACTTTTCACGCAAGTTGTAATAAAGAGAAGAAAAAAACAACCATTGATTTTCGATGTGAGTAGAAACTGCGCCGAATGTGAATAATAGACCTACAACACTAGTTTAAATTGACGAAAAAACAAAAAAATCACACCATCGATTGATGATAGTCAAACACAACTTCTGAACAAAGTGAAAAGGAACAAAAAAAAAAAACAACAACTACTATGTCTTGTAAAATGTTGTACTATATCACTCAAATAAAGTGTTGTTTTTGTAATAAAATAGTAAACCATGCGCCTTATTGTTCTATTATGTCTAGACAGCTCACGATTAGTTTTTTTTTTCGTCAGATTTGTTTTGCTCCTCAGATCGGTTATTGCGGTGTAAGATTTCATGTTTATCATGAAACCGAATTTATTGAATTTTGTTGGGTTGGGATACTTATTTCAGCGGGCGACATGTTGCAGACAATTTTTTTCCATGGTGGTGCTTTGATTGATTCATGTGTGTATATTGTTGGAGGATGCAAAACTGTCTAATGTTACAAAAAATCATGTTCGTAAAAATGCCACTTCGATTTGTGCCAAGTTAAATTGGACGCATATGCTCATACTGGAACCACTAGTAGTGGTAAAATATGTGTGCATAAAGACTGTCCCAGGAAGTAGTATTATATTTTGGGAATTCTATACAAAATAGTCAAAAGGTCGAAAGTAACATTTGTCAACAATGACTTCTAGCGTATTTTTCTGGGATCTGTTTGCTTCCACAAACGAAATAGCACCAGAAACAGATACAGGGAGTTATTACCTTCCCGTCGGTAGTGGATATCGATGTTAGCAACCTGGCATTACCAGGAAATTTACGTTTTGAGTCATTGTTTACAATTGTTTCTTTCGACCTTTTGACAATTTTGTCTAGAATTAGTCGTTCATTTAGTACTTGCATATCATTTGAAAAGGGCCTATCTCCTTGATCGATTCTCTCCATCGACTTTCTCTTCTATTCACTATTCTCAAGTGACATTGTTTGGGTTCTGTCACCTCAGGCGACTTCAACCAATCATGGAGTAGCAAATCACGGCCGGTCAATATGCTCATGCTCATGCTCAAAAGAATCGATCGTCGTTGGAACGTTGCGTTTCTACTAATTCCTCTTATTGTCGTCAAGTAGGCGTTGGTTATGATCCGTTGGTAGTATGGACAGTTTCGTGATTGAACGCCCGTAGACCGTTCCTTCTCTCAAAACGTCCACAGCTCGAACCAGATTATCGTCCAATTCTTTTTCCGAGCTTGTAGATTCATCAAAGTTTGGCGACTCTCCAGAAGTGCTCGCGCATGAGCTAACAATCCTGCCAGCGTGACAGTCGATTGATTTTTACTTCGTGCTTTGATGCCTTTGATGGTATCGCGTTCATTGGACGAATGGGCTGGTGTTTCAGGATTGGTTTGGTCTTCAGAAGTGGGCGAGAATTCAACACTGCTTGTATCTCCTGCAACACGGTACTCAATTCCTCAAAACTAAGTGTTGAATTTGCTACTATTCGTTTAAGGTGCGTCTTCGTCTATTTTACGTCTCAATCACCTTGATCTGGTAATACGTGATGATGCGGTCGACTTCGGGTTCTCGGTGGAATAGCTCATACAGTTCATGCAATTCGTTCTCGGCATTTCTGATAGCACTCCGTATTGACCAATGAATCGTCGAAGCGCTGCGATGAAAGCGTTGGTCGCCAGGTCAGACACCAACTCCAGATGGATGGCCTTTGTTGACAGACACAAAAAAACTGCGATGTATGCCTTGATCTGCTTCGGTCGGTAGAATTCCTGCTTCACAACAATGGGTCCGACCTAATCGACGCCAGTGACAATGAATGGTGACGAAGGAGTTACACATTGGTCACCATTAGCTGCTTAACATCGGCTGTATGCGTTCGGACCTGGTGACCTTTCGTATTGTTGACCTGACATTCGTGAGCCCGAACCGTTGTCGCATTGTCGCTAACAAGCCGCTAGGTCCAACATGAAGCTGATCGATGTGCATCGTCCGTATCATCCACACTATTACTGGGCTCGTGTGCGGCAAGATTGAGCTGAAGCTTCGATTCGTCAGGTAGACGCGAATGGACAATTACCGAATGGCCCACCCACAACCAGGACGTTGTCGACATATATCGGGTTGAACGGTCCGATTCGCTTGCATGGTACGTTTGATCGAAGACGCAGGATCTCGTCACCCAGATCGACGTGTTGCACAACCCGAACAATCACCAACAGCGATTGGCGAAGCTCATTGCCCAACAAACAAACAAAAGCAGTAAATAAGCATACATGCTTTATTAAAGCTGGAGTACGACTTTCGTAGCTGAATAAAACATCTGGCTGAAATATAAGCTGAATAAACATGTTCTCAATTGAAATATTAACATTTATTCAAGTGTTTCATTTTGTTAGAATAACATGCTTAGTAAAAGCTATTTTAGTATTTATATGTAACACAATTTACACAGTTCAACAAAGAGATGAATAACAGTTTATAAATCCGTTTAAACATCGTTTATATAGCCTAGCTAATAAAACCTGATATTGAATTGAATAATAGCTGTAATGTACATCAGCCTTTTAACTAGCATTGCCAATTAAGGCTTATATCTAGTTGAATTATAGCTGTGGTTTAAACCAATAGTCAGCAAAATAAACTACAAATAAAATAAAAGTCGTTTAAATGCCGTAGTAAATCCTCCGAAGTGTTCGTAATTTTGGTTGATCAATATTTCTTCTTCAACTTCAAGCTATGCTGGATAAATGATATATATATATTCATTGAATTCAGTTAATTCCTATGTTTTCGTTTATGAGTTGTTCATTTTTGGTGCCGGTGAAAAAGTATTGACCTGTTTTCAAGAGTTGAAATTATAGTCAACTGCTTGGAGCAAATAGCTCACTGGTTACTCTTAACATCGCCCATCCGAATAGAAAACAGCGCAGTGTTAACAAATAACATCAGAAAACATTGTCATATCTTTTTATCGTCTCTTGTTCAACATGCCCTTTTCAGCAATGCACTTAGTAAAACCGAACATCCAATATCAAAGCTTGTGCTACATGGGATAGCGCAGTTGGTATGTCACGTAGTTGAGGATACGAAGGTTGATGGTTCAAATCTAGCTATTAAATGTTAACAAATAAATGTTACATAATGTTTCTGTTAATGTACATGTATAATAATATCAAATTAAATATGCATAGCATTAAATGTTTATATTGTATGGAAAATCGTACAAAAAAAAAAGAAAGTTTTACGAGAGTTTAAAAAAGTTGAAGAAAAGTTCTATAAAAAAAACAACACAGCTTTTTTAGTATACTTAATGATGTTGGAGAAAAATTTCATCATGACTTTTAATTAACATGGAGAGAATATATTATTCTTAAAAAAAAACTCGCTTAGCTCAACAAAGGTCACTTTGAATTTCGGAATTACCCTCAAGTTCTGTGCAGCACTTAAATAGCAGTTATTCAATTATCAGCTGAACTCCATTGCTGCAAAGTTGCTTCTTAAGCATATGCAATTGGCAGTGTCCAAAAATACTTGGGGACAGCTTATTAACTTCTCCAAATTTGTTTGAATAATGCCTGAACAAAAGTTGTGATCGAGAATAGTTCAGAGATTATTCAACACGCTGCTGAATTGAATCGTCATAATGATGTTTATTTAATGAGTGATTGTTTGTTGGGTAAGGCGGAACACTTGACTAAAGTTATCTCAACATGCGATCTGTAGAGAAGTTTTTCGTCAAATAACAGTTGTGCAATTCCAAGCATTTGTTGAAGATAGTGGTAGGACCGTTGTCCCCGTTTCCTCTTTCTTACGATCCGAAAATATTCTCTGATTAATTTATTCATCAAATGGATAATTTAATTGCCCTTTATTTTCTAATCTTCTTTTACCCCCACAGTGGGCCTGGCCGTTGTAAAATATTTGTCATATCACAAATGTATCACAAATATTTATATTGCTAATAAAAATACTATCTATAGTATTTTCCAGGATGCTTCTTATTACTGGCTGTGTAAGTCTTAAAATAGAATAACGGTAGTGCAGTTCCAAGCATTTGTTGAAGATAGCACTCAATAATGCGTCGGCTTTGTTGTTAAGCTTTTTTTAAGATTAAGTTGATAACCCCATCAAACCGGGGAGCTTTCATGTTTTTGGTATACTTCAACGCTTAGCAAATTTGTTCAGCCGTAATCCCCTCCTCTAGAGGCATGACACAAGAGGAGGCCTCTAATTTGCGAACGCAACCCGATCTCCGAGTGAACTTTGGATTTCCGAGCAAACTTGATGAAGCGATATAATCACCGAACGCATTTGCTTTCTCGAGTGGGGTGATGAGAAGCCAATTCGCAAACTTTAGTGGAGGAAGAGGTTTGGGATGGGTCTTCAGCACATTGGCTATGAGAACTAAAAATGGGGTGTAGGAATCCTGCTATTGATTCCTACACCCAAGTTTTCTTCCTCATATTGCTTACAGAATGGTTTCAATCCGAAACAAAAGTTTTATGAAAGTTTTTCAAAACTTACCCTTTATAGGAAATCGTCTAACGCACGCCTGTTCAGCCACGCTTATGGCTCGGTGGATGTTCTCTACGGTGTCAAGCGGCGGGTTTTCAACGACGTTTCTTGCCAGTTGACGTGGTGGCAATCTTTTCGCATGCATCTTTCACACCGACTTCAGCCATCACTGGTTGGTGGTCGGATCTGAGATCGTCGTTCACCAACGGCTTCGATAATTCGTTGTTCGACAGGAAAAGTCAGGCATGGAAGGATTTCTCGCCAGAGAGATGAAGGTCGGAATATCCAGAAACTGGCTTCGTCAAGCTTCGTGGCAGGGGTTTAAATCTCCTCTAAAGACGAAACGGGAGCTAGTCCGAGTGATGGCAGTCCGATCGTTCTTGAACATGATTGCTAATGTGTTGCTGCCGGATTACTGCCGAGGACAGTAGGCAGCGATGAACTGGATGCTTCCGGTCGTCGTTTCCACATGCACACTAACAGCCTCGATGACAGAAGTGCGGATATGAGGCAGAATGTTATACTTGACTCCATTCTGCACAATAACCGCAACACCAATCCCCTGGAGTTGGTTCGATCAAGCCTTATGATGTTGTGGTCTGGCAACCAGAAGCTGTCGCTGGACTTTAGGTGGGTTTCAGTAACTAGCCCACGTCGATACTGTGCTTGCAGATGAAATCGGCAAGCTCAATCTTTTTTCATGGGATAAAGCAAACGTTCCAGGTGATGATAGTAAGCACTTTAGTCACCATACTGAATGATAAACATACCAAGCACCTGGATCTGCTCGGGCTTGCTGCACTGGTGAAGCGCACTGGTCATGTTGACGAATATCTTCATCGATTTGTCCGCAAAGAACAAATCGGGGTTGTTATTTTGCGATGATTATCTCCGGAATCCAGGGGAGGGGGTTGGAGGTCCTGGTTCAGTAGAAGTACTTCTGGTTTCTTGAGGGGGAGCCGTTGGTACCCATGAATTTGGTCGTAGTGTCGGAAAATCTTCCGGTCTGAGCCTTGTCCTTCTTCTTACGTCCCAGTTGATTGGCGGTCGAAGCTTGTTTGCGGATACGCTTAAAATCTTCTCTTTTTGTGCAGTGACGATCGAAACCCTGATGAGCACCACCACAGTTGGCACACTTGAACGCCTCGACTTCTTCCAAAGTTGGATGTTTCGTGGTATTGGCTACAGTTACCGCAGCGCGGCTTGATGTTGCAGTTAAGGATACCGTGTCCAAAACAGATGCACCGTTGTCACTGCGTCACGTCACGATAGCCGCCACGGTATGGCTCCCAGATGATGTGAAGAAGGGGGCGGATTGCTTGCAGTGAATTCAGAGTCACCATACCCTTCTTGAAGTGTATCAGGAAAAGAGAGTTCGGGTACGTCTTCACTTTTTCTCTCCTTGTAATGCGGAAGACAGCGGTTGAGACCAGCTTGTACCGGTCCTTAACGTCTGGTTCGATTGGGATCGCAGTTGGGTTAGCCTTTTATGACAACCTTGAACGGTTTCTCACCAGGGTTATCGTGCGTGAAGAACTTCATATTGGAATCCATCAGGAATTCGGCTACCAAATGATATTCCGCCTTCGCGCGGAGCATCACCTTGATTCCAATGCGACATATCTTGTACTCCGTTGCCCAAAGATGATAGATTGCCTACCAGCTTATCGAAAGGCACGTACTTAATTACCAGTGGAGGCAGTTTTATTTTTACCGCACTCGGACCGGCAGCATTCAAGTCTTCTGCCGAGGCACCGAAATCACCGACCTCACTGATGTTCATCGCAGCAGCTGCGCTTTTTGAGATGCATATACTCGCACCATCAGACGGTCTATGCTTCTTCTTGTTGTTACCCTCGGCAACGGGGTCCTGCTTCGCACACGATATACGGTACGACTATACGGATTTTGACGTAGATTACGTTTTGTTTTCGGGGCCTCCCTTAGCTCAGTCGGCAAAGGTGCAGCTACAAAGCAGCACCATGCTGGAGGTGGCTGAATCCGATTCCCGGTCTGGTCTAGGCATTTTTCGTTGAGGAAAATTTCTCGAGTCCCTGGGCATAGGGTATGATTGTATTTGCCACACAACCATACTAATGAAAAATGGTACCTGACATCGAAAGCTCCCAATTAATAACTATACACAGAAAAAAAAAATGAAAATTAATAATCACGTAATTTGAACCTTCACTGAAAATATGTCGACACAATTTATAGCTGACCGCATTTTTGAATTCACTTCACTGAAATTTATAACATAGTTAAGATAGTATTCCAGTTTAATTCACAATTGTAGTTGATAGCATATAAAAATCCGCCTTGAACGCTGGAAATTTACATGACCTCAACACAACTTAGCACCACCGCTTGTTATATAGAATTAAAAAGATACCGCCGCCATATTGTGTGGGCAAGTTTCGTGCGCAGAGTGCTAACATGTCAAATGGGTTTCATACAAATTAAAAAATCGTGTGTGACTGCGATAATTCAGTGATATATTGTAGGTTTTTATTAGCATCATCCGAATGCTTTTAAATATTTTTATCATCACGAAATGCCGTTCACGAAACGCCAATACTTATTTGACCGGTTGTTTCACAATCTCCTCCAGAAAAGTAATCCTATCGAAGATGTTGAAAACATACCTTATATGGAATGAAAGAAAGAGGTGACTTCTGGGTCGCTAAATTTGACTTTTCAGTCATCAATTTGATGTTCGCAAAAAAGAAAAAAAAGAAGATATATATTCATGTATTTTATTCTTCTTCTACTATCCAACGTAACGGACATCCAAGAAAGTGTAGAAGCATCATCACTTTCAAAAAGGCCAATAAATAGGAAGCAATTGAAATCATTTACCAATTCTTATAATTTGGAA
Source organism: Aedes koreicus (assembly GCA_024533555.2). Classification (NCBI taxonomy): domain Eukaryota; kingdom Metazoa; phylum Arthropoda; class Insecta; order Diptera; family Culicidae; genus Aedes; species Aedes koreicus. The sequence continues at coordinate 291,931 of JAHHFK020002156.1, forward strand.
AAAACGTAACCTAAATATATGAGAAAAAAAAAAAAAAAAAAAAAAAAAGGCAGATATAAAGAAACAGATTAGGAGTATTTTACTATTTTTTTAGGCTCCTAAGACATGTAAATTTAATGCAGCATACTACAAGTGATGTAAATTTAATTTGCTACATATATTTCTATTAACTATGATAGAGGTCAATTGGTTGCATTCAAGTCGTTTGGCGATAATTTTACTTTTTAGTTTTTCTATTTTGAACTGTGTCAAATTTTTAAATAAAAATAACAAACAACTTTGCATTAGGCGCGTGGCTTTCTATGTACGTATCTATACCCTGCATCTAGCGTGTTCAAGAATAAGGGCGAAAGGCGTATTTGTAGACAAGAAGTCATTGTCGAAATGGTTTTTAGAAAACACGCAAATTAACATCATCACAGAGTGCTCGTGGTCATGATCTTAATTGCTAGAGATTATCGAAAAAAAAGAGGCAATGTTGACAAGTTCCGCTTTCGCTCAGACTCTAGAAAACGCCAGACATGTCCATTCTCAACACGCAGTGATAATGAGCTATCACCATGGTTATTTTGGAAGCAAAATAAGACAACCTAATCACCTACTCTCAGAATAAAACATAGCATTATTTTGTTCCAGAATTTTGTTTTGTTTACATCAAAGGTCGCTGCTCTGTAGTGTGGGGGAAGCAAGATTGAGAAGAATAAGTTGAATACCTCAAAGAGTATAAGTTAAGAGTGACTAATCACAAACAGTATTTGTAATAGTGATCAATTTATCAATACCAATATTTATAAAACTGAGTTGTCAAAATATTGTTTAAGTTTTTATCCATGAACTATTCGAAACAGTTTTCCTTAGCTCAATTGTAGAACATTCAGGGTGGCCACAGAACCGGGAAAACCGGGAAAACCGAGAATCAACCGGGAATTCTAAAAAACCGGGAGAAACCGGAGAAAACCGGGAATTTATGTTCACATGATTATTCATAGAACTCTCGATATTCCTTCACCTTTCATTTGGTGTGAAATTTTTTTTGAAATATTTTGTAAATTTCGAGTCTTATCAAATTTGGTGATCGGACTTCAGGTTTTTCCTTCCTCCCCAGAATCATAGCAAAAATAATGTTAGCTCACTTTGTGAATTGCTTTCAAAGTCAGCGTGGTGTGCATCCAAACATTGAAAGTAAAAAGCAATTTTTGTTTGATCAACATTGAGAACCATGCTGGGAATCATATGGCTCTCCAAAAGATCCGGAACGTCCGTAAAAGTGGCCAGTTCTAGGAATTAGTCCCATATGGATGAAATTTTCTTTTTGCAATCAACATTCAGTTTATGAAAGTATAATAGAATGAACTTCAATTCGTGGTCTGAAAATGTTCCTTCAGAGGTCATGTGGTGGCCACCCGGAAGATCTGGAACCTCCGTAAAAGTGGCCAGTTCTTGGAATTAGTCTCAAAACGAAGACTTTTTTGCAATCAACTTTTAGTTTGTGAAAGTAGAATGAACCTCAATGCGTGGTCTGAAGATGTCCCTTCAGAGGACTTATGGTGGCCATCCGAAAGATCTGGAACCTTCGTAAAAGTGGCCAGTTCTTAGAACTAGTCCCAAAAAACGTTTTTTTTTTTTTTGCAATCAACATTTAGTTTGTGAAAGTAGAATGAACTTCAATTTGTGGTCTGAAGATGTCCCTTCAGAGGTCGCATGGTGGCCACCCGCAAGATTCGGAACATCCGTGAAACTTACTTTCAATGTTTGGATGCACACCACGCTGACTTTGAAAGCAATTCATACATTATTTTTGCTATGATTCTGGGGAGGAAGGAAAAACCTGAAGTCCGATCACAAAATTTGATAAGACTCGAAATTTACAAAATATTTCAAAAAAATTTCACACCAAATGAAAGGTATTGATAATTGCTAGAAACTGTCGTGCGTGAAATGTTGGTTTTCCCAGATTTTCCCTAACAAATAATTTAAAGACTTATGATTTCGTCCCGCTGAAACGGTCACCTTAACTTGTTCATCCATAACGATCTGTGAAGTTTTAGAGTATGTCAATTGATTTACCTTCTATAAATATCTTGGCTCATTCGTGTAGTGTGTAGCAACGTGTGTTTTGACGTCTAATCTCTTTTCTCAAGCGCATAGAAAGTATAGGACTTGCTGTCGGGCAAACGTTTCCCTATGAAAACAAAATATATCTGTCCTATGCGTTTGAATGAAAGTGGATTAGACATCAGAAAAACCTAATCATAATTATTAATTTCTCTAGTTCACTTTTTAGCTTTTTTGGTGATACTGAGCTCATATTCGTGGCCCAATTTCAATAATTTTATTTGCGAATTAACACTCATCGTGTTTCGGCAGTCGTTTTTTTTTAAGTTGGTAAGAAGCGCAAATTTAAGGGAGCATTACCACAATAACCTAAAACGGCTTTAAATCAAATAGTACAACTAATTTATTGCCAAAGAGCGTATTTAGCTATCTTGTTGGAATTCTCCTTTCTTGTTATTTGGTACAAGCAAGGATGATTCGACATTTCTTCGCAAAGCGCAAGTGTCAATCTCCTTCTTTATCCCGTTTTGTCGTTTTTATAACGCGTTTTTTTTCTTCTTTTTTTGTGAGCTCAATATTTTCGTCGTCCAATATTTCTCCCTGTGTTAGCTCTGTTCATACTTATTGTCAAAACCATTAAATCTTAGAGCACATCAAAATAAAAATAAAAAACTGTTTCAGAACTCGGCTCTCCTTTTAACCTTGTTTTTTCTATTCTAATTCAAACATGCAAAATCCGCACTACAACAAATCGAAATGTTTTGTTCCCGCCGAAGGCGTAGTGTGTAGAGATGAATTTTATCTCCCAGAGTAAATCCCGCGGTTGGGTTTTACATTTCAAGTTTTTTGAAATTCTTGTGTAGCCCTAATTCCCGCCACGGGAATTCAAATCCCGGGCTCCATTTTAAACACAAAGACACTTTTCCTCATCTGGAAACCAGTCTTAAACCGGGAAATATTTAACATTTGGTCCGTGAAAACCGGGAAAAAACCGGGAATTTGAAAATGAAAATTGAGTGGAAAATTTATCAACAAGAAAATTGTGTCCAATACCTCCAAATTACGAAAGCAATGGAATATAACAAGGTTAGTAGCCGCCATCACAGAGAACAGACGTTCATCTTTGGTCTGCTATTTGTGTAAAACATTAAATCGACATTTCAAATGTATGTCGTTATGCTCCTGGTAGGCGGCGCTGCAGTTGTGCGATAACTGTCATGTCAATGTTTATCAATAAAAGGCCTAGCTCATAACCGCAACAGTTTTGTTTGTTTTTCTCTGCACTTGCTTTTTATACCGGCTGCCCATATTAACTTTTACACAGGTTTTTCAAGAAAACGTATATGGACATCAATGTCTGTTCGCTGTGCCGCCGTAATGAATTTTAGATTATAAAGTTCAGTACATATAGAAGTGAGCACCATCTTTGCTACCATTGCTGGATTCTGTTAATACTGTCTCTACACTCAGACACATAAACTAAAGAATTTCATAAATACACTACTAATTAATTATGTTTTTATTGCGTGCAGTGCGCCAATTTAAATCATAATGTTTTTAAGAATTAGGAAATATCTTCTCAACACCATGGTATACCAGAAGTGAACAGCAGTTTCTGCTAGAACCAAAGATGTGAGGAGAGAGTATCGATAGGTCCGATAGAGCTCGGCAGGTTATGAAAATTGAATAAAAGTAGTTTGAATTTGAGCGTAGGGCTTTGTTTGTGACAGTATTTCGAAGCAGACATAGACAATTCAATTGCAAATGTTTAAGAAAAATTTTATTTGCATTTTAACTGATTTGCCTGTGTTTTATTATCCAAATGAATAATTGTTTTCATGAAGTGAAAAAAAAAGCATAAAAAATAAAATCTGATGAAGAAATTGTGCAAATTAACACGCATCTTGGAAATTAAACTTATCATGGCACAAAATTTATCAACAAGAAAATTGTGTCCAATACCTCCAAATTACGAAAGCAATGGAATTTAACAAGGTTAGTAGCCGCCGTAATGAATTTTAGATCATAAAGTTCAGTACATATAGAAGTGAGATGATGCCGGAGGAAGGGGAATGAGCACCATCTTTGCTACCATTGCTGGATTCTGTTAATATTGTCCCTACACTCAGACAAATAAGCTAAAGAATTTCATAAGGTTCAATTTGTGAACGATGCTTTGGAATTTCATAAGTCAGGCTTTGAATGGATGAATGGATTTTGTTTTACACGAAGTTGTTCTTGTACTCCTTTAAGGTTTCGTGTTTACAATATATTATAATTATCTTTCATAAACTTATCGAATTTGACAGAAGAAAAACAATCAGTTATGATTTTTCCTGGTTTGCTGTAGTAATTCATATAATTTGACAAGTGTTTCATTACTTCTTCTGTATTAGTTGTTTTTGTAGAATAAAACTTAACAAATTTAGTGAATGCATCAACAACTACAAGAATATATTTGAAGCCACTGCTGAAAGGTAACTGAATAGGTCCGTAATGGTCTAAATGAATTGTATTTAAAGGCTCATTTTCTTTATTTTAATAATACATTTGAGAAAACCTTCTATTTTCCTTCTCTTGAGCTAAAAAATATATCAGAAACATAATTGTTCATTTTATCATTTTTTCATTCTTGAGAACCAATAGAGCTTTTTAATTTCGATCATTGTTTTTTTCTATACCAATATGACCAGTCCTTCATCTTTTTAATTAATATGCCATTTTTTAACTCGAAATTTTTAAAATTACTATTTTCAAGGTGTTGTTTTATGTTTTTTAATTTTTTTTATCCTGCTCTTGAGCCAAAATAACGTTTCTTCTGTTTCTAAGAAATCTATTTCATCAGCTAGAAAACTTTTCAAAAATAAATTTGTCTTTGTCATACTTTGCCTGCTCAAAGCATCTACATGCCGCATTTTTCCTTCGTCTCTGTATTCCAAAGCCTAATCATACTTCTATAAAAACAAGGCCCATCTGCTTATTTCAGGATTAATTTCTTTTTTTAATTAATGTTTGAGCCAATGCATTACAATCTGTAAACACTTTGAATTTTATACCAGATAGATAAACATGGAAACGTTTAATTGAATGTACTACTGCAAGTGCTTCCAACTCAAAACTATGTAATTTAGACTCAAAATTATCATTGTTTTTGCTTAAGTAACTAACGGATGGAAATTATTATCTTCTTGTGTGTAATATAATAGCTCGAAATCCATGTGAACTTGCATCACAGTGCAGCTGAGTTTCAGCATTTGGATTGAAAATAGCTAGTATTGGTGATGTCATCAACATATTTTTAAGTACATCCAATGCATGTATTTGAGCCTCGCAAAAATCAATAACAGAATCTTTTTACAAAATATTGTAGAGTGGCCGTGCAATGGTAGCAACAATTTTAATGAATTTCCGAAAATAAATCAATTTCTTGGAACAAAAATTTGCTTTTCTCCAAATTTAATTCCTAAAGATTAACGATGAAGATTTTAAAAATAATTTTCAATGTTTTTAACTGTTCTTCAAATGCATCAGCAAATGCATAGGGGCCAATTATAGGAGTCGAGTCGACCGTCACTTTGATCGACTGTTCTATTTTGCTATTACAGTTGTCGAGATCGACGAAAATTTTTCGAGCTTGTCGACTCGAATCACTCGGAAACTAGTGACTGATCTGTCACATTGTGTCGAGTAAGTCTTTGATTTAATACGCGTTTTTCGCGTATTCAATCAAACTTCACGGTTATTGGTAATTGGCTGAACAAGGTAAGAAATACACTAAACCACTCTTTTAATGCAGGTGAGTTAAGAGAACAACAATTTACTTCTGCCAAAAAAATGTCTAATCCTATTAAAAACAAAACAAACTAGCGCCAGTTCGAATGGCTTATCAAACTGATTAAAATTAATGTGGACATCGCAGGGGAGGCTGTGTCATAGAGCCGGCTAAACTAATGACAATAAGAAGTGGTAGGAATTCATTAGGACCACCAGCACAAAAAGTATATTTTATTTTCTCGTTTGAATACTTTTGTCTAAACATTGGCTCTCAAGCCCAATCGGCGGCGCACGGAGACTCAGAACAACAGTTAAAGTGATGAGCTTTTGAAATTAATCTTAGAACTCTGATTTTTTTTTTCTAAAGTATTTCTAAACGCATCATTTCAGTACATTTGCACTTGAGATTTGAACATTTGAACCCTCCAGTCAAGCGGTTTATGAAATTAGTCCTTGATTCGTAGAAGTATCAAAAGAAACTACCCAGAATTTAAGGCACATCCTTGAAATATCAGAAGGAGACTTACCAGAGCTTCCAGAAAATACTTGCTAGAAGTTCAGAAAAAGACTTCCTCGAAAATAAAACTTCTCCGAAGATCGGGTAGAAACTTCCACGAAGTATATAGAGCGCTTCTTAATAGTTCAAGTAGCAATATACAAAAAAAAAATCAGTACAAAACATCCGCAAAGTTCAAGATTATTTCCTGGAAGTTCAGGAGAGAACTTCCCCGAAAATTAGTAGAGGACTTCTCAGCGCTTTAGAAAAAAGATAAGAAAAGAGGACTTCTTGGAAGTTTGGAACATTCCAGAGGGTCCAGAAATTTATGATGGAACATCCCAAAAGTTGAGGAAACAACTTCTTCGAAATTCAGGAAGAACTTAGCCAGGGAGGGTACTACCTATAATTTATCAAAATTTAAGAAACAAAGTTCCACAGAACTTAGGACGATATTTCCACAAAGCTCAGAACATTTGGGGAGAAACTTCCCAAAAATTTAATTGAAACTTCCCAAAAATGCTAGAGAGCTTTCCCGGAGTTCGGGAGAGAACATTTAAGAGTTTCAGACTGAGGATTCAGGAAGAAACGTCACCAGAGTACAGAAAGAAACTTGTTTAAAGCATTGGAGGGACTTTTTAGTAGTTTGAGCAAGAATTTCTCAGCGTTCAGGAGAAAACTTACCAAAAGCTCAGAAGAGGACTTCTCTGAAGTTCAGGAAAAAAAATCCTACAAATTTTCCTAGAAATGTTGATGAAGAATTTGCCAAAGTTTCAACACAATTTTCCTCGGCTTTTTGAATGGGACTGCCTATAAGTTCAAAAGAAATTTCTCAAAAATTTCAGGAAAGAACTTCTCTGGAGTGCAGGAGAGGGTTTTCCTGAATTTCCGGAGGAGACTTTCCCAAAGATTAGTTGAAACTACCCAGAAGTGCTAAAGAGCTTTCCTGAAGTTTAGAATCGAGTATTTCCGAATTTTTGAATGAGGCTTTCTCGAAGATCAGGAATCCCCAGAAGTTCAGATAGATAATTCTGATAAAAACAGGGAGATACTGCCCAGCAGTATAGGAGGTAGTTCTTAGTAGTTCAAACAGGAATTTCTCAGGAATTTTCAGGAACAAACTTCCCCGAAGTTCAGGAGAAAACTTCCCTGAAGTCAAGAAGAGGACTTCGCAGATGCTCAGGAAGAAACTTTCAACTAATTAGAGAAGATTTTCCAAGCAATTCTGGAGAGAACTATCTAAAAATTTCGTCTCAGTTCTGGATGGGATCAATCAGAAGTTTAGAAAGTAACTAAGTTCAGGAAAAAACTTTCCAAATCTCGAGTACTTTTTCAAACAGACGTTTCTGATTTTGTAAACAAGGATGGGGAGTAAGAGGTCCACCAACACAACACGACGATAACATTTCCCTAACATGATGGTGATGCTACTTACCGTGAGGGTGCTGAAAATTTTGAGAAATTAACGTTTGAATCTTACTTCCTCTCCCTTTTTCTTTTTTTTTCTTTTCATAAAATCAGATACGTCTGTTAGAAAAAGTACTCGAGAGATGTTTATGGGAGGTTAGATGTGAATTTAAAAAAAAAAAAAAAAGATATCAGGAGTGACTGCCAAGAAGCTCATGAGGAAACTTGCCTTAAGTTCAGGAGGAAACTTCCCAGTACGAACCTGATGAACCGAAGAAGCAGTCTGTACAAAAATCAAATCAAAGAGTAATGATATTCATTCAACCCGTAACGCTGGTAGATCACCTTTTCTTGGTGCGTTACAAGGTATCAGATCTAACACCGAACCCTAGTCCGAATTAATTCAAACTAGGGAACATATTTGTTTTTTTTTTTTTAGTCAAAGGAACATATCTTAGTTCTTATTACATTTTATGTCTTGTGAAAAGTGACAATACTCGGATTGTGCCACCGAGGATGAGCCTGGAAAAAGGAAAACATGTTTAGTCTTCGTTCATGTGAATTCTCATTTTCTATTTGATGTTCTGTAGTTTGTATTGGTTATGACTAGGGTTCTGATGCATGGTCAGTATCGGAGTCATTGTTTGTTTTCTTGGCAATAAATTCAGTTTTGACTGATAAAGGGGCACGCATTTGAAGAGCGCCCTCACTCTATGAGTGCATATTTATTTTGCCCAGATGGTGTTACAAAAGATGTATATCTAGTGCACTCAGGAATTTGATGAAATCCTGTTTTCAAATCTAAAACTGGAAAAATCTTTTTATTCCTTAATTTGTCCAATATATTTTCAATCAATGGTAACGGATAGTTATCCCTATGAGTGTCTTTTTTTAATTTACGATAATCAACACACATTCTAACATCACCATCTAAAGGGCGATACGGTCAAAATTTGGTCAATATCAACTTGACGTATTTCTTTCAATTTTGCATTTAAAAAACCTGAACACCCCCTCATTTTGAAGGTGTGTGTGTGTAGAATGTTGCTCCTATTTTGATTTTGGAATTCACTCTTCAGTTGTCAAAATGCCGTCCAAGCAAGAAGAGCAGCGTATCAAAATTTTGCTCGCGCATCGCGAAAATCCGAGCTACTCGCACGCAAAGTTGGCAAAATCGCTAAAAGTTGCCAAATCAACCGTTACAAATGTAATTAAAGTGTTTGGGGAACGTTTGTCGACAGCCAGGAAGTCTGGATCGGGGGGAAATCGAAAACCGGAAGCCGCTGAGACGACAAAGAGAGTTGCCGGTAGTTTCAAGCGAAACCCTAACCTATCTCTCCGAGATGCCGCAAATAAGCTGGGTGTATCGTCTACAACCGTGCATCGAGCCAAAAAACGAGCCGGACTATCGACTTACAAGAAGGTAGTGACTCCAAATCGCGATGATAAACAAAATACGACGGCCAAAGCGCGATCCCGGAGGCTGTACACGACGATGCTGACGAAGTTTGACTGCGTGGTAATGGACAACGAAACCTACGTCAAAGCCGACTACAAGCAGCTTCCGGGACAGGAGTTTTATACGGCAAAAGGAAAGGGAAAGGTAGCAGATATTTTCAAGCACACGAAACTGTCAAAGTTCGCAAAGAAATATCTGGTTTGGCAAGCCATCTGTACCTGTGGCTTGAAAAGCAGCATTTTCATAGCTTCCGGGACTGTCAACCAAGAAATTTACGTGAAAGAGTGTTTGAATAAACGTCTGCTGCCTTTCCTGAAGAAACACGGTTGTTCCGTACTGTTTTGGCCGGATTTGGCATCTTGCCATTACGGTAAAAAGGCCATGGAGTGGTACGCCGCCAACAACGTGCAGGTGGTTCCCAAGGACAAGAACCCTCCCAACACGCCAGAGCTCCGCCCAATTGAGAAATACTGGGCTATTGTCAAGCGGAACCTAAAGAAGACCAAAAAAACTGCTAAGGACGAGCAGCAGTTCAAGGCAAACTGGCTTTCTGCGGCGAAGAAGGTGGACAAGGTGGCTGTACAAAATCTGATGGCAGGGGTCAAGCGTAAGGCCCGGCAATTCGGATTTGGAAAAGCGGAAGCCTAACTGAATATTTTTCCTGAATTTTATACTAATTGAACTTGAAAAAGAAATTTAATTTGATTTTTTAAATAAACGATTTCACCGATTTACACGCGTTTTCCCTTGACCAAATTTTGACCGTATCACCCTTTATTTTCAGAATCAATACAATGGGACTAGAAAAAGGGGAATCACTTTCCTTAATAATGTTATTACGTAAAAGTTTTTTGACTTTTTCATCAACTTTGGCTTTTTCAGAAAATGATAACCTTCTTGGTTTAAAGTGAAACTGAGTACCAGTTTTTAAACAGATTTTCATTTTATATTTCGTATTAGGCTGAGTAGGTTTGTTGTTATATAAATAATATGCTCTCAAAATATCCAAAAACTTTGCCAATCGATCGCTACTTACACTACCAAATTTTTTTTTAATTTGGAGTCTTCGACAGAATGAACGAGTTCTACTTCATTCCCATTTCCAGCCATCACCTTCTCGATAACAGGTGTTTGAAAAATTGTAATGTGGCTTCTCTCAATAATTATTTGAATGTCAGGCTTCATGATAAAATCGCTTCCAATAATAGCATCGTATACATCGTCAAATCGGGAACGACCAAAAAGTAAATTCTACAGAAAACATTTTGAATACAAATATTAGTACTGAATGTACCTAAAATTATTAGTCGTGCTCCTCCGATACCCCTATATATTTTTTACTATAAAAATCATTGTTTTTTGAATTTTTAGCGCATTTCAAGTGTATCAGAGAAACAGGACTCCTTGTATCGAATAGAGCTTTTAAATATTGGTCAATATCGGCCATTTTTATTTCTACCAATCCATTAAAATCTTGATCAGTCTGTCTGTCTGATGCAGCATCTACAGCTCCAATCCTGGTTTCTCTCATCTTTGGAGTGTTGCTTTGATCCGATTGTTCTCTCCGATTTAATTTTTGAAGAGCTTGGCGATATCTAACAGCAATATATCCTGGCTGGTTACAGTTGAAGCACACGAGCGGAATTGAAGTAGACGGTCCTCTAATCTTGATCATCGTGAAAGCTCTTGAAATATCTGCAACCGTTGTCGAAAAATCTGGCCTAGTTCTTCAGTAGCTGGTCTGGAATTCCATCAACGAGATACTCCACAAATTCAGGCTCCTGAAGACGTAATGGCATTGCCAAAACATTTTTTTCAGCACAGTATCGACCAAACGTTTTGTTGAACTTCTATTTTCGTAACTCCAATTGTTTGCGCACTTGAAACGAACTTGTCTACGACAAGAATACTATCTTCATGTTACAGAGAAACGCTTCTAGATCCATGTTCATCAACTCCGATGACGACGTAAACCAAAGTTGTGCATTTCCTTTTAATCGATTCATAACCAGCAATTTCATGACGTGGTCACTTATTTTGAAAACTTGCATCATGTGTGTCACAATACTTGTGAAATGTTCAACGTTTTCTTCGATCGATCCAGAATAGTCCGGCAGCAAAGAAGAAATTTCATTCAACTTGAAAAGCCGCGACTCATCAGTTGTTCCAATGCGTTCTTGGTCTCGGACGTTCCTTGAAATATGTTCAGCTGGGTTATGACCATTTCCACTGCACAAAGCTTCTCCAAGATTTACAGGTGGTCCCGAGTTCTGGTTCCCTTCAGTTTGTTTCTGTTGATCTGGCAAATGAAGACCTCTTCCGAAATTTCACAAATCTTCAACTTCCGAGGGTTTCAGACTCCTTAGGAACATCTTGAAGAAACTTGAATTCTACCCCAGTTCTGTATTGAAGAAAAGACTTTAGGTACTCCTTTACTCCTCAATGGTTTATTCGAGAATGATCGTCCATACAATATTCGAATGTCAGTTGTCTTACCTAGTCTCCTAGTCTACTATGATTTTTTATTATTATTTTATTACCACAGAGCCTCGAGGCAGCCAACTTGGGCCGTTTTTGTTCGTGTTTTACATGAACGATGTTTAATGCCTAAAGCTCTCATATGCCCATAATATGAAGCTGTTCTACGCGATAAAGTATCCACTAAACGCCGTTTTTCTGCAACAACGGCTGGGGGCATTCGTTGAATGGTGTCGCATCAATCGGATGACATTGAATGTGTCCAAGTGCTCGGTGGTATAATTTGGCTGTAAACATGAACTCTACCAATTCGTTTATGTTTTGGCAGGATTTGAGCTGCAGCGCGGAACGACGGTCTAGGCTTGGGGATTCTCATCGACTCTGAAGTGACCTTCAAATATCGCGTAGCATACGTCGAGTTACAGTTGGGCTTCCTGTCCCGTTTTGCAAAAAAAAAAATAAGGATGTTTACTGCCTGAAATCGCTTTACAGCGCAATCGTCAACCCTACCCAGGAATTATGTTATTTTAGTTTTAAGCTGCCGGTCATTGGGCCAAATATTTTACCTGTTGACTGTAATAAATAGATAAATAACTCTAAATCGAATTTCCAGAATGACTCACAGCTAATCATCCGAGTTACAGTCCGCTAATCACTTTTACGTTTCTGCAACGTAAATTCCACGATCATCAACGTAGATCATCCCGCTTACACAATCTGCTTTTACGTAGTAATCCTGCAACCTGGAAATCACAATGATTAGCTCAAATAAAATAAAAAATGCTGGCTCCGCGGATTGATAAGACTAACTTCTCTCCCTTTGTACTCTTGAAACGCAAGAGCACTAATCGAGACTTGTGCTCGCCTGTTCTCGAAATGAGAAGAAGAGCATCAGCTCTACCGCTGATAACGCCGGCTCCGGCGATAAATCCTTATTTAAACCGACGCAGCACTCCGCTAGCGGATCAGTCAGTCAGTGGTGGTGTTTAATTTCGGATTAAGTTCAAATCAAAAGATGAGCTCTCGGCGCGAAGAGATGGTTGCGACCCCATTCAAGCTGTGGGGCGGCCGGTACTCCAAAGGAATCGACCACGTCCTGTCGAAAGTGAACAATTCGCTGACGGTCGACAAGCGGCTGTACTCGGAGGACATCGATGGAAGTATTGCCTATGCGAAGAGTTTGACGGAGGCAAAACTGCTGACACAGAGCGAGTTCAAAGTGATCTGCTATGGGTTGGAAACGATCAGAGAAGAGTGGGAGAAGGGAACCATCAAATTGATGCCACGGGATGAAGATGTGCACACGGTCAACGAGCGGCGATTGATTGAGATTATTGGATTGCAGACTGGCGGAAAGTTGCACACCGGTCGGAGCCGAAATGAGCAGGTGGTAGTCGATATGAAACTGTGGCTAAGGAATTCGGTACAAGATGTGATGAAGCAGTTGAGCGAGTTGATCAAGGGAATTAATGATGTTGCTGAAAGGTACATAGGGGTGTTGATGCCGGGTTATACGCACATGCAGAAAGCTCAACCGGTAAGGTTCAGTCATTGGATCTTGAGCTACGCGTTCTACTTCAAAGAGGACTACCAGAGGTTCACGGAATTTTTGAAACGAATGAATGTGCTTCCTCTGGGGAGCGGTGCTTTGGCGGGAAATCCGTTCAACATCAATCGGCATCAGCTGGCAGATGACTTAGGATTCAAAGGGGTGTCGGAGAACAGTATGAATACGGTCAGTGATCGTGACTTTGTGGTAGAATTCAACTTCATTTGCACCCTGGCCGGAGTTCACATGAGCCGCCTGGCCGAAGATCTGATTCTGTTTTCTACGAAGGAATACAACTTTCTGGAACTTTCTGAAGAGTACACGACGGGTAGCAGCTTGATGCCACAGAAGCGCAATCCGGATAGTCTGGAGCTGATTCGTGGAATTTCTGGCAGCATCTTTGGCCAGCATTGTGGACTGCTGATGACCCTGAAAGGCTTGCCGTCGACGTACAACAAAGATTTACAGTGCGATAAGAGCGGCATGTTTGCTGTTTACGATCAGATTTTGCTCACACTGACGCTAATGACCGGAGTGATAGTGACGATGAAAGTGGACGAGGAACGCTGCTTGAGTGCTCTCAGTTACGACATGCTTGCAACGGACATGGTAAGATTGTCTAACCTAGTTTGACCTTTTGATAACTGTTCCGCTAATGACGAAATTTGTGTTTTCACTTCATTCGCTCCCCTAGGCATATTATTTGGTGCGCAAGGGAATTCCATTCCGAGAGGCTCACCACATTTCGGGTGAAGTTGTAGCGTTTTCAGAGAAGGTCAAAATCCCAATCAACAAACTCACCTTGGAGGACCTCCAGGAGATCAACCCGTGTTTCGATGAGACGGTTAGCGCTCTTTGGAACTACGAGAACAGCGTTGAACAGTACACCGTCGTAGGAGGAACCTCCAAGATCTCGGTCCAGGAGCAAATCAACCTACTGAAGGGCTTTCTTTCGAGCTGTGAATAATCACCCTAGCGGGTTCTAGTGTTTACTATTATTTTGTTTTATTGTTGAATCTGTATAAATATTTTGTTTGACTTTTATTTGTAAAGTATAATAGCGGGAAAGTGTTAAATTGTTTATGTACTATACTGCAAAACAAACAAAGCAAACTGTGCCATTTTTCCCTGTCTCATGACTAATAAACACCTTTCTGTTTTAATAATACATAAACCTTTAAGATCGGCTTTATTCGAAACTTCCTGTCCAGCGCTCAGATGTCTTTATGGGAGATTAGTAGCGCGCTAAAGCGAAAAGTAAAATCGTTTGCTGTTACGCTAAAGCGATCGGATTTGAAATAATAATAATAATAATAATAACCATAATAACAGTTCAAGGGGTATTCGAACGCAAGAATGACTTACAATACGATTCCGATAATTAGCAAACGATACAGTATTAGATTGAAATAACAAACCATAATAGGAACACAAGCGGAATGTTTCTATGCTTTTGTATGATAAAAAGAAAAAAGTAATAATTAAGAGGCTTCTGCGTTCTGCGGGCGGGGTTCGATCGTATTTTATTTATCGATCGGCGGTTTTATTTTTCGTCGATTAAATATATGTTTGTTTCCATATTCGAGATCCGTGTTAGTCTTTATATATATCGTGCGTTGCATACAGTTATAGCTCCGTCGGTGTAGTAATGTAAAAATGAGGAAGTTTGCGTCCCACATCGATTCGTTTATTAGTGCTTAGGGGCTTTTGTTGGCTAACTGACTTTCTACCGATGGTGTTTCCTGGATGATCTGGAAATATAAGTCGTGTAGAGAGAGAAAAAAAGAAATATTTAGTCGAAACATTTCCTTTGGCCAATTCACAATAAAGTGCACTTCAATCTCGGGCGTTATGCAAGCAGCTAAATGACGTTAGTATGAACTTGTGAGGCTGTTTTGATTTGGTGTTAAAATCGGTGTGTAGAAAGTAAAGCTGATACGTATCAGTAGATTATTCTGCAGGAAGTTTCCGGATTTAACCGGTGATAACTGTTTTCACTGTAACACCGGGATCTGATAGTGATTGTTATTTTGTTATGAAACATAGGGGTTTTTATTAGTGATACCTATCGGGGTCTGAAGGACGTCAACCAGTTTGGTGTTTTGAAATCTACAATTGTAATCTTGTTTTGGGTTACAAAGTATAAACTATCGTTGGCATAAAGTGCCTAGTTCATGAAATTAAAACTCTTTCCAGTGGGATTGACTAACGTCATCAAATGTTTACCTATTTCGCACCAAAAGGCGAAAATAAGCGTCATCGGCATAGTGCAAACGTTTGAAATCAGGATAGAGCCGGATTAAGGGCGCTACAGAAGATCATCGACCTCTCTTCCCCACTTTTATTGAACCTTGCTATAAAAATCCGCAACGAGTGATTATCATAGTAAAGGGCGAACACGAAATTATTGCGACACCGAAAATGTCATGCCAATTTTCTTATAATGTTTAGAATCAAACCAAAATTTTAGGGTAGTTTTATACATATATTTACTTCAAAAATCAAAAGAAAAGTTAATCGATGGAGCCTTGAGTGTAAAATTGAACGCATTTTCGCTTGATGCCCTCCATCAAAGTCTTTACAGTGTCATCCGGTACCAGTTTCTCAGTTTTTTTTTTCCATTTTCTTAACATGTCCTTCTCGTCTTTGACTGTCTTCTTGCTCTTCCGAAGTTCCCGCTTCATCATTGCCCAGTACTGCTCCACCGGGCGCAGCTCCGGACAGTTTGGCGGATTCATGTCCTTTGGAACAAAATGGACAGAATAGGCCTCATACCACTCCAGGACACTTTTAGAATAGTGGCATGATGCCAAATCTGGCCAAAATAGCGGAGCTTCGTCGTGCTGCTGCAAGAACGGCAAAAGGCGCTTCTCGAGGCACTCAGATTTGTAGATCTCGCCATTTACTGTGCCCTTTGTCACGAAAGGCTCACTCCTCAGTCCGCAAGAGCAGATGGCCTGCCAAATGAGATATTTGGAGGCGAACTTCGACATTTTCTTCTTCTTAAATTTGTCGTCCACATAGAACTTGCTCTTGCCGGTGAAAAACTCCAACCCCGGAATTTGCTTAAAATCGGCTTTTATATACGTTTCGTCGTCCATCACACAGCAGCCATATTTTGTCAGCATCTTCTCGTAGAGCTTCCGTGCCCGAGTTTTAGCCGTCGATTGTTGCCGCTCATCGCGGTCTGTACCTTGTATGTATGTAGTCCAGCTCTCTTCTTTGCATTCTGGACGTAGCTCTGCGACATGCCGATCTTTTTAGCCAAATCACGGCTTGAGACGTTGGGATTTGCTTTAATCATCCGCTTCACCTTTCCCTCCGTCTTTTTGTTCTCCGGTCCCGGTTTTCTTCCAGCTCCTTTGCCGTGGTCCAACGTCAACCGCTCCTGGAACCGCTTCAACACTCTGGAGACGGTTGAATGGTGAATGTTCAAAATTTTTCCCAACTGCCGGTGCGACAGGTCAGGAAATTTCAGGTGTTTGGAAAGAATTTGTTCTCTCGACTCGCGTTGGTTCACCTCCATTTTCGTTGAATCGAAAAATACGACTTCGAGTTTGACAGCATGTAAACAATACACATCAATGAGAAAGTGTGCAAAATTTGGTAGATTTTTACCCAATGGTAAAAAAGTTATGTTCTGTTGAATGTGTCGCAATAATTTCGTGTTCGCCCTTTAAAGACTGACTAAAAGTAAATTGGTACGCCCCTCGCTCGCCACTTGCACGCCTCTAGTGTTGGGAATCGAAAATCTTTGACAGTTGTTTGTTGTTGTTATAGAGGACAACTGGTGCAAGTTTGATCGAAGTAGTCGATCGCGTTCAGAAATAACGTCAAATGGAACTCGAAAAAAAAAAAAATTGTGTACAAACATCTGGAAAATCCGGAGTGGTCCGGTTCCAAGCTGACTAAAGTGCTGAAGATGCCGAAATCAACAGTTCGTTGAGTGTTCAAAACCTACAAGGAAACCCTGAGTGTGAAAAGGAACCAGTGGACCTACGAAAAACCTGAAACCAGGGATCATCTGCTGTGCAGCAAGGGTTTGAGGTGCGTTAAAGCCAACCCCGGTCTTTCGATCCGAGATGTAGCCAGAAGGTACAACACCAACTTTCAAATGCTTTGCATGCTTTGCAAGGAAGGATACAAGACGTACAAAGCCAGTAAACATCCGAACTGGCACATGAAGTACAATTCCGTGGCCAAAAAGCATGCAAGGCTCTTGTAAACTCGATTTTAAGCAGCTTCCCCGTCAACAGTTTTACATCGCTGCTAGTCGCGGGGATGTGCCGGGAAGATTCAAGTTCGTGTTTGCCGACAAGTTCACGAGGAAGGCCATACTTTGGCAAGCGATTTGTAGTTGTGGCCTGTAAACGGAACCATTCGTCTCATCCTCGACGATGACATCCCAAGTTTACATCGAAGAATGCCTGAAAAAGCGTGTATTGCCGTTCATCCGCAAGCATAGGGGTCTTTTTTTGTCCGGATTTGGCCAGCTACCACTACTACAAGGTGGTTATGGAGTGGTATACTGCTAACAAGATCGGTTTTGTCCCCAAGCTAATGAATCCTCCGAATTGCCTAGAATTTTGACCAATCGAAAAAAAATACTGGGCAAATTTCAAATCAACGGCTTCGACGAAGCGGTGGGGCAGTTAAGGACATCCAGCAAATGCGGGAAAAAAGGAAGAAATGCACTGATTCTTTGTCTGTTTCCACTGTGCGGGGTTGATGGGCTCCATCATGAGGAAGGTACGAGATTTCGTTCGAACTAGAGAAATGTAACCATCTAATGCTGTAACTTTGAAGTTTTAATAAAAGTACTGTAAATCAACCAGCAAAATTCCATTATTTTTAAACTTATTGAATTACAGGTGTTTTTGTGCGTACCAATTTACTTTAATTCAGCACGAAACTGTCAAAATGTACGCGCAAGGATGATAAAAGACACTTAATATTACAGTCAATAATATCTCACCAAAAAGATACTGCTCTACTGTCATTTGATTGAGGGACTCCATTCCAGTCTGCTAGATTTTGTTTTTATTTACGTTTCGATCAGATAATATTATCGGCGATATCAACTGCTCGAGACCGGGAGAATCGGACTCAGAAATGGGTGGATCCACTTCGGGATCCACTGAAGAAGATGACCCTCGTGAAAATCTGGACTCGGAAGTAAACGGAAATGCAGACGAAGACAACGATATAGCTGGCGGATCGAACCACATGTTTCCACACAATCGACCCACTGGTTCTACTCTTACCTACGGAAACGATGGGAACAGCTCGAAACCGACCGAAGAAGAATATGAGTTGAGTGATTCCATCTATTACGATGTGGATCCACTTTCGGAACTCGGACATTCTAAGCCATCAATATGAGTGAGTAAAGTTGGACATAACATTTTTATCTTACATAATTGTTTCTGAATCAAGTGTTGAATTTTAGCGAAAGGTGGGCAAATCCGGAAGTCAAATCTTTCGCACTGAGCTAAACGAGCTACCGGGTGGATCCAAGGAGAACGCCAAACAATACCGTTTTAGAGCCACAGTTTTCGAAAAAAAGTTAAAGAACCAGAAGTTATTTGAAAGATCTGGAGATAGCATGGTTACCGGAGGCTCTGTAGAAGACGTGCTGGAAAAATTTTACAATACTGCTCGAAATTTATTTATCGTGGTGTTGTTTTCCCAGACGTATCTGAGGAAACAAGAGATCTTAAATAGGAGGATCCATTCATGTATGAAGATCGTGATAAATGTATGAAGTTCCACGATATAATAAGCAGTACATGTTGCTCCCTCCAAGATTGACGGACAGTGCAGGCTGCATGCAAGGAAAGGGAAGAGCTGGAAGCCAAGCTCCTAGCCGAGCAAAGTGCCAAAGAGCTACGGAAAGGGCGAGGGAAATAGCCACGAAGCACACGCAAACGGAGGCGTCCGTCTCCGTGGGAGACTCCACCCCATCTATCATGGGGGCAGGGAACTCCAAGCGGGCTAGGCAGTCCCCGAGTGAAGTGGCACCCGGCGCTTCAAAGAAGCGGATGGTGGCTAACGCCCCAAGCGGAGAGAAAACCTATGTGAACGTGGCGGTGGTGTCGGAGGGCCCAACCTCGTTACCATCTCCGGCTGGCCAAGCCCAGCGCCAAAAGCGCGACTCGAGAGTGTCTCAAGAGCCGAAGGGGGCCCAAGTGGTAGGGCCCCAATAACAAGCAGGGGAGTAAACGCTTGTGCGAAGCGGGGAACGAGTGATGACCCCAAGGGCAGGGCAGAGCCTCTGGACAAAGGTCCGAAAGAAAAATAGAAGTAGATCTCAAAAAGAAAGTGATAAGCGACAGGTAACCCACAAGAGGAACCGCGGTGAGGCCCTCATCATCAAGATCGAGGCGTCAGAGTACTCGGAGGTCTTGAAAGTGATGTGCGGGGATGCCAAATTGGTGGACCTAGGCGCCGATGTGCGGAGTATACGCCGTACGCGCACCGACGAAATGATCCTGGAGCCTAACAAGACCACGGAGCTAAAGGGCCCAGCATTTAGAGACCTGGCAAAACAGGCCTTAGGTGAGGGTGTGGAGGTACGTGCCCTCGTCTCACAGGTGACGATCCAGTGTAAAAACCTGAATGAGATCACCGAGGCAGCCGAGATCTCCAGTGTACTAAAAGAATAGTGCAAGGTCGAGGTCGCCACCGAGGCTATACGGCTGCGGAAGGTGGCAACAATGAGGTCGATGGGGACACGGAATTAAAAGTGGCAAAGGTGAAGGTGGGATGGTCGACATGCCCGCTTAGCCTGCACCAGCCGCCGAAGGCATGCTTCAGATGCCTAGAAAGCGGGCACATGTCCTAGGAATGTATAGGCTCAGATCGAAGTAACATGTGCAGAAGGTGTGGCAGCACAAACCACAAGGCGCAAGACTGACAAGGACCCCCCAAATGCTTGACGTGTGCTGGGAAACCAAATGATAAACACACGTCATGTCACGCAAGTACCCGGTTCAGGAGGTTGTGTCTACCACAAAAGTGGGCTTCGCGGTTGTAAAAGTGAATGCTGTGTTCTTCTGCAACTGCTACGCGCCGCCAAGATGGTCGATTGAACATGTTTTCCAACATGCTCGATCGTATGACAACTGAGCTAACTGGCCGAAACCCGTTGGTAATAGCGGGGGACTTCAACGCTTGGGTGCTCGAGTGGGCGAGCCACCTTACCAACCCCAGTGGCCAGATTCTTCTGGAGGCCTTGGCTAGGCTCAATGTGGACCTAGCCAACGTAGATACCAAGAGTAAACGGGGCGGAATCAATAATCGATATAATCTTCAGCAGTCCTGGGCTACTTAATAATTGAAGGACGGATGATGACGACACCCATAGTGACCACTTGGCGGTTCGTTAAATTTTGTCTCATGATTGGTAATTGTATTTCCTACCAACTGCCATACGCCGCTGGAAGGGCACTTTAAAGAAAAAAAAAGTTTTTCTATCGAAAACTTTTTGTTGTCTAAACTAAAATTTGTTTTTCAGTGTCATAATCATTTCAGAATCCAATGAAACTCAAATTGTTATTATGAGTTTTTTTTCTAGTTTAGCAACTAAGTATACTTTTATGAATCGAGAATTTGATTTAAAAAGAGTTTACATCGATCAAAATTTTGAATATTTCGTTGGAGTAGTTCTTCCAATAGGGTGGTTCTTTCAGTGAAAAATTTAAAATTATTCAGAAAATTATCAAACATAATAGTTATCAAAAGCAATAATGGTGTTCAATACTTTAATTGGATGGTGCTCATTAGTTTGACAACTTTAGTGAAGAGGACTAAATAGGTCAAGCGCTCTGTAATCGTGTAGTCGTTATTCGAAAAAATGAACAAATAGATGGGTTTGGAGAGAATAATTCTGAAAATTATGTAAGTAATGTAAAAGAAAGGAGAGAATTTTCTATTAATATATTGTTTTATAAATTGATTTTAAATGCTTCTTTTAAATGAGTTCGGATTTTTTTGGGAC
Organism: Aedes koreicus; assembly: GCA_024533555.2. Classification (NCBI taxonomy): domain Eukaryota; kingdom Metazoa; phylum Arthropoda; class Insecta; order Diptera; family Culicidae; genus Aedes; species Aedes koreicus. The sequence continues at coordinate 313,148 of JAHHFK020002156.1, forward strand.
TTTTGTACACTTTGAGATGGGCTTCAACTATCTGTAGAATGCACTGTTGAGTTTGTATTGTATTGAGAGTTTTGAATTATACATTTTTATCGACGCTATATTAATAAGTACAACACTCCAACAATCTTATGCATTGGCGCTTAATCATACTCATACTCATGAGAAAAAAGAAAAAGAAAATGATAGCTCTGTTAGAGTACGGCATGCTGTGAAAATTGAATAGAAGCAGTTGAAATTGAGCGTAGGGCTATTTTGAAAGGCACTATCCGATCAAGCACACAATCTTTTACCAAGCTACCCCTTTTAGCTTGCCTACCCTGCATTGGTTAAAGTTTGTGGTTTTAGCGGAATTTCTTGTCCACCCCTGGGGTCTCGTTTTTTCGTTTCCCTAGCAAGTTCATCAAGTACTCCGTTAATTAATCTGAACTCGAAAGTTTTAAAAGTTCCAGGAAATGCAAAATTTTGATCAATTATAGGCACCCCTAAACCACGTCCGATTGATCCTAAATTTGACCTGGGGGCATATGTAGGGCCAATGGAAAGTTTGCACAATGTCGATTTTTGAAATTTGAAGAACAGTTTTTGATGAAAAGTCCGAACTATTTTCTGAGAAAGAATCGATCTTTCCTAAAAAAAAAATCAAAATAATACCAGATCTCGAAGTTTCATGCATTTTTAAGTCATTTGGCATCGACAAAAAATTTCGATTTTCCTTTTGGTCCTCGCTTGGGAAAATTTTCATGGGTAAAAATGTCAAAACTTTGATCGATTAGAGGCACCCCTTAGTCATGTCCGATTGAGCTCAAATTTTGCTTAGGGTCATATTTTGGGGTAATGAAACTTGTGTGCAATATCGTCTTTTGAAATTCATTTGGAATTTTTTCATACCAACTTGAGCACGTAGCTATCCCAGAACAGGTTGAGGTTCCGAGAACAACAATATGTCGCTCGATAGGTTTTTGTTGTAATGTAAATTTGATAACCTCCCATAGGGCTGTTAGCTGACCAAACTTGGCAGCACGCGCCCTTTTGAAATATGCGGCACTGTTCAACCCTCACTCAAAAAATCGACACGTTACTTCCACGTGAAACGCACGTAATTTTCGTCCACTACCAAAACCAGTAAAAAACACGTGGAATTCACGTAAGAGCTACGTGATTTCCGCGTAAATTCACATTCTACGTGATAATCACATAAATTTTACGTGATTTTTCACGTACAATTCACTGGACACGTAATGTTCACCTGATTTTACTGAAGAAGATTTGGTTACGTGTTCAGGTGGTAGTTACGTGAAATTTCACGTGAGAACAACGTGTCGATTTTGTTGAGTGCTGAATCAGAGTGACAGCACTGCCGTCTGTCATGTAATGAGTATAATAAAAACAAAAACATATAAAGAAGATTTACCTACGTTATATACTGGAAAAACGTGCAAGGAAATTTGTTACTAAATTATTAAGTTATTAGTTGTGCTGAACCTATTCATTACTCTCAAATCTAAATTACGCGCTAGCTTATCAGGTATTTGAACGTAATCCATATGTTAACCTAAAACTTATTGAATTTTAACTTAAAATAGTCCTTAAAGCTACCGAGCAAATTAAGTTTATAGTAGTTGTGCCTAACCTGAATTCGACAATTCTTTGATACCGGTAAGAAAAAGTTATAACTATGACTATTAAATTACTTCGAAACCCTAAAAATAATATTTACAGCTATCGGTGAGTGTCGCAGTGGGCCTCCAATCAAGCCGCTTGCAGATTCCTATAACCCTGCGAGAAGAACATTATGGGAATTAAACGTAAGTGTTAGTTTCTTACATAACTAAATGACAACAATATAAATAACTTACAGCTATGCTACTTATGCCTATGATTACGCTACTTAAACCTAAATTTATGTTTTAAATTGCCATGCAAACGTAAATTGTAAACCTAAAGCTGTTGTTATTCTTAAATCCCAAACAGGAATTTATTAATCTCCTATAATAAAGAGCCATAGATTGTAAATTGCTCTGGAGGTTAATTAATTGGAAGAATCCCAAGTAACATTGCCAAAACCATCCAGCTTTATTAAGTTTTATTAAGGTTTTATCAAAGCCACTAGAAATCAATTTGGTTTTATTATGACACCAAGAGGTGCCAAGAGGTTTCATATTTTAGTCAGGTTTATGAGAACCTGCACAGCTTGTTTAAAACGATCTTAAAACCTCGTTTACTCAAATTCCTTTTAATCCTATCAAAGGTTTTATTTCGACTTTATGAACTCATAATATGCTGCTTTGAAATGCCGTTTTAGGACAAATTCATATTATCTTATTATGGTTAGTTGAAAAAGCATTTTAAAACCATTTTGCTTCCAGTAAATGCATGAGGCGGCAAATTGGCATTGAGGAAAGCCAACAAAGAACCAAATAGTTTTAAAGTAGTCATTGCGAAGATAACTTGGTTTTATGGCAGAATTGTGATTTTTTTTCCAATCGCCATATTGAAGTATTAGAAATAATAGAAATGTAATGCAAATGAACTGTATATTGGAGACCAATTTCTACATTCTTTTAGATAACTTTATTGAATGTCATCAATTTTCAAGAAATTCATGTTTAATTTATCGAATATATTTGTTTTTATTTTGTGTTTGTTGTTGTAAACGTGCATAATTTCCGAGGCGCATTAATTTTCGGCTCTTATCGTGCCAATATTCACCATAAAATTCAATGCGCATCTGATTTGGAGCATGCTACGCTGTAAAAATTTGTTTTGTTTTGGATACTTTGCAATGAAACAAAATTTCTTGCAGACTTTTTTTTCTCAGATATTATTTACTGCTAAATGAATCAGAAGAGCAGAGAATCGAACAAAGCAGAACAACAAAAACCAACCACGATATCACAGTGAAGTTTGACAGCTGTGGCCATTTGGCCGCATGCTGGTTTTCAATGCAGCCCATAGGTTTTATGAAGGTTCTCAAGTGGTCATAGCATCTATCACTAGAATATTTTCAAAATCTTTATGGTCTTATAAAGGTTTTATTAAATTGTTTTCACAACCGTCTATAGAGTGGGCCACTTTGTATAAATTTTGGCTTTAAAGAAGCATAGAGGAGGTGTTGGTAGACAAAACAGTTTTGAATGTAGTTTTATCAACACAGCCGAGAGGAATGCTGTACGGCTAGAATAAAACTTAAATTGTTACTTGGGATCCCCCTATCAGTCGATCGAAGCGTACTTCGACAGGCATCCATTTCTGTTCCGAGTCATCGCAATCCAGAACGACAACATGGGCACTGCTGGAGTTTCTGAAAACATCTACGAACAATGATATGTCGCTCGATAGGTTTTTGTTTCAATGAAAATTTAGCCACTCCCACCAGGACTTCTAAAACTTGCTCGGAGATCAGAAAGGGTCAACGTGTACCAGAAATGTAACATGAGCTCTACTGAAATGCCTATAAAATGCTGAGAACCCTGGTATGTCGATCGATAGATTTTTATTGAAAAGGAAATTGGACCACATCCCTCTGGGCTTCTGGGAGATATGCTCCAATTCCACAATAAAGTTTCTTACAAAATCCAGAGATATAACATGAGCTCTTAAAATTCTTAGAAAAGTGACATGTCGATCGATAGTTCTTTCTTGCAATGGAAGTTTGATCACCGCTCGCAGGGCTTCCGGAACCAGTACCAAAGTCATAAAGTGGACAACGCAATCCTGAAAGGAAACTTGAGTTCTACTGAACTGTACTAAAGTTAAAATTAGTGTATTAGCGTAAAAAATGCACAATGACTTTGGCGCTCTCAAAATTCTAGTAATGATTCGATTATTGATCTTTTGCCATCGTCTGGTTGGTTCTAAAAATAGAATGGGCGCTAAAAATAGCATCCTCACGTGATATTTACAATTTAGCTATTTGGAGCACGTTGGAACCTGGAACCGGTTCCGGTTGTAATCTGAAAAGGACATATTCCAGAATTTCTTTTACTGGTGCCGTTGGACGGCTCCGGATATTCTGGATACTTTTGGATATTCTGTAGGGTTCAAACCGGACACGTTCAGAACATCTCGTACCGGTACCATTCGATGCCTTAAAATCATGGTTTCTTACCAAAATGTCATTGGACATCATGTCAGGGCAAAAAAAAAAGTTTTGCCACTTCCTAATACTCTGGTATCGGATTCGGTAGGTATTCAAATCGAAAAGTTTCAGAACCTCATATACGAGTACCGTTCGATGGCTCAAATTACATAATCTTCCACCAAAAACAACATGGGATTACCATGCACCAAAAATGGTATTTTACCTCATCCGGATACTCTGGCCCTGCCGAACCCGGACATTTCCAGAATTTAATGTACTGGTGTCGCCCGATGGCTCGAAATTCGTGATTATTCCCAGAAGTACATAAATATCTTACCATGAACAAACAAATATTACACGAGTTTTCACCCAAAGGTGCAAAAACATCATCCACATCAAACAAAGACATTATTTGCCACATTCAGATACTGTGGAACCGATTCCTGTAGGCCCAATAAGGACGCTTTCAGATCCACATGTATTGGTACTGTTTGATCATTCAAATGTTCATAATTTCCCTCCCAGAAATACATGGACAGTCATAAATCAACAAGAGATTTGGCTACTTCCGGATACTATGAGACTGGTTCCAAAAGGGGCCCAAAATGGCCACTTTCAGAACCTCTTGTATTGATACCATTTGATGGCTATGTATTTTTTTTTTAGATTTTTTATCTAAGAATACACAGACATCACGCCATGGACTAACAAGGGGATTTGATCACTTCAGGATATTCTAGAATCGGTTCCAGCTGAGTCATGGACATTGCTTGTGGAGGACCAACGCGCCCTTGGTATCTTTGAACGGAACGTGTTGCGTACGATCTACGGTGGTGTGCAGATGGAAGACGGAGCGTGGAGGAGGTCAGTGAACCACGAATTGCATCAGTTGCAGGGAAAACTTCCTATCGTTCACACCACTAAAAAATGTTCGACTACGGTGGGCTGGGCGTATAATAATAATGTCGGACAGCAGCCCAGTTAACATGATTCTCGATAAGAATCCGACGGACACGAAAAGAAGATCCGCGCAACAAGCAAGGTGGATCGATCAAGTAGAAGCCGAACTGTGGACCCTTCGCAGACAGCGAGGCTGGTGAGGTGCAGCCATGGATCGAATAGAATGGAAACAACTGCTGTGTACAGCAGGACCACAACGGTCTTGGTCGGATTGGTAAAGTAAGGTAAGAGTCTAAAGCGAACACTTTCAGAAATTCAAATCACCGACAAACCGACATGAATGACAATAGAAAATGTCTTAATATTTCTGTTCAAATCATATTACTGACATCTATCTTCGTGTTCGCTGAGAACGTTTATTGAAGACACGAACACGCTTGGGAACTTGATAAGAAGGTTCATGTCTGAGCAATTCTGGACACATTTATTTGATCTAGATAAAATTATTCTATAGGTTTTGACAGATTGGATCGCTGCACATTTGAATCGGTCGTTATAGATACTTGATCATTAGTGTATATTGAGTTTCATGTCGGTTTGTCGGTGTTCAAATGCTGGTACCAATGGACGGCTCAAAATTCACGATTCCTAAAGCCCTACCCAAAGCGAATATATGGGATTCTGAAAGTATCCGATTAGGACCCCTCAGAAACCGATTGCAGAGTATTCGGAAGTGGCAAAGTTCCCTTGTTTGTCCATGGCATGGTGTCTATGTAATACTGGGTGAAAAAGCCACCAAATGATATCAATAAAAAAGATTTAAAAAGTGTCAAACTTGAACCCTATCAAACCCGGTGCCAGATTATTTGGAAATGGTAAGTCCCCTTATTGGTACAGGCATAACATGAATGTTTTTCTGGATGAGAAATCATTGAGCTGTATAACATTACCAGTACATGAGGTTCTAAAAGTTTCATTATCGGGACCCTACCAGAAGTGTCCAACTTGCCTTATTGGTCCATGGAATGATGTGCATATGCTTCTGGGTGCAAAAAAAAAAAAGAATTTTGAGTTGTCGAACGGTACCAGTATATGAGGTTCTGAAAATGTCCATTTTTGGGCCCTACTAGAACCCATTCCAGAATTTTCGGATATGGTCAATTTACCATGGAATGATGTTTTTGAAGTTCTGGATGAATATTCAGGAATTTTGAGCCGTCTAATGGCACCAGCGAATAAGATTCGAATGTGTCCTCTGCAGATCACAACCGGATCTGATTGAAGGTGCCTCCGAGCCAAAAATGGTCACATTGTTTTTTTTTTTGAGAATGCTATTCTTTGAGAGCAAGCCAAAGTCATTGTAATGTGTAACTGTTTGTGAAGCGCAAATTCTAGGGGTCCCTGAAAACTTTTTCTGTCAGTATTATGTTAGGACAAGTCAAGAACAGTTTGAAGTAAGAAAAAGTCAAGAAATTGTAGATCACTAGTTCCTAGCGTTATACAGTTACAGTTTGCTTTGACGTAGACTACGTCTTACGACAAGGGTAGGGTGTCAATTGAAAATCTAAAAATAAGCGACCGTCACGAAATATCGTTACAAATTAAACGCTTATAACTTAATAAATGCTCGATAAATTTTCAAGATGTTTACATCAATCAGTTGGAAATTTTTTCGCGTATTTATTCAACTATCAAAAATTATCCGTTATCAATTTTAAACTACAAAAGGGGATGTCCTATGATTTTGTTTTTCAGGCTAAATTGACTAAATGCACAGTTCTTTCCTATCACAGATTTCAAATGTGAGTGTATGTGTGTGATCTTGTTGGTAGCCATTTTTTGGTAAGGCGCAACGTTCAACAGCTGAAATAACCTGCTTCTTCTAAAGACCAAGAAGGTTTGAATTCAAATGCGGAACATTTCAAATACGTCCTTTTCAGGACGACTAATTCAATTTGGAGAGAGTTTGAATTTATTTAACATTACTTTGCAAGTTCTTACTATTTGGCAGACAGCGGTGGCAACACCAATTTTAGTTTTCTCTTCGTTGCATACCTTGAGCATTGTGTACAATTTACAAATGGCTGCCGTCACGGAAAGTTGAAACACCGGACGCCAATAATCCGATCATTTCTTGATTGATTTATTTTTGAGATTTTTGCTCTAATCTAGAGGTTTCTACGATTGGCATTTTATATACTCAAGTTAACATTTAACAAATAAAAGATAAATATGTTTTGTGTACATATACATCCAAGGGTGTTGGAAAATTTAAAAGAATTTTGCGCTCCGGCAAGTATCAAGAAATTCCCTATAACGGACAACGTTTTGAATTTCGAACGTGATATTCCGAATTAAAATTCACTGCACATTCCAATTAGTACTGTTATGAATAGTTATTCTATTGTGTTAACGATTTGTGTTGGATAGAGTTTTACTTCAAGGAAGAAATAAACTTTGAAATAAACTGTGAAAATGAGAATAAGTACAATGCCTAATCGTGTTGATGCCAACCGTATGCGCATTAAGATCTAACATACGGAAAATCCTCCTAAACGACCATCTACCGATGCCAAATGAGCTCATGGCTATCGGGCGAAACTGAAAGCAGCCAGATGTAATGCGTTGCCAACTATTTCTTGGGACTCTGAAAAAGGGCCGTGAACACGAGGCCTTAGCGTCATTTAAACCAAACGACCCTTTTTAGGGCCATCAATTTCTTTCTAAAGAGTATACAATACAATTTTCTAACATACTTACTATCTAGACTGGTCTAACGATCTATTAGGATCACATCCACGCTACTTTGTTCAAACTACGCCTAACGGGTAGGGGTCAAATGAAAATTTGAAAATAACTGAAACAGTTTGAACGCTAATAACTTTATCATTTCTCGATAGATATATATAATTGATTATTGACTTTGTATTCCCAAACAGACTCTGAACAATCTATAAAGCGATAAGGTTTACATACAGTACCTGCGTTGCAATGTTCCGGCACTAAACCGACGAGAGTAATCAAACGGTTTAACGTGGTCTACGTCAACCGGTCGTGTGTTAAACACAACCCCACTGATTTTTTTTTTCAAAATGTCGGTTGGTCAAAAATGACGCCAATGTACTAGGAAGAATAAATAGAAATTTGACTAACTATCTCCCAGGGCTTCCGAGACCTTTGATAAAGCGTTTGGAATTGTCATAAAGTGGCCAACATAGTCCTAAGAATGAAATCAACCCTACTAGAAACTACTAAAACATTCTGGGAACACTGACATGTCGCTCGATAGGTTTTGGTTGTTTTGATATGTTCGTGTTAATTCTTTCAAATCTCTATCATAACAATGCAGCTCTAGATTTATACCCCCCCCCTCTGTACTGACCGTTCAAACTGCATTGGATGCGTGCCATTCTTCGCATGATCAAGTAAAGGGGGTGACCTATAGTCGGGTCATCAAATTAAATCAATTGTTCTGACTAGCCGTTGTTATTGCTATTTTTGCAGTTACTTCCAACGTTATGTAATCATCCACGCCTCATCCTCGTGACTTGCACTGCATTCTAAGTAATTCTAAGTATAACAAAAGATTACCCCCGGGCAGACAGGCCATCATCAAAAGGAACCACCCGGCGGGGATCACCACCATATCAATAGTCCGACATCTGTGGGAATTGATCCATGCACTTAATACGCAGTATTCGCTCACAGAGTCCAATGGAACCATATGGTGCCCGCGAGCAGCTCTTATCGCACGGAACACGAAGATTTTGTTTGGATTTAGATTAATTGCAGTTGCTAATCGGAACAGCATTCAGTGAGTTGCCACTATCTTGCAAGGATGTTCGATGTGTGTGGGGATGCACTTATCTTAACGATGATGCTGAATAGAGTCACAACGCTACAATGTTACAGCCAGGGCTGAGTCACATTTTGTTGGATCGTTTTAGTCGTAAGCAAGGCATTGGGTTCATGGTAGGTAGACCTTCTACTATTCGACTACTTCCGGGAAAATTTCGTAGATGTTCTTTCGCAGTTACTACATTAGCTCAAGTAGCGTATGGCTAGAATTCTCAACTTTCAACTAACACTGTGTCCGATCAACAGATGTTCGATTCGAGCGGTCGTCAAACCGGCACGAATCAAAAAGATTCGATTCTTTCATACACCACCCTAGCAAAGGAAAATAACAAGCTGATATCATATAAGTAACAAGTTCTGTTATCCCAGTTATCGTTTTGATTTCTGCTGTTATCGCATAACAAATTTAGCTATCACCATTGGAAAATTTTGTTATCATATGTTATCATTTTGAACACACTATTTTTTATGACCGTTATGAGTTGAATTGTAAAACTATAAATATTTTCAGCATATTTGAACAAGAAATTTTGCTTTAAATCAAAATATTTTTTTCAGTTATTAGCATGAGAATTTGATTTCAAATTGATAACATAATTTGAAACTATTTCAAAAAATTTGCTTACAATACTTACAATTTGTTATCAAGTTGTTCGCAGCGATAACAAAATAAGTTATAATTATGATATTCAACGAGTATTTTTCTGTTATTCATTCTGTTATTTTGGCTGTTTATTCAGCCTCAATGATAACATATTCAGTGGTCAAAAAATGATATCCTGGTATTAGAACTTGTTATCAATTTGGTATAATCCTTTGCTCGGGCAATGTTATTGCTAAATATATAAAAGTTCGTTTGACTTTTTTGGTTTCTTTTCAAAGAAACAACTAAGACGATCCAAGTGAGCTCTGATTTTTGGTGGAGGGGTTTTGCTGTTAGCTGTCATTCGTTCTTTTAATGTTGTTTTTTTTTTGTTATATCAAAGTTTATAAGTGTTAATCTCACAACGAATGTTTCGTTGATCGGAAGTGATTTGGAAGTGGCCGTACGAACAACATTCTGTAGGGAACGTGGTGTTTTGTAGTGTGGTAATGTTTGTTTTGTGCTGCTCCACTGGGTATATCATTCACGAAGCTTTGTTGGAACTGAACTGGAAGTCAAACTTGTTGCGACGATGGCATTTCACCGGAGGAGATCGTATTCCCGCCTTGAAGCAATTCGTCGAGAGGTGATCTTTCCTATTTTATTGGATCATTTCAGCGGCTGTGGTTTAGGGGATAGCTTTGTCGGTAAAGCATGGTAGAACCAAGCCGGAAGCGATGGGTTCCTTTCCCGGTCCGGTCGAGGGATTCTTTCGGGTTGAAATTTTTTTCAACTTCCGTAGGCATAGAGTATCATTGTGCTTGCCACATAATACAATATCATGTTGTGGTGTTGGCATCGAAAGCTCTCAATTAATAACTGTGGAAGTGCAATTATAACACTAAGTTGATTGCGAGTAATAAGCTTATAAGATGGGCTAATATAATAACAATAAGCTAAAAATGCTAAGAAAGAAGAAGCGGCGTATTCAAATGAGCCGTTTCCATTATGTCTTTCTGTTGATCAATTCTATTCTGCAGCCACTGGAGCCTTAGATTCACGAAAGCATTTGGTCCTGCGCGTTATGCTGGTGTCAGTGACTGTAATCGTGAATAGTTTGGTGAAGTTAAATCCGGCTGTGCTTCTCATATAAAGAGAGTAACCCAAGGGTAAGTCACTAAGAACAGTGTGCCAGCCACGATATCTTACAACCTAGACGAATATGTTTAATAACTGCGGCATTTTGATTTTCAATCCATACCGCATATGTGGCACACTGAGCAACACTTTTGACAATAGGGTATTATAGGGATATGTGGATTATAACATTGTTCGATAGTAAATATAATAATATACCGGCATTCAATTTATTTTTTAATTTTGGCAAGCGAAACTTTTGAAAAAAAAAAATTTCAATTTTCGGCTTTTTTTCTTCTTTTTCTCTGGGGGGGAAACCGAGGGGTGAGTCGCTTAGAACAGTGTGCCTAGCACGCCGTAGTAGAAAATCTTACACCATAACGCAACATGTGTGGAACTCTGTGGCACACTTTTGACATTTGTACTTTTCGATTATATAACCTAGCAGCCCTGGATAATCGACGTTGTAAGTTGTTGAGGTGTTGTTTTGATTTGTTTGTTTCGTCAAGCGACAAAAATAAGTTTTAGAAATAATTGATCACAAAGTGAACTTGAGCTACTTGAGGCAAAATCTCGAATGGAACAATGTATGAGGTAAGTGATTAAATAAATAAGTCGTGACATGATATCAATTTGCAGCTTAAATTAAAGGTACATTTTTGGAGCAAATTGGAGGCGGAATTCGGAACCATCAACCTCCATATCCGCAATATGTTGAAAAGGCAAAACCTCTGCAGCCAGTCGCTGGCCCAACTACCCATCGAGAGGATCCGAAAGATTGAAGAGGACATGCGGATCATGGATGTGAGCCTTCGTGAAGAGGTTGCAACTAGTGGAACTCCGTAAAAAAATAATTATTGAGCAAACCCGCAGGAAACCCAGATAAATTCTGCTTCTTAGTCGAGAAGTGATGCATGTGAAGTGGTGCGCAAACAAGGTATCAAATACTTTCTCAATCCCACAACCATCACGTCCGTCAGCATCGAGCTGTTTGACGAAGATGCTGAAAAGCACTTACGCGCATTGTATGAGAAAATCATGCTGCGTTTTGCTTTACAGCGAGTGTATTTAAGATTAAATCATAACTTTATCTCACAATAACTTTCTTTTACCAGAGGTATTGAGGACTCGGCCTTTGATGCCCTATTAAAGCAACTGAAAAACATTGCAATCGAAGTTTTTCCTAAGGGCTGTGGAAAGTTCCGGGTGGAGGCGTTATGCCCTTATTGCCAAACGAATGGGCAAAGATCGAAGTTATCGTTTTCTGAAGAAGAGAGAGGAAACGGGCACATTTATAGCCTCACCAGGCATATCAATAAGTGAAAGAAAGGATCAGTTAATTTCAGCGCCAACATTTGATTAGGGCGAATCTGCTTTTGTAAACATACATTTTGTCTGCTAATTTATCGGAAGTTGAATACAATTTCTTCAAACTGAATATATCAGCAGATAGAGATAAATCTCCTCTTCCTTGAAAAGTGCTTAATTTGTATTTGTGACCTTTTGTTCAAGAGAAAATGACTACGAAAGCCATTGTTTACAAAAGCAGATTCGTCCTAATGTAATGTTTGCGCTGATTTGTTTCATTTATTTCTTGTCAAAGGTTCCTATTAAATTATATAGCTTAAATATAAATATTTTGATGCTCACTTTATTCCTCTTGTTGAGTATTCTACTTATTTTGAAGCTTGTAGCATTTGTTGGAAAACAAAGCAAATAAAAACAAAACAATCGCCTGGATGGCGTAGACAAAACACAACGTTTGAACTGTCAAATGATCGTGGTACACATGGGCACCTATTGACACTACGATCGGAATATCAGTACTCATCGTAACGCTTAGAAGCACACTTAAAAAAATGGGCACAAGAGATATTGTACTGAGCGGCTCACCTGTTGGTTGAAACCCATAATTTTCACTTCATTTTTGATGTGCGACATTTAAGAAACGAATAATTTAAACCGTGCAAACAAGTAATGAAAATGACAGTCAAACGCGCAGCATGCTGTGATGATCAAATTAAAACCAACACAATTACGTGCGTACAACGCAAATGTATGGGGACAGCTTATATCCGATACATTCTTTATGGGAAGATCAGAGATGCTTAAGTTAAATAAATTTTTATAAGACTGCCATTCTTATTTTACCGTACAAGTTCCAATTTGCAATTGCTCGAAATTGAATCATAAGACTCAATTTCGAACTGGGAATCTACACATTCAGCGAGCTGGTTTTAGCTTCTAGATGAAATCTAGATTTAACTTTGAAATCTAGCAGAAAATTGAAGCATTAATCAAGCTTGCATTTGTGGATTTGAATGTTTTCAGCCCAAGAATTAAAGTTAAACTACAATTTAAACAAGTGAAAATAATTCAGAAATAATATAAATTAGGTTTAGACTTATTCAAGCTCCAATAATTTTGCACTAGTGCCGTAGCTGTAAAATATTCAATCAAACCGTAAAACATCGACATACTTTTCGAATTGCTACATCAGCTGTTCAAAGGGCACAAGATCGGAGAGGAAGAGTCGATGCAGGTTACGTATATTGATTAACTGAAAGTTTTAATTCTCACATCACTGTGCTCACTGATAAGGCAAATTGTAAGTTATGACAAGGGGTCTGCCGATTGCACGGGACATCACAAAGGCTGTCTACGGATGGGTCTACGGTTCGACACTTGGCTGATGAATTCGTTATCTCGTTACGGGGAGCGAACACAACTTTGTCGGATACTTCGCGTAGATTGCATTGGCGGCGCCAGGTTTCTCGAATGGGGGTGGAACGATCCTGATCGTAATTTTTATTTTCATCAAAATTTTAGACAAGAAACTAAACAATAATCACCGATTTTACTCTAACGAATGATTAATAATGTTTGTAATAGCAGAACATTTGTCTGTGCTCTTAAACTTCTCCTCATCTCACCGCTCCACGGCCGGCCATTTAACTCCGTTTTGAGTAGTTTTTGACTCACTTTCCTCAAAAGTGGAGTCACTCAAATTTGAGTCAAGTAACTGGGACCTACAAGTCGATAATCAAAAACATCGACTCAAATCAGATGGCGGGAGTCAAAAACGACTCAAAACTGAGTGAAAAAAGCTGGCCGTGTATCCATTGTTAGCTCGCTCAGCTTTTTTAACTCAGTTTTGAGTCGTTTTTGACTCACTTTCGTCAAAAAAAGCCTCCGGCTTCCGGCGTCCGGAAAGACGCTCTCGCCCAGGTATCTCTGCATTACCACCCTGAATATTTCTGGAGCAAGCAGAATAGTCGTCTTGATGACCAGGTCCGCCCCCAAAATTGATGATGCCCGGCGTGTTTGCCGACCATCCATCGCTATTACAGCGTTATGGTCTGGGATACTGGAACGCTGGTCATGGGACAAATCTACGTCGGTGGGAGGCAAGGGTCTCCAGTCGTGGCTCGGAAAGAGTTGATAGTCTGCCGTCGCTCTGGTGATTGCTCGGTAGGAGCCACCGCTCCCATTACCATCCTATAGGCGTCACACCATGGGTCCGTATTGGCTCTCAAACACAAGCCCTCGAAGCAAGCTCGTTTGCTGGCCTTTATCACCCTCTTTTGCGAGGCATTTGCGTCTTCTAAGGCCCCTTGATGCTCCGTTCACTCTGCGTCCAACCGCGGTCTCTGCATCCTCCGCCTTGCACGGAGCAAATTCTACGGAGGTCGGCGATCGACTCTGTCCACCAGTAGTCCGACGATGTTTCATCTCTAGGTTTGGCCGTCTTAGGCGTGGTTGTATCGCACATACGTGTTAGTAGCGCTACGAGTTGATCGTCACACGGGTGCTGGGATTCGTTCCCGCTCAAGCGTCTTTCCTCCGCACGCTGCCTAGTATTGTTAACGACGGCACTATAACGAACCGCCAAGTGGTCGCTATGGGTGTAGCCATCCTCCAACACCCGGTTGCTCGACAACCCAGGGCTGCAGAACATTACGTCGATGATAGACTCCGCTCCGTTTCTTTGGTAGGTACTTTTGGTACCTACGTTGGCCAGGTCTACGTTGAACCTAGCCAGGACCTCAAGCAGGATCTGGACCCTATGGTTGGTAACCATTTGTGAAAATGTGCCATTCGACCATCTTGGTTTGCCGTATGCGTGTTAATGTTTGCACCATCGTACAAATAAGGTTCCCGTTTCACCTGTGCATACAAGGCCTTGGTTTTCTTCGCATGCACGTAAGCTATAGCTATAATTCATATCACAGTAGGCTGCGAGTAAAAGAAGCTTATTTCCTTAGTTTGACAGTTCCACCATGACGAAGTGGCAGCGTATTCGTGATTTGTTTCATGCGCAAATGTCGCAAAAAGACCGTAGTAGACCGTACAAAAGGGTCTTAGACCGAGAAAAGAAAGGACAACTATCCATGAAGATGGCCACAGGTCGTTACGGGATCACGGGATAGTGACTTTTTAGCACTGAAAAAAAAAACGCACATGATTACTAACCGCATCCGGGAGCTAGACAATTCTTGAAACTTGAACGAAGCAATACGGTAGTCCTGCTCACCGACGAGAGCATGTTTACTGTCGATCTCGTATCAAATTCCAGAACCGGTCGCTATATTAGTTCTCTCCCGGTAAAAGACGTGGCCGACGGGCATAAAAACGTGCATCTTTCCAAGCATTCTGCTAGCATTATGGTGTTTGGATTGGTGGCTTCCGATGGCAAAAAGAATGGACTGGGTGTTGATTCCAGAAGGCGACAAAGTGAACACAGAGGTCTACACCGGGATTTCAAGTAAGTATGTTCTTCCGTGGATCAAAGAGCATTACTGTAAATTTCTGTGTGACATTGCCTTTCAATCAATGTATCAAAATATAATCTAAATTGTCAATATGGAATACATGTAGTTTCAATTTGTATGAGAATATATATGAAAACGGTGTATATATTTGTTTGTTTTCTCAATGAAGTAATCCATCATCACTTGAATGTTAATCATGTTTGTAGCTTTAAATTGTAGTGAGTAAATGATTGTCGGGCATCTGCTTCCTGGTCTGAGACAGCACAAAGCAGCGTCTGTATTGTATGTTAGGTGTGGCTAAGCCGTCTTTTAAAAGCGCCCAGGACTCTAAATACAAAAGCCAAAAGACAAACCAGGAGCTCGGGACTATGAGACAGCAGCATCTCGATGGTCCTCCGGCGAGATAGTGGCGTTGGTATTGACGCTGCTACCCGAAACCGATAGGAAAACTACAGCAACGAATAATACATAAGGAAGAGGACAGCGCACACCAGCTGACCAACGACAACGATCCTCGGCCTATTGGCTTCGCCGCCTCCCAAAACATGACCGTACGTAGTATCTTCTTCCAGCTACGGAATCACAAATCGGCACTTCTCAGACACCACCGGTGTCAGAACCAATCGAGGCGCCAGCATCGATTCGGACCACTAGCTAGTGACGGTAAAGATGCGCCCGAAGCTCTCCGAAGCCAACATCTTTTGATACCAACGCCCGCCATGGTACAACCTCACGCGACTGAAGCCGGAAGAGAACGAGGAGCTCGACGAAGCCTCTCTCGAGGAGTGTTGGAACAGCTATCAGCAGCGTAGAGGAGAACGTCTTAGGTTACGTGGAATGGAACCGACAGAACAAGTGGTTCAACGATGAATGTCACCAGGTGTTGGAAAAGAAGGACGCTGCGCGGACTGCAAGGGCTGCGTCAAGCTACCCGTCAGAGTGCCGAACGGTACAGAGAGAAGCGGAGCCAACAAATCCAACTTTCTGGGTGGAAAAGTGCTGCCAGGAAGAGGAGAAGTGTGAGGAGCTAGAACAGCTGCACCGCTCACATTAAACGTGAAAGTTCTACCAGAAACTCAACGCATCCCGAAGAGGCTTCATGGCGCGAGCTTAAATATGTAGGAATAAGGATGGGAGTATTCTTACGGACGATTGTGAGGTGATCGAAAGGTGGAGGCAGCACTTCGTTGAACATCTGAATGGAGTACAGGAAGAGAACCAAGACAGCGAAGGAAGTGCCATCGGCGATGCCACCCCCGACGATAGGTGAAGTTGCTATGCTATCAAACATCTGAAGAGCAGAAAATCGGTTGGAAGGGATGATATCGGAGCAGAATGGTGTTATGAGACGGCGTACATGTGGGGCACGATTCTCAACATATCCCGTCAATGTATCTGCAATGCCGATGACGTGGACATTGTCGGCAGAACATTTGAGGCGGTGGCGGGGCAGCACACCAGACTATAGCGCGTAGCAGTGAAGATTCGCTTACGGAACCGAGCAGGCCCGACTACAAAGCAGTGTAACGATCGACGGAAATGAGCTCAGGGTAGTCGATGAATTTTTCTATATCGACTCACTATTTGCTGTGGACAATGATAACAGCCAAGCGATCCGGAGGTTAATACATCAGTGGAAGTCATGCTTCTACGGGCTCCACAAGCAACTGAAGACAAACAAACTTAGCTCCCGTACGGTCAAACAGACTTAGCTCCCGTATATCCTGTACACAACGCTAATCAGACCGGTTATTCTCTACGGGCATGAAAAATGGACAATACTTGAAAGAACTTGCAAGCACCCGGAGTTTTTGAGCGACGGGTATTAAGAACTATCTTTGACGGAGTGTACACGGAAAAAAATCCGTTCCCGGATCCGTGAACAGCAGTCATGAATTTGTGAACAAGCAAATATACACCGTGAACTGAATCACGTAATCGGGAACTAGTTCATGTTTTCGGGTAAAAATCATGAAAACGTGAACTAGTTCACGGTCCGTTTTCATTTTCGTGAACGCTTTTGTTTCTGTGTAGGAGGACGGAGTCTGAAGGCAAACGATGAATCATGAGCTCGCGCAACTTGCTGGCAAACTGGGACGCATACGCTGGGCAGCACATGTTGCGAGAATGCCGAACAACTAACCCTGCGAAAATGGTGTTCGATGGGAATACGGTTGGCACAAGACCACGAAAGGCTCAACAAGGTTGAGTTAGACCAAATGAAGCAAAAGAGTGGAGATTAACAGCCATGAACCGAAAATGTTGGAGCGATATTGTGCATCCGGTAATGTTATAACTGACGTTATGCCAAGAAAATAAATAATTAAAATAAATAATAAGTTCGATCTTATGGAAATCATGCGTGACTATTGCCTCAGTGTTTGTACGCAGTAAGGGCCATGACATGGCCACGTGTTGTTTGTTTTTCAGCAACACCTGAATCAAATTGCGTAAAATAAACGCCAAGTGGGGGGTATAATAGTCCAATTGACTGCATTTAAATGATTTGAAGATCGAGAATAATTAACTATAAATTACTATCACGTTCAATCCTTCTTTCGATACCTTACATATTATGAGAATTCAATAAGAATATCAATGCTGGTCATAGTGTCCATGACTAAATAGACCACACATAGATTTAATTCAAATATCATGCGACATCCTAACACACATACCGTATGCGTGATAATGTTTGCACCATCGTACAAATAAGATTCATGTTTCACCTGGCACACAACGCCTTGGTTTTATTTGCATGCACGTTAGCTATAATTCATATCATAGTAGGCTGCGAGTAAAAGAGCGTATTCGTGTCTCACAAAAAGACGCAAAAAGCCATTTCAATCGTCGTGGAAGTGTTACCTTGGAACGTGAAAGAGTCTTAGGCTGAGAAAAGAAAGGACAATTATCCGCAAAGATGATCACCGTTCATCCGAGGTTAATTCGGATTCCGAGGGTTATCGCTGCCATCAAAAGGAAGATCCATTGTTAGTCCTGAGATCAGCTACTTTACAGCACGGAAGACCGTAAAAGAAGAATGCGGGGCGAAGCCGAGGGCATGAAAACAAAATCTCACATGATTACCAACGAAGTCGAGCGATGTAAGAAAATCTTTATCGGGATTTAAAGTAAGTCTACATCGGGATTTCAAGTAAGTATGCTCTTCCAATGGCTCCGTGCCACACCTTGAACCGCACATCTTTTGGTTTGGGCGAAGGATATGTGGCCGCCATTTAGCCCCTAACTTAATCCATTGGATTATTCAGTATGGCGCGTCATGAACGCCAAGATCTGTTCTAAACGCCTCCCCAGTACAGTAAGCTTCAGACAAACATTGACCCATACCTGGAGAGAAATGGGTGCAGGCTACATTATTAGGACTTGCCGTACGTTCTATGTAAACTCCATGATTAACATAGTTCAAGACTCTCAGAAACATCCCTCTTTTGAATAAATAAAAAAATGAAAACCGAAATTTTTAGAATTAGATTTTTAGATATTTTTTTTTAAATTTTGACATTGCTTAATGGTGCAAATATTATCACTCATACGGTATGTTTCCGTAAGAATACTTAATTTGGAAGTTGTGACTATTTTCCGCAGATCTGGGATGCATTAGATGTCGATCAATTTTTAGTCAAATTGGGGAAATTGAAGATCATGAGGGGAGGTAGCTCATAAAATCTTCCGGTCCGCCTCTAAGCATCTTGCTACCAGGTGGGTCTCCTCCGATTGTCTGTCGATCTGCCAAATTTGGAAGACTTCTAGATTGAGTAATCTCAAATTATAATAATCCATCCACTCTTTAGAAGCTTGTACTTGAGTGATGCGGATATTAGTAACAGTAGTGATGTGGTTTGTAGAGTGCGGTTGTAAAAATCAAAGTTTACGAAAAAAAATAGTTTGCTTTGGGCAACGCCTGTGAACGGTTGTGTCGATGCATTGCTGCGCTCTGGTTTTTTTGTCGGGCGTGGTGCGTTTCGTATTGCTTCGGTTGCTTATTGTTCGGCGGCGTGAGTTTTCTAACCATTATGAATCATAAATATTATCACATCATTTATCAAGGTGAATTCTGATCCATCGAGCCCTACGCTACTAACATAAAAAACTCCTTCCTGTGACCTTTGTGGGGATGCAGCTGTAAACACGGTCCTGCAAAGGTCATACTAACATTCCTTCCCTATTCCCACCAGAATGCAAGGACGTGGCCGGTGCTGTTATTGATTATTAAAGAAATTGTGTCACTGAAACGTGTACCCAGCCTGTAACGTGTACCGTGCTCCCAGCCCCATTCAGTAATTTCAATGAAGCTCCATTGAGTAATTTCACTGATTCTGATCAATTACGGAGAAGCAACGATTGATACGTGCAGTCGGTCAAGCTAAGCTAAGCTAAAGCTAGTTTGAGACATTTGAAAATCATGAAGAAAATGGGTTAGCTCAACAAGTGAAATCATGGTGGCTATAAAATAAGGCTAATCGTAAAATTCAATCAATTAGATCATAATAAAGTGGCGAAAAAGTTCTCATTAGCTTAAGAACAAGTTGATTGCCATGATATTATCGTGGATTTGTCGATTACCGCTGAATTTATTATATGTATATGTGTTACATAGGCCGAATGGAGGGGCTAGGCTAACATTACATCCCGTAAACCTAGTTCTTAAAATCTGTTTCATAGTTACCGAATCAATTCATTCAAATCAGCTAAATTATAAAGTTAGTCATTGAATTACTGTTGGGGAATGTTGGCAAATGGTTGTTAGTTATACAAAGCTATTGATGCATGCCAGGCAATAGATTCTAAAGAAGAATGCTAAAGGTATTCTTCGAGAAGAAATTGCAAGAAAAAAAACACCAACTTAAAACCACCAAGTTATACAAACTAAATGCTGTTAATCCAATGCAAAGTGAACATTATTTTAGGAAAATCGAGAATAACGAGAAAGAACTGTGACAATCATTCACCTAGTGGTCTTATCACAAATAATGGTATCAATGGCATTCGGGGTTGTCCATCTGCCGCGTGGAAAGCCGCTTTGAAGAGGGATGAGTTTGATTAACACAAACATATAAATTACAGACACACTTAGCAAAAGTGGGAAAGGCATCAGCTGTACCAGGAGTCACCCAAAACCACACAACTAAATTCGCAAACATACACACTCACACCCGCACGCACCCCGATACGTGTGGTGTGGCATGCATCCTACGAGCAAAGGCACAACTCTAGCTGGCGTCCTCGGGAAAGCGATTTTTTAGTTACATCGGCGCGTTTGGCAGAGGATTGTCGTAAGCGTGAGGAATGCCGGCGCACAATGGCTTTCGATGGATGATCGCGCCGGCGTCGGCGTCGAGGCGGTGGAACGATAAACGATTGCAATACATACGTAGTCTGCAGAACGGAGGCTCCAGATTTGCTGCGAATGCGCTGTTGCTGCTCCACAGCCGTCGGAATAACGCCAGTGGAGGTCAGGGTTCCACTGGTGTGACCTAAAAAACAAGTGAAAACTCACTTTTGTTATGAACCTCAACATAAACCCGTTATCCAACACATACCTTTACTCGTTCTAGTTGAAGACCTCTCGCTTCGATGCGACCGGCTCGATAACCGTTCATCACTTCGACGGCTTTCGGTACCGGAAGTCTTCGAAGCACTGAGCAGTGGACTGTCTTTGTCCTTTTCTCCCGAGCTGCCATGATACCGGGTACGTCGTGGTCGTCGCGGAGGCTCCACGGCGGTTGCATTTGGAAGATCCTCCGATGAACTGGCATTCGACTGGTGGAGGCGTTCCTTGCTGCACATACGGATCAGACGACGCGACTCGGATGCCGAACTGGTTATCTTACGTCGGCCGCTACCATTCACCGAACTGGTACGAGATTCTGGAAGCTGATTAGAACGTACGGTAACGGTGGCAGTCGTTCTGGTTGGCGATGGTCGAGGAAGACTCTCGTTTGAGGATGCAGATGACACTAGAATGTAGGTTTCAATGACAATAAGTTATACAGTAACTTGATCATTACTCGAGGTGTTACCTCTCGTAGACCGTTGATGCCGCTTCAAACTGTCGTCAAAGTTCTTCGAAACCTGTACGCCACGGGACCTCATAATCTTGTTTGTGGTCGAACATTCTCGGATGGTGCCCAGAGTGACTCCAGACCCACCACCTGAACTGACACGGAACTGCTCGTTACTCTGGATGCTTTCGGTGCTTTCAGCATTCGACATGTTGTTAACAACCTGCAAAAAAAAAATCGATTTTAAATAAGATTTAAGGTTATCTTAGTATTAGACGTACATTTAAAATCTCATCAGCGGCGCGAGTTAGCTCCTCGAGTATTTGCTCGTCTCGTTTCAGATCCTGCTTGCGGTCGTACCCCGGAACCACCGGGTCTGTCGTTACAGGTTTGACTAGGTTTTCGTAGTATGGATCTAGGGAGGACATGGTAGAAGTGCTAGTTCCCAGACTGGTCGATGCAGAAGAGGTACTGGTAGTTTTTTTGATTGAATCATTGTCCACCCTTTGGCTGTGGCGAAGTAAATCGGGTTTGTCGTTTGTCAACTGCCATACCGATGATACGGGTGTAGTCTGCGGTTTGGCATGGTTAGTAGTAGTGCTGGATGAAGTCGAAGCCGCAGACGTGGATGTGGACAGAGGGCTCATGTTGATTGAGTTACGTTTGATGAACGACGACGTGAGGGTCGTCGATCGGGTGAGGGTTGTATTCGTTGTGGATTTAGTCGAATTCGACGCTGTCGAAGTCGAAGATTTCGTTGGGTCTTGTTTTCTATTGACACCGAAGAACGATAGTTCATGCTCACGAAGTTGTCGTGCTCCGGACGACAGCCGTAGTGAGGCGCGTTCTTCGTTTCGTGCTGTGCCATTCGTCGTATCGCTAGCTGCGGTCGGAATGTGTCGCTTGAAGTGCGGCGATAGGGCTGGTTGCGACGGTTCGATCGGTTGCGTTTGCGGTTGTGAAGCTTTCACTGTGAGAAATAACAGAAAATGAAGCTCAAATGGGCATTTGAACGCAATATAATAAATACCTGGACTAGGGGTAGGATGCTGCTTCGTTGGCGATGGGCTTCTCAGGGCAATTGACATGATGTTACTACTTCTGGACTGTTTTTCGTTTGAGATAGTAGTGGTCGTTACTCCGTTCGTTGAAGGTTTAACAATTTCGAATTCTGAAAAATAAGAGTAGTTTTCCGTCCATTTGTTATAGCATAATGGAAACCTCAAGACACACTCATATGTACACGGTGGATGAACTATCAGAAAATTTGGTGCGTGCACTCATAGACCTACCTGACGTCGAGTTGACTGTAATTTTAACGTCCTGATCGCGATACTTTTGGATATTTCGTTTAGCCTTGATACGACTCCAGCTTCCGGACAGTTCGCTGCCTCCTTTCTCTTCACTAGCCCCGGCCAGATTTCCTAAGTATAGCTTAACCTCTTCGTCGGCCTTCGCACTATCATCACTGTCATACTGCTCTGCGGCATCGTACAGCCGTTTAAGTTGGGTTAGCTGGTGGCTCAGGACACTCGATCCCAGCTTCTTCATCCTTGGTGCTGCCACCGGTTTTGAGGCGACACTCGAAACCATACTGACCGATGAAAATTCATCCGTAATGCTAGATCGTCGAATGCTATTTTTACTGATGTATGCTTCAAAGTCAGATAACCGCGATTCGCTGGTGAAGCTTCGTCTGGCCGCAGGGATGGGTCCTTGATAGCGAGGCTCATCGTCATCAATATCTCCATCCAGGGAGGCAGCGTATTTGGCTATCCTTAGTTTCGGGGTATCCTTGTAGATGCTACTGGCCGAGTTCGACTTGGCAATCGTACTTGAGATTAGCTGAAAAGCTGATCGTGGTTCATCGCCACCATTGCTGTCCAGCGATTCTCGACGAGCTGTTTCCAATTTTTTCATTGCCTCGTCGAACTGATTTGCCGAACGCATCGTACGCATTATGAGTGAAGTGGACTTGAGCTGATTGCGTTCTTGTCCGGAGGGGTTGGCACTCTTCGTCATATCTATCAGTATTTTCGTCGTAGACTTCGGGATCAATTCAGAGGACTCTGTAACATTGCAGCAAGGAGAACACAAGGTGCAAGAGAAAAATGGTTGATTTAGACCAGCGTGGATGACTTTATTACAGGGTTAGTACTGATTTGGTCCAATTATGCGTGCGAATAGAAGCATTAGAAAAAGGGTAGTATTAGGGGGTGCTGCGATAGTTCATCCTTTGATAGATGTGAAGCATTCTACGTTAAAAATATGTTCCCAACAGTACTTACCGTCCGATTTCCAGGATGCATGAGATGGTTGAGTAAGGTTGACTTTTGTGGAAAAGCTGCCAATGGATGTAGATTCCTTCTCTTCCGTTGTCTGAGGATTTTCTTCGGGCTCGCCAGTCCAGTAGTTTAGTTCCGTAGACACCGGTCGCAGTTTTACTCCCCACAGACTTTCACTGTTCTCCATGTTCTCACCCAGAACGTACGGTTTCGGCTTAACCGGTTTGTTTTTAAGTATGCCTCGAAGAGAGATCTCATCTGCTGATTGGCCATCGCTGTCATCCGATGTGGTTAGAATCTTTCGGGAACCGGGTTCAGGATGTCCAACTGTAGTGGTCACTACTGGAGGTGCCGTATACACCGGGTTCTCTTTTAAGTCAGCTTCATTAACGCCCTTCTCCAGGTCACCGAAATGAGTTACCGGAACGCCAGAGCTTATCGCCTGAAGATATGAAGATCCTATTGACCCACCTGAAGATCTGCGCCTTCTGCGAAAATTGTTCGTCGGTGGAGGTTTCTCATCCGTTTCGACTATGTTCACCCGACCGGAATCTGCGGTGAAATGAACCTCCGTTTTACAGAACTCAACCTTTTTCTTGTTTCTGTTCATGTCATCGATAATCGTTTGGCTAAATCCGTTCACACACACTGAAGTCTTCTTCTCAAACATAGTTTTCAGGCTGTCCCGAACGTAACTCGTTTCATCAACGGCGATCGAATGACGTTTAACCTCTTCCTCTCTATAGCTTGGCTTTGCACTTTCCTTAGCTTCGTTGGTGATCTTAATCACCATTGCAGCACTGGTTGGCTTTTCCTGTTGCTCTCCTAAAGTAACGATCGTTCGTCTTGGAACCGACACATTCTCGGTTCCACCACTGGACCAGCTAGAACTTAGATCAGTCGATCGCCCAATGCCGCTATCGGTTGAGGAATCCATTTTGGCCATAAAACTGGACTGTTGATTCATGCGTTCGAATCCGTACGATTTTCTTCTTGAGTGCCAATCATCCGAATTACTATCGGTGGAGCCTTTTCTATTGGATTCCAAACTGTTGCTCTTGTACGAATCCGACGAACTACTCGTCTGTAGCTGACCCATTCTTGTCTCCACCTCAGTGATAGTAACCGAATCATCATCTTCCTTGCGATCGTCCCCTGGACTCATGTCGTCCCGGTAGAGGGACTCGTTGCTCAATCGTCGTAATTTTCCACGAATTTCTTTGAGCGATTCTGCTGTCAGAAATGAAGTTGCATTTGCCTTAGGAGTTGTGGGTGTGCGAGGTGCATCCATTTTCGGAGAAGGCGTTTCCGAAACGCTGTTCAGGATGTTATCCAGAGCCACGAAATCTATGTGATTGTTCCTCATGGCTGTATTTAGTCGACGACCGTTTTCCAATTCTTGTCGAATTTTTTGAACGCTCACCGAGTTCTCCGGAAGATCTGCTGGACGGGTACTGATTCTGTCGATGATGAATAATGTGCAGATTTAGATCACAATCAACATCGTACAATAGTCGGAGCTAAAAATAAAATAAAATCAACCACTTACTTTGGTGCGGTTTTCCTTGGAAATTGCAGGGAGCGTCGGATTTTGCTGACTCGCTTCCACTGCGTGGGTTCGACGTCGTCATCGAAGTTGGTTTCGTCACGTTCTGTGGATAAGTCCTCGATTGAAACGCTTTTACCACGGGTCAGGAAGCTATAAATTGGAAAGACGAAATTAGTGTAAATAGAAGAAAGAGAACAAACATCTCATCGTTCCGATGTTATGCTAATTCGGATCGCTGACCTAAAATTAAGTAGTTCCGAAATTAATTAATTTGAAAAGTCACAAAACCTCAACTCTTCCGCTGATTTCTGATCTGACTGACTCACGCGTTGTGCTTTCTCAAGTACTTTGCTCCGGCTAGGCATACCTCGTACTTAAGCAGATGCTAATTATTCTACAGCAAAGAGTGCCTCCGGGGTGCCTGCATTAGCAGCAGCACGCCATCAAATCTTGCCGATCTTAGTTGGCCGATGACTGTACTACGGACTAAGCTGTAAAGCACTGCATAGCCTGCTCGGCTCAACTCTAGGGCACCTTGTTCGCGCGATCGCACAAGCCACACAGTTGGCTTTAATCGTCGCATCGTCGCGAGGAGAACTGACTTAGTTGAGTAGGCGAGCGAGCGAGAGCAAAAGCACTGACTGGCAAGGCGACGAGCGCGGTTGGTGGTGGGTCATAAACCATTCACTTCGATCGGATCGTTTGCTCAAATGGCTCGGCAACGGCTCGTGCGAGAATATTTCGAGCAGCGGTGCCAGTCGGTGGATAACTTTCTCGGGGTTGTTGGTGCAGTTGTTTTAGCTTAGTTTTGGTTTTTTTCAGTCTATTGTAGGCAAAGGCCTTGTTTTGAAGCCGTTAAAATTTGGCTATTGAAATCTACAAGAACACACGTTATGGATGTTTTTCGATATGTTTCTCAAAAATAAGGTCACGTGGTAAAATCTCACCCGGACCAGTTCACCAGAGTTTTCGAGGCCCTATGGTCCAAAAGAGCAAACAGTGGAACCTTTTTTTTTTCTTGAGTCCAACTTTTTCATTTTAGCAAAAGAGTGTTTTAGGCAAAACAATTCGTTCGGCCGTTTTCCATCATTTAAAAGTGTCAAAATTTCGTCATGGCTTATTACAGTAAAAATAAAACAAACTAACTTTTTTCTTTGAGAATGTAGAGGAGTGTTGCCTTCAGCAAGGTTGTAGGAAATTTGAAAACAAGCAGCTTTTTTTTTGAGGTATGGAATTTCTGTGTCCAGTATTTTCGGCGTATTAGCGTTTTCTTTAGTTATTCCCCGATCATGTTACTTATTCTTCGACGAAGAAAATTTTAAAGAAAAATTCAACATTCCGGATAATGTTAATGCGAGGCCGAAGCTGCCTTCAGACAGAAACTTCTGAAATACAACTTGGGCTCAACAAATGTTCAGCTCATCCACAAAAATAAAATAAACAATACCTACTTGTAAGGCTGATAACCCAACAAACATCGGTGTTGAATTAGAGCTTGTTCAAACAAATTTGGAGAAGCTATTCAGCTATTCTAGAAGAAACAGCTGAACAGCTTCTCCAAATTTGCTTGAACAAGCTCTAATTCAACACCGATGTTTGTTGGGAATAACGATGAGGTGCAACGATTCTCTATAAACCATGCGAGATGTGTTTGAATTGGAAGCAACATATTTCATTACTTCGCGGCGAGAGGAATACGACAGAACTCACTCGATTATAATAAGATCACCTAAGAATAAAGGTTCGTTTTCTCATATGAACTGTAATGGGGCAGTACAAAACCAAACGCATTCAAATTTGGGAGAAATCTGAACTCGATTTGGAATCGATTGAATTGTAGAGTAAAGTCGATATTTCAAATATAATTAATATTTCACAGTCCAGTACACGTTGAATTCGGACACGTTATTTGCTCTATTGATCTATTGATCAGATTAGGAATGGGCGATGTCGATGCGATTTTTAGAGAATCAATATTTTTACCTCGATAAATCGTTTTTTTTTCATCTGATCTTTTCTGTTCGATTTTAGAAAACATCGATTTTTTAAAGATAGACGTTTTATTAATTTGAAATTTTTCCACATTACTGAGTGCAAGAGGTTGATTTATATCGATCAAACTTTGCAAAGGAGAATAGATAATCACCCAACGCTTGTTATTATTATTTTGACAGCTTTCACTGTAGCTCAGCGCTCAGCCTGATTGTACCCCTCATTGTATACTAGATGGCATTAAAGGCACCTTTTTTTTTCACGCACAGAGTGATAGTTGTTCATGGTATTTTTCGTTCGAGCAAAAGAAAATGAGAAAATCCGCCTTGTTTCGCGTACACGATAACATTAGGTTATGGCATTTTCCCGTTGGAGTCAAGCTGGATTGATTCATATATTCTGCAATTGTTGTCAACTTGCGAAAACTTGTCAAAAAATGCGAAAGATTAATTGCTGAATGGGATGACTATACTGAAAACAGTCGTGAAAAATCAAATTACCAAAAACCAAAAATAATGTTGTTTCAATATTGTTTTTCAGAAATATTTTAGTGGATGTTATCTTCAAAGTTGTCTCATGTTTACTTATGTTAAATTTCTTTTCTTATGCTCGTTTGTTGATCCTTTTGTGTTTTTATGTTAACAGGCCCTTTTAATAAGTCTGTAGAATAACTTGACAAAAAAAAAAAAAATGTGTAAATTTGTTTTGCTCGAGTATATCGAGTTTTAATTATCCTATCGATTGCTTGATATAATGATCTTTAAAAAAACGTTCATATGCCTTGGTTTTGAGATGCCCTTTTATACTAGCTCTTGAATAATTCTTTGAAAAAGATTACAACAATTTGTTTGACGAAAGGCTTTTTATATAAAAATATAAAAAAAGAACGTAGAGTATTCCATTAGGGCCTGTTCATAAACCACGTAGACTCATTTTTGAAAATCTTAGCCCCCCCCCCTCGTAAACTTTTCTCCATACAATTTTTTGAAATTTTGTATGGAGCGTAGACTTTTGTCAGAACCCCCCCCCCCCCCAGAAATGTCTACGTGGCTTATGAACAGCCCCTCATCCACCATCAGTTTCTAGAATGCATATATTATTTAAAATAAAAATCTATTAGGTGCGCAACTAAGTTCTCGCTGTTTTTTGATGAAAAAGGAACTTTATTTTGAAAACAAAGGTTACAAACGAATTATTCAAAGTATTGCCCATTACTAGCTACGACTTTTTCCCATCTTTCTGGTAGAACGTGAATACCATTTCGATAGAACTGTTCGTCTTTTGATGCTATCCAAGAATCAAGCCATTTTGAGATGTCATCATATGAGTGGAATTGCTGACCAGTGAGACCATCGAACGGAACAAGTAATAATCGGACGGTGCAATATCAGGAGAATATGGCGGGTGGGGTAGGACTTCCCATTTGAGCGTTTCCAAGTAGGTTTTCACGGGTTTCGCAACGTGAGGTCGAGCGTTGTCATGCTGAAGAATCACTTTTTCGTGTCTGTGCTCGTATTGTGGCCGTTTTTCGTGCAGTGCTCGGCTCAATCGCATCAATTGAGTTCGATACCGTTCCCCGGTAATGGTTTCGTTTGGTTTCAACAGCTCATAATAAATAACACCAACTTGGTCCCACCAAATACACAGCATAACCTTCGCAGCGTGAATATTTGACCTAGGCGACGACGTTGAAGCATGCCCGGGCAGTCCCCATGAATGTTTCCGTTTTGGGTTACTGTAATGAATCCATTTTTCGTCACCCGTCACAATGCAATGTAGAAAACTCTTCCTTTTTTGCCGCTGGAGCAGTTGTTCACAGACGAAAAAACGACGCTCAACATCTCTTGGCTTCAAATCGTAAGGAACCCAAGTTCCTTGCTTTTGAATCATTTCCAACGTATGCAATCGCTTAGAAACGGCTTGGCGGGAAACTCCTAATCCTGAACCAAGCTCTTCTTGCGTTTGACACGGATCCTCATCGAGCAATGCCTCCAATTCAGAGTCTTCGAAGTTTTTTGGCCTTCCTTCACGCGGACGACCATCAACACTAAAATCACCGTTTTTGAAGCGACGAAACCAATCACGACACGTTGTTTCACTCATAGCAGCATCACCGTAAACTTTTTGGAGCTCTCGATGTGCTTCAGCCGCCGTTTTCTTCGAAGGACAGAAGAAAATCAACACTTCCCGCAAATGACGATTATTTGGCACGAAATCAGACATCTTCAAACAACCAAAATATATAACACTAAACCAAAATCACTGATTTGGCAAAGCGGTTTGTTTACCATATGTCTGAGCTTGGTTTATGACGCTTGAGATGTACAAGATTCCACCAGCACTTACTACTGGCGCCATCTATTGCTAAACAGCGGGAACTTAGTTGCGCACCTAATATTTTTTCCGAACCAAATATTTACTTTCGATATTATCGTAGATCGATTTTTTGGATTTTTAAAAATCGATGAGGCTGCATCGATTTTATTTTACAAAATTCCCATTCCTAGATCAGATGTGGTATATTTTAACTGCGATTCGTTCTCAAAACGTTTAAGTGATGAAAGTTTCATCTCGTCACGTGCAATATAAAAAATGTAGGGTAACGGAATACAATGTTAGCCTAGATCCTTCATTTGGCCTATATACCAAATATGTCGTTGGTTTGACGATAATCATCAAAATCATATTGCTATCAGGACGACCGACTTATTTCAAAGCAACATGAAAAAAAAATCCGTGCCTAGATCCGTAAACTGCAGTCATGAATTCGAGAACAAGCAAAAATACACCGTGAACTGAGTCACGTAATCATGAACTAAATAACGTTTAAAGGGAAAAAATTTCATGTTCGGGAACGCTTTTTTTTTCTTAGGCGAATTGAGACATTAATTATCAATTCTTAATTGTTCACTTCCGCGTGATTTTCGATTTCTTTAAATTTTAAGGCATCTTAGCTTGGTTGGTAAAGCTAAACATTTTATTTGTACCATTTCCAATGATATACATTTGGCTTAATTGACACTAAGAAAATAAAACCTAACTCGGTTCAATTTTCTACCGAACCACATCGGTTATCAACAAAAAACCGAATAATTCGTTTATATATACTCTTTTCGGGTGTATTTCCGTTACTATATGATATATTTGACAGATAAAAATGAAAGACGAACCGAAGCAGGGATATTCAAGATTTCGGTACACGAAAACCGAGAAAACTCGGTAAACTGGACCAATCATTCGCTGCATATTCTTAAACGTCAAACACTTCTCTTCGAGTCAATTCCGCGACGGCAATGTCTACCGAAAACCTCGGTTATTTTAGCTGACTCGATAAGGCCTGAAATATCGTCAGCCATTTTATCTCGCATGTCCGCGCCGAATGTCTGATTTTTTGTCAGGTGAAAATGGAAAAAAAATTACCAAAAGAGTACAACAGGAGAATGCACGTAGAGTTAAAATCATCTGTATTTGAAGTATTTGACAATTATTTTGTAATTATAATTGCAGGCATCCTGCGCTATCCTTGGTTTTTACTGCCGTGAAAACGTTGCAGTTTATGTCTCTGGCTTGCAATTGAAAAAATGAAAATGCGAAAATGTATGAGTATTTTTTGCATCAATAAACAATGTAACTGACAAAACTGGTTTTATTACTATGAAATTCGAAGCTAGATTCAAAGCTATTTCAAAATTCCAGCACAGCAAAAAAGAATCGAATTCCGTAATTGCAACAGAAAAGTCGGTTGCTTGACAGCGTTCGGTAATATTTGAGTAAATCGATGTTCGGTTTTTTTATTGCTGATTGGATATATTTTTGTCAACCGAGTTTTTCGGTAAATTTGACAGATTGTGAGAAAGTAAAAATTTAACGAGAACTCGGTTGTTCAATTTTGAACCGAATAGACTACCGAGCGTTCAGCAGATAAATCCGTCCTTGAAGGAAGCTTTTTCAACACTTCCTTCTTCTTCTTCGTCATTATCTTCGCCGGACGGCCGCTACCGGCCTTCCGCTCCACGCTCAGGGATGCCAGGATCCGGTAAACTGTACTCCAGAGAGCAATTGTCTTTGAGAGAAAAAAAATTTACGCTCTTTACTTTAATTACAGAAAGGTATTGAAATCATTCTCATTTTTTATTGAACACCCGTTATATTTGAGGCTTTATAGAAAATATTAGCTTATATTTTATTCAAAGGATGTTCTTAAACAATAATAAAAACCGGAGCAAAAAAAAATCTAATCTAAATAACATAATCTAAAAATCTAGAGACCCGATAAAAACTAAGAACCAACAGACAACATTACGGATCGTTTATTTATAAGTTTTCTATCAGACACAATCACAGTAGGTAGTTAATAGCGAAGTCTGTGTTAGTAACACTCACATAACGCTTATAATTATAGGACATCACTCTATCTTTAGCTGATTTTTCATTCTTTACTGCAGAATACTTAAATTTTTGAACAATGCAACCAATTGCTAGAAATATTTCCAATCTTTTTATGCGAAAATTTTGAAAATTTTAAAGAGATATGAATGATCTATGAACGTTCAAACGTTGACTTTTTTGGTGACGGTCCCATTTCAAAATTTTCACTCTCATATGTTGCCAACCATTTAGTATTTCTTGTTGTTACTAGCACCTTCACATATAATATTATACATACGCCATGTTTGAAATTAACTTTCTGAAAGGTGCTATCGACATATAAGTCAAACTTATACCAAATGAGTCGTCCCAGCCTTGTTGGTCATAAAAAGTATATTAGACTATTTACTTTGGACAATTTAAACCTTATTATG
Organism: Aedes koreicus; assembly: GCA_024533555.2. Classification (NCBI taxonomy): domain Eukaryota; kingdom Metazoa; phylum Arthropoda; class Insecta; order Diptera; family Culicidae; genus Aedes; species Aedes koreicus. The sequence continues at coordinate 345,130 of JAHHFK020002156.1, forward strand.
TACAGTATTTCAGAAATGTTTATCCGCCTCATTTAATCGCATTTTAGTTCAACTTTTTGCATCTTTTTGATCTATTGTTATTATCTATTAATTGCGTGGCTTTTAACGTTTTAGCATTCTTCATGATTGTGGAATACTAGATGTAGTGTATCAGAAAAAATAACCAAAATTTACCTAATTGAAATTTAGCGTGTATGTTCAACTACCTGTCATTTTTTCAATTAACGACTGTTCCAGAAAGTATAAGCACACCTTATTTTAACGGTCACTTTGAATATAATGAAATATTTCAACATGTTTTGATTGCGTCCTTTTGTTTGCACATTTCTGAATGACATAGCATCAATAAAGTGCTCAGTTTTGTGTTACCTATCAAAAAGCGCGGTCTTACTCCGGAACAACGAAAAAGTATCGTGCACAAATGGTGCACTGTGAGTGGACTCTTCTTGAGAACATTGGCCAAGGAAGAGGGTGTAAGCGTCGGAGCGGTACGATCTGCGATTCGAAAATATAGAGAACAATGTACGTTTGAAGATGCGCCGAAGAGTGGTCAGAAAGCCGGTCCTGTTAGTCCGGATATCGATTAAAAGATCAGGGAGGCCTACAAGCAAAAACCAGCGACTTCCGTTCGGGATGTTGCGAAAAAACTAGGGACCTCGTCTAGTAACGTCATGCGTGCCAAAGAAAGACTTGGGCTAAAAACATACCGGGAGCAGAAAAAAAAACCCAAAAGGAACCCAAAACAGGTCGCATCCGTGAAACCACGGGCCCGCAAACTCTACGATTCGTTATTGTGTAGAAATTCTGGGTGTATAATAATGGATGATGAAACGTATTTGTTATTTTGAAAGTGTGCTTATACTTTCTGGAACAGTCTATATTTACAGTATTAAATACTGTTCCAATACCATTCTAGTTGATAAATCAATTGAATAATTTACAGTTCTCGTTCAAAATACCGAAAACTAGTGTAAAACTCCCGGAGTGGATATACTTTTCTGACATACTGTATTTAATAGGATCATTGAACGCCTTGATTCGCGGCCAACGATTTGATTTTTAAATTTTTTAAAACCGAGGGGTTTTTTACAAATCAATCATGGGAAGGGGGTGTGTGTGTGTCCATGGCTTTCTGTTCAGTAAGCAAAAACGATTACCACTTGGGCACTGAACCCACTTTCATCACAACAGACGATTTATACGAGACGACCAACGTTCGATATGAAGGGACCAGGTCGTGAATATGAAACATCAACAATATCAACTATTAAAACTTCCTTAGTGGCTACTAAGTAATGTCTTAAGGCAATGGTTCCGGTAGCAGTTTTAAGATACAATAGCAGTTGACGTTTGATTGATTGATAAATTTGATCGTTTGAAACAAATACAAGGGTATTGCATTTTACAAACATTTGGGTTCAGTTAACTCAAAATTACAACAAGTGAATTGATTCTTCCGATGAGTATCAATAATTATGGAAGCTTGGTAAAAAAGTGCCTGCTTGACATTCAAAAACATTCCAAGCATATTCGAAGGTAAAAGTCCACACTGATGTTCCTGTGCTACATAAATAAATCTCATGAAATTTTGAGGGCCAAATGAAAAGTATGTTTGGCTATACATAGCATTAAGGCATACACAATAATACTATGCGTCTGACGACGTTGTGTTACGTTCCTAACGTTACGTTAGGAACCCAGATGATTCAACTTTTCAATCCGAGTACTTCAAACAATTCGATTTCAGTGCATAAACCAGTTCTGGAACCATAGTTTCAATTAAGATAATTCAACTCGACTTATTATTGATCAATCCATTACAATTTGGCTATTTATAGTTTGCTAATCCTCGGCAACTGGAAAGCAATCTTCACCCGCGGCAGCTAAAACGACGACGACGACGACGACGATGAACGGTAGCAAACCGATGTTTAGAGCAAATATAATTTTGATTTATTGTTTACACATGGTAATCGGCACAGATTCAACGGCTCGGAGGTATCCGTTGAACTAAGCTCCGACGAATACCTACCATCACCGCAGGGGGAAGCGTGGGGCGAACGCTACAAAAACGCATCGTTTTATATAAATAAACAATTAGCCAACCCACATAGGTGGCGCAACAATTTAGTTTTTGCCCAAAGCTTGAAGGAGTATGTACCCATCGAGTATGTAAATTTGACCTCGCAGATGTGGTCCGGGTCGACTGGCGAACAGCCGGCCGACAGTTGGAAACAACTGGGTCTATATAAACATGCTGGAGTAAACCGATTCCGACGGCCGTCCACACCAGCTTGAACAACCCCTAATTGACGACCGTCAAAGGTTTCCGCAGTATCGGTGGCCTTGTCAGAGTCAGTGATTGGAATCGACAAAATTATAAATGTGCTTCCTGGCAAATTTTGCATATGTTTGATTTATCGCATTCGTGCGCCGTTTCTGGCTGATTCGTTGCAGAACGATGCAATTTCGCATCATCAATGGGAAGCTTGTGATTTTGCGACAAGATAGAGGCCAGACGTAATAGCGAGTTGCTACAAAATACATACTGACCATGTTGCTCCATAATGCTGCAGTAAAATGCAGATGGCCAGTTTTAGAAACGAACTGTGTGTAACCAGCTGAATGACCCTCGAATGTGACGAGAAAAGACACTTCCAAGGGAACAATGAGCGGCATTGTTTTTGTTGTCCTCCTTCGACGTGTGTTTAGTCCCGACGCCAACGCAAACGTATCTCGAAATAGACCCAATACCAGCATTTGGCGGCCAGCTGTAAACAATCCACCGCCGCCGGGCGCAAAATTCGTCCAACTGAAATCCGTGTGAAAGAGCGTCCCATCGTCCTATCATCGAAAAAAAACAACAATTTCGCACACGGATCAACCGTTCTTCCCGCAGTGGTTTGGCCCGTGCCGTTCCGGCAGAAACAATTGGCCAGAAAAAAAAAATATTAATGATTTGCCTGTCTTGTGCCATTTTTCCGTTTGTCTCGAGTTTTAAGTTTTTGCACTTAGCGCGTGGGTTCCGATAATTGAAAGTCCAACACGGTCTACAACTTAGAAAACCAAGCCAAGTTAATTTTACAAATGGGTCATCTCTTTTCAGAGAAACAAGTTGCCCGTTTCAATGTTTTCCTTTTGAACTCCCACTCATTGACGCGTCAAAATGGAGACGGCGAGCTGTAGAACAAGTGTCACTTCGGTTATCATTGGAAACGGTGGGAAACGGAAGGGTATTGTTTTTATTCATCGCCTACATACCTATATGTTTTGTCGGCGCTGATGGTGAAGTGGTTATCGTGACTGCGTGTATTGCCCAGTGGGTCTGGGTTTGTGGGATTTTTAGGAACATAAAACACGGAAAAGCACAACGTTTAGCCAAACTAAGATGGGACAATAATATGTAATATTGAGTGTCGCAGTCTACGGCTTGCTTGGGTGATTGACAATTGTTTGTTGTGTAGAGGAATAGCCGACATAATCAATCGTTCACCTAGTTGGGTGTTTGTTAGTTCGTGGTAAATGCTGACAGTGCGCGAGTGCGTGCATATTTATATCAAGATGCCTCAGAACCAAAAACTGACAGCTACAAGAAAATTTGGAAAGAAATATTTTCCTAGCAATAAATAGCAGGGCTATACTTTCGAGCATTCAAATTTTGAAATACCAGTCAGAAAACAAAATCTGAAATTTCATTGTGATGTAAATTTTAATGTCTGTAAAATTGTACCTTATTCCACACCAAGTATCAACTTACAAGAAATACAGGAATACAATATTCTTACAACGTATGAAATGCATCGGAACTTCACACGTTTTAGAATGTAAACTTGTATGTTTTGTGATGTTTCATAATTGTGAATAAAATTAACACTATTTTTAGAGCTGTGTAAGCTATAAATTTTTAAAACAGTTTAGGAAAAATAACATCAAATCTTGTAAACAACGTTAATCCTGAAATACCGTGTGTGGCATATAAGACATGCAATAATTATTGTAAGATGGGATTTAGGAACCAAAAAAAAATTAAATAACTGCAATCTTGGTACTAAATACAACGTTGCCAAACCGAAATTGACCTCCAGCCGAAAAAGCAAGGAAGCAACTATAAAGAGTGAGAGAGTAAGACCGAAACTACAGAAAACATGCTCTATTAGGGTAAGAGTTCTCAGATAGTGGGAGATGCGATTGCGAATTGGTATGAAAGCAAATATTTTCGATTTTGGGCCAATCAAAACAAAATGGAGTCCAAAAAGCATGTCACCTTGAATTTTGCAAAAAACGACTTTCAAAAGGAATTCTAGGGGTTTTTTTTTCATTAGGGTGAATCTAGCATTGACAGACTCTCTTTGATTACTTTCTTTTTCATTCATATACCAATACCCTTTACGTTTTTCATTCTACTATTTGTAGAGTATGCTAGCCAGCACTGTTGTGTTTCGATCTGTACTAAAGAATCCCTCGAAAGTTTTATAATGGGTGTAGAGCCTAGATTCGCCCTAATGAAAAATAACCCTAGAATTCGTTTTTACGACAACCCTAACAAATTTCATATGGTTATTTTTTTCATAGACCTATTTGGGGTATCATCCAAACCATTAAAGAAATGGTTGGAGGGTTTGTGATATCGTTCGTTTAAGGTAATTTTTTATCAGGGAAGTTCGACTTATTCAAAACGGCGTATCTGATTTTTTAAACAAAGAGATAAACAAAGATTCAAACGTAAATTTCTCGGAACACTTGGCACTCCCTCGCAAAATAGGATCGGCATAACAAAGTCTAATATTCCTCTAAAATGATGGTGGTGCTAGTTTCCGTAGAAGTGCGAAGAGTTATCTTTGAATCCTTCATAGTTTGAACAAAAGCTGTAAAATTATGACAAATTGGATGTAACAAATTTATCTCCATTATATTAAGTTGAAATTTACGTATGGTCTTAAATTTCGGTGAATTCGACTGTGATTCATAATACTCGCTGCGATGTTCCACAGTCACACAAAATGGTTTCGTGCTTTTCTCACTGTTCTTCACAATTGTCCTGTAGGTGCAATTACACAATATGGCGGTGACAACTTTTTAATTCTGAATTAACAAACTTAGCGGTGGTACTGAATTATGTTGAGATCATGTAAATTCCAAGCGTCTACGACGCAAAAATATGTGCTCGTCATATAATTAGATGTTATCGGTCGTAAATATGAATTCATCCTGAAAAAGTGTAACAAATATGATAAACCTTTCCATGAAGGCAATGCTTCTTGCAATTTACAGTATTTCAAATTGAAAATTCATTTATTAAGTAAACGTGTTTTCAGTGAAGATTCAGATTACATCGTAAGTAATTTTCATATATTTTTTCTGTGTTATTTACCTGTGTTTTTTTCTTCTAAATAAAATCGTCGTATTACATTTGCAAAAAAATTGGTCATTATTCTTCAAGTTCGTTTCATAATTGCTAGAAATTGTTCATGAATGTTTGAAGCATTGTTGAATGCATTGGATAACAACATCATACACTGAGTCAAATTTAAAGTCAAATGAAAACTAGTAACTTTGGTGAACATGAGTACACTCTTTCGCGAAACACTTTTACGTTATCATTTGCACGAATCAATAAGTTGTTTTTTGCATTCCTGTTTTTTTATTACATCGTGTGTTTGAAATATCATGCTTTCATTGTAGATTTTTTTTAAATATGTACGACTTATGCGTGAACCAAAGTATTTCGCACGATAGGAATTGTATCAATGGAATCAATATGTTCAACTAATCCTGAATTTGACCTGATTTCTTCAATTTTGCATTTTAAAAAACCTGATCAACCCTCTTTTTGTAGATGTGTGTATTTTGATCTTAACATTCGCTCTTCAGATATCAACGTGGATTCCAAGTAAGAGAAGAAACGTATCAAAATTATCCTCGCGCATCGCGAAAATCCGAACTTCTCAGTGTAAACTCAAAGATAGGAAAATCGTTAAAAGTGACCAAATTAACTGTAATCATCAAACTACAGATATACTTCGATTAGATGTACACTTTTATGACACAAAGCTCTTCAAATGCCTATTTACCGAAAATGGAAAATCAATCACGAAGGGCAATAACATCATCAGACAGAAGAAACATTCACCTACACCTTGTGTTTGAGGAATTGACTTGTTATTTCCGAGAAGTTGGTATTGGAAGAGCTAAGTTTCATGTACATAGGTATTATCGAATCATACCTGTAAATGTGATTGGGAATGTTTATCGACAGCCAGGAAGCCTGAATCGGGAGAAATTCGATAGCCTGAAGCCGCAGACATGACAAAAAGATTGACCAGCAGATCAAAGTGGAACCCCAACCTCTCTGTTCTAGATGTCGCAAGCAAGCTGAGAGTGTCGTCTACAACCTTGTATTGAGCTATAAAATGAGCCTAGCTGACGACTTATAAGAAGATAGTGACTCCAAATTGCAACGATAAACAAAACAAGGCTAAAACAATGCTGACGAAATTCGATTGTGTGATATTGGAAGACGAAACCTACGGCATGGCAGACTTCAAACAGCTTCCTTAGCACGAGTTTTATACAGAAATCGGAAAGGAAAGATGGCAGATAGTTTCTAACATATAAAGCTGGCGAAGTTCTTTAAGAAATACCTGGTTTGGCAGACTATCTGTACCAGTGGCGTGAAAAGCGACAGAAAATATACTTGAATTTACGCGTGGGTAGTGTACAATTATAACAACCCTTGAAACACCCTAAAGATCCGCCCAATCGAGACATAAGGGCCATCATCGAGCGGAACATAAACAAGACCCGAACGCTGTTGGAAGCGAGAAGCAGTTTAAAGCAAACTGACGTTCTACGTTGCATTGCGTTACACAGATAAAAAGAAACATTGAATTTTCTGCGTTATCTAATGCACATAAAGGGAATGCTAGATTTGGCGGAAAATAATGCGATATTTCATGTAAACTTAAGCCAGATAACGCCTGAATCTAGCCTTTTGTGTGAAAGATTGCAAACATTGTTGTATGGCGCATGAAAGATTGCAAACAATTTCGTTGTTTACGCCTCCTCTGGCTTGGAATTAAACGAGGGAAAATTTTACGTGCTTGTTAAAATTAATTATTTTTTTCTGTGTAGTAATGGATCATTTCCGTTGATTGCATACTGGAAGTTGGTTGGTATGTGACTTACTTTATCACTTTTATGCCGAATTCTTTGGAGGGTTATTTGGGTAGTCACAGCTCTCTAATAAGGTCACCATTACGAAGAAAACGAAAGGATAAGTCGAAGGTCAGAGTTGCAATTTGTGAAAATCAATATCGTTAAATGACTGATAGTAAAAACGCCGGATTGTTTTTATATCAGTATACTTTACGTTTCTCATTCCAGTAACATATGAGTGTATTAGTGCTTAATTTCCACAGCTTAGCTCTGATGTTGCTTGCTTTGTTTTTGAGCCAACACAGAAAAAAATAATTAATTTTAACAAGCGCGTAAAATTTCCCCTCGTTTAATTCTAAGCCAAAGGAGCCGTAAACAACGAAATTGTTTGCAATCTCTCATGCGCCATGCAACAATGTTAGCAATCTTGCATACAACAGTCTGGATTCAGGCGTTATCTGGCTAAAATTTACACGAAATATCCCATTATTTTCTGCTGAATCTAGCATTCCCTTTATGTGCATTAGATAACGCAGAAAATTCAATGTTTCTTTTTATCTGTGAAAGCTTAACATGTTATAATATCAATGAAACTGACAAATTAATTAAACTGCTGATTTTGGTAATATGATCGTACTTTAGCCTTCACAACGTCCATCAAGTTCTGCAATTCCTGGGAGCTACTGAGCTTTTTTTCTTGAAGTCTGACACGTCGTGGACACTTGCCTTTTTGAGGATCCACTTTACGATGGCCCAGTAGCGTTCGATCAATCGCAGTTTGGTGTTTTGATTTTTTTTGTAACGAAATCATCCTTGTTATCAGAAAACCACTGTAGAGTTGATCTGGCATAATGGGCAAAGACCAAATCCGGCCAGAATAGAGTAGGAATCTCAAATTTGTGTTGTTGTTATTGTTTGCATTTATTGTTCCTTTTGTGTAAAAAATGTAAGATCGCAAGCCACATGTGCAAATTACTTGCCATACGAGCACCTTCTCACCGAATATTTCCGTTCAAACAGTCGTATCTGCACTTGAGTTTCTTCCAAAAACCCACAAATATCCGGAAGCAGCCCTGACATAAGCGAGCCACCCCGCTTTTCAAAAATAAAGGTAAAAGTCCAAGCCTTCACCCATTCAAGCGTCTGTTCTCCATGTTAGGGGCGGCTCAAAACAGCGTCTGTTCTCCATGTTAGGAGCGGATGAGTCATCGTCTTGTGAGTGCGCCTAGGACTCTAAATACAAAAGCCGAAAGTCCTGGTGGTGCTTGGGAATGTTAAACAGTAGCATCACGATGGTCCTCCTGCGATATAGTGGGACGGGTTGTGGGCCTTGCGAGCCGACATCATTAAAAATAAATTGCAACGAATAATACATAATACATAATCGAAGACTTTTTGGTCAAATTAGGAATTGCTGGAACTGGGTATTCGTCTAGTTCCTGTTCTTGATATACTGCTTGCCATACTTTTCAATCATTTGTTTTCGATTACCTTTGACCTTTTTGGTCTCAAACTACTTTGAACAATTTGTGAATCGTTCATAATAAAAATAGTTCAAAACCGTCAGTGCGCTTAACCGAATTTTCTACACTGTACTAATGCAAAAATGGTGTATGGCATCGGAAGTTCCCAATAAATAATTGGGGAAGTGCATTTAGAACACTAAATTAAGAATCGGCAATAAATTAATTGTGATAAGCTTAGAAGCTGAAAATGCCGAGAACTTTTTTTTCAGTTACATAGGGAAGTTAATGTGTCAAAAAAAGTTAATTAGAGATTTAAGAATAATTTTATACTCTGAATTAACATTTGTTGATCACTATAACACAATAGGTTAAAGAATCAACAATAAGCTGAAATAAGAAAAACGTTTCAGCTACCATTTCCAAGTTATAATGATAACAACCATTTACTAGTCCTGCTTAAAATTGTTTAGAAAACAAACATTACTTGGACATCAATAAGAGTAAAACTAAAAAGATCGATCCAAAAGAAATCATGCTTCAAAATCATGTTCCTCAAAGATGTCATTTTACTGATTCTTATTTCATGCGCATGAATTTTGCTGTTTAATCTTAAATCGTTTGGCCTAATATCGTAATGCCCACAAGGGAAATATGATTAGCCTAGAATAGAAGAAAGTTGATATTTTTATTATCCTAACGAACCCAACTCGCTAATTAGGGATAAAAATAACAAACCTTTTGGAATCATACAATGTCAAACATGACACTGCTCCTTCTGCCAAAGCATAAAGGGCAAACCATCCCACATCGTGAGATATTTCAAGGTTCATCTTCGCACCCAAGCTTAGCCAAACTAATGGCCACTATTTTCAAGCCGTGTCAGGTTCCAAAAATATAGTTATCTGGAGCATTCACACCCACACGCACCTATTTTGTAAATATCATGGGTGACAAATTTTATGTGTTCATCACCATCATCATCAAGAACCGTCGTCGTTTGTGACCGGCACCATACCCTAGCAAGGGAACACACCTTTAGCTAACTTTCGTAAAATTGGTCAGGAATGTAAGATGATGATGTGGCAAGATTACGGAATACCACACCGACCGACGTCATCGCTCAATTGAGATTCTCCACTTTGAGCATCTTGGGGGGTGGAACCTAAAATACATTCGTAAATCTGCTCCGGCCGATCGCTGCTTTTTGCACGAACGCCTAACAAATTATATTGCACTCCACTCGAATCGGCTGGCTGGCTCAACTGGCACGGTCACCCACTACCATGTATCATCAATGTGTATAAACCATGTTGCTCTGTTGTATAATCCGGGGATTCGTTAAAAGCATCTCTAACGATAAACATAGAACCTCGTTCAAGATCCAGATTTTCAAGTTTGCATGGATTTTTCTCCTTACCTCGAAGTGAAAACTGTTTTCCTCCATGCATGAGAACGAAGACAGCGCTGGCTGTCGGTCGGTCGCCGTTTGTCGTCGCCAAATTTATAACACTGCTCCCTTCCTGCCCAAACCGTCTGCCTTGGTTGGATCGTCGGGTTTTGGTTTGGATTCATTGATTCAAAAGTCGCGTGCCGGGTGCATAGCCATGATCTGCTCGGGGACCGAATTTTAATATAATTGGAGAATTGGGGGAGTGGGAGATAGGTGTGGAACTTCTTTCTCATACTATAACGAGAATTCTTGAATTCATAGCTTAAGTAATTATTTGAAGGATTTTTTGGTATTATAAATGAACATTATTATGCAATCGACCCAGTGCAAAAATACAATTGAGAGGCAATTGCTGCGGCCCAAAATAAATAACCAAACGATCTGAAACGACCATTTCATCCTCCCTCAGTTCGCGCGGCATTTAATCGTAAAATTTAGTTTAACGACAGACCGCTAAAAAAGCAGCAAATTTTGCTGTTTAAAACGGCACTTGCGCTAGCCCCGATGGGTACTTTGTTTTAACGACATTCAAGCACACGAAATAAACCGATTGATAAAGAGAGGTAAAATTTTTAAGGTTAAGGAAAAATTCAACGGCTGTTTCCAATTTAGAAGAAGAAGTTCACAGAACTATCCCAGATTGAATAACTTGAAAGAAATTGGTCAAGTTCAAGGGGTATTAGGGGTATTCCAGGCCAGAACTTTACGGCGAAATTCTTTGTAAATTTATAGTTACTCCATTGATGAAAACCTTTGGGTTTCTTCCACAACTGTAGCCACCTTGTGAATTCATCAACTTGCGGGCGAATTTATCTATTTGAACACATATTTGAACACATATTTGAACACATATTTGAACACATATTTGAACACATATTTGAACACATATTTGAACACATATTTGAACATACCCGGCGCATCCCCCTTACGTTTAGCAAGGTTAAATTTTTGACCCAGGATTTGTACAAAATACATTTTCACATAAGTTTCATCGTCCATCAAAATACATCCGTTGTACGTGGTCAGTACTTGCACATATACGGGTTTTGGCAACCAGGATTTGTTTCAGCGTCCTGCTGAGATGTTTGCTAACATGGTACGACCGAAATCTTTCTCGTATACAGATTCGTCAAACTGTACTGTGCGACGCTGTGAACTTTTTCTCCAAATCACGCCCGGATACCTCAGGATTTTTTGAACTTATTGGCTGTGCTTATCTTAGCTCGTAGTTTCCGGTCGTATGTTGCACTTCCACGCTTGTTTTGATTTGCTCGAACCAGCGTTAGTGTTTCCCGGTAACGTTGAGGCACAGTCATTACTATCGATTTTGGAAATATGCTATGCTGGCATACTTATCAAGGTTTTTTCGAAATTTGTAATCAATTTTACAACCATGTTTGCATTTGAAGTAGATTTTCTGCAATGTTGGTGGAATTTCAGAAAACGTCAAGCTTCCACTACTTTTCGTAGAGTCAAGAGTAAAATTTTACTGTTTTCAACAGGATCTGCAGGATCAATCGAAAGCAACCCAGAAGTGGTGTTCCCAAAATTTTCCTCGTTTAATATCATCACAAGAATGGCTTGCCTCATCGCCAGAACTCAATCCTTTAGATTTCTTAGCATGGGGATACATGCTCAGTAAAATTAGAAGCACAAAAAGTCACAGTCTAGAATTATGCCTCATGAAACAATGCGTGCCAGTTGCAAAGCGTTTTGGAAACACTTACAGCTGATCGAAAAACAAAAAGGTTCGGTTTGGGCAAAACATTTAATTTCCTAGTAATAAAATGTTAGTTTATAGGAAATAAAGTGTTTGCTGATTTTAAGCCATTCGTTGTGTTCCAATGAACATTTAGTAACTACAAGTAACCGTTGCCACCTAGTACATAGTTGACACTGATTGAATTACTTTTTAATATTATCATTGATTTTAAAAACTTGTTTTGATTATTACGGTTGATCAAGGGGAAAATGAATACTCCAACTAATCTCAACCAAATCTGCAACCTTGTCATATACCTGTGGTTTATATTCGGCAGTGTGTGTATTTGCCTGTGGTTTATATTCGGCAGTGTGTGTATTGACAGTGATTGTTGCACTGGTTAAATTATAGTTTCAATGAAAAACATTTTCTAAGCTTAAGCCACATACAAATTAAAGACATTTCACCAATCCTTGGTAACTAAATGTAGCAGAAAGCGTAGAAATTTACAAACGAAATCCCAAAAAAAAAATCTTAACAAACAAGTATTCATTGCTGGTTAAATTTCTACCTATATACCATAGACAACACCCAGGAATTTCCAGACTTTGAATTATCAAAAACCACGAACTACCACATAGTACGAACATATGTAAATCTGATAGATAGAAAATAGAATACACATACACCAACAAACAAGCTGTAGTATAAATACAAGACCTACTGAAACGTTCTCTTTATGCCAAGCAATCGATACTGAAAAAGTCTGTACATCGCAGACGAAATAGGCCTATCTATCGAAAGATAAGATTTATCTAGTGGAATCTTAAGTTATTTGCTCACGTTTACTAGTGATAGATTGAAAAAGTGTTTCGGTTTTTATTTCTTTATTTTTAAAAGTGAACGAGTGAAGTGTTAGTATAAATTTTCCTGTTTTTAGTTCGATTAAGTGAGTTTGAGGCCATTCTCAAAGCTCAAAAATCGTTCTACAACAACTTTTTGATTTTGTTTTACTTTTCAAATGTAACAATAGATCGACTTTCACTTTGTATTCCAATAGCCATGGAAAACTATTTTTGCCTGCTTTCTGTACACAGTTTAATTGAAGAAGCTAATATATAGCATTTTACATGCAAAACATGTCAATTAAGGATTCTATACCAAGTTAAAACGACTGTGTGCGTGAGAATGATTGTTGGTACCCTACCCGTGATCGGAGCCGATCTCAATCTGTTGTTGTTTTTGTTTTGTATTAAAATAACTTTCAGCCTGAGGCTGGTTCGTCACCCCACTTTCAGCCTGAGGGTGTTCCGATCAAAATTTGATCGACCAACCTCCGAGATGTCGCAAAAAAGCTGGGAGTGGCGCCTTAAACCGTGGATAGAGCTACAAAACGAGCAGGACTGTCGACTTACAAGAAAGTGGTGACTCCAAATCGCGACGATAAACAATAGTCGCGAAAGTTGTACACGACGATGCTGACGAATTTTGATTGCGTGGTACAGGACGATGAAACTTACGTCAAGGCAGACTTTAAACAGCTTCCTGGACAGGAATTTTATACGGCAACCGGACGGAGAAAGGTGGCAGATATGTTCAAGCACATTGAACTGTCAAAGTTCGCGAAGAAATATCGGGTGTGGCAGGCCATCTGTACCTGTGACTTGAAGAGCAACGTTTACATTGCAACCGGAACGGTCAACGAGGAACTTTATCTGAGCGAGTGCCTACAAAAACGTCTACTGCCTTTCCTGAAGCGACACAATTGTTCCGTTCCGGATAAAGTGGACAAGGAGACTGTACAAAATCTTATGGCAGGTGTTAAACGAAAGACCCGGCAATTCGCATTCGGTAAAAAGGAAGCTTAGCTGAATATTTCTCCTGTATTTTGTATTAACTGAACTTGAAAAAAAAAAGAAGTTGACTTATTAATAAAAACTATGATCGACTCACACACATTACTGTTTGACCAAATTTTGATCGGAACACACTCTATTAAGGTTTTTGACGTATAATCACCTTTCCCTTTCTGCCACATGCAGAAAAATGATGGTTTGTTTTTCTCCAAATGATTTTCCTTCTAACTTGCACTCCGTTGATCTAAATGACGCTGTAGTGTGCATGAGTTAAGCGTCACTAAGCCAAATTCCATACAAAAGGCGGAAAAACGCCTAAAAAAAAAATTTACATAGTTAAGTTTTGTGTTTCTAAGTATTTTTGGGCTGTTGATTTCAAATATAATATCTAAACTGTTGTATTAGACCTCACAACCAATATATGGGCACTTTATGGTTCCCTGGAATATCCGAAATATCCGAAAAAATGTTTAATTCGTTAGTTTAAATTTTTTTTTAAACAATTTGCAGATTAAATGTAAGAAGTGGAGCGATGTGGAGAACAATTTATGACTCTGAGAGGGGTGAATTAGAATCTCGCAATATTTGCTAGGTTTGTTCCTTTTCGGAAAATAAAAGACTCGAATTTTTCATTTTGTCATTAGGGTGACCCATTTTGAGAAAGGGTGTTCCAATCAGTTTTAGAAAATATACATTTTTCAAAGAATTATAACTGTTGTTCAACCACTGGACTGATTTTAATTTTTTTATGATGAATGAAAATTAAAAATAATTAGTAATATTTAAACAAAAAAAGTATGAATGTAAAATAATAAAATCCAATTATTTAAATATTACAGAAATGTTTAATTTTTATTATCTTGTTGGCGATATTACGTTAAGTCATTATAATGATTGTAATTATTCATTGCAATATGTAAATTCTTTCTTTTTTCCCTTCTTACGAAAGAAGGATATATAGATCGCTTAGAAAATTGACTTTTGATCCGAGGCCCGTATGATTCTAATTTTATGTTTATAAGAAAGAATGTTTGAATGTTATGTTTGAAAGAAAATTAAGGTTAATGGAAATTAATAAATCAAGCTAAATCCAAATAATACCTTTTCTTGAATCCTGGTGAGTGCGAGCTTTTTAGTGAAATCGCTGTAACGAGATAATGAGAGTCGAGTATTAAAGGGTGTCCACAGTTAAATTGCATCACTTTCAATAAGCTGTAACATTTCGCCCTTTGGGTTGATTTCAACGAAATGTTGGGTAAATGACCTCAGCGTGTATTGTTTACACTGCGTGAATTTCATTGTGAAATGTGTCGTAGTTTCAAAAAATGGAGTCGAAGGAACAGCAAGTTCGCGAGAACATTTTGCACACGCACCTCGACAACCCACTTCTTTCGCACCGAGCCATCGGAAAGATGTTGAAAATTCAACAGTCTACAGTGTCTTGTTTCATAAAACGTTTCGGGGAACGTTTAATTGTCGATTGGAAGAAGGTGAGTGGTAGAAAAAGTGCTCCGTACTGTGTTGCTGCCTTTAAACGCAAACCCAACTGTTCCGTTCGGGATGTCGCGAAACAGCTGCACTTGACCAAAAGTTTCGTGCAGGAAGCCAAGAAACGAGCCGGGCACCGTTCATTTAAAGTTCAGAAAGCTCCAAACCGCAATGAATTACAGAACAACAGAACAGAACTGTCCTACTAAAACACGTGCGCGTAAGCTGTACAAACAAATGTTGACGAAACCACACTGCTGCATCATGGACGATGAATCACACGTAAAAGCGGACTTTAAACAAATTCCCGGCAGCCAGTATGTGACTGCGAAAGACAAGTTCGATGTTCCAGAGTCTCTCAGGAAATAGCAAGTGTCAAAGTTCCTCAAGAAATTCATGATTTGGCCGGGGATTTGTTCATGTGGTAAACGGAGGAAGCCTTTCGTGACAACTTCAACTGTAAATGGTCAAGTATACATGAATGAATGCCTGAAAAAACGACTGCTTCCGTTTCTCAAAACACACAACGATCCTACAATTTTTTGGCCGGACCTAGCCTCTTGTCACTACTCCCAGGATGTTCTGGAGTGGTACAAGACGAATGGTGTCAGTTTCGTGCCGAAGGATCTTAATCCCCCAAACTCTCCAGAGTTGCGGCCAATTGAAAAATATTGGGCTATAATGAAGCACGAACTTTGTAAGCATCCTAAAGTTGTCACTACAGAACAGGACATGTTGAAGTCATTGTTGAAAGCGGAAAAAATGTCGGTTCAAGCGTTGTACAAAATCTTATGCGTGGTATTAAGAAGAAAGTTCGGGCTTTTGGCTTTGCTAAAGAAATACAGTGAAATAAAAATGCCTAAACCAAGCTCATATATTGTTTTTTATTCCCTGAATATTTCATGCCAAAAAATACTTGAGGTTGAGCGACTTCTTTTGGAGGACGAGTTTAAAGTGATGCTATTAATGTCCAATAAATCAAAAATAACTCAAAACAACTGTATTTCCGACGAAATTAAATTGTGAAAGTAGATCTTAATCTACCTATCTTATACATCCCATTTTCAATCATGTCCAAAATGAACATAAGAAACTTTATTTTATGTTTAATTGGATTTCATCTGTATCAACTTCAATACAAACTTTCTCGCGATTATTCCTATTTCCGTGTTTCTAATGCCTGACATTTCTGGTTGGTCAAATATCAAGTACTCTTCCTACCAGCCGACATTTTTTCTGTTGAACTTCTGAACTTTCCGTTTTCATTTTTTCCATCGACCATAATAATCTACACATAAACATTTAAAATCCGTTTTGCATTATCCTGAATTTGATCAAAAATTATGTTTGTTATTTTTTATTCGTTTTTCTTCATGGTCTTTAGGACTATTTGGCGCTTCAAGCAGATTTTTACTCTTGAATGCTATTTGCGCAATTTAAAACAAATCAATTTTTGAAATTTAAAACTAAGGCGTATTCATGATGCCTTGTTGTCTGCAAGAATTGATGTCGAATGATAACATTAATTTTCAGGTTGTGAAAATTACTACTAATGAGTTATGATTTACAAAATTTGTTGTATTCAAATCCATCTCCCATCCCGAATGCCTGCACCTTCCTTTTCACTCCACCCATCAAATTTTGTACTACCGATTTTCGCAGCGTTTGTTTTTGTTACCTCAAGTTCCTTCTGCATAGTTACCCAGAATTTTTAAATTTGGCGAAGTTCCGGTGAATTTGGTGGGTTCATATATTTTGGCACAAAATTGACTCCGTTGGCTCGGTACCACACAAACACGTTTCGAGCGTAGTGGCAGGATGCTAGATCAGGCCAAAACAGAGCTGATCTTTTGTGCTTCCTTATGAAGGTACTTGCTAGATCAGGAAGTTCTTTGAACATTTCGATAATTTCATCTTTCGAACATCCTGCGGTGCGTCGAATTTAGACTTGGCAACGCAATATTCTTGCCCAAGAATTTGACAGAAGTCTGCCTTGACGTAAGTTTGGTCATCCATCACGATGCAACACGATTTGGTGAGCAACTTCGTGTAAGGTTGGTATTTGCAATTCCAAGCTTTCCAAAATACACTCTTAAAGCCTATTGTGGTATACGTGCGCTTGTGTGCTCACATTCGATAACTTCGTTGAAGTTTTTTCTTATTCCTTTTTACATTTTATATGGTAGTAAAAAACCACGGTCATTTAGGACCCATACTTTGCAAAATTGAAGAGAGCACAATTTTCAACCAATCTCCATAAAATTTCTGAAAAAGAAATTTCAATGTGTACAGTACTGTACAAAATTACAAAAATATATTTATTGTAAAATGAGTTTTTTCCGCCTTGGAATCACTGTGCGCCAGGGAGACGACCTGGACGACCCTACATATCGAATCCATTAACAAATGGGCCGGGACCAACGGCTTTCTCGATTTTTCGTCTCAGAAAATCCCAACGGCGCCAATTGGAACTGATACCAGACCGACAAGGTGAGAGGCAACCACGCTCAACACTACACCACCGGCGTCACAACATGGACATGTCCAATTTTACGATGTATTTTCCGTATTACCAGGAGACAACGATCTGAGCCTTCTGTCCGTTGTCCCCATCGAATATAAATAAATATTTTGAAACGAAACATAGGAGTATGAATTATAGTGTTTAGAGTAACACGACACGTTTTATTATTGAACTTCAGTTACCACAAGTCTGCCGGTAGTGTATCCGCCTCGTAATTTTATGAGATTTTTTTAAAAGTCACGCTAATAACGATAAAGAATTTTGTTGATCTAACAGAACACATATGACCAAGGCGCATACAGAGTTGAATCTTATCAACATGGTGTTCAAAGCACTGATCTCGTATAGCAGGGTACAGATGGCTTTAATTATAGTATTACTGATTTGTGAATGGTTCAATTGAATCAAAAGAATTTTAAGGGTGCTTGATAAGTTGAACAGATCTTAATTGTTCATGATGCCAATGTTTGAGTAGTAGCATTCTATCACGTGGCTTTTAAGACGCCTTGGAATCAAGTTACCCATAAATCATTCCAAAAGTTTACAATTTGTTCGTATTCTTATATACAGGATGAAAGGATCAGAACAGTCTCTCTTGACGTAACTCAAAATGTTAAAACCAGAAACAAGAACATACTCAGGTAATCGAAAACTTTGAGAAGCTTCTTGAGTTGAATCCTCCAACTCGCTTCATGACTTTGTACCACAGGATGTAAGCCCTTCGCCGAATATTCCCAATCGTGTTTGCCTCTCCAACATTGGCAAATCAGTTCATTTTGATTTACCCATGAAGCAGGTGCTTCGTATGATCCCAGAGCATCAACGTCCTATGATTGCTCCGGTGATATTTGGCCAAAGTTGCAAAGTTTGGTCAAGTTGATACCACTAAATCGTTCTTCACTGACGGATCATTGATAGAAGAGTCCACCGGCTTTGGTTTATCTAATGAATTTCATAGCGCCATCGTAAACTTTAAGCTCTGTAAGCTGAACTGGCGGCAACACATTTTTTGATAGCAACTGTTGCCTAACTAACACCAGATTATTATTTCCATGGATAGGCTCAATTCAATTGAGGCATTTGTTCCTTGAGGCCGGTAAAGCACCCCGATTATTTTCATATTAAAATACAAGATCTTCTCAGTGCGTTATTTTCACGCTCTTTTATTGTCACCTTTGTGTGGGCCCATCTCATTGTTCGATTACAGGCAATGAGAAAGCGGACTCACTTGCAAAGGTGAGCGCTATGAAAGGTGATATATATATGATCGACAAATCGCCTTCAAAGAATTTTTCCCTATTTTTCATCAATAGTCACTCGTCATCTGGTTATATAAATAGAGTCAAGGAGTTAAGGGGCTATTGCTACATTCTATCAAATGTTAGTTCAGAGGGTTGTATGTGGGTCGAGACTACATTCGTGCGATGTCTCGTCTCATGTCTAATCATTATTCTTTAAACGCTCCTTTGCTCCGTGCTGGGCTGGAAGACAGCATTCTCTGTGAATGTGGAAAAAGTTACCAAGACGCAGTTCACATAATTTGGTTTTGCGCTGAGCATCGTGGAGTCAGATCAGAGCTTTATGATTCCCTTCGGGCTCTAGGTAGATAACCCAATATATCGATTCGCGACATTTTCGCTGTACGTAATCTGAAATTCATGAAAGTTTTACATGTGTTTTTGACAAACATGCTTAGATTCAAGTAATCTTAGATTGTAGCTTGAATAACTTACATGTTTAGGTTAAATTTTCGAGGACTGTGTGCGTGTGTTATTTTTTATTTGAAAATGTTAAATTCAAAGTTGTAATTGTTTGTAAACTGAGTTCGAAATTCGCGCCTCAACTTAGCTGTAATTTTTTTTAAATGTATGTATAAAACGAAAAGTTGGATCTGTAAAATTGAATAAATTTAGTCTGAACAAATAAAAAAATATATAAAAAAGAAAAACAGAAACAAGGCCGCTTGTAATGGAAAATTTAATTAATTTTCACTATGTTACCATAGCTAACCGGTACACTGACCATCTTAGCTATTCTTCCCCTACAATTTTTGCATTATAATTATACAATTGTGTGTCAAGATCAATCGTACTGTATATCCAGGTAGTCAAGAATTGCTCCAATTCTAAATTTCCTGGACTAGTCTATGAATCAAACCCAGCCATTTCTAGCATAATATTGCTCTGTGGCTGCTCCTTAACCGATTGAACTGAGGGATAACCTGCATTTGATGCCATTATATTAAATAAAAACAAGTCATATTCTGCTCTTAGGTTAACTACAATTTACCAAGCATTCTCAATCGTTAATTAGGTATTACTTAACAACCGGTAACTGCACCGACTAATCAACGTTTCTTTATTCTATTTCTTTCCAGGTGAGTGACGTAACCATTAAAAATCTACCGTAAGTTCCTAGACATTATCCTACCATTTCATTCACTAGAAAATAAGAAGAATGAGAAGATGCCAAATTCAAAACAATTCATCGTACAGCCAAAAATACACAACACACACGCACAACCATCATAAATATCCCTCGCAACACCGACCATCGATTATCACCAGCAGGCATTGTATTTTAAGCTCTTCGGTTTGGTAATTCATCTTGGGGAATGAGTTCTCTAAAACCAGAAAATTCTGCACAAACAGCTACGGAAATTGCCGAATTAATTCATTAATATAACTTAAAAAAACACCTATTTATAGTCATGGCGTCATCAATAAACAACGGTGAAAAGTATCACGCATTCAACCGAATTGGTTGCGAATTAGTAGAAAATAAACATTTCGGCAGGAAATCGTCAAAGATCGCTCATCTTTGAACAAAGCAAAAATAGCAAAAGATTGACAAAATGATGCCTCTAATTACCAGCTCTTCTTAGAAAAGCTAAGATTTGTGTTTCTTCATTCATGATTTTTTTTCATTTGGTTTTACATCACAAACAAACAAAAGTTGTTTACCCTCGGAAATTAGGCCGAATGCTAATAAAAAAGAAGTACCAACGGTCACGCTCTATCACCACCCGGCATATGTTATATTTTTTCCTACATTTAATTTTCTGGTCATTTTCGAAATGGTCCCCGCGAGACTTTACGACGATCGTAAATAAATGGCTACTTTCGCACACGGACCGCTTCTTTGCGGGCAGCGGAAATCCCAATTTCCTCGGCAGTAAGTAGTGGGATGAGATATGTGGTATCAAAAAGTGTGTTATTTTTTCGTTGAAAGTGTTTTATGGTGGATGAAAGCTGCGTTGAAGGGTAATTCAAAACATTTGTTGATGTATGGATATTCGAGCGAGGTTCCCAAAATCATCGGCAAGATTTAATCAAATGATAATGATTCCACGACGCAAAATTAAGTAAAATCATTCAGGTCGTCAACAACGCACCAGCAGCTGTGCTGTCCTTGGCCGCAAATAAGGTGTCAAATCCATATACGAATCTTAGACAAGATCTCATGATCAGCTACAGGCTGACAACGCGCCCGCCTAAAGCAAACAAAAAGTAAAACGAAATATGATGATCATTTTCGCTCACCATCTTGTACCTAAGACATTTAATTCATAAATCCCTGCAAACCAAGTGCTGTCAGAACAGCGATCACACGATACGTTGAGAATGCCTTTGAAAGGTACATCCATGGCAATGTAGTTCAACACAAATTGTGTATGTTTGTGAACATTTATTCTGCATTTTGGCATCATTTTTCGTTTGCCGTTTTATAACAAGAAGGTTTCTGACATCTGACAACATAGAGTGTCATCAACATTAAGCCAATTTCACCTGCGTGTGCCCTTGAGCGAGTGGTATTTTGAACTTATTCACAGTTGAGAAGTTGCTTCGGTTGGCTGTGACCAGTGTCAAAGTCGGTTGGAGGTTATGTCATAAACCATATAGCAATGCAACGGATCTCGAGGATATGGGAACAGTTAGTATGGGAACAGTTTTTCGACTATTAATTATAATGTGACACAGTTGAGTAGGATTTGACAGCGTGAAGCGCACAAAACTGCCAATCAGCTGACGAGATGGGTCTCTGAAAACGAGGACAGTTTGAAGCAGAGTTAATGAAGCTTTTAAATAGCAATTATGAAGCTACTTGAAAGGCAATCGAATTGGTTTGTTTGCTGGCAAATAGATGTGGTGTAAACGGTGGTTACTTTCCGACTCGGTTATCCTTAATCAATACATGTAAAATCGAACTCATTTTTTTTATTGTTTCATTTTTTTGTTTCAACAAATCATAATTTTGTATAAAAATACTCATGAAAATATTTGTAATAACATTAGCATAAGCATAAGCGTCGACCATGTCGTACAAATTCGTAGGTGATACGGGATAGAAAATACGGCGGTGAAAAATAATCAATTAACTCTCTTTCACAAAAAACAATAATTACAAAATTTAATTAAAGCAGACTTCCTCATCTTCCTCAAATCGACAATATTTCAACAGCGCCTTTACCAAATAATGTGGGTTAAACTTTATCTTGCCTAAATTTGACTGTGCTCAACGTAATGCAGATGCATTTTTCTACATTGCAGATTGACTAAAATATATACTGGCACTAATTAATGAACATTTAGCAATGAAAATGCACAAAATTGCCACTACATTATTAAACACTGTGCCAACGAAAAAATAACAATTCGCACTAGAAAAACTCAAAATAGCAATAAAAAATTGATAATTCACTTTCAACAATTCAAAAACGGGCCGGTAAAACTTTCAAAAAAAGCAATGGCAATTAGTATAAACGCAATAATAAGCTGATAGTTTTCCGTCATAATAATAACTCCTAGCACTATACATGTGACAAAAATCTTCAAATCTTTCAAATCTTCCAATTGAAACCAAACAAATTGCAATAAAAAATCAAAAAATTAAAAAAACAAAAATATTAAATAATTTGTTTGATTTTAATTGGAAAGATTTGAAAAATTTAAAGACTTTTGTCGCATTTATAGTGCTAGAAGTTATTATTATGACGGAAAACTATCAGCTTATTATTGCGTTTATACTAATTACTATTGCTTTTTTTGAAAGTTTTACCAGTCACTTTTGAATTATTGAAAGTGAATTATCAATTTTTTATTGCTATTTTATGTTTTTCTAGTGCGAATTGTTATTTTTTCGTTGGCACAGTGTTTAATAATGTAGTGGCGATTTCACACATTTTTATTGCTATTTTTTCCATTTTTATTGATGTTTTATTACCCTGCCATTGCAGATTTTCTTCAATCTACTTTGAACACCTTGTAATTTTCAGCCAATAGGTACTTTTACTTTTGTCCATGCCCCATCTGGGCCGCACCGCCACGATGTTTCGAAAAGAATCTCGGTTTCGGACGACTTGTCTCCTATTCCTCGAGCGTCATACATTTCCTATTTAGGTCTTGCTCCACTTGGTTTAACCACCTTGGTTGCTGCACTCTGCTGCGTCTTGTACCATCCGGATATGAGGTAAACGCCATTTTTGCGGGATTGTCGTCTGGCATCCTTGCAACTTGTCCCGCTCATTGTACCCTTCCAGCTCTAGCGACTTTCTGGAAACTGTGTTCGCCGTAGAGTTGTGCCAGCTCGTAGTTCATTCTTCTCCTGCATACGCCGTTTTCACATAAGCACATGTCGTTCGAAAACTGCAAGTGTTTGCAGGTCCTCCTTGTACACGTTTCGTGCCCATAGAGAACTACCGGTCTTATCAGCATCTTGTACACTTAGTACGGGGGTGATGTTTACCAGAGCTTGAGGCGTTGTGGAGTCCATAGTTAGCACGACTTCTGGCTCTTATGCATCTCCAAATTTCTCTGCTGCATGTCTTACCTGATATCACCAATGATCCGAGGTACACAAACTCTACCACCTCGAACTCATCTACTTTGATAATCACACTTCTGCCTGTGCGAGCTTGATTGCACTGAGTTCCTCCTCTCAGCAGATAGTAAGTTTTCTACGTTCTTCTTTTTAGCGGTTCAAGCTTATTGCTTTCACAATTAGCTTATTGCTTGCTCTCAACTACGTGTTTTAAATGCACTTCCACTTATATTAATTGGTAGCTTTCGGTGCCAATTGCCATATTTACATTAGTATATATGGTTGTGTGGCAAGTACAATCATACTTTATGTCCAGGGAGTCGACACATTTTCCTTAACGAAAAATTCCTAGACTAGACCGGTTATCGAACCCAGCCACCTCCATAATGGTGTTGCTTTTTAGCTGCGCCTTTGCCGAATGAGCTAAGGGAGGCCTTAAATTAAGTCTACTACGTATTCATGCTTAATCCAACTTTTCTGCTTCACGCCTGGTATTCTGCTCAGTAACCGCCAGGAACGATCTTCCGACAGTGTCCACATCGTCAGCGACGCAAATGATTTGACTGGATTTATTGAAAATCGTGCCCGAAAGTTTATGCCCGCACCTGCAATGTTCATCAGTCCAAGCGAGGTCCTAACACAGCCAAGGATGGTTCCAATCGTACCATAAATCATTTGTTGCACGCTCTTCTTTGATTCAATAGACGCACACAATGAGAAGTTCTGCTTCACCTCTCAAACCGAAAACTGATGCGCAAAGGTAAACATTGAATAAACATAGCTTGAACGTCGTCGCCTGTCAATTGTATGTATGTTCATCACTGCTTGCTTGTACAATTTATTGATTCGTTCGTTGGCTTATGTTGGTGATTCATTTTCGTTTCCTGATTCGATTGAGTGCTAGTGCTCGAAGCTTCCGATCGGATCACTTGGTGATTGTGTGGTACCGCGTTCAAAGCAAAAATGAATTTTTCACATGCCACAAAACAAAAATGTATGCATTCTTGTTGAAATAGAAAATAAGCGAATGACGAACGATAATTGACGATATGGATACTAAACCCTCTTCAATCTCAATAACGATTTTTCTTGCATGTTATGTGATATAAAATTCATAAGGTGTGCATAACACATTGTGTCAATAGTCCTGATAAAAATTGTCACGAATTTTTTGATTCAAACATAATTTCTTGTTGATTCAAACAGTTTTTATGATTTTTGATTTTTTATTTTTTATTCAAACATAATTTCTTGTTGAAAAATTTGTTTGATTCAAACAAATTTCTTGTTCAAATATGCTGGTAATATTCATAGTTTTGCATTCAACTAATAATGTTCGTAAGAAAATGTATGTTGATAATGTTAACATATGATAACAAAATTTGCCAATGGTGATTACTAAATGTTTTATGCGATAACAGCGGAAATCAAAATGATATCTGGGATAACAGAACTTGTTATTTATATGATTCCAGCTTGTTATTTTCCTTTGCTAGAGTTGACATTACTCCAGCAGTCCTCAAGAGGGGCTTCGATCAGGTCAACGGCAACGGTATTTCTAGGCTTTGGCTGTAATGAGTTGCGACTACGGGTAGCTTCAGTCGATCCAGATTTTACTGTGATGGGCGTCGGTACCGAATGTTGTATGCAACGGAAAATCTTGAGCACAAAACCAGGTAGTGGTTCGAATCGATGTCG
Organism: Aedes koreicus; assembly: GCA_024533555.2. Taxonomy (NCBI): domain Eukaryota; kingdom Metazoa; phylum Arthropoda; class Insecta; order Diptera; family Culicidae; genus Aedes; species Aedes koreicus. The sequence continues at coordinate 370,289 of JAHHFK020002156.1, forward strand.
AAGAATAGTAAAAAAAATGAGGTCAACACTTGACAGCGCGGTAGTGTTATCGCTGTGAATGTCAAAAGAGGCACTGTTCCATCTTACAAGTCGTTCCATCTTACAAGCCTTTCCTTTATTGTTTGTTTCCTGTACTTATGATTTTTGGGGCTGGCTTGTAGGGCATGCATCCACACCCTGTCTCGCCGGAGGACCATCGGTCACAGCACTGATTAGAGTCCTACGCTGGGACGAGGACGATGATCAGTCACCACTAACATGGATAACAGACGCTCAGACACGAAGAGAGGGTCAGGGAAGCTTAGGACTAAGGCCCGCAGGGGTTGTTTACCCGATTTTTCCAAAGGTTATTCTTAACCCAGTTGGTACCACGTGGAGGAAGGGAAAAGGAGTTACTGAACAAGAGACTAGCATTAGCATTCACGTTTGCACACCTCGAGGATGGAGCAACGATGAGAAATAATTCGTTGAAGATATTGCATGCCACCATGAAACGGAACCACTTATTGATACGTTTCTTCACGCAATAATCTCCACGAAGACAGTCCTCGATTGCTCACCTGGCCAAATTCATGCAAACGGTGGCGACACAGGAACCCACGCAACCTTCAGTAGGTATCACAAGAAAAGGGAAATGAATTGTCAGAGAGAATAGTTAAACAGAATGCCCCAGAACAAAAATTGACTTATAAATGCTCGTTGGGAGCTTCTAGTCTAAGAGTGATGCTCCATTTCTCTTCAAATGGTTGAGACTTGAGCATTAACTTTAGTCATAGTCTCATATGGCTTATGGTTAAGGCACCATTACTCGCTTTCTGAAAAGAGAAGAATGATAGGAACATGGTCACCAATTCTTGTCCTATCATTTAAAACTAAACATGTTTTCGGTACTTCACTGTATTAAAATACATCATTGAATAGTAACAGGCACCGACAATGCACAGAACCTGACTATAAAGAACAATCAAGCTATTTCATAAGTGGCAACAATATGAATCTGATCAACAGGATAACATATTGGAAGAGCTCAACCGAATTGTAGATCAAAGCGGCTGAAATGTTCTTAAGGACATAGTGAGCATCTTTTCTAGAATTTCAACAATCACGTTCCGATAAATACTTAAGGTTCCAGATGAACGCCACCATGTTCGGACTCCTCAGGTGGAATACCATTCGTTGCAATTGGTTTGTTTTCCAATGCAGTTCTGTTTCAACACAGCTTCTCGAATGGTAGCCTGGTAGCGTACTACCATATAACCGGAACAAACGTCAACACTACGAGATATCAGGTTCGCTAAAATCGCTCTTCGCACAGTCACTTCCGGAACACTTCCATTCAATGAAAATCTGTTTGACGATGAAGCATTCTGAACGTAGTAAAAAACTAGCAAAATTAAAGGAAAGAATTGTCATTGCAGCCACTTGCCTCTTTAAACGCACTATAATACGAAAAATCATGCCCAGGACCGATTTACTTCTTTGCAAATATTCCGGAAGATAACACAGGAAGTTATCTAACAAACACAGATTCATACATATGATACACAGATTCTTGAAAAGTTGATCCACACGTAAGGCAGGTCAAAATAAAACATCAAACCCACTTCCACCAGTTGCGGACCACCAAATATAAGGGAACCACTATAGCAGAACCCAAAAAACGAATTGCAGCAATTATACAATGAGGATAGCACTCGGTGCATAATACGATTGTATAGAACGGCACTTGGATAATTATGTAATGGTAATTTATTCAAATTTTATTTCACATATTCGATCAAATGTTGGAAGTTGAAATTCGCATAAACAACGCAGCAAACATAAAAAAGAAACTTTTTTTTGACAGATAAGCCTATTCCGTCTGCGACTTATAGACTTCTTCAGTGTCGAGTGCTCGACAACATTTAGAATTAAAAATTAGATTTTTACAAAACCGTACAATCAGGTTCCGTACGGTATCCTCAGATACGTCCGCCGTGACGATTCTCCATCTTCTTTTAAAATCATCGGTACCGTTTGCTTTCTTCCTAGTTTCGAAGAGTCTGCTTGATTTTTAGTACGTAAGATTTTGACTTCCCAACTTTGCGAGCCACATTTCGCACAGAAAGATTAGGATTTTTCTCAATAATGGCAACCACCTTCTTGTCCATTTGTCGGGAGCATACTTTTCGATTTGTTCCACTTCCAACCTTCCGATCCACAGTCAAGCGCTGGTCAAATGATTTGCAAACCCCAAAACACAGTACTTTTCGATAGTTTCAGTTTCTTGGAAAGTTCGCGTACCGATAAATTCGAATTTTGCTGCCGTTCGTACAAAATACGTTTGCGCACTTCCACTTGATTCGACGCCATTTAACTGAATGTAACATGAGTGTAAACATGTTGTACCACGAAATAAAGTGAAGAGTTTCAGCTGTCATATAAGTGAAACATTTCAGAGATCCGTGAAATAGTTCAAAATCTACACTGAAAGGAAAGTTTTCGAAATTTAACGTGGCAAGGCTTTAGATCGTGACAAAACTTAAATTATTACTTGGGCTATTATGTTTATCACATATTATTATGTTGGTACTAAGATTTTTTTCAATGAGAGTGTATAACGTTTCTTTTAGACAAAAGCATATGCAAAAAAGTTGTGTAATGGGAATTCAGATAAGGTACAAGTAGCACGAAAACAAAAGGATAATATAACTGGAACACAATGGCAGGGAATTTACTAGAGTGAAAGGGAGGGGTGATGACATTACACTCTTAGATCAGACAAACAAAAGAATTCGTAGGGAAGCTTGCATGTAGGGAAGATCACGCATTCCCAAAACATCTCTTACCTCGCGGATGGGTTGTCTACCTCAGGCCACTAGGGTATCCAATAGTCGTGCTCTGGAGCCATCATTATCCGGGCAATGCCAAACTGCGTGAGCGATGTCATCATAACCGATTCCGCACCTACATATGTCGCTATCGACGAGGTTAATTCTGTAGAGATGTGCGTCTAGCGAGTAGTGGTTGGACATAAGTCTTGACATCACACGAATGTGATTCATGTGAAATTCTTCTTTCAAAAGGCTCGCCTTCTTATGCGCCTTCCTTTGCTAGAGAGGGGACCCATACAAAGGTAAATCTAAATGATCTTTCGACCAACGCACACATCTGCTCCCTTATTTTTGAAAGAAAGTAAGATGAATGCCTCACTGTTTTCATCGACTGGAGGGCCTCAATAGAACTGAGACTATCCGAGAAGATGAAATAATGATGTATGGGCAAATTATCCCCAATGTGAAATTGATTGCTGCCAGCTCAGCAACATATACGGAACAAGGTTCCTGAAGTTTTCGGAAAGCAGATAAGTATTCATTGTAGACACCGAAACCAGTGGATCCATCAATGCGCGACCCATCAGTGAAAATTCTTCTATTGCAATTGACATGTTGGTACTATTCAATGAAAATACGGGGAATTAAAATAGGTCGAAGTTGATTTGGGACTCCTTGAATAGCCTGTTTCATGGAGAGATCATAATCAATGGAGGAACTGTGATAAGGAAAGCGTACACTAGGAGAGTTATAGCATGGAAGACTAATACCGGATGACATATAAGGAGTGTATCGAATATAAGCTATCCACATACATTTGCGTTGTACGCATGTATTTGTGATGGTTTTTTATGCTCTGAACACTGCATGCTGTGCGTTTGACTGTCAGTTTTCTTATGTTTTCTTGTTTGTGCGGTTCAAATTCTGCGTTTTCAAAATGTCGCGTATTGAAAAGGAAGTGAAAATTAAGGTTCTGGACACATGGCTAAGTGAGAAGGGTATTACTATGCGAAAATTGGCGAAGCGGTTTGGAATTCATCATGCGAGTGTTAAAACCATCATTAATAAGTTTGGAGAACACTATTCTTTGGATGAGCTACCAGGAAGAGGCAGAAAACCCGGTTCTTCCAACCCGAAACTGGAGCAGAAAGTGGTATCTCTAATCATGAAGAACAAATCAATGTGATCCAGCGTATCAAGAGGCGAAACCACCTGAAGACCTACAAGAAGCAGAAAATCTCGAAACAAAGTGCAGAACAGAAGAAGCGAGCAGCAACAAGGGCCCGGAAATTGTATTCGCGTCTTTTGCAGCGTCCGGATGCATGCGTTTTGATGGACGATGAGACCTATGTAAAGGAGGACACAAAAACCCTTCCAGGTCCACAATACTTTACTGCCGTCGTTGGGGAGGATGTGAGCGATGCGGACAGGTCGATTCAAGTGGAGAAATTCGGTCGAAAGGTACTGGTATGACAAGCAATATGTGCCTGTAGTTTGAAGTCAACCATTTTTTACACTACCGGAACTATAAATGCGGAAATCTATCGATCTGAGTGTCTCCAGAAGAGATTGTTGCCTTTATATAAGAAGCATAGTACACCTCCACTGTTTTGGCCGGATTTAGCGTTGGCTCACTATGCCAAAACCACTCTCAATTGGCTTGCGGAAAAGGGTATAGATTTCGTTGAGAAAAATATCAATCCACCAAATTGCCCTCAGCTTCGACCCATCGAACGTTACTGGGCAATCGTGAAGCAATTTTCGATACACTCCTTAGTATTCTAGATGAGAGCTCCCAGAACCGGTAGTGTAAGGGTTTTACTCCTGCCAAAACCTCCAGGCTCATATTATGCGTTGAATGCCTACAGCAAAGGGCAATACGTACACAACGTTATTGAATGCGTTCCAATTTAATGAGGAGGCTGTTCCTTGCCGAGAGGAAAAAAAAGAGCCATATTCGAGAACTGAAAGAATAGTTGTTTTATAGAGTTTAATGAGGTCTTTCGGGTGAGCACCCCACCATGTTCCGGAAATTGATCTTAGAAAATTGATCCTTTGTTGACATTTCTGTTTTAAATACCCAATGTGAGTACTTCAAGTGCATTTTGAATCAAACTTGACTCCAAGGTATTTGAAGGTCAAAGATTGGATAATGTCTCTTTCCAATAGCTTGAGACGCAATTGGGCTGGGAACCGCTTTCTAGTAAACACTACCAATTCGGTTTTATGCGGTGAAAACTCGATACCCAAATTTCTGGCCCAGATGGACAGATTATCTAGGGAATTTTGCAATGGTCTTTGCAAGATTTCTGCACGTGGACCTCTAAAAGAGATCACAGCATCGTCTGCAAGTTGTCTTAGCGTGCATCTATTTTCCAAGCAGTTATCAATATCTTTAGCATAAAAATTATAAAGCAAGGAACATAAACATGAGCCTTGAGGTAAGCCCATTCAGCTAATTCTGGAAGTTTTCAGTTGACCTAGATTGAACGTCAATTATTTTTCTGACAGTAAATTATACAAAAAGTTATTTAAAATTCCTGGTCAACCACTACTGTGTAGACTATCTGCCAGTGTATCTATGGAAACTGAATCAAATGCGCCCTTAATATCCAGATATACTGAAGCCAATTGCTCCTTGTGTGCAAAGGTCAGTTGTATATCAGATGAAAGCAACGCTAAACAATCGTTTGTTCCTTTGCTCTTTCGGAAACCAAATTGCGTATTTGATAGCAGGTTGTTTGATTCAATCCAACGGTCATTTAGTTCATTTTTTCCAACAATTTCCTTAAACATGATAGCATTTTTATTTAAGATTGCACAACTTATTTGCAAAGAAATATGAGAAACTGGTTTTTAGAAGTGGCACAGATGACACATTTTTCTTCCACCTGAGTATTTGTTTTAATAAGCCCTCATTAAAAAGTTTTTCCGATTTCATCAAATTTTTTAAACTGTGTTTAAAACAGGTAATACTTTTTAATGTTAAACAAAGCAAATGTTGAATTGACCTTTTTTATGCAAAATCTGCTCGATCGTCGTACATCATTCCTTGATTCGTTAAATACTATCAATAGCTGCATAAATAATTTTCCATAACCTTATCTTACGCGAATGTCCAATTCCACATCTATTCAACTATTCATTCCACAAAATTTCCATAAGAAAAACACCATTAACGACGTCAAGAGCCGAATAACGACTGTATCCACAATCCTTGAAAAAAAAAAAACACCAATTAAGAATGGAATGCCTTTCGCCGCTTTCCATATCTAAAATAATATTCTTCATATCTTCATCAACCCACGTCTACCCACCCACTCCCGGCCCATTCAATTAGATCGACGACGCTCCGATGAATTTAGCCAAATAAAAACCGACTTTATTTACAAATTTTCTCGATACAACATCGAAAAACACACAGCCGCACGAAGAAAAACTCACCCGAAAAAAACCACCCATTGATCGGCGCTCTCGCCACGATCATCATCGTCATCATCGTCATCATCACTTGAAAGATGAACATGAGAACGGCTGACTGACGACGGGATGGGAAAAAAAAAATCTTGTTCACACACTTTTCTCCCATCGGAAACACCCGGACCAGTGGCAGCAGTGGCCCATGTTTGCAAAATTTTCCTTGGGGTCGTGTGCATCGGCCAAATAATAATTACATTGCAAACGGCGCTGGCTGTCGGTCTCGGGAAACAAACGGGAGATCGCCGTCGGATGATGCTCGCACTCTTTTTCCACCCAGACTGGGTCGGTGCAAGTGAGCGTCGTTAAACGGTGGCGCGTGCTTCCTTTACTTTATGGTGGTAACGTCGCCGCCGTTGTTGTTGGCCGTTTCTATAACGGCATTTTCCGGCAAAATGTCAAGCGGGAAACTTCTAGACACGAGTGAAGCGCAGCAAGGAAAGCCATTCAGTCTGGGTGGGAAACCTACACAGGAGAGAGAGATTCAGAGAGTATGTTTTCATTAACGGGCGGATTGGCTATGTGTTGGAATAGGAGTTTTCAAAAATAGACGTCCTAATAAATTTGTACTGCTGCGTTGTGTTGTTTTTGTTGTTGCACCCGCCGCCCATCTGGTTTGGGCTGGTGCGGATGTTTTAGTTTTTGTTTTGGTTTCACACTGCGCACCTATGTTATGTTTCTAGTATTTCGTCTAGGAATTTAGTGGAAAGGTGAATTGAGCGTGTTCTTTATTTTGTTTCAGACTTTGTGTTATTCAGAATGTAGCAATTTCCGAAGATGCATGTGTTTTATTTTAAGGAAACTGTTCATGACATGATGGGTGCACGTTGCCATGCGTCAGAGAAGAGGTTTGCCTGCTGTTTTCAACCAATTTAGAATGTAGCACCTCATTTTTTGTAATACTATTATAAAAGTTCTTCTAATCACTATATGAAATAGTATCTACGATTCAGATAACCACTTAAAACCACATATAACTCGTTGGAAAGCTATCATGCATTGTTTAAGTTCCAAATTCATTGAGGTCAACTGTCACTAGCCAATCACAAAAGTTTGTTCAATTTGATATTGCTTTTAATATCGTGTAGTACATAATTAAATATCAAATTAATTCGACTTAAGGTGAAGATCAAGGAAACAAAACTAGCCGCTCACATGGCCGGTTTGCATTGCTACTTCAAATTTTTGAAGGCACCAATCTGAGAAGCTGTAAAGATTTCAGATGCCAAACTTTAATGACAGCTTCAGATGCCAAAACCTTGCTGCAAGATCTCTAATAGATTTTAAATGTGAAATCTTTGTTGTTTCATAGATCTGTGCCTTTAAAAATGCAAAGTACCGATGCCTATAGGCCATGCTTGTAACCATTTTTGGATTCTAGCGACCTTCACTATACGTCCATTTGATACTGAGGTAATATCCCAAGTAACATTTTTGTTTTGTTGAATTCCTACAATGGTACTATAAAACGACATCCATAAAACCCTGGTCAAGGCTTATTTGTCTTGAAGGCTTCCTCCAAAACCTCATAAGACTAAAAATTTCCTAGTTAGCCCACCCTGGCAGTGGTTCTGTATTTTAGAGGCAGTTCTAGATGATTGGATTCAAAAATATATTTTTTATTATGACCGAATTAAAACCGTTTGAAACCCATAGGCTACAATAAAAGCATCTATTAAAACCTCTTTCGTGCCAATTCCGCTAGACGCTTCCCAAAACCACTCAAAACAGTTGTATTCATATTATAATCGTATTCTTAAATTTTCTTCAGTCTCTACCAATTCATTTCGACAAAAAAAAAACTTCTGATTGAAGAAAAAAATTGCCCATGTCAAATAAAACGTCAGTTTTGTCAAAGTTAAATATTTATCCCATTGATTTATCATAATTTATCTCTAGTGTCAACGTATAGTGCTCAAATTGTAAGTGCTAAATTAAATTCATTGTGTAAAGTGCTTGAAAAGATCTGAGAAGTACTTTTTTATTATTTGTTATTTAGATAAAGTGTAATTCTTCATTGAAGTTAAATTTAAAACTCAATAACTCTTATTTAATACTTTTTTCTATCCCACATAAACTGCTGTATAACAATAAGCTGTGTCAAAGAAAAAATAATATATTTTCACGATATTATCATATGGAAATTATAAACCTGCATGAAGATAGAAATAAAAATGGCAGCGGCGTTAACCTTGATTTTACATGAGCGATTATTGAAAATGCTGTTTTTTTTCATGAAAGCATCTATAAATAAATGATGTTTTGATATGGCATTTATGAAAATAATATTGAGGCTTCTTTGCAACGCTAATCTGCTATATGCAAGACCGTTTGGCTGTCAGTTTATAAAGGGTGTACGGAATCAAATTGCGACACACACAAATATTCGGCAAAATTCACCCGTTCCTCCAATCATCTTCAAACTTTCAGAGAGTAAAGTAAAACATGTTATAAATATTTTCCCATGTTTGTTTTATTCAATTTCCATTTCATATCCAAATGCACGAACCTTCTTCTTTACACTATTCATAAGGTCCTGTACAACATTTGAACTATTTGCTTCCAAAGTGCCTGCTTCACGATGGCCCAGTACTTTTTGATTGGCCGCAGTTCCGGTGCGTTCGGGGAGTTGAGATGCTTCGATATCATATATCTTTTGGCAAACTTTGTCATCTTCTGCTTTCTAACGTCCTCAAAGACATCGAATTTATGATGAGCAGTGAAAAACTGGAGACCCGGAAGCTACCGGAAGTCTGCTTTTACATACGTCTCTTCGTCCATAATGAGGCAATGTGGTTTCGTCAACATCTGGGTGTAGAGCTTCCGTGCACGTGTTTTACTTTCCGTATTCTGCCGATCATCGCGATTAGGCGCCTTTTGGACTTTGTACGTGTGTAGTCCTTCACGTTTTTTCGCATCTTGCACGAAAGTTTGGGTTAGATTCAGTTTCTTCGCCACATCTCGAACTGAACTGTTGGGATTCCTCTTGAAAGCTTGCACTACCCGCTTGTGATCCTTATCACTATACGGAGATTCATTTTTACCACTTTTTTCTTTCCGATCGATGGTCAAACGTTCGTGGTACCGATCGAAAACACGAGACACCGTAGAATGTACCATTCCCGGCTTCCTGCTGATGGCACGATGAGAAAGATCCGAATTTTCTAGGTTCGTGCCCAAAATTTATTTGTGCAGCTGCTGTTCTTCCGACTCCATCTTCGCAACGATTGCACATCTGCATAAACAAATACACATTGAACTAATTCCACTCAAAATTTCAATAGATAATACCCAACGGGTAAAAAGTTACAGCCAATGAAATGTGGTGTAATTTGGTTCCGTACAACCTCTATGGTAACCAAGCTGCTGCCAGAAACCAGTTTTGACAGTTCAAGCTACATCAATAGTTAGTCCACACGAAGCAAGTTTATACGAAAGAATACGAGAAAGCAGTGCCGTATATAATAGTGCAGACAATCGAACGAGGCGAAACATGCCTCACGATAATTCCATTTGGATGGGAGAAAAATGGAATCCTTCGTTGACCAAAGAAAAATGCAGTGCTTTCGCTTGAACAGTTCTCGGTTTCAGTCATTTTTCATTTTTTATTTGATTGCGTGAATAACTTTAGATTCAAATGATCCAACGGCTCCGAGCGGCTCTGCTGGCGGGGGAATGGTGCGGTTATTGCCAACTGACTGATGTCGTGGGTTTTTCAGTGACCTTAATTGATGGGTAGTTGGCAAATCACTATTCACAATGCTCAAGGAGTTTTGCTTAACTTTTCGCTTAAACGTGCCACTTGTTTTCATTTTTCTTAGTTTGTTGACATTCGAATCCATCTTTGTTTTATTTTATTATGACAACAATGGCAGATCATCTTATCATAAACGTAAGGGCTTGTTCATAAACTACGTAGACTTATTTTTGAAAATACCAGACCCCCCCCCCCCCCCTTGTAGTATTTTCTCCATACATTTTTTTGAAATTCCGTATGGAGTGTAGACTTAAGTCAGAACAACGTGGTACCGGTGGTATCAATTCATAAAATGGTTGATTATTGTTTTCGGTGTAACCATTACTTTATCTGATGACACTGTTGTTAGTCTTAAAACTAATGAACACCTCAGAAATAAACATTTTCCTGCTTCATACTAGTTTGACACCGAACGCTAAAACAAACACCGATGAATGAAAAGCTTAGTCGGATATGTTTGTTTGAAGATTGTTTTGCTGAAATTGACTAAGAAGTGGCTGTCAAAAGAAGATAATGTGTTTCAATTGAAAGTGAAATTTTATGACCCTGGCTACAATATACAGTGACAGACATTACAATAAGACCAAAGTCTGATTTTCATACAAAATGGTCATGTTAGGGGGCTTGCCTTTCATTTTTTCGAGAACCAATTGAGCTGAAATTTCGGCTGTGGTCCAGAAGTAGCCTAAAATCTCATCTGCATTCAATCCATCATTTTTCATTCACCACTTTAAAAGTTACAGACACCGCATACGACAAAACAATAAGACCACTTTTTGATTTCCATAAAGGATGCTCGAATTTGAGAATCTGAATTTTTATTATTGAAGCACGGGTCATTTAATATCAGTATCCTATAGATTGTAATTCACACTCATCAGCATGGCCTAAACTATGGATATCAAAGGGAGGTCTTATTGTTTTGTCGTAGGTGGTGTCTGTAGTTTCTGAAGTGGTGAATGAAAAATTATGAATTTATTAAAGATGAAAATTCAGGTTATTTCTAGGCTATTGCCAAAATTTCAGTTCAATTACTTCACGGGAAAGTAAAAAACAAGCCTCCAAACATGACCATTTTGTATGAAAATCGGGCTTTGGTGTATGCTTTATGCTCTCGTCAGAAGCCCTATGGCTAAGTGATTTTTGTTATGATAAAGCGTGCTTATGAAATATTTTATCATGACTCTTCTAAACAAACATGAAGGAGCTTTATTATTGAATTACTGAACGGTTCTATGCAGGGATAGAGTCCGTCGACAATTATTTTTATAGTTAGACTGATTTTGACTACATCGAAGTCCTCTGTTCACGATGAGCTCAAATCCTTTTGGGATAGATGGCCGAGAAAGGATGAAAACAATGGACGTGCTGATCCTGTCATGGACCGAAAGGTGAAGAGGATATTGAAGGAAAACCCGTATCTCTCTTTTCGAAGGGTGGTTCGTAAAATATGAATCGGAGGAGGATGTTGAGGATGTTGAGATTGGCAACACGTCTCCTCGCGCTGCCAAGACCGGTGATATCAGCAGTCAACGCTATACAGCCAAAACGACGGATTATTGTTTGATGCGGGGAGAATTCTGGAAAGATGCGTCGTCAATGTGCATCATATTGCGCTTTTCTTTACAGTGGATCTGAAGTGATGATGATGATGATGATGTGAACTACGATCTAATGTAGCAAGGCAACTGCCTATAGCTCTGGACTGTTTTAATTAAACGGTTTGATCGAGGTTGCATTGTGGTAAATGTTTCATCATGTCCCTTTATGAAGGGCCAAAAACGTATTGTGGGCCCAGAGCTACAGGGGTCTAAAGAGAATCTCCTTCCAGAAACAAGTCCCCAGAAACCACAACAAAACCGAGACCCCGCCTAGTAAAAAGTCCCACTAGATGGAGAGAAGAGCCCGCCCTTTATTCACGAAATGTTAACAACAGGAAGTTGGTAGTCCCACTCTTCCTATCCAAATCGCTTCAATCGGGTGCTCTGATGGTCCCTCCCTTTATCCCAGCATATGGTGTTTTATAAATATATGCAAAATTTAGAGAAATAATATGATTTTCTTGCCTTGATTTTGAAATCATCTTACCTTGAAGCTTGTGTTTGTAAATTTGGCTGATAAAATTTATTAGGGTTATATACCGTTCCCCACTAACTGCTTCAACCTTCCTCTGCTGTCGTCTCGATGTTTCTGCTTTTGAAGAGCTGACATCAGTAGTGCATATTGAGACTCACAATGTGTCATATTGCACCGCTTGTGGCCATGGGATAGGGAAGAGAATTGGAGAAAGGAGAGAAGCATTAATAATTGGTAACATGACATGCGTCTGTGAGCTTTTCATGGTGATATTCTCACAACGGCCGTTCAAAATAATTCGACGGATGCATATGAGAGATCACTCCCGATGAGTTTCCACTAGTTTACTCCATTCCATAACGTTTAGTCATAGAAGACAAGAAACGTTTTACTAAATAAGTGCTACATTTGAGAATACCATCGCATCTTCAAGTGATCGTTACAAGCTGTTCATTTGGTGCAGGCACCTTTGAACGTTGATGTGGCAGCCTATTCACACATGAAATCTGCCGCGACCAACTCGGCAGAACGCGCCCATACCCCTTTCTGAACCGAAGGGCAGGGTCTTTACAGTGGATCTGAAGTTGCCCAAAAATCAAAATAGCGTTGGGGGTAGAAGTCGTATAAAGTCGAAACAGTTCCAAATCACAACGACAAACAGAACTTGACAGCAAAATCACGGGCCAGATGATTGTACTGCAAATATTTGACGATGTTTTCATGCCTTGCTATGGACAATGAAACTTATGTCTTGGAGGATTTTAAGCAGCTTCCAGAGCAAGTTTTTTATTCTGCTAGCATTTAAAGACAAAAAAGGCATCGAAATTTCCAAAAAATTTCACCTTATTTGGCAAGCAATTTGTACGTGTGGCAGAAATATTATATCTTTCGCCACTACAGGCACAATCAACAAGGAGATTTACCAGCAAGAGTGCCTGCAAAAGCGATTGCTACCTTTCATAAAAATCCGCAAGGAAAAACCTTTGCTCTGGCCCGATTTCACATCATGCTATTATGCTAAAACTCGGATGAAGTGGGACGAAGCAAATTAAGTGCATATTGTACCAAAAACCGCAAATCCGCTAAATTGTCCAGAGTTACGTCCAATCGTGAGATATTGGACTCTGATGAAGCGGAAGCTTTCTGGAAAGAAACAAGGAATAGAAGATATCAACACCTTCTAATTTGGACAAAGACGGCCACCACGGTATCGAACGAGTCCGTACACCAATGGATGGAGTAAGGTGCAAAGTTCGGAAATTTTATGCAAATGCCGAATTACTAAGTATTGACTTCGTGAATTATTAAATCATATCCCATGAATCTGAAATAAACAACTACAATATAAAGCGAAATTTGTGTTTAACTTATGTGTTGTGGGGTCCGGATTACTGTGGACACAGACCTTATTGGTTGTGTCATGTTGAAGTTATGCTTTTCCATCTTTAAGGTCATTATTTTACAAAGGAGCGTGATCATCTCCTTAAAAAAAAATCAAAAACAGTTTAAATCTATTCGCTGTGTTCGAATTGGTGTGAAGGAAACGATCAACAAATATTTTTTATATTGAGCATTAAAACTACTAACTGCTTTTGAATGCTTAAAAAATAGTGGTTGCTGAGATAACCTAAAAGTTGAATGATACAACTTTACGACTTCTGTATACAGTAGACGCCTACCAGGCCTGGATAAGGTAAGGCTTCAAATCCTGGTCTCGATGAGTTGTTAAGCCAAATCGCTTCGCTCTTGATTGAAACAATATTTCATTGGATTTATTACAAATAATACTTCGTTAAGTGAATCGTAACCATATAAAATTCATTTGCTCATTTTTGAGATTCGATTTCAAAAAATCCACATATTGCACCGAAATCGATTTAAAACAGAACCCTTAACAACAAAATTAGAACTGCCAGACTAAACTACTTCCGACACATTAAAGGGTATCCCACATTGAATTGCATCACGGAAAAAACGCTGTGGAAAATAACCTAGCTTACCGATCCTTTTCAAACTTTTAGACAATAAAATATAACCCATTAGTAAGCTTTTGGCAAATTTATTTCATTCAACTTAAATTCCATAACCGTACACTTGCACCTTACGCTAACTTCACTCATTAGGTTCTGTACAACGTCTGGCTGCAGGTTTTTCTGTACGGAAATCCACTTTTCCTTCATGTCTTCCTCAGACATCCTTGGGATGCTTCCGAAGAGCCTGCTTCATAATAGCCCAGTATTTTTCGATGGGCCTTAGTTCCGGTGCGTTGGGGGGTTCATGCCCTTGGGTACGAAAGTGACCCCGTTGGCTTCGTTCCACTCCAGGACAACATTTGAATAGTGGCATGAAGCTAGATCCGGCCAGAAGATCGTAGTGCCCTCGTGTTGCTTCAACAGAGGAGCAGACGCTTCTGTAGACACTCCTTAAGATCTCCCCGTTTACAGTCCCGGTAGTCATGAACGGCACACTCCGTTTGCCACATGAGCAGATCGCTTGCCAAATCATGTATTTCGTGGCAAACTTTGAAAGTTTCTGCTTCCTTACTTCCTCAGAAACATCAAACTTGTGCTGGGCGGTGAAGAGCAGTAGCCCCGAAAGTTGCTGGAAGTCCGCCTTGACAATGAGGCTTCGTCAGCATCTGGGTGTTCAGTTTCCGGGCCCGTGACATTCCCACCGTATTTTGCCGTTCGTCACAATTTGGAGCCTTCTCCACTTTGTTCTGATGCAGTCCACCCCAGTTCTTGGCTTTTTGAACGAAAGACTTGGACAGATTCATCTTTTTGGCCACATCCCTGACCGAAGCTGTGGGATTCCGCTTAAACGCTTTCACGATACGCTTGTGATCCTGATCGCTAATAGAACATCCATTCTGGCCGCATTTCTCCTTCCGTTCGATGCTCAGAGCTTCGTAGAAACGTTTAATCACACGACTCACCGTTGACTGCACGATTCCGAGTTGTTTTTCGATGTCCCGATGAGAGAGTTGAGGACTTTTCAGGTGCTTACGCAAAATCAATTCGCGATGTTGCTTTTCGGGTGACGCCATTTTTTCCAATTTTCGAAAAACTGACAGCGATAAAAATACAACAACAAAAAACACTCTAAACTACTTCTACCCGAATTTTCAAGAAACAATACCCAATGGGTAATTTTCTACAGTGTTTTTTTCCGTGATGCAATTTGATGTGGGACACCCTTTATCAGAAGTGTTCACGGGAGTATACTAAAAACAGTCCTAGAATATAAAATTACCACTCCATAGAAAAGAGCACGACCCGCATATTCACGGCGAAACCGCATTTGGCAAGACATTGATCGGAGTGGAAATCGTTTCACAGAATGACACAAAGCGGTACCAGACAAGAAGATGCAGAAACTCACAAACTACAAAAGACTGAAGAAACTACGAAATTAAAAAATAACTCGAAAACAAATAGCAAAAAGACAAAAAGACGAAACGCCACCATGCAAAACAGTGACCATGAACTTGGCTGAGAGAAAGGGAAAGCAAACTTGAAAATGACGACATGATCCTTGCACGGCTGGTGAAATGCTTCAAAGGAGCTAAGTTATATCATTCTAACGCACAAGTAACTATACAATAACTTCTTATTCTTTGGTTCAAAAAAACTGCTTCGGAAGACTCTCAGAGCACACAAATGACACACCAACGAACTAAACTACTAAAGACTGAAGACATTACGAAACGCCTTATTAAACTTATAAACGTGGCATTGACTAACAAAACAACAAAAGGACAATTGAAGCAACAGACGAAAGGATTCAAAATTCCCAAACGTGGCTCCTACCGAGTTATTTACAACAGCGTCTCCTTGGACGACATGTTCCGTGTACGGTTGGCAAAATGATTCGAAAGGGTTGATTATATATGATTATCTAATTGTTAAGAAAATAATGAAGAAATATTGAACAGAATGGCAGTTGGTATAGTTAAAAAATTGTTATTTTTGAAAATCCAGGCTTTGTAAAGAAGCTCCTTAAAAAGATATTCGGAGAATCTGAAAGGAACAAAAATACCATTGCAAGGAAGATTCAATGAGCAATCTAGTTAATCTGGTTAGTGAAACCACTATTAAAACATAATGAAGTTTCGGCACTTCGATCAACAAACAATCTTGGGAGGGTGATTTTTCAAAACCCTCGTCACATAGATTCAAGATTGGAATCCCGCAACAAATATTTCTCATTTCAATTAAAACTCTTCTCTCATCGGTTTTTGAAGTTTCTAAAGTTGATTGACTTTTTCAAACATGTTATGTTTTCTGTTACACCACATGTTTATAAATGTAAGCCTGGAATGGATTAAATAGTTTACTTTGAATACAATAAATACAAAAATTTGCTCTGTGCCACGAATCCTCTGCCTAGATTATATAAATTTTTTTCGATCAAATCTATTTGTCTATGAATCAAATAGCTAACAAGATGGGTTGTTTATGACTTAAATATTTTTCAAACTTCAAATGACCAGGGTAAATTTTCCTGCATTTATCTCGTGCGCTTGTATATCAGTTGAATTTTGCAAAATTTCAAAATTTGCACCACTGAATCAATTGTCTGTCAAATGTTTAGGTAGATTTTTTATTATCTCATGCCTAATTAACATTTGGTTTGATTGGTTTGAACTTTAGGACTTGCCTTGACATGATTGTAAAACTATTGTCAAAAAAAAAATACACTCAGAAGGCTCCCGCTTAACCTCCATAGCCAGTAATAGCTAGAATAAAATAAAAAGGTTGAAAACTGGCGTTCAGTTCCAGTAGACATGCAAATAAAAAATTAAAAGGAAGAATCTCCTTATTCAAATCGTCAATCTTGCAGGCATACAAAATAAAGATCTCAGCTTGCGATAAGGCCTAGTATAAATTCCTAGAATTGCAACTAGGTGTTGCACATTCTTTCATCGCAATTAACAGTCTATTTTTAGGATACCCAACCCAACATTCAACTTCCCACCGCACAGAGGCACACAACGCTTATTCAGAATGCGGTTATATGAATCTCTACAACTCCTTCTGAAAATGCGCCGAGCCGACTGTTGAAAACCCTACTACAAACCAGACCCCAAAATGCCACATCTGCACCTGACTGTGCAAAGCACACATCGTAAAAACAAAACAACATCAATCCAAACTGCTGCAGCGCCATCATACTCGATTTTGCCTCGGCGTTCTAATGCAATGTTCACTTGTTTCCAATGATAGCTGGCTGCGACTGCTATACAGTCATGAAACTCACTCACGCAGGTCATCCACTCCACATCGACCAACAGCCGGACCGAGCTGCGTCATCAAAAAATTTTCAACGATGACGTCGACGGGCGTCGTTTTTCACGTGGGTGTTGGTTTGTTGCCTTCCATCCATTTCGAAGCGTTAAACGAAATCGACGACGCAGACGACCCCAACAAAATTTTCATACTGAGAGTGAAAACGCTCTGGAGCTGCTACTTGAACTAACGGCTCACAAAATGCGCGAGTAACAACGGCAGCAGTAGCATAGAAGCAAGTGAAGAAAAAAAAACTACACAACGATCGACAAGAGATCGAGATCAAATTCGAACCTCGAGGCGCTACAGTTCGCTACTAGCTTAGCTCAAATATACTTACTAATAATTCGCAGCATCGCGGATCCGCCGGACGCCGGGCTACCTTCTTTCTGCTTACTATCCTAGTGAATCAACGCGTGTGATACCGTGTGAATCTGTGCATCTGTTCTAGTCCTGAGACGACAGAAATTGTGATTGCTCAAAACCAAAGTGCTTTCCTGCTAAACTAAATTAAATAAATCAAACGGAAACGATGGCCGATGTCGATGTGATGCGTACCCAGACCGTCGAGGTCAAGAAAACGCGCAAGGTGAAGAAGACGACCACCAAGCGCCGGGAGTCGTCCGATCAGACCGGAGAGGTCACGATCACCGAGATGGAGCAGACTGACTACCAGACGCAGCTGCAGAATCCAAACGCCATCGAGGATAAGGGGTAACGGTGGCCTTCGGTGCTTTCGGGCTCCTTGGAAATTGATCGTGAAGAACAGGATTGTCGCAGACAGGACCAAAAAAGGATGGCTCAGTGTGTTTCTCTGGGTGATTGTGCGGATGTTTGCAAATGGCAGGATTTATTGATCCAATCGATTTGCAGTCAGTTCATGAAATATTTATGATCTTTTTGACACCTCCTGGGAGTGCGAAAAGGCCAGCTTCCATTTACAGGATAAGAGGATTAAAATGATAAGTGCTGTGTGTAGAGATCGATACAATCGATCGTGGGTTTTCAAGATCAGACTGGGAGCAATTTACTTTCGGTGGCGTGAAAGATCACTGCTTAATTTACTGTTTGCAATGTGTGACATCACCACTCCCAATCACTGGTTGTGCAGCGATGGCTGATGATGATGAGTCCCATGGATTGATATTGACCGAAACGAATAACGAAATGAATTATGATCAATGTGAAGCGTGTAGTTGCAAGCTGCAGCTCGGTGATGATCTCATCTGCTTCCAAAGGATGCTCATCGTTGACTGTAACGAATAGCACAATCTGTTCAAGCCAAACGGGCAGTCTGATGTTAGTCAATTTATCGGTCTTTTTACGGGCAAACAGTTTTTAAATCGTTCGTATGCCTAGGAAAGCAAGCAAACTTGCTGTTGGAATTTTGTTCTGAGAAAAGGTTGAATTTAACAAAAAAAAAATCTAAATGGATTCAAAGTGTACATCCAGTGATTGATTGAAAAACTCATAAAAATTATTATTGATTATTTGAAAAATCGAGTTAAATCTATAAAACAAAACAATTCTTAGCTTAACTTCATAGCTCTGAGTTGAAATCTCATTAGGGCCTTGCATTCATTTGAAAAGAAAAGAAATGTCAAAGAGCTGTCCTTGTAATAAGGATTTGTTAAAAAGAAACTATAAATTTTAATAGAAAGAAAACCAACAACAAATTGTCAATTGTAAAATTTTCAAAAATAAAAAAAAAGCCACAGGTCATTCTCTAAGACATGTTTCATAAGCTTTCTTTATACCGTTCTAGTTACCATTCAAAGATATCAATTTGACTGATCGCAAATCCCAGTTCGATGATTTCTGAAACAAATCTGATAGAAAATCTAATCATAATACCACTGAACAAAAATATTGAAATATCCTATACTGCTTAGTTAGTAAGTTCAGAAGTTCATTTAAATGTTCTTAAGATAATTGGTTTTGAAAGTAAAGTAAAGTATCGATGCATTTCCACCCCACCCAGTCGATTTTAAATTAGGTTTTGACTCTTCTCCCAAAATTTTAACTCAATTGGTTGCGAACTTGAACTGCACTGGCCGTTTGGAGTTTCTATGGAAACTACATACGGAAAAATAAAACTTTTCATTTGCATACTCCTTTTTTTGGCTTTAATAAATCTGGGGATTTTCAGCCTCCTGGGCCGGTTCATCACCTATTGCATACTCCTTACTCTTTTTTTTATTAAATCATTTATTTGTACAGGCTCAATCGAATCAACTTTACAGCGCCAAGTTTTCATGTGTATAAACATCAGTTACCTTAATAGTTAGGAGGATAGAACCAATTGCTCGCGGCCGTCTCGAGGTTAATAGGAATAACAATGTAACGGATGGGAAGATGGATGGGAATTTGACATTTGCTTTACATAACACATTTGGTATAAATTCTAAATTGGCAAAAACTTATAACTATACAACTTGTTCTTTTTCTTTTGACTTGAACATTTTTGGGGGAAAAAAATTACACACAAACACCGATTTTTAAAAACTAATACTAAACATACACGTTAAACTAACTACAATCTTAGACTACTGTTAGTCAAAAACACATAAATGAGTTTCACAAACTCCGGATCACGTAGAGCCAAAATATCTCGAACCGGTACATTGAGTTGTCTACCTCGAGCCCGAAGGAAATCATAAAGCTCAGATCTGACTCCATGATGCTCAGCACATGACCAAATTACGTGATCTGCATCCTGGTAACCATGTCCACATTCACAGAGATTGCTGTCGCTAAGTCCAACACGGTATAAATGAGCGTTCAAAGAATAATGATTGGACATGAGGCGAGACATCACGCGAATAAAGTCTCGACTCACATCCATCCCCCCAAACCAAGATTTCTTCAAGACCTTTAGGATGATCTCAAATCTCCTTTACTCCATTTATACTGCCAGCAGCCGAGTAACTGTTGACGAAAAATGGGATTTTTTTTATTAAAGACGATTTGTCGATCGTAAATATCGCCTTCCATAGCGCCCACCTTTGCAAGCGAGTCCGCTCTCCTCTTGCCCAGAATTGAACAATGAGATGGGACCCATGATGATAAAATAACGCGAAGATAAAGCACTTAGAAGCTCCTGTATTTTCATGAGAAAATACGAGGAGTGCTTTACCGGCCTCAAGGAGCGAATAGCCTCTATAGAACTGAGACTATCCGTGAAAATGAAGTACTGATCCGGTGTTAGTGAGGCAACAATTTCTAGTGTAAAGTGTATTGCCGCTAATTCAGCGACATATACGGAACAAGGAGCTTGAAGTTTGCGATTGGCGCTATACATTTCATTAAATATACCAAAGCCTGCTGACTCTTCTATCAAAGATCCGTCAGTGAAGAACGATTTAGTGGAATCAACTTGGCCAAACTTTGCAGCAAATATTACCGGAGCAATCATAGGACGATGATGCTCTGGGATTCCATGAAGCTTCTGCTTCATGGATAAATCAAAATGAACCGAACTGCCGAAGTCGGAGAAACAAACACGATTGGAAATATTCGGTGAAGGGCTGACATCCTGTGTTATGTACAAATGGTACAAAGTCATGAAGCGAGTTTGAGGATTCAACTCGAGAAGCTTCTCAAAATTTTCGATTACCTGGGGGTTCATAACTTCACACCTGGTGAGGAGCCGGAGAGTCCTTACTCTTTGGTATAAAGCATGTGAAATTGTTTGCTTGCGATGCTTACGAGAAATTGATCCAACTTCAACTTTGCTAAAAACTACTTTTCAATTCCCCATCAGCATGATTAGATATTAACTAAAAGGCGTTCAAACTACTGAGCAAGCAAAACTAAGGCGTCTGTTGTGTAGAATGCAGCTAAAAACCAACATTACAAACAAAATATGTGGATCATTTGTAACTGGACGTTGTTGCTTTGGAAATCTATTGGCAATTCAATTACTTGACCTCTAATCCAAATCTAGTTTTCAGCTAAATTGTTGATGAAATGAAGCACAGATAGGAAGCATTTCCGTGCGTCATTATGCAACAGAACAAGAAGGATGAGTTCAAACAGTTTTGTTTTTCCATAGTCATTCCCATATAAAATTTAAAAGGCCAATACATCTCAAGTTCACAACCAAATAAGTTAAATTTGTTGGAGAAGACACGATTTAAAAATGATTGAGTAAGGTGGAGCTGAACTCTTCCTTTAAGAGAAATTTATAACTGTAATAACATGCACTTCCACATTTAAAAAACTAAGTTGAGAGCAAGCAATAAGCAAATTATGAAAGGAAATAAGCTTGAAATGCTAAACGTTTTAGAGTCCTCATTCAAAATCTCCAATAAGATTAACAAAATATCTTATTATGTTTCAATCCGAATCACAAGCAGGATTTACTCCGCAACTCGGAAAGATTTGATGAAAACTCTGGGAAACATTCAATCAGAGTCTAAAGCAACATTCGTTGAGACTTTCAAGCAGGATTCGCCTAAAAAAGCTCCGTTCTTTGTCCCGATTAAGATTTCTTCATTTGAAAGTTCTCTCATGTATCGGAACTGTATAAGCTCATACTTATAATTCGCAGCAAAATGTGGGTATGATGGAACCGCAATACAAAAAAGGATATGCTTGGAACCATTCTATTATTCTCATTTTCCATACAAATACACTTAAAATCCTGTGCAGAGGTTTACTCTCAATTTTAACTTCCACAACTTTACAAAACGTCCAACCGATACGTTCACCGTGAATGCATTTATAAGAGATGCCTACAGATATCCTGAATTTACCATAAGTCACCGGAACAACTTTGATAGCGTTGTTCAAGTAATCCCACAGATTTATTAGGCTTACATCATATGCCGATTTTATGAATAACAGGTGGTTTTTTTAGTTCCTTGATTATCGAGATTTTCAGCCCTGGGCTGGTTCATCTCCCGTCGCAGTCACTCAAATACCTTTTGGGCATTTTCGTAACTTGTCCGGGGGTTAGATTCGAAATCGTGACTTTGGCGTGAGAGGTATGGATGTTAAAGGTCGGTATCGAGTTCAAAAGAAATTTCTTTTTCTATCTCAATCCCATGTTAAATTCCGTTTACTGAAACGGAAAAGTAAAGAATCGGAAAGAAATTTCTGCAGCAGTATCCACCTGAAAAGAACGAAAAATAAAATTGGAATTTGTAAGGTTCCCACGCAAACTAATGGGTGCTGTCAATTTTACTTTCGGGAAAATATTCCGCTCGATTATTCCGTAAGTGAAAGTGACGTTTTGTTCCATGCAGATCAATTGTCAAAATTCCGCTTGGTAATATTGAACCAAATTCCGTAACCTCTTTACTTTTTAAGTCGATACTGGCCTTAACCTCTACGCCGGGGTCGCCCCCATGAATAACAGATTCAACTTGTTGTTCGGGTGGTTTTCTTAAAAAAAAAAAAAATGGAAGTGATTTAAATTTTTGGAAAGAAAAGAAAGAAAAAAATTCGGGGGGTGTGTTTGTTTGTTTTTGTTGGTTTTATTTTTTTTTGTGGGGGGGTGGGGGGGGAGTGGTTAACATCCATACCTCTCACGCCAAAGTCACGAGTTCGAATCTCACCCCCGGACAAGTTGCGAAAATGCCCAAAAGCGGTGTTTGAGTGACTACGACGAGAGATGAACCAGCCAGAGGCTGAAAATCTCGATAATCAAGAAACAAAAAAAAAACAAAATTTAAGATGATACGGAAAGCAGCAAAAATTTTGTTATCTTTTCTAACAATCCCACTTTGAGATTTGGGCGATGCAAATCTGAATATTTAGTGAATGGCCAGTGTTACACCCAACCGGCGGATGATAATTTCTATATCCGTTTTGTTAGGTATTTCGCCAGTGAATATTTGTGGAAAACGCGTGAACAAATGCAATAACAAATTTTGCGGTCCAATGTAACAAAAATATGATACGTGATTTGAAGAGATTTTGCTTGTGTAGGGGAAGGTGCTCTAATGTGGGTCTAGGATTCGGCCTATTTTTAAAATTGGAAGTAAATATTAATTCACTATTTTTACCCTGAAAATCAAAAATATACAGTAGTATTGTCTCACTGACAAATTAAAGACAGGCCATTTTTAACGATAGTCCGAATTCTAGATCCATAGACCCACATTAGAGCACTTTACACAATTTGTTTGCAAAATAAACAAAAAAATTGAACTAAGTCAGCCACCGAAATACGAATCACGCACCTTGGAATCCCATAACCTAGACTGCTTTCTACGAGCTAGCATAACACATGCAGTTGGAAAGGCTAAGAGCATATAAAAACCGCGCATTGATGTGCCTCACATTCAATGTTAGACATTTTTGGTTTGTGTGGAATAACTATATTTGAGTGCTTGATTTACAGTTTTTCACAGTACAGCTGGACTTGAAAAAAAGTTTTTATTTTTTATTTTGATGTTAACATAACTGTGTGTAAAGATATATTTTATTCCATATAGAAATGTGAAAATAAAGGTATAAACCTCGAACTACAATAGATTAAAAATATATTCGGCAAAGATATTCAATTTTAGTAGTTCTACAATGTTGTAGAACAAAACAATCGTCATCTCAAAAGAATAATATTTTGATGTTTTAAACTCCCTAATAAGATTAACCACCCTAATATCAGTGCACGAAAATCATGACAAATACATCATACAAGGGAATAATAAAGTACGTAAAATGATGTTTTTTTGGCTCATATCCGATCTACTTTTGGGTAAATTTGCAAAAACTTACTGATGTATAAATTGGAAAAATAAAAAAATAATCCTCAGACAAGATTTGAATCAAGAATCTTCTGTTTATCAGACTAACAACTAGACTATCGTTGCATGATATTGATATTGAATTATTGAAATTATAAGTTTCACGGATGTAGTAAAAAGTAATTCTGGGACTAATAATAATAGTGAAACATATAGGACAAAAAAACACTGAGCCTGATCTCAAAAAAGTGACTCGCAAGACTCGTCCGGTGGTTGTGATCAAACCAAAAGACACCAGTAATATTCGCAAGAATAGTAAACTTGATCCAAAAACCCCCAGGTCCGTAACTTTAGAAACGGGAAAGATGGCTCTATTATTGCTGAGTATGCAACAGGATATATGAGCTGAGTATGCAACAGGTCAATGTTGTGAAAGATTTTGGTGAAAATTATAACGCTGTTGTTCCCTGATCGGTGCCAAGACTTAAAGTGGTGGGCATGAGCGAAAAGTTTTCCTCCGATGTTTTCATTCGGATTTTAAAAGATCAAAATGAAGACATCGCAATCAATGAAGTTGAAATAATAAGAATGTATGAAAATCCACGCTTCAAGTACAACAAGTTTAATACGGTAATTGGAATTGATAAAAACACCTGTTGACCACAAAAAACGTTAATATTAAATTTGATTGGTGTCGTGTTGTACCTGAAATTCAAGTTTTGAGATTTTTTAAATGTGAACATTTGGACACATGACCATGGATTTATGAAATTAAGGATATTGAACAAGCATCTGGTTTAAATTTAAGATTTTTTCATGAGCCATCCAAAATCCAAAATCCTCATTCTTTAGCTTATGGTTGCTGCTGGCCACACATACTTTTCATTTGCTGCATAAACTTCATTTGTGTTTCTCAGTGAGGTCTGTTCATGTGTGAATTAATAAATATTGTGTGGAATTTCACAAGAATTTTTGCCAATAAATGTGTGTGGATTATTTTCCGTGTACAGAATGTTGAAGATACAATTGTTCACGAGCTGCTCTCTGGACTGTCAATTTCTTGAATGTCAAAAATGTAATGGAGGTTGAAAAAGTAACATTCAGATCTAGAATTGCGATGTTTTTAACTGTGGGTTCTTCAAACCAAATTCCGTACATTACTTTAAAAATATCCGTTCGTTCTTGGCTCGGTTCGATTTTTATAACGTGAAATTATTTTGAACATGTTTCCAAAATCCAACGGGTACTGTATAATAGATTCAGAAGTGCTCTAGGGAATTTCGGATAATTATTCATTGCCATTAAATCAAATCAAAACTTTCATCGAAATAGAACTAAGGTGGAGCACCACTTCATCAGCAGTACCATTTCCGTCAACCGTGCCACAGATACACTAATCATATGATACATAATAAAGTCATTTGGATTAAATACAGCTGAACTATAGCGATGATTGACTCATCCTACATCCTGAATCATCCTACAGAATTCGTTCAGTATTTGGAACAAGTCCGAAATTGTCATGTAACCATATTCGAACCGTGCCAACAGCGACTGAATATTTTTACCAATAATGTGCGCTTTAAAAAAAAAAAAAGATGTAAGAAGTTCCATTATAGCATCAATTTGTTCACAGTAATTTCCTGCGTTATCTAAGGCACATATATGGAACGCTAGATTTGGCATAAATTCACGGAATATTTTATGTGAAGCTATGCCGCAAATCGAAAAAAAACCCTAACTGCCTAACTAACAAACGTAAACAATGGCTTCTTCCTTGAATTTGTCGACCTTGGAAACTTGCCTCATTAATCTACGACAGCCATTTCGAAGAACAAGAATCCTTCTATTCGATAGAACTGGAAGTTAACATGGGTAGAAATTTACGGAAGAAGCCATTGTTTACGTTTGTCAGTTAGGCGCTAATGAAAAATCTTTGTCGATATTGTTTAAATCGGGTCTGTTGTATGAAAGATTGCAAACCATTTCGCAGTTTATGATTGCTTTGGCTTGCAATAGAACGAGGGGAAATTTTACGCGAGTGTTAAAATTTATTATTTTTTTCTGTGAAGCATAATTTTCAAACATAAGGTGACACGTTTTTACAGTGAAATTTTTTGACAGTTTCATAATTATGTACTGTGGCGAAGACTATGCCATTTCTTCGTCACGCTTTCTGTACAAATGTCGCATGGGTATCGTTTCCACTCAGGAAACTTCGTTTCCTTCCCTCAATACATTGTTCGGATTTTGATTCAAAAGTGTACGGATTTCGACTCAGTCACAGCTCAGTGTGCACATTTTGATTCGCGAGATATATTTTTTGCACACTTGTTTTTTAATAGTTAGCGTAGAACTAGATTCCTTCAAACAAATGGTTGTACACTGAAAAGAAAAAACTGAGAAAAATGTGATACGAAACATGTGTTTAAATTATAATTTTAAATTGATCGTCAAACATTGTCCTGTACTTAGAAATACGAATTTTGGACCCGCACGGCAGTTCTTTCTCATATATCCGCAGCGAACTTACTTTAATTCACATTTGGAATTGCAGCCATGCATTGGAACCTGTAAAATCATCAACAAAAAATGAAAGTAGTTAGGTGAAACTTTTCCATATAAGTAAACGTCATACAATGTCCACTGGGCATCTCGAATCATAATAAGTAGCCTAATAATACCCAGTCATATTTCATCTCAAATGGTGTATGGAAAGTGGTTGTATAACATATGACCGATTTAAAATATATCAGTAACAGAATACAATAATTAAAATACCATAGCATAATGATCCCAAGTAAGGTTTTGGGAATTCAACTCATATACTTATCGAGAATTATAATGATTTTTCTAAAGCTGAAATAAAATTAAGAGCTCTCTTACTAGTGGACACTTGATCCCTCATAAGGGGATACTTTACTACTTTTTGCCTTACTGCCTTAGTGAAGAAATTGAACAGAGTTGGATGCTTGTGCTGAAAATAAGTTTAATAGATTTTTGGAAACTATGTGTGTAAGCAGGATTCCCAATTATACTGGTTTAATTTATTTGCATTAAATTTTCTGTATGAGAATATGTCAGTTTTCGACATATTTGTTCGCTTATAAGTGGAAACATTTACTTAAGTTTGTTATAATGTATATTTCATTATGTTTAGTAGTGTGTGTGTAAAATGTTGGAAGGCATCAAATTACCATATGAGCGATCAACTAAACTCACAGTAACTTTTTAAGAAAATAATTAATAATTAGATATCAGATCAAATTTGATATTTGTTGACTCCCATCGATTGTATCCGAACATTGAAATTCTGTTTAAGATTTCAACTGTGTTGTAAAAGATCTACAATATAGAGAAGAAGAAAAACTTAAGCAGTTTCGAGTTTTTTATTTGATTCAGAAAAAAAAACAAGTTTTACATTGGTGTATCTAATTTTTTGGTAACAGAAAATTAGTTTATGTTAAAACTGTGCATTTAATCAAGTACATAAGAGAAAACAACTTCTAATTTCTAATTGGGTCGTGTGAACAAACAATCGCTAGAACGATTCCAAGCCACTGGTAGTACATGAACACGATCAGACGCACATTCTTTTGCCAGTCAAGGCCTTGCCTATCCAGCATTTGGGTAGCTTGGTAAAAGATTGTGTGCTTGATCGGGTAGTGCCTTTAAAATAGCCTCCGTTCAGTTTTCAACTACTTCTTTTCAATTTTCACAGCCTGCCGTACACTAACGGAACTATCAACACTTTCTCTTCATATCTGCGTTCTAGCAAAATGATTGTTCACTCCTAGAGACTAATGGTGATGAGAAAATTTCCTTCAAAAACATCATCAAAATCTAATATGTCTATGAGATAAAAAGATAGGATAAAGCCTCCTTGGAGATCAAGTCTCCCTTAATGTATTAAAAAAAATGATTTTGTTCTCATCATCAACTATAACACTGTATAGAAGCATTTCCAGCAATAACATTTTCTTATAAAAGCTTTATGAGTTCATGACAGTTCTTATTGACAGTTTTAGAAAAATATGTCAACGTTGTAGTTATTATCATTATAGCTATATAAAACAGCATCCGATGGCCACATAATAGAACTGGAAGATACAGTGAAACGTTGTAATTTCTGTATACAATGAAAATTTTAATTACATTTTTTCTCTTCAAAGATGCAGGTTTTCTGGGTAGATAAAAACAATATTTAAACATCTCTACCCATTTCATAATTCCATATGTGTCATCAAGAAGTATTGTAATTTAATAATCGTCGATTCTCAGCGTTGAGTTAGGCACTCCACAACTTCAAAGTCCACACGCTTCATTTTGCACAGCTAATGAACCAATCATTTCCGTTGATAGAAATAAAATCCGCAGGCAGAACTGCGCCTATCTCGAAAAGATCAAGAAAATATATTAGACACACACTGCGGTCTGGCCACCCACGCGCCTCGCTCATTAGTTCCACTAGATTAACGCGCTTAGTAGTGCGACAGAAATTAGCTCAAATTACGTATCGTCTTTGTGGCCCACCCGTCATGTTATAAAACTGTGCTCATAACCAAGTCTTCGTTTGGCCGAACTCTGAATCATAGTAGCTAACGTTAATCTATCATCGTGGAAAGTATCAATTTATATTCAAACGGTTCACCCTTTCCCTTTATCGAATTTGATAGTTGAACAAAAAAAACAATGTCTTGTCGTAATTGTCGCCCACGCGGACCTGAGGAGATGGTGAATGAAAAGATGGTCAGCAACATAGTTTAGAGATTTTAGTTCGTAGTTTGTAAACAAATGGCAGTTATCTATCACCTGTCACTCCATCAGTGCAAAGCGTTACACTTGGTCACACGTGCAGTTATGTTTACAACAATTTTAAAATCTTCAATATTTTGTAAAAATTTGGAAACATTATTTTGCACTCGGCTCGCACCAATGACCGACTTTTTTTTCTTTCCCAAATGTCGAATTTGTTGTTTGTACTGCGGTGGCCCGGTTGGAAAAACAGCTCCTGCACACACCGGTGCAGGATTTTCGAACGTGTCTGCTATTTTTGGAATACCTTGCGATATTTCACCGAAATATTCTCCCACTCAGTCGGTGTGTGAGTGGCCTATTTGAGCAGAAAAAGCAGTCAAGTCTAGAAACAAATGCATATTCTCAACTCCGACGTCCGGTCATACGAGAGCTGATGTAATGAGTTTTCGGCAGAAATGAATTAGGATATTGTAGTTTGCTAACCTTGAGCTATGCGCTTGAGTTGGTGGAATATGATGAATTGCACCCGGTGACACCTGTTCTTCCTCAAATTCATCCAAAGGACGTCCAAGGCCACTTTTACCCCCGACTAATGCCAAGGTACTGATATATGCTGGTGACAAAAGACATGCGAACATTTCAGGACCATCCGATGAAACATGCTTATCATCATACCCTTCAACTAACACCTTTTATTCGTGTTTATTTTGATTTACAGCTAATTTTCAGTGGCGAGTACACCAAGGCCATGTCGAAGGATTGGCATTCGGGCCACTTCTGCTGTTGGCAGTGCGACGAAAGTCTCACTGGCCAGCGGTATGTGCTGCGCGATGAACATCCCTATTGCATCAAGTGCTACGAGAACGTGTTCGCCAACGTGTGCGAGGAGTGCAACAAGACGATCGGCATCGATTCTAAGGTGAGTAAGGGGTTGATATTGAGTAGATTGGATTTTGCTTTAGGAGATAGTTTGTGAATTAGACCATGGGGACATTTAACAAGTACACAACTTGACGAGTGACAGTCAATCAGTTGAACTCAGGGGTGTGCGTTTCATATGAGGGTAAGACGAAATTAAGCTGCAAATTTTAAAATTCACTGTAACTTGTTCAAGTATGCTGGAGAAAACGTTTAATCTAACGTGAATGGAATACTTACGTAGTATATGATATCTACAAATCCCAATATCTTATCCGAATATGAAATGCACTTAAGGTGCTTTCATTTTGCTGAATCCCGTGAATTCGAAATGCAAAGCATTTCTTTAAATATTTAATTAAGTTATTGGTGACTAGATTCCAGTAATTATAATTAGCTTAGAAAATACTCGAGATTTGCAGGGTTTATATCAATTTTAATCACACAATTTAGCAAACAAACAGCATAGTCAAAATCAATTCTCTGACACTTCACAATATGAAATTATTGCCGACAGCTGAATTTTTTGGTGAAATTTATGTACATCTCTATTTAGTGATTTTTTAATTTACTTTTAAACGAATTTCCTATTAAGATAACAAGATTTGATCATTCTTACCAGTATTCTTACGGTTTTGAGTAAAATTATCAAGTTTTAAAGTTATGATCAACGTTGTACCACATTTTCACCGGTATGACTTTAGTACAACATTACTGAACACCATAAAAAAATTCTAGTGTATAAATCTAACATCTTCCAACTTGCAATTCAAGGCAAGTACATACACGATTGCGAACTTTCACTGCCTGATGCCGGCTCAAATTTCAGCGCTTTGGACGTCGCTGTCCGCGAAGAACTTCTACCACGCTCCCAACTTATACTTAACTACCAAAATGTTGGCGGAATCAACAGCAGCTTGACTAAATACCAGTTGGCATGTAACGATGCGTGCTATGATATCTACGCGTTTACTGAAACGTGGCTGAATGACAACACTTTATCATCGCAATTGTTTGACGACTCATACGCAGTCTACCGCCAGGATCGGTCATCCGCTAACAGCAACAAGCAATCGGGTGGAGGTGTTCTTCTGGCAATCCGGTCCTGCTAAAAATCGCGTTTATTGAATCCCCCTGGAAGCTCAACAGTTGAACAACTGTGGGTAGCAATTACTAGTTTCGAAGTTACGTATTTCATCTGTGTTGTGTACATTCCACCGGACCGTGTACATGATGGCAACCTCATAGAGAAGCACTTAAGTTCACTTGATTGGATTGTTGCGCAAATGGGAGAGCTTTTCATAATCGAAAATGGAGTTAATTTTTCAATGTTACTGGGAGTTCCTGCAAGGAGTTATTTTTAATTTCAACAGAAAGTGTTCCAGATTTTCTGCCTAAAACTCTTGCAAATTTTCCTGAAAGTGAACCTGATAGTAATCAGAACTATGAATGCCAAGAATTGTTCAGAACGGTATTTAGAGACTGTTTGATATTGTAATCAGACTCAATCGACGATTTGATTAGTCAGAATTTTACCCGCCAATTCTCTTGACTAAAAGATTATTTCAACCCGTGATTTATCTTAAATCCTAACTGAGAATTTTCCATAATCCCAACAAAAGATTCTCCATCATTCCAACAATGGATTCTTAACGAGAATTCTCCAGAATTCCAACCTGAAAGTCTCCAGAATCTCAACTGAAGCGATTCGAATCCACGCTGTGAATTCTTGAAAATATCAACATAGATGCTTCAGATTTTCAGCAGGGAATACAGTAGTTGCTGTATTCCAGAGTTTTTACCAGGAAGTTTTAAGCATACGAGTGACGAATTCTTCTAAAATTCAGTTAGTTTGTTGTATGTGTTTAGTATTCTTCAGAATTCAATCCGAAGATGATTCATATTCTTAAACGGTAATTCTGCATGCCAAAGTAGGTTTCCATCGAAGGAAATATCATAAATCCAAACCAGGAATTTTCCAAAATTCCTAAAAGATCAACCGAAGATTTTCCTGAATCCTACATAGGAGTTTTCCTGAATCGGTAGATTTTATAGAATCTTATTCGTGAATTCATCAAACATCACAGCAGAGAATTATTCAATGGAATTTCTGTGAGAAATTGTTAATAATTTCAACAGGAAATGTTCCTGATTTTAAGCTTGAAACTCTTGATTTTTTTTCCAAATGTGAATGTCCAAATGTCTGAAAATAAACAGAGCAATGTATGCCTTGAATCATTCAGAACGGTATTTAAAGACTGTTTGATATTGTAGCCATCATCAGCTATAATCATCAATTCTCCAGACCAAACCAGGATTCCAACTAGTGGTTTTTAATAATTCCAACAAATAGGAGTTTTCATAATGCCAAAAAAGGATTCTCTCAAATCCCACAGAGTAATTCTCCAGAATCTCAACTAGGGAGTCTCCAGAATCCCCATCAATGATTCTACAGTACCTCAACTGGAGGCTTTCACGAATCTTAAGTGGAAATTAACTTATATAGTTCTCCAAATTCACAGCACTGAATTTTCCAGAACGTACTGATAAACCTCTAGTTTAGGTCTTTAGAGTCTCAATTTGATTTCTATAGAAGCCTTGCTAGAGTTCTATTGTATCACAAGTTGAGTTATCCAACATCAACGCTGGGAATGTTGTCAAGTTTAAAGAGAAAATAGAGGAGTGAATTCCGGCACATTTCCGGCAACATATTTCCTAGTTCAACTGAGATCCAAAATATTAGCCATAAAAGTTTATGATATGCAAGCTCCTTCAAAGTTCACAATGGAAGTATCCGAAATATATATGCAGATAATTGCTCATAACACCCGAAAAGTCTTCAGGGACCCGAATTGTACGAATTGAATATTTCCCATATTTCCTTACAGAGATTTTCTAGAATGCCAACCGCGGATACTCAAAAAATGTAGACTAAGGCTTCCTCAGTAAACACGGAAAAAAATCCATGCCCAAATCTGTGAACTGCAGTCATAAATTCGAGAACAAGCAAAAATACACCGTGAACTGAATCATGCAAACATAAACTAAATCACATTTAAAGGTAAAAATCCTGAAAACGTGAACTAGTTCACGGTTCGTTTTCATTTTCGGGAACGTTTTTGTTTCTGTGCACCAACACGATATTGTCCGGAATTTCTACCAGGGCTTACGTAGTCAAAATCTCAGTCTTCAATATCTTAACTGGTGATTGTACAGAATCCCAATCTGCAATTCTTCTGAAATCCAACCACGTTATCCCAGTTTTGCCCAGGACCTCGTAGTATAGTCAGAAAACGCGTCGGTTTTTCCAATCCAGCCTTCAAGGTTTCGATTGATGATAAAATCGAATGTTTTTTTCGGATGGGAAATGCGTTTAACTGTCCTGGAACATGATTTTATGCTCTGTAATGCAGAAGTAAGCTCTCATTTAAGAACTATGAAAGTACTTCAAGAAATACTGATTAAGCAAATTTCAGCCACTTTTCGGCCAATTCTCCAGAATGTCAAGATTAGACTTTATTTTGAAATTTTAGCTGGGAATTCCCAAATATTTAAGAATACAATCTTTCAAAATCCAAATAAAAATCAAAATTGAAATATTTTCCAAAGTTCCTGCTGGGAATCATTCCTTCATGAAATTCGCCATTGATTCTGGCCGGTAAATTTTTACGATTAGATGCTCTGGAATGCTGAATTAAGCGCTCAACGAGGAACTGCGAAACTCCTTCAAGAAATACTGACTAAGCAAATTTCGGCCACAAAGTCTCCAGAATTTCAGTTGCAGTTTAATTTTGAAATTTCAATTGGGTATTCCCAAAAATTTAAGCCAACAATCTTTCAAAATCAAAATCCAAAGATTCTCCAAAATTCCTGCTGAGAATCCTTCCTTAATGTAATTCGCAATCTACCATTCATCAAAGCACACAAATGCCGTGTAAATTGTTGGGCTGAATTTGGCTAGCTGCCACTATAGTCGAGAGACATTTCAGTGGTATCGTGACAATAGGGTAGATTTCATCGTAATGGACCTCAATCCACCCAATTGAGGTCGATTTTGCCCAATCGAGAAATATTGGGCAGCAGTAAATTGGAAGCCGAAATAGTGACTCGCTCAATGCTGCCGGAATAAATGGTCGCCAAAGTTGACGCGCGGCATTTCATCAAAAGTTTGTCATTTCACTAAAACCAAAACGGAAGAAGACTGTTGATGTTTTTTAATGAAAGTGCTATAAAAATGCCTTTACCTTGATTGCTCCACTTTTTTATTTCATCAAAACATTCCCGAGATAGAACTTATTTTTTGCGTCCAGATATTAGGTGAATCGAGCTTTAAATGTGCCTTTTTGGGCCGTTCTAAATATTTTCAAATGACTAGAATTGTCACCATATATAAACATTAATTCTGGGCTATCTATTGCTATCGTGTTGCTAAAAATCGTATCATCGAACGTTCTTTAAATTTCACATTAAAACTATTTTATCAGTATAATCCAACCTCAAGTAACCAATATAATCCTTGCTTTTTTCAGGACCTGTCCTACAAAGACAAGCACTGGCACGAAGCGTGCTTCCTGTGCAACAAGTGTCGCATTTCGCTAGTCGACAAACAGTTCGGCTCCAAAGCCGACAAGATCTACTGTGGAAACTGCTACGATGCCCAGTTCGCTTCCAGGTGTGACGGTTGTGGAGAAATCTTCCGCGCTGGTAAGTTAGATATGCAAATTCAAAACCTTACCCATACTATGATGTCACTGCTGTTGAAATTGACGCACAATCGTTACAAGTATGATTTGTTATCCAAGTCCAGTCCATTCATCTTCAGTTGCCCAGACCAGTGGCGGCTGTTAACGACCAATTCGATCCGGAATTCGACACATTATCATTCCCAGAGCGCTAAT
This sequence comes from Aedes koreicus, assembly GCA_024533555.2. Classification (NCBI taxonomy): domain Eukaryota; kingdom Metazoa; phylum Arthropoda; class Insecta; order Diptera; family Culicidae; genus Aedes; species Aedes koreicus. Next base: position 404,969 of record JAHHFK020002156.1, read on the forward strand.
GGCGCTAATTTTGTTGAACACTTCCACTCGACGAAATCTGGCATCTGTTTTCACCATTTCGGGACAACAATTGAATTCAAAGGCAACCAGAGATTTGATCTCCCTTTCCTCCGTTCAAAACATTTCTGTTTATGTCCGTGTATTTGGACAACACCCCCACACTTGAACCCGCTCGACGGGGCCGTACAATTATTTTGTGCTTACAATCCACTTTCGAGGCCGCCATCATCATCTCAACCTGAACATTGTACAGCCGTGCGCATACGACTTTGAAGTTTCGGATTCGGATTCATAAATCTTCAGCTACTTGTGCCAAGTTTAGCCACAACAGTAACAATACCGATCAGCACATTGGTGAAGCAAAAGAGAAACTTGAAATTTAATCCCAAAAACGATGCTACCCTCCCACAACCTATCACGACGGTTGATGCGGTACTAGAATGACTGTCCCAAGGCACGGCCATCAAAAGACCCTCCGTTGTTCATTGTTTTGAATAATCCATCATTGAGTTGTAAGCGCTTGTGAGCCAGCAAACTCAGAATAATTGTAAGGTCTGTTACTTTAAAACAAATATTTATTCCATAGTAGGCACTTGTTTACTGCTCCAAAGCATCAGAATGTTGAAGGTTAAATGTCTCAGGATGACTGATCGTTTACACGGTTACCGTGCTGAATAAAAACCCGGACAGTAAGTAAATGCGGACATTTTCCTTTCTTAGGAAATAGTAGGTCGTTTTTTTCAATATTATAAACAAACGGGCTGGGTTTTAACGGTGACAAATTTGTGCTGATAACTGCATGGCAGACTAAGATAAACAACTGTGAGTAGTGTCCGGATTTATGGGCAAAGTGACCGGATATTCATGCAGCACGGTAATGGTATTTTCGTCTACCCAACTTTCAAATTACTCGTCTTTCTGCCTACCCATAAATAATAAAAATTATCGTTGCAAATATGCATCATGAGCGACCCACCTCCACGCATTATGTGGATTGTGACGTGGTGACACTTGCCGCGAACTTGCAGTCATCAAGAACGAGGTGCACAAAACTCCGTGGGTATTTCATCTGGAGAGAGACAGAGGAAAAAGTCCTTCAACCGTATATCTCCAAGTTTCAATGTCAAGCCTTGTTCCGTACAATACCTACATACACCGGAAAAGTTTGCTGCTTGCATTTTTGCAGCGAAGCTAACATTCATGTGGGTTGCTCGCCGCAAACAAACAAAAAATGCAGTTTTAAGTCAGATTATCTGCCTGTTGTCTTACGGTGAGGTTATATCTTCCTTTATATTTTAGTTTGGCATCTTTGTAGTCTTTGACGATCACGACAAATCAGTCACTTTGAGGAGCGAGGTGGAGAACACGCGATACAAATGCATACAGTTGACGAGGCACTGACGGACACAATTGACTGACAGTAACCAAAACCTCAAAATAAAGACGAGAACTTCACATGCTGTGAAGCGCGATGGCACAATATTAGTAAATTTATTGGTTTGACTTTGAAATCTTGATCTTGGGAGATGGCTTTCTTGTGGTTGATTACACAACTGAACTGACTGACTGTTTTGTTTGTCAACATGGCGGCGCTGAAATGCAGAAATATTATTTCAAAACAGAGTGAAAATTATTCTAAAAATATATGCTAATGGTGTAGATCACTAGGAATAAGATTTCTTAATTAAAAAATCTGCGGTTGAATTCGCATTCTCATTAGCGGAATTGCTCAATAGTCAGTGCGATTCAGTATCCCACGCTCACAAAAAGGGATAATCTATTCTTCCTAGCTTGAGTCAATGTCAAACCAACCACAACTAGCGCTCAAAGCTTGATGGATGCAGCATCGCTTCCCCTTAAGCCTGATGAGCATCGTAAGATTGATCGTCATTTTTCCCGCTGACAACTGCTGTCTTGGTATTGCCAAGACGATATTCAAGACTCGCAATTCGAGCGCGTGTTAATTGCAGTATAATGAGACGTAATTTCTTGCGGCTTCCTTCCACCACCGATCGTGTCCATCCTAGTTGGGATGATTTAAAGAAACTGCGAGCCTATTTCAGATAACCATCGGTTTTTATTTCGAATGGTGTTTATTTTTTACATGCATACCGACTGCGGTGGTCTCGATTGTGGAATATGATATCTTTGAGATAGTAACAATTGCAAGATGCTCAACAACGCAAAAGAAAACTTTCAATGGCAGTTCAGTGACAGTATATAAATGTAACATTAATTTATAGCTGAGAATAAAAGACAGACTCGGAGATTGACCGGCTAATATTGTGCACTCACTCAGCTAATTCCAAACGATATTTTTTGGTTGGATATTTTTTATTTGCAACGGTCAAGCGAAATTGTTGGCATTCAAATAAACTTATAATTCGGGCATGCCATATTTGAAAATATAGCTACAATGTAAAGACATTTGAAACTCTGTGAGGACATTTTCTTCCATAGAGATTCAGAAGAGATTCGTAAATAATTGGAATGCGAAGAAAAATCACAGCTTTTTTTTGTAATGAGCTGGTAGATCGAAATTTCGAGTGTTTCTGAATGTTATTATGTTTTGACGTATGACTACGTTTTTGTTTTCTATACTGGGATACAATTAAAAAATAAAGCTTTAACGACCGTCACGAAAAGCGGTCAGGGTTTTAGCGTTAATATCTCAGTCGTTTCTCCAAACATTTTCAAAATGGTTGCCCCAATCAATTGGAAATATTTCTACGCGTCAATTCCAATATTGAAAACTATTTATTTTCAACATTAAACTATTGAAAATAACGCAAGTCGACAAAGATTTTTCATTAGGGCGTAACTGACAAACGTAAACAATGGCGTCTTCCGAAATTTCTCGTGGCACATAGGCTACCCATGTGAGCCTCCAATTCTATTGGATAGATGAACTGTTCCTCTTCGAAATGACCGTTGTGGATTAGGCGAGTTTTTAATGACGAGAAATTCGCTGAAAAGCCATTGTTTACATTTTTCAGTTAGGCTCTAATAAAAAAAATTTGTCGAAGTACAAGGTGATGTCCTATAATTTCGTTTTGCAAATTTACTAAATGCCAAGTATTTTCCTGCCACAGACTTCAAATGTAGGTAAAGGAGATCTCATATGCAGCAGTGAATGATATAAAAGGGGTACACCTTCACAAAATGCTTCATTCGCTCTGCATCCTTAAAGCTGTTCAGAGCGGAAATGAGCCAGTATTGAATTGGCAGTTGGCGGGGAAAAGTACCTTGAAGGGTAGTAGCTGATGGCTCTATCGCCTTTGTTGCCCACTACTAGGCAGCCATTGGTTATGCAGTCAGTTAATCAAGCCAGTGGTGAATTTGTACTCCCTTAGCTCAGTCGGTAAAGGCGTAGCTACAAAGCAACACCGTGCTGGAGGCGGGTGGGTTCGATTCCCGGTCTTATCTAGGAATTTTTCGTTAAGGAAAATTTCTCTACTCCCTGGGCATAGGATATGATTGTACTTGCCACACAATCATACTAATGCAAAAATGGTACCTGGCATCGAAAGCTCTCAATTAATAACCGTGCAAGTGCATTTAGAACACTACGTTACGCAAGCAATAAGCTAATTGTGAAAGCAATAAGCTTGAAGTGCTAAAAAGAAGAAAAGCAGGTGAATATGTATTTGTTGGCGCAACCACGAGTTAAATAAGTGTGATCTGGTTGGCAGCCATCTTTCGGTAAGGCGGTTGAGTGGTATGATCGGTATAAACCAGCCAGCCATCATCATCATCGTTAATGTATTTAGAGAATGCATTAACTAGCAACATTAGCATGACCAGTTACTGATTTCAATTATCTGCTAACAGCTGTTGCAAATATGACGCTAGTATTGCTGGCTAATGAATCGTCGCTCAATATTAGTAAATATGTGAACGACAGGTCCAAAGAAGATCGATCAAACATGGGCTCTTTAAAATCCGTCCTTTTTAGGACGACCAATTTGATTTTCTCAACCAAAGAGTTTGTTTGGATTGAAATATATCTAACATATCGTTTCAAATTCTTGTCAATTGGTAGCCAGCGGTGGCTAAAAAAGTTTCAGCTTTCCCTTCACCGCATACCTTAAATCTTTTAGACAATTTCAAACACGGCTCGTAAATTTATACGGTCTGTATATTATTCCGAAGCGCAAATATAAAGTAAGCTTATGCCAAGAGTACCATGCCAAACAGAAATATTACATATGACGACCGTCACGAAATATTGAAATAAATGATTATAACATTCATTAGACATTGCTACGTAGTCCTACGTCACCTTTGCGTACAACCTCATTGGGCTGTCCTTTGTAGTCTTTTTAATAAAATTTAGTTATACGATATTTTTTGAATAGAAAAAATGAGTCCACCGAAATGAGGCTTAGATCAGAAAATTGATCAGCGCCACAAATGTCTTAAAAGTGTTTTTTTTTTTTTAAGAAAATCTGTTGACTGAACTCGGCTCTTTTAAATCTGAATTTTATGTTAAAATTCTCATATCAAATGGAATTTGTTCATAAGGTATGAAAAATGATCTTAAGAAATGTATGCTTGCACGACTTTTTTTCCCATTTCAAATGCTTGCGCCTTTCACTTGACCCCATCCATCAAGTTCTGTACTACAGCTTCTCCCATCTGGTTGGTCACTTTCAGCCAGACTTTATTCAATTCGAGCTCAAATTTGATTATTTTGGGATTCTTGCAAGGAGTTGTTTTCGAGGTAGCCCTTTTTTCAATTTGACGAATTTTCCAGGAATTCGAAGGATTTATGTCTTTTGGCACAAAAAGCTGTCAAAAGTCGCTTTTTAAGACTCTCTTGAAATCACTCTTTCGACATTTTCTACCTCGGATAATCTTCTGGAACGTCTAACTTGGACTGGCCGACAAAATATTGCTTTCCGGGTAGTTGGCGGAAGTCGGTTAACGGAGGTTTTGTAGTCCATCACGATGATATGCGGATTGGTGAGCAACTGCGTGTAGAGCTTCCGTGCACGGTTTTTTAGTAGCAACATATTGCTTTTCAATCCTGTTTGGGGCCTTCTGCACATTGTAGGCATCTAATCCAGACCGTTTCATGCTTTTCTGGACTAAACAGATCGACATCTTCGATTTTCGGCCGGCGCTTGAACTCTGCTACGACCTTCGTGGCCGATTTGGAATCAACCGGACCACTTCAGCCACCACTTCCTTCCTTCGGTTAGACAGTCAAACGCTCTCCTTAGCGATGCCAAAATTCTCAGCTATACCTCCATGGGATGCATTTGAATTTTTTTCCTGCAAAATATTCTGTTCCGAAATCATGGCCAAACGTATTTCACAGTTTGTTATGAAACATGGCAGACGTAACCAATACACATGAACTAGTTCGGCTCAAATTAAACAAAAAAAAACTAATTCTTACTTAAAGACTGTACTCGAAAAAAATGAGACACGATGATTAGCTTGTAACTTTTTAGTGTGTAGGTTAAAATTGACAGCGTGTGTGTTTCGACTAAAACTAGCTAAGAGTGTAATTTTTACGTTGGCAAAATTTCATCACAATCTGTCAAGTGGTTATCGAGATGGCATCGTAACAAGAGCAGATCCGCAAACAAATTATGTGTGCCGTCATGGAAAATCAGACTGCATCGCACACCTGGGCTACCATCATTCGACGGTGTCTCGGGTGGTAAAGTCATTAAAGGAGACCCAGGTGAACCAGCGGCGGCAGAAAATCGAAGACAGCAGATCCGGTGAAGACAAGGAAGGTGTTGAATCTGCTCAAGCGTCGACCGAACCTTTCGATCCGCGATGTGGCGAAGAAGGCGGAGGTTTCCATCTGGTTCGTCAAAAAAAACTATGAAACGTGCCGGCCTCCACGGCGAGCGACAGAAAAAAACCGCGGTGCGTCGTGATGGACGACGAGACGTACATCTAGGCAGACAAAAAGCAATTGCCGGGACAGAAGTTTTACATAGCCACATCACAGTTGGCTGTTCCTGAGGAGGTAAGGAAGATGAAGGTGGACAAATTCGCCAATATGTTCTTGGTTTGGCAGCCCATCTGTGGGTGTGGAGAGATGAGCCAGCCATACTTGGGTACCAAGAATGGGCAAATCTACCGAGACGAGTGCCTCCAAAAGCACCTGCTGCCTGTGGTCTCACGGAAGCGAGACGCTATTTTGGCCGGATGTGGCATCCTGCCACTACGCGCGTTAGACTGGCACAGAAATGACAATTTTGCCATTTTTACCAAAAGACTTCAACCCACCACATTCGCCGGAACTTAGTCCGATTGACGAGCAACTCTAGCCTTCTTGATTTGTGCACCTTTATCGCTCTTGATCCTGTCGTCTGACGCTATCTGGCTATCTACCAAGATATTGGAAACTATCGACTTTCCCCACTGTTTGGCCCGGTACCAAAAAGTTGGAACGGTTATTCGTGACATCCAACGATTTAGCCTTGTTAAAATTGATGGTGAGACCACAGAGGAGCTTTCGGCGAGGTCGTTGAGCTTACTTTGCATATTTGAGCGTCGTTTCGCTAACAGAGAAACGTCATCAGTGAAATTGAAGTCACTGAGGTGCTCCATAGTGATAGGCTCCCACCTCACAACAGCGCCTACCCGTATAGTGTCGAACAAGGCTCTATTTTGCATGACTCTGCACGTGAAAGCATCGCACTGCGCCTCTATGGTTGACGATTTAATCCTGGACTCCTTTGCGTCTTAGAGTGCCCCACAAATCAACGTGATTGAGTCTATCGAAAGCTTTTTCGTAGTCAATGAATGCCAAATAGACTCTTGGAATTCATGGACCTACTCCAGGATGATTCAGAGCACGACAATATAGTCCACACAAGATCTTCCGGCACGGCTTCCTGCCTGCTACCGCGGTAGAGTCGCGTCGATCTTCCCTTGTATGCGATTCAGGATAACTTTGCACAGAACTTTGAGAACAATACACAATAACTCGCCAATTGTCGCACACAGTCAGTTACTAAGACGCTCTGCATCTAGTTGGCCGGAATTATCGCGATATCCCAGAATAGTTGATGCAACATCTGTGCGGATAGCATGGGGTCAACTTTGAGCATTTCTGGTGATATGCGAACGACCCCGGGAGCCTTATTAGATTTCATGCTTCAGATAGGTGCTTCGATCTCAGTGCAGTGCATTGCAGTGATGGGGCTTCGGAGTTGACGCGAGTTATGTTCCACACGCATTGAAGTCGCCAGTTTAGATCTTGATATCATCCTTTGAAACATTATCCATGACGGCATTCAGCGGACTGTAAAAGTTCTTTTTTTCATGTAGCTTGGCAGCATTGGTCGGCGCATAAAGACTATCCCAGAAAATACTGATGAACCCATTTTTCAGTAAAAATACAACACAAGTGTTAAATTTTTATTAGATATACTGTTAACATTAGAGTATCACAACAGGTTAGTGTTCTAAATATTTAAAATCTAGTGATTTTAAATTGCTAGGTGGTGCAGCTTCTTGCGAACGTTCTTCATATAATTCTTAGCGACAAGTTTTGACACTTTCTTCCAATCTTTTAAACACTGTTGTATGGTATCTGCTACCGAGACATATTTCCTAAGATGTACCTTCGTCAATGCATGTCCTATGAAACGAATAAAACTCGCTTGGTAGTATACCATTCTATCGTTGATTTCGCGTTATGGCAAGACGCGAGATCTGGCCAAAAAACAACAGGATCCTTGTGGCTTCGAATCATGGGTTAAAGTATATTTCACTGATCATCGAAGCAGTTGTAATGAAGGGTTGGGAAATCTTACCACACCCACAAATAGCTTGCTAGACCATAGCTTTCTTACCAAACTTTTCGACTGGAATGGATGTCTCAGACTATTCAATACTTCCCCTATACGCACCATATAATATTGTAGCCTCAGCAAGGATGTATTGTCGAATTTCAAGTAGGTTTTGTCATCCATGATTATACAGTTTGAATTCCCAGCAAGCATCGTATCGTACAACTTTCGTACTCTGGGACTCATCGATGCATCAAGTTTTGGACTCCTTTATGGCCGCTTCTGCTTCTTACAGGATCGAAGATTCAAACGTTCTTTGGCACGATTAACATAGGCCTTTTAAGTGTCAAATTTTCAGGCCTTATCCCGCTCTGAAACCTCCTTCATGTGCTCGAATGCCTTCATTATCCGTTGATCCCAACAAGGGTTAGTAGGACTTTTTCTTTCCGACCCTGTTTCGGTTTATCGTCAAATGTGTTATCCTCACACCTTGTGTGCACAATATTTCGACGTTGCTACGCTGAAATACCACGCATTTTGAAACAAACTTTTGAAAACGATTAAACCGCTACACAAGTGCTGAGCGATAAAGCTAAACAATAAGATTCAGCCATAAACAAGAACTAGTTATCAATTATTGCTTTATTGATTATTAAGCCACATTTCTTTCTCAAAATTGATTTAAAATTTTTGAGATCAATAGTCTTGGTCACGTAGATCAAAAGTCTTGGTCACGTAGAGTTTTTAACGTGCAGAATGTTATCTCGACTCTCACATCGTATTTTTGGAAACTTTTGAACGTGTTTTGAATCCTGATGATGTTTCCACCATTGAATGAACAATCCTTTTGAATCAGAACGCTTTCAATAGCTTTTACAAGAAAGTAATTAACAGAAAGCGGTCGAATTTCAATAAGAGCAAACTTTACTGAAATTTGACAAAACCGGCAAACTGCACAAGCATCGGCATTGACCCAATTTCAAATTCCTAGCTGGTACAAGCTGTAAATAGTTAACGCCATAAATAAATAGTGAGGGTTCATGCGGCCGAACGACATATAACTCATTAGGCCGAATGGATCACGAGGCCGAATTTAGACAAAGTAAAAGATTTAAATTAATACTTCATGAAATCCTTGCTAATTTTAATTGGAGATTATTCCTTCTTAATCCATGAGCAACTGTTTCTAATGTTAATACTTTTATTCTACTATCCTGTCACGAGGTGGATTGAAATCTGCAATACATGAAATCATTCCTTCTTTTAATCATGCAGCATCTATCAGACCTATCTTATTTAAGAACTTTCAATCATGCCTTGTGGAAGATAAAATTTAGTATTTATTGAAAGCTTTTATGACATGAAATCTATAAATTGTATGGGAGATTTCTTGTTCTTTAAATTATAAGCTGTTCTATCTTATTTAAAATCCCGTCATCTGCTAATATTTTAAGTTAAAACTTAGAAATGTTAGAAGAAGGAAATGGGAACTGAAACAATCAACTATTATGAGGCATTTTTTCGTCTTTCAATCATGAGTAGTTCTTGCTAATTTAAAAAATCGTGATATGAGATTTCAACTTGATATTTTTGGGACATGAAACAATCGATCTTCCAAAGGAGATTTCTCCTTCCTTGAATTATGAGCATTTCTTTTGAAAACAAAATTTTCAATTTTCTTGCATGTCTTATTGAAGACATGAAGTTAGGTTTTCTCGTAATCTTTTGGACAAACAACCATAAGCAGTTCTTTCTTTCAATCGTAAGCAATTATTTTTAATTTCATAACTTTAAATCCACTAACATATCACGTTGAGGTTTTTTTCGATCTTTGACATTAGAATTGAAAGCGATTCCAAGCAAACAGACACAAATAAATGAATTATCAGTCACTCAATGAATTTAGTAACCGATTCGGCTTAAGCGCATTTGGCCTTATGGCGTTCCACTTAATGGCAATTCTTCATAATGACATTTGGCCTAAAGGGTGTCCACAGTTAAATTGCATCACTTTCAATAAGCTGTAACATTTCGCCCTTTGGGTTGATTTCAACGAAATTTCGGGTGAAATGAACTCAGCGTGTATTGTTTCACTGCGTGAGTTTCATTGTGGAATGTGTCGTAGTTTCGAAAATTGAGTCGAAGGAACAGCAAGTGCGCGAGAACATTTGGCACACGCACCTCGACAACCCACTTCTTTCGAACCGAGCCATCGGAAAGATGTTGAAAATTCACCAGTCTACAGTGTCTCGTGTCATAAAACGTTTTGGAGAACGTTTGGCTGTCGATCGGAAGAAGTTGAGTGGAAGAAAAAGTGTTCCGTACTGTGTGAAGGATCACAAGCGAGTGGTTGCTGCCTTTAAACGCAAACCCAACTGTTCCGTTCGGGATGTCGCGAAAAAGCTGCATTTGGCCAAAAGTTTCGTGCAGAAAGCCAAGAAACGAGCCGGGCTCCGTTCATTCAAAATTCAAAAAGCTCCAAACCGCAGTGAAAATCAGAATAGGACTGTTAAAACACGTGCGCGTAAGCTGTACACATAAATCTTGACGAAACCATACTGCTGCATCATGGACGATGAAACACTCGTAAAAGCGGACTTTAAACAAATTCCCGGCAACCAGTATGTGATTGCGAAAGACCAGTTCGATGTTCCAGAGTCTCTCAGGAAACAGCAAGTGTCAAAGTTCCCCAAGAAATTCATGATTTGGCAGGGAATTTGTTCGCGTAGTAAACGGAGCCTTTCGTGACAACTTCAACTGTAAATGGTCGAGTATACATGAATGAATGCCTGAAAAAACAAAAACGACTGCTTCCGTTTCTCAAAACACACAACGTTCCTACAATTTTTTTGGCCGGACCTAGCCTCTTGTCACTACTCCAAGGATGTTCTGGAGTGGTACAAGACGAATGGTGTCAATTTCGTGCCGAAGGACCTTAATCCCCCAAACTCTTCAGAGTTGCGGCCAATTGAAAAATATTGGGCTGTAATGAAGCACGAACTTCGTAAGCATCCTAAAGTTGTCACTACAGAACAGGAAATGTTGAAGTCATGGTTGAAAGCGGAAAAAATGTCGGGTCAAGCGTTGTACAAAATCTTATGCGTGGTATTAAGAAGAAAGTTCGGGCTTTTGGATTTGGTAAAGAAATACAGTGAAATAAAAATGCCTAAACCAAGATTATACATTGTATTTTATTCCCTGAATATTTCATGACAATTGGTTGAGAGATTTGTTTTTGAGGACGAGTTTAAAGTGATGCATTTTTACTATGGACACCCTTTAATGGACCATAACCGCTTTAGACATCTACCAATAGAAGCATTTTTTTTGGAATTAAATAAATGGTTCTCCCGGTGGTTGTGATGCACTTCCAAAAAACGGGAATTGTCCTGGCCTTGGCCTTGGAACTGGTAAGGAAAGGAATGATTTTTAGTTTAAAACTGACTTAAAAAAAATAAAAAAAAAACTCAAACTGCAAACGGCTTACGACAAAAAAAAAGCTAAAACCAAACCAACAAACCAAAGAATTTCAGAAGTCAAAAATTCGAAACAAATTCTATGCACAGAATTACAGAGCAATCCAGTTGTCCATAAAGCTAGTTGCTCCTCGGTCGTTTGTTCGATTTGCATTCAAGCTCCAATGCCGCACATTTATTTTTGAACGAAATTCAATCATCCCTATTGCAACCCATTGAAAGAAAAAAAAACAGCATTCCATCAGGCAGCAATAGTTCCCTGGATCGTTTAACAAACTAATGTGTTTTGCGGCTACCACACGTGCCTTAGACGTTCAGCAACCAACAACATAGATGATGCCATCTCTCGGAAAAATACACGGTAAACATCATTGTAACTCATCCATTGATTGGTACACAGTCAGCAGTGGTCGGCGATGTGCAAGTTGAAGATCGTAATAGATATTTGCCGCAAATGTGCCAATCACACTCCGGTCAATTTGGTTAGACAACCAAAACAACCAACCAAACCGATCTGTCCGTTGACTCGCATGACGAAAAACGACTTAAAATAGTACGGCTGAATTGGTTCTGTAAACGTTATTAGAACATTCATAACTCAACAACACCCACCTGTGGCACCAAATTGATTTTCACATGGCGCTGCTAAAACGCTTTTCTGCCGTTGTGCAAACAAAAGTTGTGATATTTGTCATCATCGCAGTTCAATTTTAATGACCATTCGTCTGGCGGATATTTCGCCTTGTCTGAATTGGTAATCAATAAATCTTATTAGTCATATAAATTTCCGCATCGGAATCAAGGCACAAACCTAGAGTCAATAACTAACTAACATGAACAACCCATCATTGGGTCCCACTGTTTTGATGTCTTGTGTTCTGTTCTCCGTTCGGGTCAGTTTTAACCTTCATCTTACTCTAGATGGAACTTTAAATTACTCAACACCTCTCCCGGTACGCTGCAACAACTGTGCAGTAAGAAATTATTTTATTTAACTTGTGCCAATTAGGTTTAAATTTTTATCGCTTAACTCTTCCTCTCGGAAACAGTAATTTGTTGTACCGCCCATTCAGACCCGAAGGTGTCATTTGGAATAAATTTCGTCTTGCATTTTTTGCGGAACCACCTACGCACCGCTGTCTGATATCTTCCTAGAAGGGGTGAAGAGGACGCCCAGTAATCATCGAACGACGACGGTGACGACGACTCAATTGTTACGGACCAAATAATTATTATTACTAATGGAGACTGCCAACTGACCATGAGCTGATGATCTACTCTTTTTGTTCCCCCATCTTGACAAAGACGACGCCCAAATGGGGTGAACGAAAATGTTAGCTGTCTGTTCTCATCATATTTGTGCGAATTTATGACTGTTAGCAATTCGAATTCTTGGAAGGATGTCAAATTTTGAGTTATGGCTCAGATGATCAACATCTCCTTCGTGATGAGAGGTACACGCATCAAGTGACTTCCGAACTCCATTAGTCGCCAATCTGTCTTCGAAACTGGCACTTAAGGTTTCCATTAGTATGATACCTACCTTCTATGGCACGTGTGATAAACAAAAACCCGCCCCCGTGCCATGTAAACCTATTATCAATTATCATAAAACCCTTTCGTGGCTCCAGTCTTGGGACCAGTCCACCAGCCACCCCACCGAACAATTCATAACAATTTATTTAAATTTCTAATTTGAACGCGATAGATGGCGTCGAGCAATGTCACCTACTCCACACATTAACACTGGCCGTTTCTCGCCGGGCAGGAAGGGGAATAAAACAGACTCGGGCCCACCATATCAGGCACCCCCACGTACGGACATTTTTTCATTCTATTTTGCTACCGCCGCCCCCGGAAGCCGTTCCCAATGGCGACGACGAACGCCAATCGATTCGATAAATAATGCCTTTTATTGAAATATGAACGAAATGTGTCTCTATTTACATTAGAGGCAGCATTTGGTTATCAATCGAGTTTTAACAGTTGTCACTGTGAAAGGTGAACTTGAAGTGGCGGCGACCACCGGGCGTCGAACGCCTCAAACCTACACGAAAGAAAATGGCATAGAAGTTGTTTGTTCCTGCATTTATCATCCATCTACGCCAGCATTGAATTGTGATTTTTCGCACGAAGCGGTAGTTTGTGTGCAAATTGATTCCTGAACTTGCAAAATTGATATTGACATTTGTAACGCAATTCCAAACAAAGAGCATAACCTACACCAATCGAGGCCCTAAACAAAAGTTCGCGTGACCCGAAACTTATTGACATGGGGGGCTACAATATTGTTAGTCAAGCCGCTGAGGAGATGAACGGGTTGCGTGTCGAATGAAAATTGGGATCCGTCGGAAATTTTGCCCCACATGTACTGCGTCTTTACCCTGACCTTCATGGCCTACTGTTTCTTCGGAGAATTCTACCATACGGAATGAAAATAGTCATAAAAATATGACTAAATTGGTTACATAAAAGGCAGCGTGGAGTTCTTTGTTTTTTACGACCGTCTTATTGTATTTATCGACTGTTAGTAGTAAAAAATGCCGCTTTACGATCAACCGTAAACCAACCGGCCAACTGGCTTTTGGCAGCTACTAGCCAAAACGTTTGAACTATCATTCATATTTGATTGTTTTCTATTTAAGTTTGCGATACTTAACGTACATCAGATATCATAATTTTATTTTTTAAATTACGCATTGGATGATAATAATTTAAAAAGCCGAAACTAGTTTGGATTGTTTCTTCTCAAATATCTTTACTTATAATATTCTAACTATCCTTCTAGGACTACATTCTCTGACCAAATTGATTTGATTTCTGGTACTATTGATTTGTGTAAAATGCATAGTTTTCTTATGTTAAAATTTTTAACTTTTCTGCATTGAAGCAAAATAATCCTAGTGATCCGAATCAAGAAAACAAGACCGTGAACTGTGATGTATAAAGAAAGCACCCTGCATTTTTTTTTTTAAATTCCAGTGGCTTGCTTCGATTGGACAAACAATCATATAAAACACCACGCTACTCCATAAAAAATCAGTAGGCCTATTAGGAAACATGCATTAGGTTTGCGCGAAAAAAAATCTAGACAACTTCACAGTTTAAATTTATTTCAATTTATTTTCAACCAAAAGAACCATTTAATCATTAGAAGGGATAAATTTTCAGTTCATGTTTACATCCATAAGATGTTGCACAGTGCCCTCAACAACTTGGCAATTATATGACAAAACATATTGGCATTTCCTTTCGATTTTCTAAAATTTCGCTTCACGATTGCCCAAAATATTTCGATTGTTAGAAGCTCTGGGGTGTTTTTGCAGGATGTTTTTGGAGGATTGCAGTCCTTTGGCACAATGTGGACGTTGTATTCCGTATACCATTCCTGAGCCACATTTCCATTATGACAAGACTCCAAATCTGGCCAAAACAACACAGAGCATGTGTGCTTTTGAATGGAAGGTAGAAGCCGTTTCTTCACGAAATCTTCGACGTCCACTTGCTGATTTATCGTATGAAAACTTTGCTCCTCAATCCACAACTATATGTAGCCTGCCAGACTACACATATACTTTTGGTGAACTTTGACAAATTTTTGGCCTTAAAGTAATCGTCGACATTGCCACGTTGTAATGCGGTATAAAACTCAAGACCAGACAAGACCGTTTCATCGTCCATTACAACACGCAGTCAAATTTTGTCAGCATGTTGTCGTACAGTTTCCGTACTCGCGTTTTTGCTATGGTGTCCTGGTTCTCATTCCGGTTCGGGGTTTTAATTATCTTAAAAGACTTATATCCTGCTGCTTTCTTCATTTTTTGATCAGGAGAATCAATTTTGACTTTTTGGCCACCTCGCGGATAGAACGGTTCGGATTCCGGTTAAACATTCTGAGCACTGTATTTCACTGCAATTTGAAGTTGTCGTTTCGCTTACCGCCGGATCCTGGTTTCCGATCAACCGTCAACCGATCATGGAAGCGTTTTAAAACGATACTTACTGTCAACCGAGGGATTCCGAGTGATTTTACTATGTCAAGGTGTGACATAAACAAATTATCATAAGATCGGATTTGTGCAGATTTGTTCACGCATTTGTTGTTGCTTCGGCTCCATTTTCAAAACAAAGGTCAAATCTCAACAGACCATATTTTTTAGTTATTACAAATACAATGAACATTCGTTAGCTGTATTGGTTTTAACTATGTATTGAGAAATAGCAAAGATGTAGCCAACACTTGCTGGATTTAGCTGTGCGCATACCTATAGTGTCACACATACAATAATAATCTACAAAAACTCAAGTCTATTGTTGGAAATATGACTGCGTAAAAGCGATGATTGACGCAAATGAGTCCGCTGCCAAAGTAGTCCTCCACCTTGCACTGGATGGCCAAGCAGAAAATGTATATTGTTTTGGCTCTAGAAGTACCAGCACATTGGTCCCAAGCTAAACGAATCACCCCTCAAAACATAACTTCCAACGAAACCCCTCAAATATTCCGTCAAAATAAAACGGCGAATCAAAATAAAAACAAAGATTCTAAAGGGTGTTCCGATCAAAATTTGGTCAAACAGTAATGTGTGTGAGTCGATCAAAGTTTTTATTAATAAGTCAAATTCTTTTTCTTTTTCAAGTTCAGTTAATACATAAATTCAGGAGAAATATTCAGCTAAGCTTCCTCTTTACCGAATGCGAATTGCCGGGTCTGTCGTTTAACACCTGCCATAAGATTTTGTACAGTTTTCTTGTCCACTTTATTCGCCGCAGAACGGCAGTTTGCCTTCTGTTCTCGCTCACAACAGCTTTTTGAGTCTTCTTAAGGTTCCTCTTGACGGTGGCCCAATATTGTTCGATTGGGCGGAGCTCTGGCTTGTTAGGAGGGTTTTTGTCCTTGGGCACCACTTGAACATTGTTGACAGCATACCACTCCATGGCCTTTTTTCCGTAATGGCAAGATGCCAAATCCGGCCAAAATAGAACGGAACAATTGTGCCGCTTCATGAAAGGCAGTAGACGTTTTTGTAGGTACTCGCTCAGATGAATTTCCTGGTTGACGGTTCGGTCGCAATGTAAACGTTGCTATTCAAGGCACAGGTACAGATGGCCTGCCACACCTGATATTTCTTCGCGAACTTTGACAGTTTAATGTGCTTGAAAATATCTGCCACCCTCTCCTCGTCCGGTTGCCGTATAAAATTCCTGTTCAGGAAGCGGTTTAAAGTCTGCCTTGACGTAAGTTTCATCGTCCTGTACCACGCAATCAAACTTCGGCAGCATCATCGTGCACAACTTTCGCGATCGTGCTTTGGCTGACGTGTTTTGTTTATCGTCGCGGAGTTGGAGTCACCACTTTCTTGTAAGTCGACAGTTCAGCGCCATCAGCTTCTTTGCGACATCTCGGACGGAGAGGTTGGGGTTCCGCTCGAAACAGCGGGCAACTCTTTGTGTCGTCGCTGTGGCCTCTGGCATTCGATTTCCCCCCGATCCAGCTTTCCTTACCAGGCTGTCGACAAACGTTCACCGAACACTTTTAATACGTTGGTAACAGTTGATTTAGCCACATTCAACAATTTCGCCAACTTGGCGGGAGAGTAGTTTGGATTTTCGCCATGCACGTGCAAAATTTTGATGCGTTGCTTCTCTTCCTTCGACGACATTTTGATAACTGAAGTGCAAATCTCAAAATCAAAATAGAAGCATGATGCTACACGCACACATCTTCAAAATTAGTGGAGTGCAAAATTAATGCACGATGAAAGGAAATGCATCAAGTTTAAGTCGACCAAATTTTGATCGAAACACCCTGTATGCAAACATTCCACATTTATGGTATGTTAAAAATACACGTTACTCCATGTTTGAGCGAAATAAGTCTACTTTTCGTCATGTGTTGGGGGATTTGTGAGCAGTGGTAGTAAATGTTCTGTATTTTGATATTATTTTCATAAAATTTCACATTTTTCATTTCGACCAAATTGAATACACGCAAAAGTGAACCATCATGGGGGAAAATGTCATGGAATTCTTGAAATGTTTTCTACCATTGATGAAACTTTTCTGCTGCCACCAGCCGACGTTTTTTTTAAGTTGCAACATATGATTTAGAGACATTTTGTTGCGATGAACTGTGGTCAAATGACATCCTACCATCTTGGCAATCTCTTTCGCCGTTTTCCGAGTGAGTAGCAAACTAGTAATCACTTCTTTGGCGTACAAAATGGCAGTAGAACAAATTCAATGCTACGATGCAGTACTTCAAAGTAAACATGTACTAAAACTCTGTCAACAGAAATAAGTCGTTAGCTACACAAATGAACCCAATATTAATGTTTAAACATTTTCGCTTTTTTTACTGCCCTGTATGTGAGTGGTCTCTTTGCCTAAACGAATCAAGCTGTCAACTCAACCCTTTGTCTAACATTCCAGTGATTTCTCATGTACACGGGAGTTAACGGCTATCAATAAAGCGTGTATTTCGTCAACCACATCCCTACGCTTTTTCCTCATTTAACCTGCATTCGGATGGAGCCGGCTCCTTAGTGCCTTAGCTTGGTTGGCATCTGTTGGTTCTCCGTGTAATCACAGCTGACAATAACGGAGGAGCAACCTCGGGTGGTCAATCATGATCATGCTCTCAGGCAAATTTGGCCTTCCCAAATTTAAGACCCAAAAATCAACGATCAGCAGAATTAAAAATTCACTGCTTTGTCGTTCAGAGTTGTTGATTGGTATTATTGTTATATTTTCTGCCGTTTATGGAGAAATGGCAAGTGGTAAACAAGAAGTTGACGCTTGAGCGATGTATTTATGTTTTGAACTAGAATGACCCTTTGGTATTGTGAGTATACAGTGCTATACATTCGTTTAGCCGCACCCCATGTTTTTTTCGATTTTTAAAACATAAACTAATTCATTGTTCATATTTTTTGGATTAGGAAACAACAGACAATTTATTTTCATCTAATACAATGTTCAAGAAAAACAAACAATTATTTTTTAGTTCAGAAAATCGAAGAAAAAATAAGAATATAGGCCAGAAATTTGCTTAGCCGCACCTTATATACTACTTAAAAATAGTAATGCTGAGTGACAAATTTTGAAGTTCATCCATAGTTAGTATTTGGTATGTATGTATGTATGTATGTAAGGTAGCCACCATCCCTTCTAAGACCTTGTCATGTATGCAGCTCCACTTAATAGCAAGATCAAATTGAGTTACCGGTTTGCATTCACAGTAACGCTGTATGAAGGGCCAAAAACGGTGGGGCGGACCCGTAAGCAGAGACACTTACGCGAAACCCGCGGGAACATGAGATTCTCCTTCCAACGATACGATCCAACAAATCGAATAACCCAATTCGCAATACTCATTAAGCTTTCTACGGGATGGCTTGTTAAGAAGGGCGCGTCACTCTCACTGAAACTGTTGGAGTAGAATTCACAGCACCACAATCGAATCGGTAGGATAAAGAAAATGATACTGTTTGTTCCCTCCTAGACGCCGGTTGTCATACCACTCCATTGTCCAATTGCAGCTTGAGTGATACCCTGATGCTCCCTCCCTTCCCAATATATATTTAATGTCATATAGTAATGTATAAAATATAGTGAATTAATATTATAATTATAATAAATATAGCGAATGAATATTATAATGACAAATAATATAGTGAATGAATATAAGAATGAAAATAACAATTCCATTTGTGGACCTGAAAGTTTAGACAATGTAGCTGCGAGAAAAAAATTGATTTAAAATTATCTCATCAAACTTGGAATATCCATGGATAATCTGAAATGATATAGCAATAGAATGGTAAACCCAAAATTTCGATGTGCTGTTCCGTTTCCTTGCAATAATTTATGTAGTGAGTCTCATCGGAAATAGTGATTTTAATGAAATGAATTTAAATGTAATTATGTCACATCATTTAATATCATAACATAAAATAATAAACTGACGTTAAAATATAAAATAATAATACCAGCAAGCCAGTAAACTATAGTAGAATACATATATCCGTAACTAATCTGATCATCCACTCATCGAAAGACTTCCACTGTTGCAGTTTCTATTGAAATAAGATCTACTAAGATTAGAATTTGTTTTCACAATAATAGTCAGAGAACATAATAAGCGTAGGTACAAGATATATATGACATCTACTGGTATGTTACTGAAAATAAAAATTAGATGTGTATTAATTTCATAATAATATTGGAAAAACTGAAGACAGCTAATAATAAGGCGAAATAAATTTCAGATGAGTATGAATCTAAAAACTGAATCTTAATAAAACTAAAAAAAATAAAAAATTAGGAAATTGAATTTTTCTATAGCTCTTGTACAACCATAAATGATTCCTCATGTCTGTGAAATAGGAAATGAATGATTTTAAACTGTTAGGTTTTGAATTAATATATATTTCTGATGAAGAAGGAAAGTGCTTTTTTAAGTAGAATTTTTCGAATATGATCCTTTCTAAAAAAAAAAAACAATAAAAACCTTCCTATCTTTTCAAATACATAACGTAAGTTAGATGAGCTATAACTGACAAGGATGCATAAATGCGAAGCTGAAAATGACTTATAAAAAAGCATACAAAATGTAGTGAATGGATGTTATAATATAAAACGATAATAATTTCATTTGTATTTATGTGTCTGCATATTGTGGTCCTGCTGCAATTGTATACGGACCCGCACATCCACCATGAACCTGAAAGCTTAGATAATGTATCATGGCCACCAGAAAAAAAAATGATTTTAAATTATTTTACAATACTTGGGATATCCATGGATTAACTTAAAATTTATAGCATAATAAAATAAAATTACCATAAAATTCCGTTGTGCTGCTCTGCAAATAAATATAATAGAACACCATAGTAGCTCTGTGTTTCAGGTCTGGTTTCCTCCTTTGACCGCGCGGGGCGGCCAAGCCGGCCAGCTCAGCGGGGAGACCACGAGACAGTAATTCCAAAAATTGTCAAAATAATCCCAACACAACAAGTAACACTCTCTTTTTTTGCACTGCGGCTAAACGTATGTCTTAGGTTAAAAATGACGTTTATTGGTTTGCTTCCTTTAATACCGTAGAGGTATGTGTATTGGTGAGATGAGCGTACTTCCCAAGAAAGTGCTTTAGTTTTACTACCTATAGAACAAAAATATACCCCGATCAAAAACTATATGTATTCAATTTACCGAATACTATTGGAATCTAATAGGTGCGGCTAAACGAATGCCTAGCACTGTATAAGCTTGAAAATCGTCGGTAAAATTTACGAATGAATTTATTTTCGCATGGAAGCTCTAGGACCGGCTCTTGAAAATAATTTTCTGATTATGACCGTTCCAATCATGTTCCAAGCAAATATTCTAGTAAGTCTAGTAAGTATTCCATATTATGCTTGCGTACAATTTATAAGTATTTCAATATCCAAGGTAATTCGTCAGAATGAAACAAGAAACGATTAAAATTTGTGTTAATTGAATAAGACTGAGAGTCTTCTGGTGCTGCTTTTTCTTTTCAAATGATCATGAACGAACTGAATCAACACCTCCATTACATTCCATGGTTCTAAACATCTCACTCTCTCGTAGAGAAATTGATTTAACCAAAAATAAGGGTCTATACTGGTTGTTGGCGAAATATATGCCTCGCTATATAAGCCTCCCAGATTGTGAACACTTTATTAGATTAACAATTAATAAATTACAAATACCTACAAAAGCAAAAATAATTTAAGGTTACAGTTTCCTTAAGACAAAAAAATACTACTCAGTGTACAGTAGCTCTTTGCTATCTCACAACACATTCATAACTCCTGCTTTCAGGAGTTATTTCACGGGAGCTTTATAAATTAGTTAATGTTTAAGTTTTACGTTAGGCTAATTAGATTCGTAGGTTTTACCTTTCCTATTAGGATTAATCACCACTTCAGGTTATCGTTCTCTATCTTCTTAACCTTAGCCGTAAGTCCGTTTTAAGTTAAATTAATTTGCATTCACTTTAATTCAATGGTTCTAACCAATAGATGTAGAAAAAAAGAGTAAACTAGATCCAATTAAATAGAAAATTTTAGTTTTAACAAGAAAACAGTTTTAGAAATCACTTTCACTTTCTAGTTCTTATAAAAAAATAAATCTAATAACTAATTCTTATAAAATTTGAGAAGTATCCGATTTAAAATGAATTTTTGGTGATCATTTTTGTGTGTCTCATTTTTTCCGAGTCCAGTCTTTATTTTCTTCTATAAAGAATTACTTTGACTTTTCGCTATGACATTTTTGCAACCGATCCATCTGTCAGTCAGTGGGTGTGGTTGACGCTCGGGTTGACGTTCGCCTTTGACTCCAACAGATTCATTGCTTCTTTTATTAAAAATAATATGTTTTTTTTATCATTCAAAACTACATTTGTCCGTAAAAGAAGCAAATAATGTAGGAAACTACTGCTTGTGCAGCACCTACACCAAGGTTATAACACTGGTACAAACCACATGTCTTGATTCCGTTCTTTCTTCTTTTTTAGCATTCCAAGTTTATTTTTTATTGAAATTAATTAGTTGCTGGCTTTCAATTTTGTGTTCACAGTGCATTTTGACAGGAACTATTTGAGCTCTTTCAACAGCTAGGAATGGCTACCTACATTTGTATGATTGAATACGTACAATCATACTCTTTGCTCAGGGAGTCGAGTAGTTTTCCTTTACAAAAAACCAGATAAGGAATCAAATCCAGACACCTCCAGCATGATTTTGCCTTGTAGCTGTGCCTTTACAGGCTATTCAGTTGAGAATGGTGCTGTTTCGATACTGTCTAACTTAATTTCTAGATCATTAATTTTCTGATTTTTGCCATTCGCCAACAAACTTCTCAGGAATTTTGTTTCGTGGTTTAAAGAACCCATGAATTCCATTGTGCCACCGTTGTACAATCTCTCACTTTTGGCTCATAACTATTTGAAACATTCAAAAGCTACCGTAACTCCATATAGAGTTTCACAACATGCAACCAGAACGTAACTTGATGCGAAAGAAACCCCCCAAGGGTTCTAATTTAAAATCTTCCTCCGTAAAATTCGTACCTCCCTCTGACATGCAAATTCTCTCCTCCATAAATCAGATGTTTCATGTGCAGTCGGCATAACTGCTGGGCTGTTGCATTTCTCTCAGTGTCACTGTGCTGCTGAGTATCACTTTTCGAGCTGTGGAACTTGAGGCTCTTGCTAGACAAAAGAAGACGTGGTTTGCGACAATCCACCTATCAGGGTTGTTGTGATAATATTAAATTCGATAGTGCTGCCATTCTCAAACCACGAAAAGTTTATATGAAACAACCAGACACGCAAACCTCGCATAAGACCTATCCACCTATCCATCTATCAGGTTTTACCTTGCTCCAAGCACCGTTTACGAGTAGCAAGCTTTTCTTATGTCCGTGAATTGTTGAGGAGAGCTTTGCTCCAGCACAACACAAGCAACCAACCAACAAACGAACGGACAACCGGAGAGACACGCTACACACAATAAGAATAACACTAGCGCTGGTCGCCGGTTTCAGTTATGAATGAACTTTTGATTGGATTACATCGTTGGTAGCGACTACGACGGCGATTCCAAGATTCCGCTCGCGCAATATAACACCCTATAAGTCGGTTTAGATCTGGCTTTACAACTTCAGCCATCGATCTTCGTAGGCGCCGTGATTCGGATTCGATCGAAAAAAAAAACAACGCAGCGCGTGTGAAAGTGACTCATACTTGTGAAAAAAAAAAGTGGTTGAGATCTTTCCGGGTCTATTATTGAAGTTATTAGAAAGCGATTGGCATATCGCTTACGTTGATCGGAAAAGTAAAAGTGAAAAGTGTTGGGCTTTTGCGAGTCCCAAACGAACGGGTGGTGTGGAATCAGGTTTGAAGAGTTCAGAAGCAAACATGGCAACCGATATCCTTTCGACGGATTTCGATCGGTTGAGGCTCAAGACCAAAACCGTCGGTGGCGAAAGGATCAAACGGGCAAAGGACAACAATGAGGATATCGCCGTGCTGAGCATGTTCCTGCCGGGAGCTACGGCTGCGAAAGAGAATGCCAACTTTCGATGTCACCTGGGCATCGAGTGCCGGTTGGACGATTGTCGCGACACGACTCCAGGTATGATGAAGCGGAGCAAATATTAGCTATCGGAGGATAAATATGGAAGATATTCTGGGTTGGTACCAATGTTAGAATATTTGGTCCACATAGTTTACAAATGCAGTATAGTGTAGAACTGGAATACATCAGTTAATGTGCATAAAATCGGTTGAAGATCTGTAAAATCTGCAAAAAATGCTTCAGATCTGGGGTTTCAAAAAGGAGTTATTTTGGTAAAACAATACCTGAAACTGGAAGATTCGTCTTAAGATGAATTCATGTACTAAAAAAATACTGAAACTTGATATGTTCCGTGATAAAAACTGTCGATTTCAATTAGTTAGTGGGCACTTTACTTTGTTCCACTGTTTACTTACGGTCGACTGTAAAATGCATAGCTATAAGCGAATATTTTGTTAGTAGTGGTCAAGGTTTATTTTTCATTTGGTTCAAATAAATACCTCATCTGCGAAAACTTGCACCATTACGGTAGTTGAAAAAGCGGAATGTGTCGTTTTAGCTTTAAAAGCCTTATATCCAAATTAATCATTTTAAAACA
Organism: Aedes koreicus; assembly: GCA_024533555.2. Taxonomy (NCBI): domain Eukaryota; kingdom Metazoa; phylum Arthropoda; class Insecta; order Diptera; family Culicidae; genus Aedes; species Aedes koreicus. Next base: position 428,913 of record JAHHFK020002156.1, read on the forward strand.
TTTACCATACAAAAGCAATCTGAAGGATCAGTTCTTCTTCAATTTTGAAAACGAATCTTTCGTTTCGAAAAAAACTTCGAGTAATTGGTAAAACTTTGAAGTAGTTGAGAAGTTTTTGAGCTAAACGACCTGGGGATATTTTTGCCTAAACGAGATTCATCATTGGTCAAAATGTCGGTCAAATTTGCTCGACGTCGGTTTTGGACAAAATTCGCTGTTGAGAAGGCGCTCCGTCGTGCTGTAACATGTGATCATCCTTTCCGTACATTTTTTTTCTTAGCTTGGCTTCACGACATTCAACAAAACTTTCGTTTGATAATATAAAGCGTTGATTTTAACACCTTTCTCGATGAAAAAAAGCGGTATTTTTTGGTGTGCCGTGAACTTTACGTTTCTTGCCGCGCTTGCATTGGGGGATATTTGAACCATCACGGAAGCGGCGCTTTGGAATCGCAGAATGTTTCTGTCGCTATCAGAGATGTTCTTAGACCTGAAGGCCCACAAACGGTCGTTTTGGACATTTTGAGACTGCTGCAGGACAAATAACTTTTCATCGGAAAAGATAATGTCTCGTCCAATGTGCCGCGATAGCAGAAGAGTTGCTCTTTCAAGCCGTTTCTGCTTGGAAGATTCCGAAACTCCGTGAACTTTACGTTTCTTGAAAGCTTGGCATCCCATGTGCTGTTTAGGTACATTGCGAAAGGTTGAGTTGGAGACATTAAGATCAGCGGCTATTTTACGTACAGAGCGTTGTAATTTTCGTCAAATTCGTTCCTTGACAGTCGTAATCATTCGTTCAGTCCTAACTGAACGTTTTCGGCCGGATCTTTTCCGGTCATCGAACGAGGAAGTCTCACGGTAACTTATAATGGTTCGATGCCCAAAATCATGCTTTACTCCCAGGTTCTTCAAACTCTTGACATTAGCGCCTGGGTGCTCTCCTTCCAAAAAAAATTTTAACGCCACAGCACGAAATTCTTTCATCGTTGATAAAAGATGGACATTGAATGAAAATAATCAAACAGAACATTCAATTTTTTGTGTAGACACAGTGCAATAAAAAACCAATACAAATATAGTGTATGAACTGTACTGTCGTGACCAATATGGAAAATCATCTAATGGACAAAACAGAAATGAAAGTTGTGATGATGTTTTTCATAATACACTATGTTTCGCATGATGTATGTATTTTTTTCCACCCTTTAATATGAATTATGGTGTATTCAATACTTATGTCTCAAGAAACTACAAATTTATAATATTTCCTGCGAAAAAAATCCGGGACTGATATGTAATTATTTTGCATGTCCGATTGTACAATAATCGCATATCAGTTCCAATCTTTTTTTAGGAAGAATTAGATTGTTACATCGAAGGACGGTCTACAACAAACCAAATCTTCACTTTGCGGCAGATCCTCCAAAAGTGCCGTAAATATAGAGTCCCAACGCATCATCTATTCGTCGACTTCAAAGCCGCATATGATACAATTAACCGATTTGAGCTATGGAAGATCATGGACGAGAACAGCTTTCCGGGGAAGCTGACCTGACTCATCAAGGCTACGATGGATGGAACCCAGTGCTGTGTGAGGATATCGGGTGGATTATCAGGTTCATTCGAATCTCGCAGGGAGCTTCGTCAAGGTGATGGTCTCTCTTGTCTCCTGTTCAACATTGCTCTTGAAGGTGTTATGCGACGAGCGGCGTTTAATATGCGAGGCACGATTTTCAACAGATCCGGTCAATTTATCTGCTTTGCCGATGACGTGGATATTGTCGGCAGAACATTTGAGGCGGTGGCAGAGTAGTACACCAGACTAAAGCGCGAAGCAGAGAAGATTAGGTTGAAGATAAATACGTCCAAAACGAAGTACATGCTGGCAGGCGGAACCGAGCACGACAGGACCCGACTGGGCAGCAGTGTAACGATCGACGGCGATGAGTTCGAGGTAGTCGATGAATTTGTCTATCTCGGCTCACTGGTTACGATAACGATAACAGCCGTGAGACCCGGAGGCGGATTATCAGTGAAAGTCGTGCCTACCGTACGAAGTGCATCCTGCACAAAACGCTAATAAGACCGGTTGTTCTGTACGGGCATGAGACGTGGACAATGCTTGAAGAGGACCTGGAGTTTTTGAGTTTTGGAGCACTTGGAGTTTTTGAGCGACGGGTGTTAAGAACCATCTTTGGTGGAGTACAGGAGGACGAACTATGGAGGCGAAGGATGAACCATGAGCTCGCGCTACTCGCTGGCGAACCCTGTATTCATAAGGTGGCAAAAGCTGGAAGGATACACTGGGCAGGACTTGTTGCGAGAATGCCGGGCCTCTATCCTGCAAAAATGGTGTTCGACGGGAATCCTGTTGGTCAGACCAGGTGGAGCAAGACCTAGGGGGTACAAGGTGCCCAAGGGATTGGAGAGGAGCAGCCACGAATCGGGCATTATAGAGGGATATTGTGTATGTTATAGTATTGTGACGTTATGCCATGTAAATAAAAATAAATAGATTGTTACAACTTTATGTAAATTGAGCATTTTAAATGGTAGCATGAGAGTTGTTGCTTGCTGTTGCTCAGTAATGCTTTAATCACAAGCGATTTGGTATAGTTGCCTATAATTGTCGCTGCCATATGCCATGCTCTCAACTAACAACTGGGAAGTACATCTAGAACACAGGGCCGGCGAAAAGCCCCACGAGGGAAATGCCAATTCCGTTCCGCTTCCGCTATCATGAGCGTAGCTTTACATGTAGCCAAATGCAATTCCAACTTAGTGATTTTTAACCCTCTGGCTAAGCTGTCAAAGTTGCTTATTTTGCTCGGAGTATGATATTTTTAGTTCGCAAAAAAATGTATTCCGAATTGTCTTCAATATGTCCTCCTTACACATGATCAAGGTTTCTTACGCCTGCGATGATATTTCCGATGAAGATCTTCCCGGATTCGATCTGGCATCGAGAAACATTGAACGGTTTTCATGTCGTGAACTGGAAACAATAAAAAACTTCCGGTGTTTTTTCAACACCTCATCAGTTTTGGAGTAATGGACAAGTGGAAAACGGGAGCAAATCGACGGAAAACATCATCGAACCTACGGAGGAGATCAAAGCACCACCAACGATAGAACCTGATTCGGATGGCAGCTTTTTTGATGCTGACGGAAATGATGAGGATACACGGAAAACGTCAAGGAAGAGGACCAAAACAGAAATCCGGAAGTAGGATACCGCAATAAAATGGCATCTTGCACATAACGAAATTATGGACGATTCTGGCTGTAGTTTCCAAAGATGAAAAAATCGATATAAATAAAGAAATTCTTCATACGCGAGAGAGTTAACCGAGTAACTGTTGAAAGACGAAGTCGGTACGTTATACAGAAGAGCATCTTGGAAAGCGTCATCCATACATTTTCCATTTACGGATAGTAGCTAGTGATGAATCTTTGATAACCCAAATGCATAAACTGTACCATGTATGGTTTGGAGGATACTCCGAGTAGATCTTTAAGGGGTCCCTCTACTCTCGACGCCCGAAATTGAAAGGTTTTTGGAAAGGGAATAAATTGCAAAGGATCTTCTAAATGGATAAAATAGATTTTTTTTATTTTGAAGTAACACATTTCAGCACAAACTTTCAAATTTTAATTTTAAAGACCAAAAAAAAATTGACGTCCTTGAAACGTCATTGGTTACATTAATGTTGAAACTGCATGCAACAAAATAAAATTTTGCAAATCGTACTCGGGAAAACATAGTGGCATGTTTACTGAATAATTTGAAAAAAAGATTATTGGAATTGGACCAAATTGATGAAAATTCATACTTGGCAGCTAAAAAAACACTACTTTCGGAACAAAAAAAAACGCATTTGAAGATGAATTACGGTGTATAACTTGACGGGTGACGGGTATATTTCGGATCCCAGAAACTGACAAACGAATGCGATTTTCACAAAATCTTTTCAGTGGCGTATTCTCAGATATATATAGATTGAAATTAAAGATAAAAAAATCGATTTTCTAAACCACGAGAAGAGAAGACCCCCTTAAGAAAAGATCGTTATCAATTATTTTTAAGATGGGACAAACTGGCCCAATGTTCTTTTTATGTTTCGTTAGAACAAACTACCCAAAATTTTCATCAAAACGTAAAAAACAACGATAATTAGAACTATTATAATCATAACTCAAAACCACCCAAAAGTCATATGGGACTGACATGCGTTTCACGGCAGTGTAGCTTCACCACTACGATGAGCTGAAAAGGTGCATGAGTATATATTGGACACGGTGTACGTCAAACTGTATTGGTCGATAAAGTTTAACCAAGCAATTAAGTTTTAAAGGAAAATTCTTGGTTTCTTGCGAACTAATTTGCAAACCATCTTGGCAGAAAAAAAAACTGGAAAGACATCCATTCACAATGACAACACATTCAAATGCAAAACTTATAATGTCAGACTCTTCAACACAACTTTAGCATTAGCATTAGCATTAACGTTTGCACACCTCGTGGATGAAGCTACGATGAGGAATAATTCGTTGAAGACATTACATGCCACCATGAAACGAAACCAGTTGCTGATACGTTTCTTCACACAATAATCTCCACAAAGACACTCCTCGATCGCTCACCTGGCCACGTCCATGCAACCGTTGGTGATAGGGAGGATTTGATATCTACCTTAAGAAGACACGGGGAACCCACGTAGCCTTCAGTAGATATCAAAGGAAAAAGGAAATGAATAGTCGGAGAGAATAGTTGAACAGAATGCCGTGTTTGGTGAACAGAACAAACATTTATTTAAATATTGTCGTTGGGAGCATCTAGTCTAAGAAGGTTAAGTGATGCTCCATTTCTCTTCAAACGGTTGGGACTTAAGCATTAACTATAGTTCTAGCTTCCTATGGCTTATGGTTATAGCGCCATTACTCACTCTCTGAAAAGAGAAAAATGTCTGAAAATATAAGAACGGGTGGTGAAAGAGAATTTGTCAGATTTTTTGGATGGCAGGAACAACATTGCGGAACAACATTGCGTTCCTTTAATATACAACTTTATGTATCATTGTTTATTTCTTGTTACCGTTATATGAATTAATATTTCTACGGCCACCAGTTTAGAATGATTTATGGACGACATAAATGATAAATAAATAAATAAAGCCTTTATCTATATTCATAACTGATCTGTAGCTAATTTGTCTCGAAGATGGCTGTAACTAAATCTAGCATTTTATATATGTGTTTTACATAATGCAGAAAATAACATGTTTCCTTTAAACTGTGTTGATTACTTATGACGCTAACACTTTGATGAGTTTTTGCTGATTTATAGAAAACCGCTCATGTTTGCTGGACATGGAAAAATAAAGGCTGATTTTGGGAACACCCTGGGTTTGTTTGTTTCACTTTGCTGGATTCCAAATTTGAAATTATATGCCTTCGCAGATCAAAGAAAATTTAAATTGAAATATTTTGTTTTATATGTACACAGTTCGAAAAAGTAGAGTAAATTTCAGTTCTCTATTATCATTAGCATAAGCATTGACGTGTGCACCCCTTGTGTATAGAGCTGCGATGAAAGATGATTCATTGAAAACATTGCCTGTCCATGAAGACACTCCTCGGTCGCTCACCTGGCCACTTCCATGTAACCGTTGGAGATAGGGAGAATTCCCTATCTCCAGATATCTCCAGATATCAAAAGAAAAGATAAATAAATAGTCGGAGAGAATGGTTAAACAGAATGTCCTGTTTGGTGTACAGAACAAAAATTTATTTAAAAATGGTCGTTGAGAGCATCTAGCCTAAGAAGGTTAAGTTATGTTCTATTTTTTCTTTACACAATTGGGACTTAAGCATGAACTTTAGTCCTAGTCCCATATGGCTTTTGGTTATAGCACCATTACTCGCTCTCTGAGAATAGAAGAATGCCTGAACATATGTTGTCTACCGTCAAAACATTCTCAAAAATTATCGTCATAGTATTGTACATTGAAGGGTCTTAGATCAACAGAGCGCCAATATGGTCTAATAGTTAAAACACAATTCTTAAGGCTACATAATAAATTCTGCTTCCCTGAAATTGTTCACGAAAGCCAGACGTTTTATTTTTTTGACGAAAACTCAAACGATTAAAACCACGAAAACTCAAATGATTACCAATGAGTAATTCAGAATGACTAAAGTTTCTTATTTTAACAACATCAGCGCTGATTCAATATTCCTATCCTAAAACCGACATGACAGGTTAAACCAGACCAGCTCTCAATCATGCCCATCAAATGTTCAACTCTTGCGTCATATTAACTTCCACCTGCACCGATTCAATCATTCCCACATGAATTCGGCATAAACAAACACTCCACAATTCCACCAAACACAAGTTTGAGGCTAAGTGGCTAATCGTCCAAATTTTGCACACGCCGGTTCGAATCCCATCGCCAAGATTTGCGGTGACGATGACGAGAACGGCATGCTCAGGCACACTGATTCATGCCAACACCCGCGAAATTGTATATGGGATTTCTATGCAAATTCTTCCCCATCCCATCCAATCCACTCCGCCGTTGTGCGGAAGCGTTTGTGATCTTCACGTGTTACACATGCAGTACGCAGCCCACATACCTGGGCGGTCGTCGAATTAATTCCGCTCTCTTCTGAAGAGACGCTTCAATCGAACGGAGAAAAAAAGCGTTCTGCTTTTGTGTGACCACCGCCAGGTACAAGGTTTCCGAGTTGTGATCTTTCTTTTTTGCGTCAAAGCAAGAGCCATTGACAGAAATCAGGCGTGGGCGCTTCGGTCGCCACCGTGCGATCGCATTCAAGGAAGTCGATGATATTTTGCAAAACGCGGCAATATGTTTATGGTCATCATCCGCGCGGGTCATTAACGTTATCGACTGCGGTTTGAAGGTTTCTCACGTGCCCATAGGGACGCAGCCAGCTGGAAATGTCAACCGTATTAACATCCTAATATGGCGTCCAAAACATCAATTTATTAATTGTGATGCTCGTTGGTGTAGAATTTCTGCGCAGTTTCTCTCGCTCGGATTTTTTCATCTAGATGATGGGGGAGAGCTAAGGTGACCGAATGGGGCAACCGTACAAAGGCTCCCACTCAAGCATTGACAAGTGCTGCCGGAGAGTTGATCGATCCTTATTTATCACAAAACTACCGAGCTACGATCCGGTAGGTGATAATAAAATCGATTTTATAGCTTCGTTCCGGCTTCGACTTGTTCGCTGAAATGGTTTTGCTGGTAATGATGACATTAAGCCTTATGTGAAAATGTACATGTACATTTGGGAATTTGAGAGCTTTTCATGTGTTAAGGAATCTTTGAGAATCTGTTGAGCAGATCATTAGCACTGTCGTTAGTAGATAACGTTAATAATTGTAACGGCAATGGGTCGTAATATGGTATTAAAATGAGAACCATTGATGCCGGTAGCCATCACAGTTGATGGGACAGGAAACGATCATCTTAGTGGGATTTAATCGATGTTAAATGGAATTATAGAGCTATAAAATATGAAAATTAAGTAACCGTCGACAGGTACTTTAGTTTGCCGTTGACTGGTATATTACAATGATAACTATCTTATAGTGATGAAGAAATGGTCAAGCACGTAGTCAGTTTATCTATATGAGCCCCATATAATATACTAACTAGGTCATAGGTCCTTATTAAATAATCGATGTTACGAATGAGAAACATTTCTAATTCATTTCTGATTTATTCCAAAGTGGAGCTAGGACCTACAGATGTTTTCACAAGTCACAAGTCAATGTACAAGTCTTTTCCAACGAGCACCCACGCCGTAGCTCGCATCCGTTAAGGCAGTGAGTTACATACTAACGATCCGCAATCAATCTTTATGCCTCAATAAGTCCACAAATGCTCGGATGAAATAGCTATAGTTAGCAAAAAATTTGAATTTTAAATTTCGTGTCGCCATATTTTCCCGGCGGCAAGAGGTCAACCGAAGTCTCGTGTTAAGCCGTTGCCAGTGGCAACAAGTGTCGTTTGTTGTGGCTAAGCGATTCACAATGATGGCACCCACGCGCACATAGATCATATACGAAAAAAAAAACGAAGTTCGAAACCAGGTTAAGCGCGATTGTTTTGCCATAATTGGAATCAAACCCAGCTCAGTGGTTCTGTTGTATTACAGCTCATTTATAGAGAATACCATTCAAAATTAGATTCCACTTCCTTCTGTACCGTGATGAGAAACATTTTTATCTAGCTTGTTTTGATCTCATATGATCGTCCCACAACCAGAGGAACCCCAAGCGACTGTTAATTGCATATCAATCTCGTTGCTTACATACCAATGCGATTGACAGTCTCGGTTGGCATGACATCCCACGGAATATAGTGCGGTTAAATCCCGATTGAGTGCACTCGAAGGCGATCCAGCACAGAGTTCGGAAATGCTATCGACTTAACTTTTTGCGTGTCAATCCATTCCGGTTTAGCTTATGTCACTTTGGGTTTCCAACAACGAAAAACCATAACGATGCAATTAGACTGTGACAGCTTGCGGTGGCTGCGTGCGTTGCCGGTGATCACGTTTTCCATGGATCCGATGCATTCGGATTCTTTCTCCACTGAAGAAAAGTGGTACTATTAGTTATAATGGTTTTGCATAAAGTTGTCTCGCCAATCTACCATCGTTGATTGCGCCAACCTTCTCGGGTAATAAACATTACGACAGCACTTTTAACGTTCATTGCACTAGAAAAAAAAATCTTAACGCCTACACGCTATGAAGTGGAGCTAGGCGGCGATCAACAGCCATGTGGAAAGTGAAAACGTCGCCTTATAGGGTTGACCAGTGGTCATAAATTTGCTCCCGGCTGACAAGATTATGAATGTGCTGCACTCTTCTTCCGCACCTTTTCGTTGAGCAGCTGTCTGTGCTGTGGCTATTCCATGAACAAATCAAACCCCTCACGATCGTTGAGCGCTTTTGTCCAGAACCTTCGATGAGACGCAAAATTGTTATTTAAATTGCCACTTTGTAGCCCCATTGGTGCTTATTCATCTTGAGAGCTCGAGCTTTTTATTTGACAGTTCGCGTAAATTCCTGGCCTTCTACGGTAGCGAACGGGCCAGCCTCCATGAATCATCCTCATCGTGATGTTCTACCGTGTAGGACGCCCTCTAGATGAGTTTAGTTTAGCAATAACAATAACAATATCATACTTCTAGGTTTAATAGCATCTATGCATTGTACACTTTATTGCGTTCTTCTTTTCGCCATGTTTGTCCATACGGTCCTCCGAGATCGCATCGCGAGGAAATCATGCGTTTCACTGACCTGGCTCAATCACGTTGCCCTGTCTCCTGCTTGCTCTCGCAACTCGCGTACGACGTTCTTTCTTCGTAGGATTAAACGGGTTTTCTTGGTGCAACTTATCAAGTGCCGGCACATGCATTTCCGTCAATGAAGTGCACTCTTGGGCGTTGCTTAATGGAATAAACTACCGAAGAGTGCAGCTTGAACGCCTTGTTTACTGAAACTAATTAAATAATGACCGAGTTCAATTGATACATATTGAATCTTATATGGATTGCTATCGGTTTATTATGATGAACCAATCAATACCTTCTTCACATGCACAAGAATGTTGCGTCGATTTTTCTAAGTGATGACATGTTATTCCCAAGTGCCTGATTTTCAATTTCGACTAAAACTTTTCGAATTATTTCCCCCTCCATCGAACAGGAACCAAAAAAATGGAATATAAGACCAGACAGTGGCACGAGAAGTGCTTCTGCTGCTGCGTCTGCAAGACCGCCATCGGTACCAAATCGTTCATCCCCCGTGAGCAGGAAATCTACTGCGCCGGTTGCTACGAGGAAAAGTACGCAACCCGTTGCATCAAGTGCAAGAAGGTAAGTCGAAGCTTGATGGGACAGCAAATCGAGGGAACATTTTTTTTAAACAATCACTGTTTTATTCCAGATCATCACCAGCGGCGGTGTGACCTACAAGAATGAACCGTGGCATCGCGAGTGCTTCACCTGCACCCACTGTCAGGTGTCATTGGCCGGGCAGCGCTTCACCAGCCGCGACGAGAAGCCGTACTGTGCCGAGTGTTTCGGGGAACTTTTCGCCAAGAGATGCACCGCCTGTATCAAGCCAATCACTGGTAAGTGGATAATATGCTTTTTACACTTTGGGTTTGAACATCGATTCCTATTATGAATCTTACGAGCAGACAGTGATTAACAACATGACATACCCAAAGGAAGCTTAGCAAATTCATGAAAACAATAGAACAGCAATTTATAATTTCTAGGAAAAGCCAAAAGTTCAGAATAATCGGTCAAGAACAGATACTATGAAGTAATTTTAAAGAAAATTCTCCATCCAATCAAATCGGTAAAGAAAAATGCATCCAGTAGTTGTAAAGAACTTCATTGAAAAAAGATGAATCTTCGCTTGGCTCCAAACCGCTTCTAAAATAGCACATTGGAGTCAATTGGAAGGTCTGTAAAATTTATTTTTGAATCTTACAAATACGTCGTTTTGATTTGGTTGTCAAGAAATTACCATTAATATAATAGCTTCAGATAAACATAAACATTTTAAAATGTCTTTCGCCATGAGGATTATCTAAAGTTTTCCAGCGTTCTTTTGTATATTCTAGTGCACTCACTCAAGATCCGCCGTGACTTCTGCGATCTACCGAAGGCACTTGTGTCAACTGAAATCTGGATGCTCTGCTCATTTTCTAGCAACGCCTTTGGTAACGCCCCCTAATGGTCATTTCTGGAATCTTTTGACACCCATTTATTTTGGAAGTTCTTCTTGTTCATTGCTGAATTAGATTGGGTTGTAGTAAATCCTAGGATCGACAGTATTAACAGGGGCTGGATAGTCAAGAAGAAAATGGATGTAGTTTTTATCTCAGGAAGTACCAGCACATCAGTCCCAAGGTTGATGAATCACCCCAAAAAACATAACTCACAACGAAAAACCTCTCAAATATTCTGTCAAAATAACAGCGAATCAAAACAAAAACACAGATTCTATTACCGAAAAGGGTAAGAATGTATTGCAAGATGCAAGGTGCAAGGTGTACTTGGGACCAATGAGCATCTAAAGCAGTGAACCAACAATTAATAGAAAACTACTCAGAGGCAAATTTGATAGTCAATTTTACCATTTAGGATGACTATGACAGCATAGTGATTTTCAACCGATCATGATCATGGTCAAATCAACCATCAAAAATAGTTTATTCAACATTTACTATAATGTCTGAATAGTCCTTGTTACCATGACCATAGTCAAGAATGCCATGAACGTGGTGAATTCGACCATTTTCATGGTTATTGTAACCATTACAAGCAATTGTCGTCTTGACCATGATTTTATTGTCGGTACAACGATGAAATTTTTCTCAGAGTAGAGATTAAAAATTGATTCACTGCTGGCAACCCCGTTGATCCCAAGTACACCTTGCATCTTGTACCTTTCAATACATTCTTACGCTTTTATGTACTGGAATCTTTGTTCGTGTTTCGATTCGCTGTGTTATTTTGACAGAATATTTGAGCGGTTGTTCCATAGACTAACTCTAAGACCAGTAGGTCCCGAACAAATACGATTTTTTTCTTGGCTTGGTCAGTACTAGCACATCGGTCCCGAGCTCGGTCCCAAGCTCAATAATACGCCCCTAATAATGAATTCACACGAACACACTCTCAAATATTCTGTCAAAATAACACAGCAAATCAAAACAAAGGCGCAAATACGTATAGTTAGGTGCTGGCTTCAACGTGTACTTCGGACCAAGGGGTTCTACAACAGTGAACCAATTTCAAATCGCTAGTTGCATATTGATTGTTTGTTGTTCGTTGTTAGTTGTATTTTTAGGGATTATTCATCAAGCGTGAGACTGAGCTTGGGACCGACGTGCTGATACTTCCTGTGCCAAAATCTGTATCCATTTTCTTCTTGACTATCCAGCCCTTGAGTGAATTAAATTTAAATCGCTAGTTTCCTATTGATTTTTGGTTTTAGTACAGACAAATAAACGTATTGAATGATCATCGTGATCGAGCAAAGCGCATTTACCTGAAATTTATCTCAGAATGGAGTTCACTCATAGTTTAAGGCGGACAGGCAGTTTTGCAACGGTGTAGCGAAAACAAAATTAAATCTGTATGTGTGTGTGATTTCGTTCCGATAGGCGTGAACTCAGATCACGAAAATTTGTAGCTGTCATTTCATTTGTTCTCTTTTGGTAGGTAGATTGTCCGTGATAGTCTAGTTGTTAAGGCTAGCCAATAATTGATATGTTGTGCATGCGTTTGCGTGATTTTGACAGTTTTCCCATAGATTATCTGGCAAATTTACGTTAACGGAACGCAAACGTCTCTATTGGGGGTGAGCCTTTAGGAAATTTGAGATCCGCTGCTGCAACGACATCACGAAGTTCTACTACACTGAGAATAATTTCATGACCGACAATTATATCATGGTCAAAATGACTATTGCATATAATGGTTACAATCACCATGAAAATGGTCGAATTCACCACGTCCATGGTATTTTTGACTATGGCCATGGTTACAAGTACTATCTCGACAATATAGTAAATGTTGAATCAACTTTTTTTCATAATCATCGTGATCATGATCATAGTCGGTACAAAATCACTATACTTCCATAGTCATCCTAATCCCAATAGCAATGGTAAAACTGACTACCTTACTTTTCTTTGTGTAGAACTCCCAAAAAATCATCAGCGTAGATAGGTCCCAAATAATGGTTAGTTCTTATGGCTAGCCCACAATTGATACGTTGCGGATGCGTTTGCGTAGATTTGACAGTTTTCCAATAGGTTTTCTGTCAAATTTACGTCAACGCATCCGCAACGTATCAATTGTGGCCAGCCATTAGAGTTTTTGGCTTTTCTCAACGGAGCAATTGTGATTGATGCACTAGTTCGAACCATCACATAGTGAAAGGTGATTATGCATTAACGCTTTTGTCTGTTTGTACCAGCTACAGCGGCTGCGTTGTACTCGAGCTAGTGCGAATTTCATCAATGCTTGTTTCTTTGTTGAAACAAAAAGAATGAAAATAAAAATCAATCTGTAATATTTCAGACCATGGATAATGTTCTCGCATTCGTGAACAAAATTATGACATTCCATTGCAATTCAAAACAGGAAAATTTAACTGGCGTCAATCGAATTTACTGCCGTTCATAAGTAGTTTTGAAATGCTTTCAGTATTTCAATTGAAAGCTTCCAGAATAATTCGGGGATGCTTTGAAGGTGTTGCGAAAACCACACATAACAGTTCTGAGGTGATTCCCTGTTTACAAGAGCCACATGCACAAAGGCCACATAAGCTTTTGTAAACAAATATTTGTATGCCCGTTTCTAACTTAATAATTATTGCGAATTGGGTTATTCAATTTGTTGGATCGTATCGTTGGGAAGAGATTCTTCTGTTTCCGCGGGTTTCACGTAAGTTTCTCTGCTTACGGGTCCGCACCACTGCCCTTAATACAGCGTTACTGTGAATACAAACCGGTAACCCAATTTGATCTAAATATTAAGTGGAGCTGCATATATGACAAGGACTTAGCGGGATGGTGGCTACTTTACATACATACATACATACATACATACATACATACATACATACATACATACATACATACATACATATACTTGTATGCCCGTTTCTTGACAACTGAAGGTCATTCATACAATTCGAAAACGTCAACTTGAAGGAAAAAGTTACCCCTTCCTCATGGTGGTATTCGTTTGTATGAGTTTCTTTTTTTTTTTTGTAAAAAATGGACCTACACAGGTATATTTACAAAAGATTTGGTGGCCTTTTCATATGTTGTTCTTGAAATGTTCTGGGATGCCTCCAAATTAAATCTGAGATACGTCCAGATAAATTTTAAAATGGATATTAAATTGATCTCTGATGGTTCCAATATACAGGGTAGGCCCAAATAAGTGACGCATGAAACAAAGACAAAGAGGATTTGCATCTGGCGAAGAAGCTGACCATAATTCCTTAGGAATGAAGTCTGGCAAATTCTTGGTGCACCATGCTTGGGTAATGTTTGCTCCAAGGGACGGCGCAGAATCCTGTTGAAACACCCATTTGCGGCAACCGAACATCGTTGAACTATGCTTCTTCAAATGCTTTTCCAGTGCTTCTTTTACGTAATATGCTGCGTTGATTTTTACACCCTTATCAATGAAAAGCAGTGGTAGACGACCTTCCGCAGAAATCGCTCCCCAAACCATGACCAAAGTATGATTTTGGAAGCGTTGAACTACGCGAATTGAAGAAAGGATATCCTGAATACTCGCTGCATATACCCTGTCATTTTGAGCGTTGAAACTTTGCTGCAATACGAAATTTTTCTCATCCGAAAACACAATTATGGAATCGCCGTGCCGACGAAGTAATTCGCGACAACGAATGACTCTGTTCTTCTGGTTGGCTTCCGAAAGTCCATGAATTTTTCTTTTCTTGTACGGCACCAATCTCAAATCCTCTTTGAGAACTGATCTGATAGTTTTCCTGGAGACGTCCATATCCTGAGCCAGTTTATATGACAAAGACAAGGATCTCGGCGAATTCGCTCACGCATCGGCTTTACAAGCCGTTTGGTACGTACACTGCGAGGACGACCTGGTTTTTTCTTTGAATCGATCCCCTCGTCCTCCATCTTCTCAACGTCCGGTCGATTAATGTGCGGCATAGGGCCAGTTCATAAACCACGTAGACTCATGTTTGAAAATCTCAGACCCGGGGGGGGGCCTCGCAGACTTTTTTCCATACCATTTTTTAAAATTTTGTATGAAGCGTAGACTTTGGTCAAACCGCCCCCTCCCCCCAAAAAAGTTTACGTGGTTTATGAATAGCGCCATATTCTTTCCTTCCATGTCTCGGTCAGTATCTGGTTAGGACGCTTTCCCGCCAAATGCAACTGCAAAATCCGTTGTCTTTTGAAATCCATATTTTTCTTAGGCACTTTCTGTCGACGGAATCTAGCGAACACTAGTTTGTTTGCATATTAATCAGTCCCACTTTAATATGCTGGCAACCAGATGGCTCTTGCGATGGCTAGAAAAATTCCACGCTGAAACAAAATACTGCGTCCTCTATTTGGGCCTACCATGTACTACTTCAATGCTTGCTTAATTATTTGGAATACTCATGGGAACAAAATACGGTTTATTGGAACATTTAATTTCTCTTATAAACAACTACGAAGCGTTACCTTACCTTACCAATAAGACCGGTGTGGCCTCTGCTGTACACAGAAGTTGTTTCCATTGTAATCGGTCCATGGCTGTACCTCGCCAGCCTCGCTGTCTGCGAAGGGTCCGCAGGTCGCCTTCTACTTGATCAATCCACCTTGCTCGTTGCGCGCCTCTTCTTCTTGTACCTTGTCTTGTCGGTACGTTTTCGAGAACCATTTTCACAGGGCTGTCGTCCGACATTCTTACGACATGCCCAGCCCATCGTAGTCGACCGATTTTTGCGATGTGTACGATGGGAGGTTCTCCCAGCAACTGGTGCAATTCGTGGTTCATTCGCCTCCTCCACGTTCCGTCTTCCATCTGCACTCCACCGTAGATCGTACGCAGCACCTTCCGTTCAAAGACTCCAAGGGCGCGTTGGTCCTCCAATAGCAATGTCCATGTTTCGTGGCCGTAAAGAACTACCGGTCTAATTAATGTCTTGTAGATGGTCAACTTTGTGGTTTGGCGAACTTTGTTCGATCTTAGCGTCCTTCGGAGTCCAAAGTAGGCACGATTGCCAGCCATAATGCGCCTTTGTATTTCTCTGCTGGTGTCGTTATCGGCGGTCACCAATGAGCCCAGATATTCGAATTCGTCTACTACCTCGATTTCATCACCGTCGATCTGAACTTGAGCTAGGAGGCTAACATTTTCTTCTCGTGAACCTCTTCCCTTCATGTATTTTGTTTTTAACGCATTAATCACAAGCCCAATCCTACCAGCATCAGCCTTAAGTCTGATGTACGTTTCCGCCATCGTCTCAAAGTTACGTGCTACGATATCAACGTCGTCGGCGAAGCCAAATAGTTGGACAGACTTCCT
Source organism: Aedes koreicus (assembly GCA_024533555.2). Classification (NCBI taxonomy): domain Eukaryota; kingdom Metazoa; phylum Arthropoda; class Insecta; order Diptera; family Culicidae; genus Aedes; species Aedes koreicus. The sequence continues at coordinate 445,058 of JAHHFK020002156.1, forward strand.
GAAGATCGTGCCACTCGTGTCTATCCCAGCTCTTCGAATCACACCCTCCAATGCAATGTTAAACAACAAACATGACAATCCATCACCTTGCCGTAACCCTCTCCGAGATTCGAAGGGACTCGAGAGCGTCCCTGATACTCGGACGACACACATCACTTGATCCATCGTTGCTTTGATCAACCGCGTCAGTTTTTCCGGAAATCCATATTCGTGCATGATTTGCCATAGCTGGTCTCGATCGATTGTATCATACGCTGATTTGAAGTCGATGAAAAGATGATGTGTGGGCACGTTGTATTCGCGACATTTCTGCAGTACTTGCCGAATTGCGAAAATCTGGTCCGTAGTAGCGTGGGCACCCATGAATCCCGCTTGGTATTGCCCCACGAACTCCTTTGCAATCGGTGACAGGCGGCGGCATAACATTTGGGAGAGCAACTTGTAGGCGGCGCGTGATCGTACGATAATTGCAGCAATCCAGCTTGTTGCCCTTTTTATAGATGGGACACACTATTCCTTCCATCCAATCCTCCGGTAAACATTCCTGCTCCCAAATCTTGGAAATTACCCAGTGCATCGCTCTGGCCAGTGCTTTAATAGCTCGCTTGGAAGTTGGTCAATACCAGCGGCTTTGTTGTTTTTCAACAGACCAATTTCCTCCTCAACTTCCTGAAGGGATGGGGTCGGGGTCCTGTCATCTTCTGTGCGTGTTCCTAGATTTATTACCGTGCCACTTTCGTTCGCTGTAACATTACCGTTCAGGTGCTCGTCAAAGTACTGCTTCCACCTTTCAATCACCTCACACTCTCCTGTGAGAAGGTTGCCATCCAGGTCTCTGCAAATATCAGCTTATGGTACGCAGCCTTTGCGCGAGCTGTTTAACTTCTCGTAGAATTTGCGTGTGTCGTTAGCACGGTACAGTGCTTCCATTTCTTCGCGGTCTCGATCTTCCCTCTGGCGCTTTTTTCTTCGAAGAATAGAATTTTGTCTGTTCCGTGCCTGTCTATACCGATCCATATTCGCTCTCGTACAGTGTTGCAACAACTACGAAGCGTATTTATTTCAAAACAATTTCATAGTTGAATCAAAAATACTTCATAGTTGAAAACACTATAATATTCACACTTTTGTCATAATTTTGAAGCATTGCAACATTTTTTCTGTTCCAACTATCGAATATGCTTAAATCAATTGTACAAAATTGGAACAATTCCATCTTCTTTTTTTTCATCGAGGCGTCCGACGTCCGTATTTATTTCTATGTTCAGTATGTTAAATAATTATAGACACCCCTCCTTCACTAAGTCTTAACTCATTGAAAACTTTCAAAAAGACATAAAAAACATCCAGTTCTTATTTCAATAATTCATATACTTCTTAGCTTTAATTCAATCATAAACTTATAATTCTAAGTTATGTTGTTCTTCAGGAGGAAGTCATTTAAAGCGCGGGAAATAATAGTAACAAAAACATATACACAACCTCAGCAACTCCAGTGTTTAATGTTTAATGTGACCTCCTTTCGCAAATATCGTGGCTTGGCATCGATCTGGCAAAGAATCTACGAGCTTTTGAAAAACGTTCCGTTCAATCTTGTCCCATTCATCAATGATGACCAGCTTTTCCTCTCTTGGGTTCGTTGGGTTTTGTTCCCGAACCTTTTTCTTGAGAATGACCCATAGATGATCGATGAGGTGAAGATCTGAAGATTCAGGAACTCAATCAAGGACCTTGATTTTCATCTTTTCAAATCATTAGTTTGGCAGTATGCTTGAGTCTTGTTTGAAGATGAAATTTCGTGACATTTTTAACTTTCTGGCACTGGCGCGGAGGTAACGTTCAAGAATAGTCAATCAAGCCTCCTTTGTCATTATCTTCTTGATAAACTCCAACATTCCACAGCCGTTCCAACGAATTAAGCCCCATAACACAACTTCTTAACTATCTTATAGCTTGCTTAGTGTTCCAAAATGCATTTTCACAGTAATTAGTTGAAAGTCGGTACACTTTTAGCATAAGTATGATTGTGTGGCATTAGAATAATACTCTATGCCCAGGGAGTCATTCTGGAAATTTCCCTAAACCAATCCGGGAATCGAACCCAGTTACCTGCAGCATGGTGTTGCTTTGTAGCTGCGATTTTACTGAACAAGCTAAGAGAGGTCCCATCTCACTTACATATTTTTAATAATTCTCGACACAGATAAATTCTGTCATTTTACTTCCGAAAAATTCAGAAAAACTATTTGGACTCCCTTATACTTTTCACGCTGTCATAAGAAAAACGCACAAGGGAAAGTCTATTGAATACGTCACGATTTCATTTTGGAAGGGGGGTGGTATCGAAAACCGTGACAATCAATTTGAAGGGGGTTAAAATTGAGCAGTTTTTGCGTGAAGAACGTTCTTAATTCCATTTTCCTCCAAGGCCTTATTATAAATGGCGATGATAGATACATTCATAGCTTGTGATCCATCAACCACTAACTCAACTATTGCTTCACCTTCGTTCACAGGAATCGGCGGTACCCGTTTCATCTCATTCGAGGACCGTCACTGGCACAACGATTGCTTCATCTGCGCCATCTGCAAAACGTCGCTGGTTGGTCGCGGTTTCATTACCGACGAACAGGATGTCATCTGTCCGGAATGCGCCAAGCAGAAACTGATGTAAGAAATCACAACAACTTTTATTACACCGGTCAGTGGCGCTTCGTAAACATATGTACACAAACAAACGCAGACACATACACAAACACATACACTCACATGTAGAAAACAACACGAAAACAAATGAAATAACCAGCCTATGAAAAAAAAAAACCGCAGACAAATAGGTCTTACAAATCTTCAAGGTTTTCAATCTGCCGTGGCAATAGTGTTCTCTCACACTGCCAACTTATGAAATTTAAAAATCATATTTAATGGCAAACGTTTCTGTCTTTGTCTGCGGTTAACTTCCTCTCTCGATTGTGAACAAAAGCAACGGAAACATCAAACAACGAAACCCAACACAATGATATTCTAAAACAAACCGACAACAAGGCGTTAAGGAATTGAAAATGAGTGGAAAAAAAACTTCAATTTTGAAAGGGAAAAGAAGAAGAAAGCATGTCAAAAAGTGTAGCAAAGTCTTTCACAGTGTACAAGTCATCACGTTGACAACAGACGGCCATCTTTCAGTTGGATTAAGTTTCACGATATGTTACGTCAATGTTTATTGCTTTTGCTTAGAAACCGAAAGCTTATTTATTCTCTATTTAAATTTTATTATATTAAACCCTGATTTTAAAGAATGCTTTTCGGCTTGACATTTTTTCCTGGTAGAGATCACTGTTTATCTCCTATCACACATACGCGGCAATATGCTACAGTTTTTGCCATAGTGAATGTTTTTAAAAAGAACAGGGATGCGATGAAGTATTTTTCCTAGAAACCCGGAATAAATATATTTTAATAAATCAAAAAATACTATGCTGTGAATTTGATTTGACGATGGTTACGCTATGGGCTTCATTAACTGTATAGTTATTGTGACACTTTGAAAGCAACACACAAACACGAGATTAGCGGGAACGGCCTATATTCACTAAAGTTGCCTTTTACTAAAGAACAAAACTAAGAAACAAACATTAAACCTACACCTTAAAATGAGAATGTGACAAATTTTAAAATTATTGTCGTTCAAGTTTTTAGGGGCTTTTACAGAATAAAAAAAAATATCCCAAAATAAAGTATTTAAAACGTAGAATGAAGAAAAATGCTTTCATATAGAAAATGTATACTTAACATTGATCGCTTTTCTCCTTCCTCTTTATGTTCTGTGTTGATAATCGTATAATTGGGCAGAATTCTGCAGAAAGAGAAATCAATTATTACTACTACTATAACTAGGCGGTCAACGAAATGAAGAAAACTGTATTTAAACGAATAAAAAAAAATTATATGATAAAATAACTCTGTCAGAGATGATTGATTTAACATTTACTAAAGATAACCCTAATGCTAGAGAGAAGAAAAGAAACAGGCAGATAAGTACCCTTGAATTTAGAATTGTTAAGATCAGATCCATTTTTTTTTTGTTCTTTATTTCCGAAGCAGTATCGTATAACGAATATGTTTACCGTTAACATTATTATTTATTCTAATTAACACCTCGATTACCATATTGTTGATAAAGAAAAATAGGAAGTTCGATGACAGAAATGATCATTATACTATATTGTGTGGAAGAAAGCAGGCAATAGAGACGACATTTACAACTATATCAAATCAGAAAAGCTAATCATTTCACATCTTTTTTGTTATACTTAATAATATTTTAGTGATAGTTGGATTTTTCAATAAATAAATTATCTCTTCGAAATAGAGTTGGGCGTATTTTATTGTTTGAGTGTTCGATTTGAAAGAAATCCCGGATAGTTAAAAAAAAAAACCTATAAAACTAAAAACTAATACACACCTGCTGCATTTTTCTTAGTTTTGAGTCGTGTTTGACTCATATTCGTCAAAAGTAGGGCCACTCATACTTGAGTGAACATGGACATGGAATTAACAAGTCGACAAAACGAAAACATCGACTTGCATCAGATGAATCTTCTTTATTTTTCGACTTGTCAATCTCAATAAGAGGTACTCGAATTTGAGTGACTTAAGTTTTGACGAAAGTAAGTCGTAAACGACTCAAAGTTGAGTCAATTTGACCGGGCTGAAATTGAAAACGAATAGAGTCAAATGAACCTGTCAAATGAATTAACTGAAAACATGAGAAACGAAAGGGAAGAATAATACGCCTGCCTGTAACGGGGATTTCCGAACAAGCAGGCGGACAAATATATTTTTTGCATTTTTTTTTTCGACTTTTCATGAGTTTTTGTTGTTTGTACACTGGCTAATATTGTTCATGAATACTTGAACGACAGAAACAAATCTTGTAGTAAAAACTACCATTTTACCCGATTTGGCCTATTTTCAATACTACTTGAAATTTTAGTCAAATTTACTTCGTTTATGGTACAACCTTCAACATTTGTGGTATATTTGACAGACCTCATATTGATATCAACCGCATCATGGTTGATCTAATCGCAGGCATGGTAAATCAAACGCATTTATAGTCAGGTGAAAATTGTTGGTGTTTGCGTTTAATTTAACCCTCGAAATGGCAGTTTCAACTGCGGTTTTTTTTTTGCGTGTACCACTCAACGATTAAGTTTAGATGATGATGATGATGATGTGAACTACCATCTAATGTAACAAAGCAACTGCATATAGCATTGGACTGTTTTAATTCAACGATTTGAACAAGGTTGTACCAACAATCAATATGCAACTAGCGATTGGAAATTGGTTCACTGTTGTAGAACCCCTTGTTCCGAAGTACACCTTGAAGCCAGCACCTAACTATACATATTTGCGCCTTTGTTTTGATTTGCTGTGTTATTTTGACAGAATATTTGAGAGTGTGTTCGTGTGAGTTCATTATTAGGGGCGCATTATTTAGCTTGGGACCGAGCTTGGGACCGATGTGCTAGTACTGACTGAGCCAAGAAAAAAATCGTATTTGTTCGGGACCTACTGGTCTTAGAGTTAGTCTATGGTTGTACTATGGTAAACGTTTCATCGTGTTCCTGTATGAAGGGCCAAAGACGTATTGTGGGCCGTAAACAGATCTACTTACGCGCAACGCAAAGCTACAGGGGTCTAGAGAGAATCTCCTTTCAGAAACAAGTTCGCAGAAACTACACCAAAACCGAGCCCTCGCCTAGTAAAAATTCCCACTAGATGGGGAGAAGAGCCGGCCCTTTATTCACGAAATGTTAACAACAGGAAGTTGGTAGTCCCACTCTAACAATCCAAATCGCTTCAATAGGGTGCTCTGATGGCCCCTCTCTTCATCCCAACATTGGTGTTATATAAATATATGAAAAATTCAGAAAAATAATATGATTTTCATTCCTTGATTTGAAGCTTGTGTTAAAAAAATTTGCTGAAAGTAAAATTGGTTAGCTTATATACCGTTCCCCATTTGCTGCTTCTACCTCCATTTGATGTAGGGTCTAGATAGTCATCTCGGTGTTTCTGCTTTTGAAGAGCTGACTTTGGTAGCGAATATCGAGACTCACAATGTGTCATATGGCACCGCTCGTGGCCATGTGATAGGGAAGAGAACAGGAGAAAGGAGAGAAGCATTAGTAATTGGTAACATGCTATGCGCATGTGAGATTTTCATGGTGATATTCTGACAACGGCCGTTCAGATTGGTTCGACGGATGCATATCAGAGATCATTCCCCTGATGAGTTTCCACTCGTTCACTGCATTCCATCACGTTTAGTTATAGAAGACAAGGAACATTTTACTGCGTTCTCAAATATGACGTAGTTTTTTTAATCGTGTCTTTAAAAAACTTGAACACCCCTCATTTTGTACAGGTATATGCGTACGAAATGTTGACTCTATTTTGTTTTTGCCATTTTTTATTCGGGTTGTCAAAATGGCATCGACGTAAGAAGAGCAGCGTTTCAAATTTTTGCACGCGAATAAACAAAATCCAAATTATTTCCACGCCGAACATTTGACGACTGCCAGGAAGCCGGGATCAGGAGGAAACCGAAACCAGGAAGCCATAGTGACCGGAAGAACAGTGGCCAGCATTTTCAATCACAACTCCAACCTTTCCATCAGAAATATCGGAAACAAATTGGGAAAGTCCCACACAACAAATTGGGAAAGTCCCACACAACAGTGCAAACGAGGTTCGGACTGTCAACATATCATGGTTACAGTGACACCAATTCGAGATGATAAGCAAAACACAACAGCCAAAGGAAGAGTTGCACGTAAGTTTTACACGAGTTTGTTGACCAGTTTTGATTGCGTTGTAATGGATGATGAAACATCCGTCGAAGTCTGATTTCAAGCAGCTCCCAAGTCAAGAGTTTTATACGGCTACGGGAAAAGGAAAACACTACCACTCTTAAGCACGGACTCGCTTGGAAAAGTATTGCAGCACGCAGTTGAATATTGCATCACCCCCCAACAAGTTTAGCATCGCCTAAATACAGGTACAGTCATGATACTATATCTCGGTATTCTCATTATCTGCAAAGGTGCGGTCTTGAGCAAAGTTTTTCAGAAGATTAAGGGCATCCGTAAGGTGGACCGTTTTGTTCGGAATTCCACCGTAACGTGGCGCTAGTGAGCATGCAAAATTGAACATTTTCAACTTGTTCTATCTCGTAATTCTGGTAAGATAGAAAGTTCGAATATTGAGCAAAGTTGTTCAGAAGGTCAAGGGTATCCAGATGGTGGACCGTTTTGTTCGGAATTCCACCGCTACATGGCGCTAGTGGGCGTACGAAATTGAGCATTTTCAACTTGTTCTATCTCGTGATTATGATAAGATAGATATTTCTAGTCTTCGGCAAAGTTGTTCAGAAAGTCAAGGGCATTCGAAAGGTGGACCGTTTTGTTTGGAATTTCACGGCTATGTGGCACTAGTGAGCATGGAAAATTGGGCATTTTCAACTTGATTTACCCCGTGATTCTGAGAACATGGAAAGTTTTCGTCTTGGGCAAAGTTATTCAGCAGGTCAAGGTGGACAGTTTGGTTCGGAATTCCACCGCTACGTGGCGCTAATGCGAATGTGTAATTGAGCTTTTTCAACTTGTTCTTTCTCGTGATTCTGATAAGATAAATAGTTCTAGTCTTCGGCAAAGTTGTTCAGAAGGTCAAGGGCATTAAAAAAATGGATAGTTTGGTTCGGAACTCCACCACTACGTGGAACTAGTAAGCTTGCAAAATTAAGCATTTTCAACTTGTTCTACCTCGTGATTATGGCATTTGAAAAGTTATCGTCTTCAGCAGGTCGAGGACATCCAAAAAGTGGATGGTTTGGTTCGTAATTCCACCACTACGTGGTGAATCAGTCCTAAATCACTTGAAAGTCCTTGAATATGAAGTGAATCTGACCTGAATCACTTAAATATGAAGTGAAGCACTTGAATATGAATGGAATCAGGCCTGAATAACATGAACATGAAGTGAATCACCCTTGAATGACATGAATATGAAATGAATAAGACCTTAATTACATTAATCTGAAGTGAATTAGACCTGTACTGAATGTATTGTGAGTCAGTCCTGAGTTACTTGAATTTGAGGTGAGTCCTTTCTCACCTTTAAATTCCATGAATATGAATAAAATCAGGCCTGAATCACTTGAATACGAAATGAATCAGATCTAAAAAATGTATAAACACTTGCATGAGAAGTCAGTCAGTCCTAAATCAATTGACTTTGAGGTGAGTTAGTCCAGAATCACTTGAATAGGAAGTGAATCAGGCCCAAATAACCTCTTCTGAAAAACTTTCCCAAAGTCTCGAACTTTCTATCTTTTCAGAATAACGAGATAGAGCAAGTTGAAAATGTTCAATTTGGCATGCTCACTAGCGCCACATAGCCGTGAAATTCAAGAAGGAGGAAGGAATGAAAAATGCGACACTTTGCTTTGGGTGTAACTTTTTATCGCGTGGGTAAAAATTAATGAAATTTTGGGTAATACTAGTTTAGATTGTTATGTTAATGTGTGCAAAATTTGATAGTTTTCAAGATGCATTCGAAACAAGAAGAGCTACGCCAGCAAATCTTGGGCGCGGTGATCGATAATCCTGGTCAGTCGCACAGATGGATCGGCAAAAGGCTTGGAATCGACCATTCCACCGTGTCCCGCGTTGTGAAGATGTTCCAGGAGACGAAGACCATCGAGCGGCGCGCTGGAAGCGGCCGAAAACCGAAAACGGAATACCCAGAGAAGGCGCGGAAGATAAGGCAGTACTTTAAGAATAACCCGAACCTTTCTACCCGAGACCTGGCCAAAAAGGTCAATTCGTCAAAGTGGTTCGTCCAGCAGACCATGAAGCGGGCTGGGCTACGTATTTTTAAGGTCAGAAAGGCGCCAATACGGACTGACAAGCAAAACACCGTGGCCAAATTGCGTGCGCGGAAGCTGTACCGTAAGTGGCTGGTCAAGCCAGGCTGTCTCGTCATGGACGGCGAGACATATATCAAGGCGGACACCAAACAAATCCCCGGCCTCGAGTTTTGTGTCGGTACGTCCCGCATGTAGGTTCCGGAAAAGTTCCGGAAGAGAAAGATGGACAAATTCGCGAAGAAGTACTTGTTGTGGCAGGCGATCTGCGAGTGCGGACGGTACAGCTAGCCGTTCGGTACAATCGGCACCATAAACGGGCAGATTTATCGAGAGGAATGCTTGCAGAAGCGCTAGCTGCCCTTCCTCCGCTCTCACCGTGGTCCCACGCTGTTCTGGTCGGATCTCGTTTCGTGCCATTACGCCAAGCCTTTAATAGATTGGTACGAAGCGAAGGGCGTTAATGTGGTCCCGAAGGAGGCGAACCCGCCAAATACACCAGAACTTCGTCCGATCGAAAAGTTTTGGGTGATAATGAAGAAGAAGTTGATGAAAAGCGGAAAAACATTCAAAGCCGATGAAGCTTTGAAGAAAAACTGGGAGAATTTGTGTAAAGAAGATGGACAAAGCCTCGCCCAAGATCTCATGAGCAGTGTTAAGAGAAATGTACGAGCATTCAGCTTGGGGAAGGAAATACAATAAATAAACTATGCCAAAACATAGCTAATATAAAGTGATTTAATCCCTGAAAATTTGAGAAGTATCCGATTTAAAATGATTTTTTGGTGATCATTTTTGTGTGTCTCATTTTTTCCGAGTCCAGTCTTTAGTATCACGTAGCGGTGAAATTTTAAACCAAACTCTTCACTATCCGGATGCCCTTCATCTTCTGAACAGCTTTTCAGAAGACTCGAACTTTCTATCTTATCAGAACTATGAGATAGAACAACTTATGACTGGTAGTGTATACTGTTTTCGGGTGTTTTATTTTGAGTCAAACGCGAATTTCGGTTACTAGGGAAACTGCCCCCATTATTTATCGCTTCTCTGTCAGGTAGAATAAACAATGGGGAATTGAAGGATGGGTTGGTTTTTTTATAAATTTTGTGAAAATAAAAAAAATACCTAACAACTACCCCATGGTTTTGGGGTAAAGAAAAAGAAATTAAGATGGGCCTATAATATATATTTGAAAGATAAAAATGAAAGATGAACCAAACAGTACGGTAAAGCATTGATATTCATTGATATTCAAGAGTTCGATACACGAAAACCAAGAAAACTCGGTAAACTGAACCGAGCATTTGCTGAATATTCTTAAACGTCAAACACTTCTCTTCGACGGCTATCATCCGCAAAGGCTGTCTACCGAAAAACTCAGTTGTTTTAGCTGACTCGATAAGGCCTGAAAATTCGTCAGCCATTTTATCTCTCGTGTGCGCGAAGAATGTCTTTTTGAGAAAATTCTCCGTACTGTGTTTTTTTTTGTCAGGTGAAAATGGAAAAAAGTACCGAGAGACTACAACAGGAGGATGCACGTTTAGTAATGTATGAGGATTGTTTGCATCACTGGTTTTAATACTATGAAATTCGAAGCTGTGTCAACCAAAATTCTAGCTCTGCCAAAAAGAACCGAATTCCGTAAAAAAGTCGGTTTGTTTGACTGCGTCCGGTAATATTTGAGTAAATCGATGTTCGGTTAATGCAGATTGAATTTATTTTTGTAAATTGGACAGATTGCGAGAAAGTAAAAATTTAACGAGAGTTCGGTTGGTTCAATTTGAACCGAACAGACTACCGAGCGTTCAGCAGATAAAAACTCGGTTGAAATTCAACCGAGCTCTGTTTTATTTTCTAAGTGTGTACTGTATCATGCTATAATTGTTTGCGTATCTTGCTGAGGGTTTCAATCTGGTTTGACTCGGGACTACGACTGAATAATTTCCAAAAGAAAAAAAAAACTTTCACGATATTCTGACCAGCTCCCTAGGCACTGGCAAAACCTTTTGGTAGTTTAACTTCAAGTACTAGGCCCCAGGGCTCGTCTGATTATTTACCATTTCGGAAAGATACACACTAGTGGTCCCAGATCAGTATCCAGATAAAGGCTGGTTTACAGTTCGGGAAAAGTATCACGGGATTTGGAAACGGGATTTCGCTCGGGATTTGGCTCGGGAAATTTTCCAGATGACATTTCTCCACATTTCTCCACACTCAGTGACAAGCATGTTTTGCGTCTCAGGTTTTGCGTATTGTTTACATTCGTGTACGTTTTTTCTTGCAGGAAGCATTGAAAAAATGGACAGTTATATAGACTGGATTTATCACAAATTTTTTGGAGTTTTACTTTATCAAAAGAAATTCTAGAAATTTACGAATAACTTTATTTAAGTTTACTTTAACTGTTGCTTTAACGATGTATGTTTTTACCTGATCGATTACATCAAAGCATCCCAGCACTGAAATAAGCAATGATAATATCTATGTGTCCCACACATGAATTTTGCAATTCAATTTGATAAACAAATGATATCTATTTGTAACCACACATACTTCCTTTGTGTACACATAACCACTATGTTTGGCCACACGTATTTTTCATTTGCCACATAAACTTCATATGTGTATCTCAGAGCGTTCGGTTTATGTGTGTACAAATGAATTTTTTTTTCCAATAAAATGTGTGGATTTTTACCCGTGAGTACTTCCTGCACTGCTGGACTCTGATGGATTTATTCAGGGACGATGAAATAGTACAACTGATTTGTTGCTAAATGGCATCTTTAGCTATTTTTTGGAATACTCTTGCTTGTTATTTGGTACAAGCAAGAATGTTTTGAAATTTCTTGGCAAAGAACAACTTTAATGTCCATCTCCTTGTTCCGTTTTGTCGTTTTTGCTACGCGTTTCTATTTATATATTTTCTTCGACCAATATTTCATCCTGGGTTAGCTGTTCATCAATTTTATCATGACTGACAAACCCATCAAAGTCTCCGAGCACATCAAAATCGAAAAAAAAAACTGTTTCGGAACTCGGCTCCATTTTAATATTTTTTCCCTGTTCGAGTTCAAACTTGCAAAATCCGCCCGGAAACAATTCGGAATGATTTGTTCCCGCCGAAGCAGTAGTGTGTAGAGATGAATTTTAATTCCCGGAGTAAATCCCGCGGTTGGGTTTACACTTCAGGAAAACTGTAATTTTTGTGTAGACTTAATTCCCGCCACGGGACATCAAATCCCGGGCTCCATTTAAAACACACAGGCGCCCAAATCCCGTGACGCGTTTCCCGAACTGTAAACCAGCCTTAATCAATAAGCAGTTCCAAAGCGTCTTTATGGCAGCCTATCAAGTAATTAAGTCGCCTTAAATGCAAAATAAATGCCACTTTTGGCCCAATATACGGCTGCTTTACTGCAATGCTATGATAATGCTTCATTAATGCTATTTTGCATTCCAAATGTTTATTACATGCTACGAGCATTTAAATGTCATTTGAAATGCAACTTTACAACACACAGCATTCAAGATGCTGATATAATGCTAATATAATGCTTGTAGCATCTGAAATGCAGATTAAGGGTTGATTTACTGCATATGCTAATGCTTATTGGTTACCTGGGTAGTAATGCAGCCCAAAAGTGCTTCTAATAATCCTTCAGTAGATTTTATCGATGAACATTATAATTCTGAGATGGTGACTAATGGTTAAGTACAGTATTTGTGAACAGTTGAAACGCTGCCTTTGATCATATAAACACAGTTGACAAATTTGAAATATTTGATTAGCACAAATCAGCACACTTTTCGAAAGCGGTCATGGACGAGGAAATGGCAACCCTCCGTGACAACGAAACATGGACACTTACTAAGGCACCCCAACATCGTAAAGTAATTAGCTGGAAATGGGTGTACATGTGTAAGGAATACGAGTCCGGACAGATTGTGCGATACAAGGCCAGGTTGGTCGCATAAGGTTTCTCCCACGGCACGGTACTAATTACGACCAGGAGTTTGCACCAGTATTGAAGCAAATAACATTCAGAGCATTTTAGGAGGAGATATTCATAAAGTAGCCACCGGAGTACTCGAATGGTGATCCAAATACCGTGTGCTCCATGAAGCGGTGTCTTTATTGGGTCAAGCAAGCTGCGCGGGTATGGAACCAGCGGATTGATGCGGTGTTGAAGAACATGGAATTTCATCTACTCGTGTCTCTACTTGCGGATTGTTGACGGTATGTATACGTATGTGTTGATTTACGTGGAAGATATCGTTGTTGTATGTAGAACGGAGCAGGAATATCGAAGCTTGAACAGAGCTTTGAGCAAGACCTTCAAGATCACGGAACTGGGTGACCGGAAGTTTTTCTTAGGAATCCACCTTCGACGGGAGAACGACAGGTTCGTGTTATGCCAGAAGTCGTACGTGCTGAAGATTTTGTCCCGGTTTAACATGGAAAACTGCAAAGTATCTCGTGTTCCGTTGAACAGCGGCTTCGTACAACAAAAGAAGGAGGACAACGACGCATTGGCAAATGGAAAACAGTACCAAAATCTGGTCGAAGCTTTGTTGTACATCGCGGTCAATACACGCCCGGATATTACGATATCGACTTGTATTCTCGGGCGGAGAGTCACCAAACCAATAACGGCGGATTGCAACGAAGCGAAGCAGGTGCTTCGCTACCTGAACGGCTGGCCACGAGCTACATTTGGGTGGTGGTAGCAACCTTCAAGTGGAGTGTTCCGTGGACGCAGACTGGGCTGGTGAAGTTGACAACAGGAAATCCAACACTGGTTATATTTTCAAGTTCGGTGGCAGACTCGTTGGCTGAAAAAGCAGGAAGCAAACATGTCTGTACTTTTCCAGCACTGAAGCGGAGTACATCGCACAAGCCGAATGCTTTCAAGAACTGCAGTGGTTACGTCGATTGGTAGATGATTTGGGCGAACATCTGGTTTTGCCCATTATGGTCAACGAGGACAACCAGAGCTGTATCGCACTTACAGCGGCGGACAGGACGTCACAAAAGTCGAAACATATCGAGACCAAGTACTGTTTCGTCAAAGATTTGGCAGCAGCTGGTATCGTCTCCATTTGGCACTGTCCTACAGAGCAGATGGAAGCTGATGGAGCAGATGGAAGAGCAGAGAAGTGGATAAATATCTAATTGACTAAATCAACATATTTTCTCCCGAAAACCCATTCCTTGTAAATCTGATGCGCTATACAACACGCTACTTCCGACATTAGGTACAACGTATGGATCGACAGTAAAATCCATTGTCGCTAGTCGATAAATTCGATAAATTTTCAATTTTAATATTTTTATACGCACGGAGACAAATTTGATTGTCAAATTTACCATTATTGGGGGTTAGGATGACTATTGAAGCATAGTGATTATGAATGATCATGGTCAAAACGGCCATTAAAAATAGGTGATTCAACATTTACCATAATGTCGGAATAGTCCTTTTTACCATGGTCATAGTCAAGAATTCCATGAACATGGTAAATTCGTCCATTTTCATGGTTATTGTAACCATTATATGCAATAGTCATCTTGACAATGATTTAATTGTCGGTATAACGATAGAATTTTTCTCAGAGCGCGAAGATTGACTTACACGCTAAGATAATATTACCGAAAATAAAGTTTTGATTTTACCGAAAATTAAGTTTTGGTAGCAAGTATCGGTATAATTAACCAAAAGAAAACGTTTCTTTTTACTTATATTTTCGGTAAAGTGGCTTTACATTTATCATTATATTTTTCCTAAATTAGGTTTTAAATGCTACCATTGGGCTGCCAGCAATTTCGCTAAAAAGAACCGTATAAAAATTAGTAATTATTAACGTTTTTCCCTTCTTCCCAACAATACCGAATTTTCGGTGATTCATCCCCAATAAATTTCGTAGTTTTTTTTTAACTTAACGACCTATTTGAGGTATCATCCAAACCATTAAATAAATGGTTGAAGGATTTGTGATATCGTTCTTTTAAGCTAATTTTTTATCAGGGATGTTAAACGATAATTTCAGCATATGCATTTTTGTGCGGTTTTCGGTATTTTTTACTGAATTTTCCGTATTCTTGTCTTAGCGTGTATTATCCATATTTTTTGCGACAGATTGACGCCCCTGGCATTACGTACGCAGCCATTAGTTTCGTTCAGTTTTGCAGCCTGCAGCCAGTATCTGTCATTTTTATCACTCATTCCACGCACATTTATCACCATCTATCGCATTACACTGCAACGGAGCTCGATTATCGCGTGTCAGTTTCGTTAGCAGTCACTTTCGTCGAGTGAAATTGCCAAGACGTTTTCCATCCTCTTTCAATCCTGTGCGGCGGTGGTGCGGCTCAGTGACGGTGCCGTGCTTGTGACACAAAATTCCAGTTTCTTGTCAATCAATTTCCGACAACGTTTTTCTTAACATTCAGTGCCACCGAAAAGTGTAAAAGAGTGATATTTTCTTGGCTATATCTGGATCATTCGCATAATCTGCCGTTTCCGGGATATTATCTACCGCGTCGACAATGGCTGGCAAATCTAACGAAGAAGTCGAGGTGAGGTTCTGTCCAACACAACCTGGCTAGGTGGTGGCTTTTCTCTTGGCAATCATCAGCGGCGCGTGCAATGGAGACGAAGTTCCGTTAGTTTGTTGCGGAAAATTTGGACCAGTAGCAGTGATTTTCGTCTCCAGGAGAAATCCTATTATGTCTTTTGCATAATGTCACTACTGCTGCAACCATATTGAATCATTCACGAGACGGGTGCTAATTTTTCGTCCCCCGTTTTCCCTTCTTCGCCTTTTGCGATGGCTGACGACGACTGATAGTCGATTTTGGGGTTTTTGGTTGCCTTTTGTGGAGGGTTGCCAGTTAGAAAAAGAAGTGAGGTTTTATGCCGGTTTCTACAGATTTTCTTTTGTGATGTGTTGTTTTGTTAGTTACAATTGCCTGTTCGTACTGAAAGTGTATCACATATAAAGTGTTTGCAGTAAGTTTCAGGGTTTTTTTTTTGTCGATCTAAGAGTCCTATCTAACTAATTAAGGTTTTTTTTTTGGTTTTAGGATCATTTCATTGTTCATGTCACATAATATACACAAGTGGCATAGCTTTCAATTAACTGGATGTTCTTCGTGTAACACTCAGCATGCTGGAAGTGTTCAAGACGAGACGTCTGCTACATTTGATCTAGTGGTAGCTTGACAAATCAACATTGAAAACTCACTTCATTAATCCATTACGATGATTTAAAAGCGGAAGTCCTCTTATCCTTTAGTACGATACGTTACTTTATCGGGTAGATTATGTGTTACGAGAAATTTATGAAAAAAATCCATTGTTTACGTTTTTCAGTTATGAAAAATCTTTGTCGAAAAAAGCAATCATTATCGTTTATTATAAAATATTCAAATGAGGAAACATTTTCTTGCAAATGTCACTGTTCAATAAGTAAAAAAAAGTTGCAATGAAAAGAAGAATGTTGATTGGCAATCTGCTGTAATTTGCATTTTTATGCCATGTTAAAACTCCACATTGTGTACAGGACATGCAAAGCTCAGTTTTTTGTAGCAATTAATGTTTAAGTTAATACATCAAAACCTGAAGGTGGACCGATGGTGAGATCTGATCCTTACTACACAGAGAGGAATTTGATAGTCAATTTTACCATTATTGGGGGTTAGGATGACTATTGCAGTATAGTGATTTTGAACCAACTATGATCATGGTCAAAACTACCATTAAAAATAGTTGATGCAACATTTTCCATAATGTCGGAATAGTCCTTGTTACCATGATCATAGTCAAAAATGCCATGAACGTGGTGAATTCTACCATTTTCGTGGTTATTGAAACCATTATATGCGATAGTCATCCTGACCATGATTTAATTGTCGGTACAACGATGAAATTTTTCTCAGAGTACATTCAATTTATCACCAATCTTGTGCCAGATACTGAATACCGCAGTCCAAATTTTCAGAAGTGCTCTTTAAAGGTTGGGATTGTCCAACCGTTCGTTTTTTGCGAGGGAAAACGTTGACCTCATGACAGTTAAACGTTACACAGAACAACACTGGACATACAAAGCTGTAACATTCTTTATGGATCGATAGGTCGGAGCCAGATGACAGAAAAAGAAAAAAAAAGCTGTAACATTGACTCCCTGAAGACGGTCCCAAATGGGCCGGAACGTTGGACAAGATAAAATAGCAGTATCTTAATTCTAAAAAAGCGATCTTTTAGTTGTATAAGTTGAAGCTCTTTTGGCGTACCTAACATAATTATGATCATTTTTTTTTTTAACTTTTTAACCCTTGACTTCTGGGCCCTTCAATAGCAATACAATTCCTTGAGTAACATAATTCTGTCAAAGTAAGTTGGTTGCTGCAACATATTGACAGAATTGTGTTACTAACGTATTGTGCCGGTATACAATTGGAAAAAAAAGACGAATGTCCCATTTTAGAGCACATATTATATTGAAAAAGTTTATTTAAAAAAAAATACTTAAATTCTTCTATCGGGGGCGACGCAACGTATTGGTTAACATCCAAACCTTTCACGCCAAAGTCACGAGTTCGAATCTCACCCCCGGACAAGTTACGAAAAAAAACTCGAAAAGGCATTTGAGTGACTACGACGGGAGATGAACCAGCCCGGGGCTGAAAATGTCGATAATAAAGGAACTAACCAACTACTTTAATTCTCGAATTTTACCATCGTATGAAGGAAGGTCGTGTTATGTTGAAAAGGTAAAGTTTGTTGAATTATTATCGTGCTACCGTAAAACTTTATGCAACCCATTTGATTATGGTGAATGTTTGGATATAATTGATATCAATTTTGAAGGTGGCTTCTGCAGTTTTAGGAGGATTTTGACGTAGGAGTCCCCTTTTATTGTCTATACTGAGGTACAATTAAAAAAAATCGAATTGTGACCGTCGCGAAAAGTGGTCATGTTTTGAGCGTTAATATCTCAGTCGTTCGTCCAAACAATTTCAAAATTTTAGCCCCAAACGATCGGAAATATATCTATCGATTCCAATAGAGGATATTGTTGATTTGGCCCACATATCAACGAAAAAATCATAAACGTCAAACTTTGTCTTAAAAAGTATATTAGTTCTAAGAATATTGCATTGTAGGCCACCGAACGCAAACCAAAATGTAGAGGTAGTCCACATCACATTCGAACAACCCAATAGGGCATACCAGGAGTTTTTAAGAACCAAAAATAATTACTTAAAGTTTCTCCAAGAACGCTGGTGCTAGTAGGTGATCCTGTAAAGAAATGTAGCCTACGGCTTGATCGAGAAAAAATAGCTCTGAAGTGTTTGTTTACAAGCTTGGTATGCTGTTAGGCCCTATTCTATTGTTGATCGAGGATTTAAGGAATACGTAGCGACGAAAATTAAAGCATACCGCCCAATTTTTCTCTGTTCGGGACAGACACCATTGCGACCAGTAATTCGATCAATTGTAGTATATCCCGTATCCTTTGTTTAGTGCATGTCGAGTTACTACAGTACTATTGAGAAATGATGAAGTATTCGGTGTTGTTAAGTTGTCATTGTTTGTTTGTGTCGAGTTTTATTGAAAGTTTCCGCTTTAAACCCTTTGAGGAGAGAGAGAGAGAGCAATCTTCAAAGGCGCGCCCCTTTATCAATCAAAGCCGGGTTCACTGCAAAGAAAACAAACCATGACTCCGATACTGACCATGCATCAGACACCAAGTCATAACCAATTAAAACTCTAGAACATCAAATAGGAAATGAGAATTCACATAAATGAATACTAACCATGTTTTCCTTATTCCAAGCTCATCCTCGGTGGCTCAGGGCTCAGTCCGAGTATTGTCACTTACAAGACATAAAACATAATATGGACTAATATATTATGTTCCTTTGACTACAAAAACAAATATGTTCCCTAGTTTGAATTTATTCAGACTAGAGTTCGGAGGTAGACCTGATACCCCGCAACTCACCAAGAAAAGGTAATCTACCAGCGTTACTGCCCATAAAAGCATAGCTGAAAAAAAAACAGCAAGTCGAGAAAAACGCTGTTGAAAAATCATTTCTGTGTACCTTCATTCCAAACACTGTCGAATGCTTTTTCTATGACTAGAAGAGCAACTCCAGCAGCATTCAGCTTTGTTTGAACGAATTAAATTTGTAACTCTCAAAAGTTGATGCGTAGTTGAATGCCCATGGCGAAATCCAAACTGTTCATCAGCAAAAATTGAGTTTGTATTGAGGTGAAGCATCATTGTATTCAAAATTATTTTTTCTAAAAGCTTATTTAATGAAGAAAGCAAACTGATTGGTCGGTAGCTAGAAGCTTCAGCCGGATTTTTGTCTGGCTTCAAAACAGGTACGACTTTTGCATTTTTCCATTTATCTGGAAAGTGTGCCAGATGAAAACATCTGTTAAATAATGATGAAATTTGTCAGAAGCAGATAATTTCCCATCAACATGAGAGGCTTGCAATAAATTACTGTCCACTCCTAGAGCCTCTCATGTTGATTGGAAATTATCTGCTTCTGACAAATTTCATCATTAGATATCGTTACTCCGCGCATTAGGAGAATACATCAAAACAACAATCAAAAGCTGTTAAATAGTTTTACCAAAAAAGACAAAGTACTGTCAGGGAGTTCATTGATAAGGATATAGAAAATTCCATCATCACCTGGTGCTTTCATATTTTGAAATTTTTTAGTTGTAGTTTTCACTTCATCCAAATCAGCTTCCCAAGAAGCATCAAAAATATTTTCTTGTGAGAAAATATTCAGATACTCCCTGGAAACCTGATCCTCAATGGGACATGTAAGACCCAAACTGAAATTATGGGAGCTCTCAAACTGCTTAACAAGTTTTTGAGCTTTTTGCGCATTTGTGAGCAAAATTTGATCACCTTCCTTAAGCGCTGTTATAGGCTTTTGAGGTTTTTTCAATATTTTAGAGAGTTTCCAGAAAGGTTTGGAACTCGGATCTAATTTTGACACATTATTTTCAAAATGTTTGTTCCTCAGGGCAGAGAAGCATTTTTTTATTTGTTTTTGTAAATCTCGCCACATGACTTTCATAGCGGGATCACGTGTTCTTTGATATTGACGCCTACGTACATTTTTCAGACGAATCAAGAGTTGAAGATCGTCATCATTTATAACTGAATCGAATTTAACCTCGCATTTTGGCACTGAAGCAGCTCTTGCTCTACTTCTTGAGAAAGACAGAGATTCAAGAGCATTATTAATTTAATGTTTTGTTTGCAATGGAACATTAGGATCAAAGTTGTATTCCATAAATGTTCGATATTGATCCCAATTAGCTCTATGGTAGTTGAAAGTAGAACTGCTGGAATTAGAAATGATTTCTTGAGATATTTCAAATGTAACTGGAAGGTGATCAGCACCAAAGTCAGCATGGGTTATCAATTGACTACAAAGTTGACATGAATCAGTTAGGACCAAATCAATAGTTGAGAGATTTCTGGCTGAAGAAAACTAAGTTGGGCTGTTTGGGTATTGAATAGTGTAGTAGCCTGCAGAACAATGATCAAAAAGTATATTACCATTGGCATTGCTTTGCGAATTATTCCATGAGCGGTGTTTTGCATTGAAATCACCAATAACGAAGAATTTAGACCTATGACGGGTAAGTTTCTGGAGGTCACCCTTGAGCCAGTTCTTTTGCTGGCCAGTGCATTGGAAAGGCAAATAGGCAGCTATAAAAGTAAATTGGCCAAATTTTGTTTCAACTGAAACCCCCAAAGTTTCAAAAACTTTGGTTTCAAATGAAGAAAGAATGTGATGTTTGATACGCCTATGGACAATGATGGCAACGCCACCACCAGCTCCATTAATGCGATCATTTCGGTAGACAAAATAATTTGGATCTCTTTTGACCTTATGGGCAGGTTTGAGATAAGTCTCAGCTATAACAGCAATATGCACGCTATGAACTCTTAAAAAATTAAATAGCTCATCCGTAATTAATATGTTTCACGACATTGTAAGACTTCATCGAAGTATTCATTCAATTGAATCTTAAAGGTATATAAAATAATTGATTCATTCAATGAGTTCCATGGAATTATTTCTATTAAAAATGCATTCATCCTAAGCCCAATTCGACTATGCTATTTAATGTACTAAAGTCGATTTAGAACTAAAAGCAAAATTCTACCACTTTTCTTCGAGAACTTTTTTCAATTATTTCCTGATGCTGTGGCCATTATCGATGAAACTTGCATCTAATGGTCTAATGCATTGTCGCTGTGCTGATGCAAATTGCCATGTTGTGTAATATTTGAAACCACTTTTTAGAACCAATAACAACCTTTCTGAAATCCAAAATGGCTTCAGTTACCGATTATTGGCATCGTTACACCATCTCCATTCCGAAAATATGTTTGTTAAAAACTGATGGCTTCCATCTTGAATCTCAAAATGGTGTCGAAACATCCATTGAGGTACCTCGAAACATATCCGAATGGGTTCAAAGCGGTTCTGAATACTTGATATAACCACCAATGGATCTCTTAAAATTTCCAAGTGAACTTAGATGTCGGGTGGTTGGTTTTGGTCTAAGTCCAAAACTGCCCCTACTCTGCGGTACCCGGAACATGTGCCCAATGTTCTCGTGGGCATAGTATAATCACCATTTTATTTATTTTCGAATTCCTAAGTATTTTAAGTATTGCATGCTAGGGTTTGATACAAATCCGAAACTGGCCAATTCTGCTGGGGTACCCCGGAACATTTCTGGATGTATCCAATGTGGTTCTAGATACTTGATATAACCACCATTGTATTTGTTTTTTTTTTTTTAATTTACATGTGATTGGAGCGTCGCATGATGGGTCTTGATATATATCCAAAAATTGACCACTTCCCGTGGCGGTACCTGAAACACTTATGGATGTGGCCAATTGGTTCTGAAGAGTCAATACTACTATTACTATTGATTTTATTATTGGATTCTCATATGATCTGATCTACGGCATGATGGGTTCAACGTGATTAAGGCCAGAACGGTTTCCTGAGAGATTTCGGGAACATATAACAGATTCCAAAAATTTGAGGAGTTGAAGACAAGGCATAGCCGCATGGTTGACGTTGGATGATATATCTATTGCTGTTTTTTTTTTGTGAAAACAATTTTTAGTAGTCATCTGAGGATCTTTCAAATCCAATTTCCTCAATACTAACTTTTTTGGTTATTTTGTAACCTGGAAAGAGCCGTTGTTTTGACTGACATTGAGCCATCTTTAATTGAAAAAATAGATAACTCGAAAGCTGAAAGCAGATGTGCACCACTGGAATCTTTCGGCTTGTACCTGAATTATTATTAAGATTACTAGCAAGCCCAATCACGATAAGTACGCAATACCGAAGTCTGAGATAGTAACACTCACGAAAAATCGATAGAAATCATCGGTTTTCACAATTATAAGGACATGACTTTTGCTGATTTTTCAGTCTTTGCCGCTGAATATTGAATTTTTTGAAAAATGGAAACTAACTGCTAGCAATAGTTCCAACCGAGTGATTTAAATTTTTTTTACGAGAAATCAATGAGTTCAAAAGCTGACCATTGTTAGTTCAATCCCAGTCGACGTCGGTGGTTTTTCTGAGGCGAAATAATCTAGTCACGTCTTCCTTCGGAAGGGAAGTAAAGCCGTTGGTCCCGGTTCATATTCATGAGTCGTTAGGTAGGGTCCAGGTGGTGGAGTCGTCTTCCTGGCGTCGGTGATTGTCACCATGTGAGGAAATGGCCGACGTAAAATAAAGATAAAAAAAAAAAAAAAAAAAGCTGACCATTTTCGTGACGCTCACAATTTTAGATTTTCCAATTTGCACCACCCCCCTAATGTTGCCGGAGGATGTTATCCAACATCTAAACAATAGCGTTCAATTTCTTATTGAGTTGTAGAAGTAGGGTCCTTGTTTTAATTTTCAATTCGATTTTGGAATAAGTTTGATCAAATTAAACATCGAAATTGAATCGCAGTAATCCAAGTAAGGATTTCATTCCACAGCTGTCATTCAAATGGTGTTCTCTGATAAGATTAGCCGTTTGTGAAAATCCCGAAGAACTGAACTCCTGAATTATCTGGAAAAGACCGGTATCCAAGTAGAACAATAATAATGAATCTAAAACGTTACTGCAAGCACCTGGCGCAACCCGGATCTCCAAATTTCATCCCCGTTCGCCGTTCGCTCGAAGATTATCACTATGATTACGACTACATCTATCCCTATGATGGCTATGATTATGTCGGTGAAACGTAGCTGCAGTATTATATTCCAATAGTTACCTGAATTTCTTCTCTTCCTCTCAACCCCAGCAGAAACAGGCAGAAAGCACTGAGCAGAACCACGCCGATCAGGGTACCGTGGTAGATCCGGAATGCCTAATCAAGCACCCACTGCAGTTTACCTGGACGCTTTGGTATCAGGAACCGGATCGCACCAAAACGTGGGAGGACACTCTGAACGAGGTAACTAGCTTCTCGACCGTCGAAGACTTCTGGAGTCTATACAATCACATCAAGAGCCCGGCCGACATCAAGACCGGTAGCGATTATTCACTGTTCAAAACGGGGATCCGTCCTATGTGGGAAGATGAGCATAACCAGCGCGGCGGCCGGTGGATGGTCAATGTTCCTCGAGGGCAACGCCAGGACCTGGACAAGTACTGGTTGGATACGGTATGTTTTATTTGATTGTGGCTATAGATAGATTCAAGCTGAGCTTTTTCTTTTATTGTTCGCAGATATTGTGTCTTATTGGCGAGGCATTCGAAAGCGCAGAGGAAATTTGCGGAGCTGTAGTGAATGTACGCCCCAAAGGTGACAAGATTGGTAAGTATCTTATGTGGGTTTTGGTTCAGGGCGCACATAAGGTGAAATAGTATAAAATTCGGAGTGTCTAGCTGAAGGCACTTAAACAACCGGAAAAGAACCAGTGCCTCAGGCATGCTAGTCAATAAAGACACGGTATAACTAAAGCAGAAGCGGTGGTTTAGATTTTCGATTCGGTCGGGGAGTCGGTTCACTCGATTCGACAAGTATCGTCCCTTCAAGTGATAGCTGGGTCTATTCTCTTGCTTTCATTTGACGAGTTGACTGTTGTCGAAGCGTGTGAGTAGACTCTCCATTTAAATAGCACGCAGAGTCGAATCACGCTTTTCGACAATTGTTGACTCGTTAAGCGAGATCGACTCATTCGTCTCGCAGAATAGACCTATCTGCATGGCAGCTAGATATCACCTCATCGAAATGTGAACGGAACGTCAGGGAACGGTCGATCCCTACCCCAATGACCTTTACCGAAGATTGCCATCGACAATGACATCGGTGATGGGAGTGAAGGGTGATTTTTTCTTTTTTTTTAATACGTGCATGAATGAACTTTTATCCGGTGATAATTGGCATACAATGAAGATGGCCGACGAACGAACATGTTTGATCGCTTGGGATATTTTCTTATCCATGGCTAATAGGGTATTCAACATGGAGTGGTTTTGATTCCACACTCAAGTGATCTTTCAACATTAAATCCAACGGAGTTTTGGTCGTATTCCTGAAGTTAAACCTAGATTATTTGTTACATCCGCTACATCGTACTTTCCACTTGCTTCTCTAAAGCGTCGCTGTGGCGAAGCTTTTCGAAATATTGAATATGCATCCGTTGTTTCTTTTTTCACTGCAAGCAGTACTGAATAACATTTCAACTACGATCACCTTGGCTCGAAAAAACGCCCGCTCCCGTAGTGAGATAATGCGTGTAGATTCTTATTCAGGATGAGCATGAGCATGATTGACCTTCGAGGTTGCTTCTTCGTTATCCACCTAAAATTACGATTGAAGAATTTGGTGAAATTAGCATTACGTGTATTCTAGCAACTTTATGCTCTTATTGATTTCCAAGCTGATTGTTTTTGTATCAACCACGGAAGACCAATCGCAATGCAATGGTTTCCCAATTTAAATGCAGCCGTCTTTCAAATTTGGCATATTGACAAGCAATCGTTGCTTAACGCCCTTGTACTTCATAGGAAGAAGCCTAGAAGCGGACAGGAACATTCTATGTGCTACCTTCGATGGACGGACCTAACGTTAATTTCAAGTTTGCCAAGGATTTGTGTCAGGATTTAAAACAGTTTCGTAAAACCTCACTCGATATTTTAAGTATCGGTAGTTGTGGATTACATGTTGTTAACAACGCATTTAAGAGTGGCAGTAAAAAAACTAGATGGCGCATAGATGGGTTCCTGCAGTCGTTGTACTATTTATTCAAGAACGTGCCTTTGAGACGCGCTGATTCCATGGCAGTAACAGGTTCGGAAGAATTCCCTTTGAAGTTTTGTTCTGTGCGGTGGGTTGAAAACCAACGTGTCGCGGATAGGGCGTTTAAAATGCTACCATTCCTCAGAATTTACGTGACAACTGTGAAGTATCAGCATGACAAAAAGCTCAAGGAGTCTGATAACAAATTCAAAAGAAGGTTTTCGCTGGTTCTTAAATCGAAGGCTTTTAATGATGTTGCCAATGCAGTTGAGGATCGACTGCTAGGACCGAAGCTTTATTTCTTTATGGCTGCAGCTGCATTCGTAGAACCGTTCCCCCCTTTTTGTTCACCGAGCTTATTGGGCTTATTAAACCAATAACAGACAAAGCCCTCAAACCTGAATGTCTCAAGGTTAAGGTTAAATGCTTGGTAGATTTGAAAATTAGTGACAAAAATTTGCTCCCTTATTCTCAAGTCGATATTGGTTTCGCTGCCAAAGCCGCAGTTAAAGCAGAGAATACAGTAGGAAAATTGTCTGTAAAGCCGCTAAAGCCGAGTTCTTCGAGCTATGTAACCTGCTTTTGTTGAAAAATGCCTTAACGACCTTCCGAAGACAGGAGCGCTTGGACAGCTTCTGGTGCAAAGTGGTTTCAGAATCTGGCAAGGAATATGTTTACCTGATGGCGGTTATTAAAAAAAATGTTGATTCTATCCCATGGGAATGCGACAGTTGAAAGTGGATTTTCGGTAAATAAACAGTGCCTGATCGAAAACCAAGCCGAAGAAAGCCTCGTTGCTCAACGACTGGTATATGATGCCGTTCTTAGTGCCGGCGGTGTGAGTGAAGTCGAAATTAACAAGTCCTTAATTTCAATATGTGAAGAATGCTCATGGACCGTACAAAGAATCGTTGGACAAGAAGAAACGCGATAAAAACGAGGAAGATAAGGAGAAACAAAGGAAGCGAGAAGCAGATCGGATGGTAAATGAACTGGAAGTGAAGAAAGCTAAGCTGCTAGCTGATGCTCAACGACAGGTGGCAATTTTGGAGGAGCAAATGAAAGATTTGGTCCGTTGAGGTAAATGGTTTCGAATTTGAATGGATGATGAAGCGAATAATAAATGTTTAAACGTGTGAAAATAATATTTAACCAGATTTTGAAATTCTCCAACAGACAGAACTAATTACCCTTCTTTTAGTTTTTCAACCATATCCTAGTTTAATATGTATATCAGCACACTATCGTTAGGGTTCCCATAATTTACGTTCCGGGAAAATGACAGCTTATATACCGGGAAAACCAGGAAAAACCCGGGAATTTAAAAAAGGCCAATGAGTGGCCACAGGGCTGCAATCAATAACTGTGGAAGTGCCTCAGAGAATACTAAGTTGAGAGCAGTCGGTGAAAAGAGCCAGTTAGGAGAAAGGGAAACGGGGGATTGCGGCCACAAGAGGGCGTCTCTAAGCCAAAATAGAGAGCAGCACTAAGCGGACCTATTTCCGTCTATCATCGCTATTTCTCAGCCGGACTGAAACCAATCGAGTTGATTTTCTGAACATGTATTATGTTCACAGTCGACGAACATGGGTTGTGGATGGACTGGAAATAATAATTATTTTAATTCCCCTTTTATTCTTATAGAAGAAACAGCGTAACGTGAATCTCCCTAATTCCAATCAGCGGTTTAGGGGGACAAGGGGCATAATGAGCATACGGGGTTATTTGAGCACCCCTTTTTCTCGTCCTATCTCTATAGATACGCACTGAATTTGCTTCTGGAGGTAGTCGGCGGTATCTTCTTTCGTAGTTTTCGTTTTGCTGCTGATGCTTTCCAATTTGCTTAGCCGTCTCGTTTGCATCTTTTTGCTGTTGTTATCTGGTACTTTCGATGTTTTAGAGTTCGCTGTACATTTGTTTCCTTTAATGGGTGGTTGTTCTCGTGTTGGATGATCATCATGTTTCCGGAGGTGGTGTTTTTCGCCGATATGTCGTCAGCCGTGGGAAGGAGAGATATATTTTTCTTTGAAAGTTCAGCTTCTAAGTAGTGTACCCAGTCGAGCAAGTTTTGAATTGTTTCGTGTTTCCTGTCGATGTATAATCGATTGTTAGCGTTCGATTTGATATAGTTATTCAGCTTGGTAATCCTTCTTTCCTTTTTTACGATCTCCTGGTCCCATTTTTGGATTTCTGCTATAAGGGAGTCATTTTTTGCGTCTTTTTTCCCGACATCGACTAGAAATGATCGAACTTCGCAGCAGAGATGGCATTTCGCACTAATGTTACGCCGGCGCGTGAGATTTGTACCTTCACAGACGGTACAACCATAACTCACCGCAGATAAAGCAAAGTGCTCTTTTATTCGGTGGTGAAAAGACAGAGTGAAAGTGTGCGCATGTAATGGGATGGCTTGGAGTGAGTGAACCACTCTCTCCTTTAAAACGTCGTTGTCACGTGCTCTCATGTCTTCGCCCATGTGCTCTCGCCTGCGATCGCTGCGCTCATTCTGTGATTCGCAGGTGTGGTTGATAGTGAAAACTTCGTCGCAGTTTTAGAAAATGACCAAAAAAAGGAAGCGTTTCATTCTTCTTTCTTCCTTTGTTACACTGAGAAAAAAGATTGGTAAACGCAAACATATTCTAGTTTCATTTAACCGGAATTTCACGTTGAATTGGGCACAAACATCATATTATTTTGATTTGACTACATATGGTGGTTAATACAAACTAAAATTTTGAGTAACTGTTTCGGGAATTGAGCAGTTAAGTTCAACTGACATCCGTTTTAATTTACCATTATGTTGGTTGTTTTATTATGACAGCTACGAAAACAAACAGATTTGTTGGTTGATTCTACCAACGCTTATGGTTTGTTTCAAACAAATTTTAGTATGATTTAATCTGAATTGGTGTTTGATACAAACAAACGAAAGCGGTTGAAACAACAAACATTTCCGATCACAATCAACTACATTTTTTCTGTAATTTCAAGAATATTTATTTGAATGAAATGCTAACAGCCATTAGAAAAGTGCACATCCATTTTATAGACTTCTCTCAGTCTAAGAGAAATCTACAAATGTAAATGTGAGCCTTGCTACTATTTTTATGTTTCATTATTTTTAATTAATCGTACGCTTCCATTCCACGTATTACCGCAATCGTCAATCGTGGCCCTGATCATCCAGAACACTTCCGGAAAGTCCCAAACCTCAGCCAACATCGAAAAAAGGCGCTTTTCATCCTCTTCAGGGCGAGCAACTCTATTGCTCGTTCGCACACCTGTACCAGGATGACGATAATCCGGGTGTTGTTTGTGTTGCGGGCTTCATCTTCGTTATAGAACTGAAAGGAAAAAAATGTGTATTATTTATGGGCTTAACGTTTACCTTACCGGAACCTTACGATTTCGAGAGGAGGCAGGTGTTCTGGCCTTTGAACCATTACTTTTTATTGTATTTATTATGGTAGAATATTTAGTTATTACCAATGAGATGATTTTTTATATTAAATTTTCACCTGCGATGAAAGCTTCCGCGATAATACATGTTTGAGTATTGTTGAGTGACAGCGTCAGAGCATGCAGTAGGACCGGATGACGGAAAATGAAATAACCCAAAAACATAGTTTCAAACTAAATTTTTAGTTATTTTTTCTCCAAACAAAATATCAGTTTGATTCAACCACCGCTTTGGTTGAATCAATCTAAAATTTTAATGTGTTTCCTGGGTCAAAGCAACCTGCTTTTTGGTAATAATAAACCCCTTTCAAGCTGCAAACAATAAAAATATTAGTTAAGAACAACCATAATAGCAAACACAAAATCGTATATGATAGCGGATATAAGTACAAAGTTGAGGCGATATAGGTACATGCGTCCATTTGACTTCATGTAAAATGTACGTATATCGCCTCCACTTTTCACCCTTATCCGCTATCATATACGATCATTTGTTTGCTGGGAGGTAGAAACAACCAACTTGCCTGCTTGTTTCAAAACAAAATAGTTGGTTTAAAACAACAAAACGGATTTTTGAAACAACTAGTTTTTTTGTTTTAATGTCAACAAGCAACTTTGTTGTTTCAAACGGGACTGTTTTTTCTCCGTTATGCGAATTTACAATCAATGCTGTATATAAGCAGAAGAGCCCACCAGTAAGCCCACTGGGGCGAACACGTCTGTGAATTTGAGAGCTCTTCTTCTCACTCTAGAGCGACCGAGTGTTGTGTGAATAAAAACCATTTTTTCCACTCACTTGCGCTACCCGCATGCAAACACGGTGGTGAATATAAACAAGAGCGAAGAGCTCTCGTTGAGGTAGGAAGAGTGTGAGGAAAAATCTCTCTTTACCACACTGAGGATATGGACATCACTGCTTCGCAGAGAGGTCATTGAATTGCCGGTCATTGCTAGTATTGATCACCGAGGCCATTATCTGGGATTTGTTTTGCTGCTCGAAGGTGCGCTTTGCTTGGGGGTATGAGATTCCCATATCCACCCGGATATGTTGGATTTCCTCTTCTCGGACGAAGGCTGGGCTGTTTCTGCTTGACAGCTGATGGTCGTTTGTCTGACAACGTTTGCTAAAAATAGCGAGAGTGCACGGCGTATCCTTTGTTGTAGCATGCTGAGTTGAGCAGTGACCACATACCGGTGACTCTTGCCTTTGGCAACGCATTCGTGTGTGCCCGAACTCGTAACAACAGAAACACAACATGGGTGACGGATTATAGGGTCGAGTTCTGCATCCTATCCAACCGATACTTATGTGCTGGGGTACAGTGGTGCCTTCAAGAATGAGAATAACGGTTGGGGTTGGAACCCGTCCGTTTTCGTAACCGGAGCCGAATCCCTTGCCCAACTGATCCATTTTTAGAAGCTTGTCCACCATTGTTGGGTTCCGTAGCTTAATCACATACGTCGTTCCGCGAGCTTCTGGATATGCATTTTCCACTTTCATTTTGAGAAAACTCTCCACAGATTGACGCAATAGGTCCAGGTCGGCAGTGATCCATTCGCTGCAACTAAGCTCAAGATGATTAACTTGCCGAAATCACCATTTGTGTCTCCCCACGAGGGAAAACGAGGGCCCGCATATTCCCCACCGCGCATGTTAGATGGCCCGACATCACAGGGACAGGGGGGAGACTGCCGGATTCTGGTATGCACTTCACTTATCAGTAGTTCATGACCGGACTCGGAGCTACTAACCGAAAAACTATCTGCCTACGGCGTGTACGATCGTTCGTCTGTATAAGCAACTGTAAACAACACGAGAAGTGACAACCGCTGGGAAGTATCTCCGACGCACTTTATTGCACTATTTCTTAGCCGGTAGCAACGGTCACGGCTGGCACCAACGTTTGGACCGGGTGAAAAGTGATAATTTCGCACTAAAATCGCGACGATTCCCGAGATAGGGTAACCGTTTAGGAGATACAGCCGGTACGCTATTGATGCGAGATGTCAACTGACAGAGTGCTTCTTATTTTTAGGTTTCATGTATTACAGCAGTAAACATAAAATAAAAATAACACCCAGACAACCAGAAGTCATATAACAGAGTTCAGATAGTATCGTAAATTCTTACATGTTAAGTCACAATCGAATATAATTGTGGCCATTATCGTATTGTGTTTAAATTTATTCGTAAAGAGTGCAAATTTTCAGTTATATAGGGAAACTGCCCCATATTAATCTCATTGTTTCTAATTCATCCTACGATGGATCAAATAATTGGGCAGTTGAAGGATCGGTTTCGTTTTCTAATAATGTTTGCTTACGTTAAATAACTACAACAAACATTACTAACTAATCCTTCACGTGTATATCGTTTTATTTCAGTAGGATGAATATAGGAACAAGAGATTAATATAGGTACATCTTCCCTACGTGGTGTCATTTATGCATCGTACAGCGTCACAAACTAAATCGGATTTACGTCGTTAGACTTTACGTTTTTCACTATACGTGCATTTTGGTTGTCTGGGCATGATTCACAGCTCAAAATTGATTGTGATTTTCGCCTTTGAAAACACGAGTTTGACACACACGTGATTGTGGCGATCTCTGTGGGACTCTCTATTTTTTCCCCTCAACTCAAATCTTTTAATCCACGCAAATAAACACACCTCACTCCTAACTAATTTTCATTCTATCTATTTCTTCACAGCCATTTGGACTGCCAACTTCCAGAACCGCGATGCCATCCTCTCGATCGGCCGCATTTACAAGGAACGGTTAGGAATCAAAGCACCTATCACATACCATCTTCACAAGGACACGATGGCCAAATCCGGCTCGAACGTGAAAGCCGTCTACACCCTGTAGATCATCGAACGCATTGTGCCAGCCACTTAGCAGCGGAACTATTACTTCTTATATTCTCTTCTTTTCGCTCCCCCTTGTTTGTTGAATTTTCTTCGCCGTTACTCCTTCGTTTGCAAACCAATCAGTCAATCAATCAACTAGATAGATCGATGAACACCCCCGCTTTTGAGGATTGGATTTACGATGAACGCACGACGAATGCAAACCGGAAAACATACTATCCATGCGGAAGCCCTATATATAGACATATATTTACGACTTAAGCATACAACACTGCGAGCACTTTCCTCCTGATGCTTCTCGTACTTTCCCTTCTTGCTTGAACGTTTTAGCAAAACGCAGGGCTAAACACAGGAACATGCATATTTATATTACGAATTAATACTAAATAAAAGAATTTATACAAGATCGTTCGAATTAACACGTATCGACCCACGAACCCTATGAGTGGCAAACATTACCAACGAAACTCTTAGGAAAACAATTAAAATTACACCTTTGTAATCGATTACAAGTGCGAAAGGGTATCAGAGATGGAAAGAAGGCAATGCGCTTGTACGAAAGTAAAAAAAAAAACAAAAATTGTTAAGAGAAAATCACTACTTTTATGGAAATTGAACCCCTCGTTTCTTTTGGTTTCTGAACTAGTTTGGAGAACCACCTACATCGCTGGGCATGCGTGACACTTAATTTGCGGAGCAATGTTGTGTAGCAGGTAACCCAAAAAAAAAACAATAAATCAGAAAAGATTTAATTGCTTTCGCATAGTCTGTTAGGACTGTTCTAGTAGGTTTGATATGACGGCGTGGAGAAAGTAGCAGGATGGTCCCCAGATAGGACAGTTTGATTTTTTTTTGTTTAGATATGGATTAATATAATGGAATTATTGACTAATTTACTACTATAATGATTATGTATGGATTATTTTTTACTATAAATACTATGATGATTAATTATTGTAACGTATGGAAGTCATTTATTACAACATATTTTTTCTAAAACATAGAGCGAGGGAGCCGACTTCGGTCAAGCAAAATTCGGAAAGAAATCCTCCGTGATTGTAACCACCATTGTCTGGAGATAATTTTGATGATTTCCAAACAGGAAAAAAATTGAACCGACAAACGAACCCAGCCATTTACACCGTAGTCCGTAGTTTTGAATCTCCTCCTATTACCGAGGTTTATTTTACTCCGAAAGAAAATTAGGGTCTTATTACGGGTGAAACTTCACGGTGAAAAGGCTCACGTTTAAATCAAATGGGAGTCACTAGGGGTTATTCACAGAGTCGAAGTAACTTTTGCCTCTTGGCGAAAAGAGATTAGAGATTAGATGTCTTTATTAAAGAGACTTTCAGCCGGTGGCTGGTTCGTCTCTTGGGTGAAAAGAGAAAAGTCACCTGCAGTGACATGACTCTTCTGGGTAAATCAAATGGAGAGTCATGTCACTGCAGGTGACTTCTCACTTCACTAAGTGACAAACGTCACTTCGACTCTAGGAATAACCCTCACTGTCTGCATCACGGGGAAAGTGAGAACCGCAGTAAGCCCCTTATTCCTCCTTACAAACATGATAGCGAATCAGGGTATTTCGCGTTTTCGAAACAATCTTTGGACTAACGGAAAAAAAAAACTACTAGAAATAAAACGCCATTTGTAACCTCTAGTTTAGACTCAAAATAAGCTAAATTTAGCATCCAATGTCATCTAATCTAAACAGTCTGAAATGTTCTAGTTTTTATTGTACGGCTTAAAACCTTTCATCGGAATGAACTGCATCCGGACTAGGTACACTAGATATGACTGGATTCCCGCTTATTCCGCACCACAAGTGAGGTAAAGCGACTTGCTGTCAGCCGAGGTGACTAAAGTCAACGCTAATTAAAAAAAACATTAGTCATTTAAATTTGCAGTCACCGTGGATGACGTGACTGTTTTGTCACCTCACCACATCCGGGGAGTGGAATCAGGGGGATTATAATCATGTAGCTGACATATTTATTCAACACTAATCGCTGTCATCTCAGCATCTTTTCAATTTTAACTTTCAAATCTTTTCGCCTGAAATCCACCAAGGCCTTCAGCAACACACCCGTAAACTCCCGGTCATTGCTGCACGCCCTTTCGGCCGTCTCCAGGATATCGCCGACTATTGCTTTAACATTCCTAGGATGGCGAAATTCAATCTCCTCTAGGCTACTATCACTCAGTTGCATTAACCGCCCAAAAGTGCTCCAATTGCGGACAACTTCCTTAGTTAAGAGACTAAATATGCTATTCCGATGGTACAGATACTCGTTTGCCAAAGTGTCACTCGAGCTAGGTTCAGGAAGCCGCATTTCTTTTTTCGCAGGCGCCTCTTCGTTTAATGGCTTTTCTTCCGATGATCCTAGTTTAGCTTGCTCGATTTCTTTCTCCAAAAGCGTACGACGGTCGCGATGCCGGAGATCTAAAAGATAGATAGATTTACACCTTTTCAACTGGATTTTTTTTTCAACAAACCTACCTTCCAGGTACAAACGTCTTATTGTAGAGAAGTGTTGCTCCAAAACATATCTATATTTTTCTAGATATTTCGAAAATTCGGTATCTTCTGTAACGAGATCCAGCTTCACCATTAACTGCACTTTAATCATACTCATCAAGTTTCTCCTCTCTAATAGAAGGAATAGATCATCTACTCCTTCCGCTTGTTCCATTTTCCTAACGGAATTAATGTCATGCTTCAAAACATCTTTGTATTTCGGTAATAGCTCCGATTGTTGGATACAGCGATTTCCAACAATGGTTTTCAAATTAAGATAATCTTTGCACAGCTGTTCGTACTGAGGGCGGTCTTTCAGAAGGTAAGTTGACATTTTTGAATTTTAAATCAAAAAGATTGTTAAGTGATCACTTGACGGTAGCTTCCGGTTTGAGGACAAAACCGTTCTTGTTGGATTTTCGTAAGTTTTATTCAAACAGCCACCCCAACGATACCGAAAAGTCAAAAGCTGCGTGTAAACAAACTCGCCTTAATTTTGCCAGGGTCATCTGGTTCGTGTCCGTACTAGCATTTGACGACGAATTCAAACGAAGGGCAATGTTCAATATGTTCATAAAAAATCACTAAAATAAACCTTTAAAAAGAAATGTGAAATTAATGCACTACCGCAGACAGACGTTGAAGCAAGAACAAACAGCCTTCAGGGTCACCCACAATTGATACGTTGCGGATGCGTTGACGTAAATTTGACAGAAAAGCTATGGGAAAAATGTCAAATTAACGCAAACGCATCCGCAACGTATTAATTGTGGGCCAGCCATTATTCTGCGTGGCGTGTGAGTCGAGACGACTCGCTCTCAAATACGAGGTGACAATTGTCGCATCGTGTGAGGTGGCTCCATTTCATTTGCACGGAGAGTCAGAATAAGGCTGAAAATTAATCGATAACTTCACTCAGGCAAATAAACCTAAGAATTTCATAAGGTTCAACTTATGTACGAACAAAAACAAACGGGAATTGTATAGTGGGAGAGTTTAATAGAAGTTGAAAACAGTTTTGCGAATTTAGTTTCTGTTAATTTGGTGTTTAAACTGGGTAGAGTATCGCGTATTCAGTGAAATTTGGTTGTACGATCACAACAGAAGCCGCTTACTACATAGAGGGTGAACGGTACAGTGGTGCCTAAACTGAATCGCACGTCCCACGAGCAGTCACATAAATATTACATAACCCCGTAGAAAATTTGACAGCTGTGAAATTTCCCAATCAGCCGACGAAATCGGGTGTCTTCGAAGTCGGTATATTAGTCTATCGACTTAATTACTTCGTGTCAGTGGGTGTATTTCGTTGGTATATATACTTTAGCCCATTCACTAAAAAACAAAACCAAATTTGATAATAAATATTGCAATTAAATCGAATCTTATGCATCCCGATATAGTCACCTATTTTAACAACCGATTTACTTTGGTACCAAATTACTAAGCTTGAAAAAGATTTAATTCACCAATTAATATACCAACGAAATACACCCACTGACACGAAGTAATTAAGTCGATGGACTAATATACCGACTTCGAAGACACCCGATTTCGTCGGCCGATTGGGAAATTTCACAGCTGTCAAATTTTCTACGGGGAATTAGTGGCAAGTCACTGGACCCGTAACCTCAACGTTCAAGGTTCGTATCCAGGTTGCTCCATATTTTTAGTTTTTCAACATTATATTCCAATCTGTTCCAATCATATGTCTGTGAAATATGCCCTTCGGTGAGGTCTTCCAAGGCCGGGTTTATGAAGCCTGTTCTCTCGACTATGTTTTTTATGTGGGCTGGTATGGTGTACTTGAGAAAACCTTAAACTTTCTTCCAGAAATTAGCCTGTAAATCTCACTACAAACAGTAAGAATTAGGAAAATATAACTAATTAGTTACCTCCGAATCATCCATGATCGTGCTAGAGAGAATTTTCTGGGCAGTCTGTGTGTTTATCTAGAGTTATCTGTATCGATCTACCGTAAATGGAATACAGAATTGACTCACCTGGTGGGCTAACACAGAGGGGGGCACGAAAAGAAAAACTCTGAAGCACGGATTGTGAAAACCGAGGTGAAAACTTCGTTTTTCTTACGATGTCAGAAGAAAATTTTATTGATCGAATATATGGAAGCGAGAAATGTCATTCAATATCTGGAAATTTTTGTTGTCAAATTTTTCGAGCAGTGCCATTCTGTTTCCTCTGAACCGTTTAAGAATTACCACGGTAAACAATATTTGCTGCATGAAAATTGTGACATTTGATATTTGCTCTTCGATTACGATTTGCAATGACATTTGCTAGTCGGCAATGTTTAGCGATACTAGCGCCACCACAATGATGCTGCACTGAGGAAAAATTCCATATCAAGTTTATGTCTGAACAATATTGATATTTGCAATCACCTCAAACTAATACTTTTATGTGTAGGCTGTCTGAAAATGTATAAGTTATACACATATTATTTATGATTTGTTATTCATACACATTAAAAGGTTGAACGGTAAAATAAACAAACAAATAGTATACAAATGATAAGCACTCATATATTTTCTATGAAAAGACGTTGTACACATCAACTTCATCAAGAAGAAATAGTAAAGGAAATAATTTCTCAAATAATTTACCAAAATTTATTTTTGAAAATATGTGTGCACAGTTGCTGTTTTTTTTAGAGAAAAATACACGAAGTAAGAATTGCTAGATGATGATGAAATGAAAGTCTTAGGAGAAATGATCGCAACGATATTCACAGAATTATTTTTTATTCTGTTCAAACAGTTCTTCTACCTGTTGATCTCATGAATTCCATTGCTCTTCCCCTTTAGACGAGATAGGTTTGAACCAAAACTCTCCCAGTTTCACTGTGGTGAACCAGTGTTAACTACGGTATCGTGACCCTATGAAATACAAGATTTGTATTAGTAGAATAAAGATTAACACACGAATTACGTGGGACCTGTCACCAGTCAACTATATGTCGGAATATACCACCGATGTTTCAACTTTGCCACGATGAATATGGTTCCAAAATTGCATCCACTAGTTTTTCCTTTGAAGTTCTCGTCCAAATCGTTATTAAGATCTAAATCTGCTTGAAAAAGGCTTTACAATGAAAATAAAGGGCATTTTAAATATTTTTAATTCATGCGTGAACGTTTTCTCTCTTGATTCGTAAACTCCTTAGTGATATTTCCTTCTTCTTCTTTTAGCATTTCAAGCCTATGGCTTTCACAATTAACTTATTGCTTGCTCTCAACTTCGCGTTCTAAATCCCAAGTAACACAGCTTGTTATGTAATGTTCAAAAATTCATCTTTAAGACATGATCTCATGTATTTTTCTAGTACACATAACTTATTTTTGGTATCTTATATGACCAAAACAGCGCAATAAATCGATCTATTTGAAACATCTATAAGGTCACACAAGAAGTTTTTAGATACAGATTTAGGACTAATAATACGTTTTCAAGATACTTTGAATAGCATGCTTTCAACATGATGATGTCTTATCTTGGTAGTTTCGAGCATCATAACAACAAATAAGTTATAATCAAGTAATTCCAATGTAAAAAAAATGCAGAAATACAAGAACATGACATGCTAGTTTGAAAAATGTCAAACGAACAGAAGTTAACAACGATTGTTAAGATTGTTGTGATTGTGAAAATTATGTTTGTTTATGATCAGAATATGCACAGCTCATAGTAAAAAAATGACAATCGTTTTTGGCTAACTCGATTGTTTAATAAATATAAGAGATCTTAAAATTGTAAATACTCTGAACGCTTAACAAAATATCATATAACTTTTGGTTTTACCCTTGCAAAATGTATGCGCCATTCTAAAGATTGAAAAAAATCCACTGAAAATTCTCTTATATTTTGCAATTTTGTAGCATCTCATGTTGGAATCATCAAAAACCGTCATGGTGGATTAGACACATGGTCTACACTGTCGATTAAAATTATCTTTAAAACATAAAAAAAGTCTAGATTATCGAGCAAGTTTCTTTCTTACTCAAAATGTATCATATCAATCATCGACAAAAAAACAGCTTTCGAAATTTTTTATGATAATTGTAATCATAGTTTCAACCAGCACTGTAATTTTGTCCATAGCTATGGCGTGAAGTTGAAATTGAGTCCAAAATGCATCTTGAGAGCAGTCTAATAGCATGCTCATGATGGTCCATTGCAAATTATTTGTGTTAGTTATTATAACATCATAATAACCATATTAGAGCATCTTCTTAGTGGAATGTCATTTGGCTCCAGAATTTTTTTAAAAAAAATTACGTTTCTTGTGGACCATCAAAATGAATCAACTACTGATGGTGATTCTTATTGCATGCTATAGTTCTGAAAATATATTTGTTTTTTTTCTTTCATAAACATATTCATCATATTCATAACAAACATTACTTTAAAATTCGATCTTTGTTTACATCTGCTAGTTTGACACTTGTTGGATTGAATTGTTGTGTTCGTGCATTTCTGCATTAAGTTTTACTTTTTAATGACTTGATTATAACTTATTGGTTATTGTGATGCTATAAACTACCTAGATAAGACATCGTCTTGTCAAAGTCATGTTATGCACTGCATCTTTAAAACTTCTTATGCTACCTAAAAGATGTTATAAAAAGATCGGTTGATTGCGCTGTTTTGGTTATATTTGAGTCGAAAATTAAGTCATATGTTCTAGAAAATACATGAGTGACTTATGAAAGGCAAATGTTTTGCGACAGCATTCTCTAAGCTTGTATATGACAAAAGATGTTTTTCATTGCATTCTTAATACTCTTGTATAACAAAATTTCAAGATAACTGACCAAAAAGATGTTTTTGGTGTTACTTGGGATGCACTTCCACAGTTATTAATTCCCAAGTAAAGGCCAGTATCAACTTAAAAACTAGAGAGGTTACGGAATTTTGTTCAATATTACCAAGCGGAATTTTGACAATTGATCTGCATGGAACGAAATGTCACCTTCACTTACGAAATAATCGAGCGGAATATTTTTCCGAAAGTAAAAGTGACAGCTCCCATTAGTTTGCGTGGAAACCTTACAAATTCCAATTTTATTTTTCGTTCTTTTCAGGTGGATACTGCTGCAGAAATTTCTTTTCGATTCTTTACTTTTCCATTTCAGTAAACGGAATTTAACATGGGTTTGGGATAGAAATATAAATTTCTTTCGAACACGATACCGACCTTAACCACAAGCATTATTTTTTTTTATTTCTTTATTATCGTGCTTTCAGCCTCCTGGGCTGGTTCGCCACCACAAGCATTATATTATTGCACTTATTTACCAGAAAATCAACATCATTGATGCGGGATCACATAAATTCAACAGTTGTCAAGTATGAAGCATTAGATTAGCTCTAAGAATATGGTGATGCATTACCAATGCAATAATGTCTTATGGCATTACAAAAGATATAGCATTAGTTCGATCTTAGTGGGGCCCTTTTCAGCTTTAATCCAACTTCAATGATGCACTAGACGTAATGCATATGCCCTATATATGCATGCTATAATAGCCTCGTGGTTACTTGGATTAAGAGCTTTCGATGGCACGTACCATTTTTGCATTAGTATGATTGTGTGGCTAGTACAATCATACACGCAAAAAAAACCGTAGTAGAAACTACCATTTCGAGGGTTATATCATAGACTAACTCTAAGACCAGTAGGTCCCGAACAAATACGATTTTTTTCTTGGCTCAGTCAGTACTAGCACATCGGTCCCAAGCTCGGTCCCAAGCAAATCAAAACAAAGGCGCAAATATGTATAGTTAGGTGCTGGCTTCAAGGTGTACTTCGGACCAAGGTATATATATATATATATATATATATATATATATATATATATATATATATATATATATATATATATATATATATATATATATATATATATATATATATATATATATTGCATTATTGAACTCAGAGTGAACCAATTTCAAATCGCTAGTCGCATATTGATTGTTGGTTATATTAAGCGCAAACACCAACCATTTTCAGGTGACTATAAACAACACTATAAATATGTTTGATTTTACCTTGCCTGCGATTGGATCAACCATGGTGTGGTTGATATCAATATGAGGTCTGTCAAATATACCAGAAATGTTGAAGGTTGTATCACAAACGTAGTAAATTTGACTGAAATGTCATGGTAGTTTTGAAAATAGCCATAGTCGGGAAAAATGGTAGTTTTTACTACAAGGTTTTTTATCTGTGTACGCTATGCCCAGGGAGTCGAAAAAATTTTCGTAACGAAAAATTCCTATACAGATAAAAAAGATTGGTACACACTAAGAATAATGATTGTTAGAATTAAAAAAACCATTGCTAACATTGAAAAGTTGCTTTGGTTCTTTTTCGTAGAAAGCGGTTTGCAAACACGTTCAAACTGTAAAATCAAAAAAAGCGTCAAGTGGTTTACAAACACGTTCAAACTGTCAAATCAAAAAATTTATGCTTGGTTCATTTAAAAGTTGAAACTTTCAAAATGAATTGTAGAACTGTCAAATCAAAACCGTGGCATCGTTGAAAATGAAAACAAATTATTTATATTCCAAAATAAACTTTCATCGAGAAAGTGTCGTGTAATAAAAGTAAAAATATGCCATTTGGATAGAAATTAAAAAAATAGTTTTAACATTAAAAGGTTTATTTTTCAGATAA
This sequence comes from Aedes koreicus, assembly GCA_024533555.2. Taxonomy (NCBI): domain Eukaryota; kingdom Metazoa; phylum Arthropoda; class Insecta; order Diptera; family Culicidae; genus Aedes; species Aedes koreicus. The sequence goes on from JAHHFK020002156.1 coordinate 485,863, forward strand.
ATTGTAGAATTTTCAAACTTTCATGAAGGCATGAAAGCAAATTATTTTTATTCCAAAATGAACTTTGTCGTGAAATTAAAATAAATTGATTAAAGTGCAATTAAAATGGATTGAAATAAAAATTGTTGTAACATAAAATGGTTTGTTTTTTCGATGAATCTTTATAACTTTCACAGCATGCCTCAGACAAACTGCAGGTAGTCTGTCTGACTGATTCTTTCTAGCACATAATTGCTAAGGATTCTTATATGTAAGGCGTAGTATGTTATCCGCATTCGTCCACTGAAATGGCAATTCGCATTCGTCCATCTTTACGCAGTTCTGACAACAACTCGGCTAAAATGTGCTCCGAAGGTACTCCTAAATCACGAACGAATTTCCTCAATGTTTGTTCCATGCGCAGTCAAATGTGATCGACTAGCGATTGTAGCAAATCAATCGGATTTCATTATCACCCTTCGCCTGGAAATAATAGAAGCAAAATAATTACTTAAATCGAAAACACTGCCGATATACTTTTTTTTTTTACAGAAAACGAACACGAACAAACCATTTTCCTCGCAATTTTCACTCAACGCGTACGAAAGCGGACGGAAAACATTGAAAATTTGCAAACGACGACGACGACGACTTGCTTTACATTGGTGGATTTGACAGTTCTACAATTTTCATTTTAAAAGAAAACACTTTTAAATTTACACACTGAACCAAAAACCTAACACTTTCAAATCAAACGAAAAACTTTCGTTGTAGATAATTTTACTTTCAATTTAATGAAAAATGAACACTTTTCAGAAGTAAAGTGCAAAACTTTTAATAAAACACGATTTATTTTTTGTGTGTAAGCGCAAACATATTCTAGTTTCATTTAACCGGAATTTCACGTTGAATTGGGCACAAACATCATATTAATTTGATTTGACTACCTACGGTGGTTAAAACAAACTAAAATTTTGAGTAATTGTTTCAGAAATAAAACTGTTAAGTTAATTTGATTTGACTTACCTACGGTGGTTAAAACAAACTAAAATTTTGAGTAATTGTTTCAGAAATAAAACTGTTAAGTTCAGCAGACTAGACCATGGTGCGGGACAGGACGGAAAATGAAATAACCCAAAAAAAAAGTTTGTTTCAAACTAAACTTTTAGTTGTTTTTTCTTCAAACAATACATCAGTTTGATTTAACCGCCGCTTTGGTTGAATCAATCTAAATTTTTAATTTGTTTTCCTGATTCCTTGCAACCTGTGTTTTGATATTCGAGATGGAAACAACAAATATGTTAGTTAAGAACAACCATAATTTGTGTTGTTTTGTGGTAATATCTTAAGGTAGAAACAACCATCCTGCCAGTTTGTTTCAAATGAGAATCGCTGGTTCAAAACAACAACACGGATTTTTAAAACAACTATTTTTTAGTTTGGATATCAACAAACAAGTTTATTGTTTCAAACGGGACTGTTTTTTATTCGTGTACTGACACGTATTTTCCAAATGGAATACTTTTGTTTGCAATCTTTTTATGTTGTTAGTCGTGTGTGAAAAGCTCATAAAATGTATGATATGTTAGTTTTGATATTTTTATATGTGCTTATCATATAAAAATATATTGATATTTTTGTAGTGTAGTTTCAAATGGCAGTCAAATTCCGTACACAATTTGGAAATCGAATTTGGATGTCTGTTCTCTGTGATAATAAATGGTCGATGAACATTTTATCAACCAGCTGCATGCTTTTCGATACGTTGCTAATGTTTAACGAACGCTTGCATGACGCAACAAACGCAGCCAAGTGCATATAGTTCGGTGCATCCAATTCTCTCTCTCTATCTATCTATCGGATTATACCACCACCACTCTCCCATTGGATTAATTCTCGTTCGAAAAACAAAAACAAAATCCCCGAACAAGGTTTTAGAAAAGTGACAACCATCGTCGCGGAAACATCTAATCTCGTTCGTGCATAGTGCGCGTCCATTTCTTTCAATGTCACGTATTTATCAATAAATCAAATAAATTCTTACTCAATGTTCTCGTTCTGAAGCTTTCTCCTTATCAAGTGCATGTAGTTTACATTGGAAGACAATTTGAGACGTTTGCAAACAAAGTGCAGTAATATAACGAGTTTAATTAGTTCGTCGCAGTCACAGGCCAGCTGCTGGACCGAAAAAAATGATAAGACAAACAACCAGTAGTAAAGTAGGAAGATTACGTGAGTGCGCAAATATTGTAAAAGAGTTTCGAGTTGTTTTACTAGGCGGTGTAATGGTAAATTAGTCGCTCTGTTTTGCTTGGGATTTCTGCTGACGACGGCGAAGACATGACCGTGGGAAGTTAATAATAAAATGATTTGTAGTCCGTGTGTAAAATTCACAACATTGTGGGAAGAAAGTGGCCGAAAACCGTGGTGAGAGAAAAAATCCTACCATTTTTGCTGCGAAATTGATGCGTCGTATGCTGCTGCTGCCTCTTGGGACAACACAAAGCAAAGGTAGGTTCATTATTTGATCGAAAATGGTAGTGCTGGAATGCGAATTGTGTATAGGGTTCACACATCAGAAGATTGCAAGCGGTTCCTATCTTAAGAACGATGGTAGATTACATAAGTATAGAAGCTAGTGAGGGAATTTGATCGCAACATATCGTATCGTTTCCTACAATAACAAAAACAAATATTGCGCTAGCACTAGCACTGCTATCTACATATGAAGGAACAGCACGATGAACAAAAATAGAAGCAGATCGATTGCTGGGAGTGTGTGTATTGGCAATATTCTGCCATAGGCCTACTCCACAAAGATCGGTTTCGTTCGTGTTCTTTTACATGTCAGTGCGACTCTTAGATGCATTGTCACATGTACTTTGATGTGCCAACATTATTCTCGGCAAACCATTCTTATTGTCACATGTACTTTGATGTACCAACATTATTATAACTGAATCAGAGGGGGTTCGAGATTTTCAAAAATGAGTATGTGGTTTATGAGCAGGCCCTTATATGATACTATCTGATTTGAGCGAGTTTTGCTACATTGCAAATATTCCTACCTACTTATCATTCAATTCTTCTTCAACGAAACATGTTTCTGCAGTCGAGTCATTCACGAAAAAAAGTATTATAACATAGATTAGATAGTTCTAATAGTTCTTAGAAATTTCAAATAACCGAAAGTTTCCAAAACAATCCTGGCTTTTGTTAATTTTTTGCTTGAGAAAATAAGTTTTTATATGTGTAAAATTTGATGTTTTCTTCAAGTGTTTGTCCTTCAATGTTTAGAATTTATTCTATTGATGCTTTGCTGCCGACACTTTATTGCTTCAAATAATACATATTGAATCAATCAGAAATTTACAAGACATTTTGAAAAATTCTTTTGGAATGGCAGCATACACGGTAATTCTGAGGTAGTCATTTTTTTGACTACATTCTATGCATTTTAATGATCGTCCTCCATACGTCAAAAAATGCCTTGTTTTTAAACCCAAAAAATGCCTTGTTTTTAAACCCAAAAAATGAATAATTTTTAGTCCTTTTTTAATTTCATTGTGATAGAAAAAAAAAGCATAAAAACTACAAGGTACAGCCCCATTGAGTTGTTAGAAATGATGACGTAGGACTACGACAAAGTCTTGACAAAATAGTAAAAAGGTCGAAAGTAACATTTGTAAACTTCTAGCGTATTTTTCTGGGATCTGCTTGACCCACAAACAAAATAGCACCAGAAACAGATACAGTATTGGACAAAACATGTGCAACTAAAATCGAGCAATCATAAAAAAGCATCGGTAAACTTCAATGTTTCGAAATCGAAATCAAACAAGTTACTGCAGTTGACGGTTCAGGAGTCTAGATGTTTGCTACATGATGATGGCAGCAATCAGCTGTCAACTGACAGATCACCGGCAGTGTTTTGTTGAAAAGAGCCATTTTGCGCTGGTCAAAACAAGTGCAACTTCTTGCTTTCTTGGACTTATTCCTCTAGGAGTGTTTGAAAAAAAGGTGGAAAAGGTTTCGTTTGTTGACAAAAGTGTTCTTACTTGCGTTATTGTACCATAACAAGGTAAATAGTGCATGATAAACATTGAGTAAGGTCAATACTCATGTTTTCCTTATATTTTTATTATTAGACACCAAAATGGCTCCTGACAGCCTTGGATTGGAACTACGAAAGAAAATAATCGATGATTACAAGAGCGGAATGTCACAAAAAACGATTTGTGACAAATATCAGGTGAAAAAATGGACCGTTTCAAGACTGTGCTCAAAATTTCGTTCAAACGGGAAGATTTCTGTGGACAATAGAGGTGGAAGACCACGGTCCACCACGTCAAGAGAGGACTCTATGATCGTCAGATGCATTAGGAAGGATCCTTTCAAATCTTCCTTCAAGGTGCAAACGGATTTACAGTTATCTGTATCGGACCGGACAATCAGACGAGGATTTGCCGTGTACGTCAGACGGGATTTGCCGTGTACGTCGACCGACTGGAAAACGCTTAGAATCACGGTACTGCCAGAAGACGGTGATGCATGGCGGAGTCAATGTGATGGTCTGGGGATGTTTTTCTGCGAACGGCCTTGGTCGAATTCATCGAATCGTTGGAATCATGGACCGTTTCATGTACAATAACATCCTGAAAGATGTTATGCTGCCGGTATGCTGAATGGAATATGCCATTAAAATGGATATTCCAACAAGATAAAGACCTCAAGCACACCGCCAAAGTGGTCAAACAGTGACTTAAGGATAACCAAATTATGGTGATGGACTGGCCGCCCCAATCTCCGGATCTGAACCCTATCGAGAACCTGTGGGAGATCGTGAATCAGCGAATTGATCGTGAAGGTGCTCGAAATAAGGATCAGTTGTTTGCACAAATCCAAAAGGCTTGGGCAGCAATTCCACAAAACTTCATTGACCACCTGATCGAGTCTATGCCTCGCAGATACAAGGCCGTAATTGAAAATAAAGGATTCGCAACGAAATATTCAAAGCCAAATTGAATTTGGTAAACATCACACGAAGTTGCACTTGTTTTGTCCAGAAGGAAAACATTGACTTTTTATTTATTAATTTTTTTCATGAATTGTTATGTATGAATAATTTTTTTTTTTTGTTATAATAAACATGAAAAGTGCTGTTTCTACAAACTTAAAAACATTTTTCTCCCAATTGACTTTTTATAAACCTTCAATGTAGAGTTTCATGATTGGGGTTGACTGGTTGCAAATGTATTGTCCAATACTGTACAGGGAGTTATTACTTTCCCGTCGGTAGCGGATATAGATGTTAGCAACCTGGCATTTCCAGGAAATTTACGTTTTAAGTCATTTTTTTTAACCAGTTTATTTATTTATACGGCTCAATCGCGTTAGCTTTACGGAGCCAAATGTTTGTGGGTTACACACAAAATATTTTTTAAACAAATTATGATTCTTCTTTCTTGGGGGCGATTTTATGTTAGTTTCTTCTTGTTCTTTCGCAATTCTAGCCGATTCTTTTTGTTTACTGATCCCCGTTGACATGAATGCGGCGAACTGCAACAACGCACGATCGCGGGTGTCCAACCACCTCCAGTGTACCTCCAGTTACTGCACATCCGGACGTTTTCTTCAGCTTACCGCTTTGCTCATTTTCTTGACTTTACACTTTCGGCTGACTCCGATTCTGCCGCTTGGGACAGGAAGCCATCAGGTGTCCCTCTTTCTTGCAGATAAAGCATTTGTCCTAGTTGTCTTGGTAGTAAAGCAACTGTTCGCTAACTGGACTAAAGTGCACAGCCCAGTTAGCGGATGCTGCTCGGTAACTGGGCTGATATTTCAAATGTAAATAAATTTCGGGGGGTTTTCGATCAGATTTCGGTTGGGATATTTCATTGCACAATACATACATTCTATGATATATTTATGCTTTATGCGTTATTGCGATGTTGCTTATTGTGCACCCCATTGCGCAAAATATTTGACTCAGTGTATGGAATTACGACTCAATTTCGTACAATTTAACAATTTTTCACTCCTCCACGAACCTTATCTGCTTTTTGCATGCCCCTTGCTAGTTTTGATAGCAAAATGTCAAATGCTGATTTAAGTTTATTTGGTTTTTAACTGGGCTATAGCCCAGTTATCGAACGCCCAGTTAAAAAGCAGCTCAGTTAAACAGCACCCAGTTAGCGAACAGTTGCTGTATATGTTTCCCTTCCGGCTGGCAAAGTGCAGCGATGACGATATTTCCTGCTTCACATCCATGTACGCGCCCCGCACACCAGTGTAGGCCGGTATGCCCAGCTCCGCCGGAAACTTCTCCCGCACGATACGTTTTACGCGTCCATATAACACCGTAACGATCTCCTGGTCAGGAACCTCCGGTGGGAGGTCGTATATTCGCACATAGCAGATGTGATCCTGCACTCAGGAAATTATCCGCATGATTTTCATACGATCGAAACTATGAACCAAAAAGCCAAGGGTTCAAGACTCATTCCATACGAAATCGTATGAAATGATAACTGTTGCATTTGTGGAGAATAACATGCCTCATATACAATCGACATCACTTATCAAGCGTGTGTAGTCCCGTGGGATTGTGGCTCGCCTCTGGATCCCGAGGTTATGGTTCGAATCCCGATTGCAACATTTTTTTTCTGTGAGGAAAATTTTCATACAATCGTCCGAACTTCTTTTCCATTAGAGAACCGTATGAAATTTGCAATAATATCTTGTGGCAAATTTCCATGCGATATTCGAATGAATTCCTCTCGATTTGTTCGCTCAGTGTGGGCATGCGACATATGCACTTTAACCTTTTTTCCATTCCTATAGTGGAACATCAGTTCATCCGAGTTGGCGGTCAACGCGTGCAACATCGACCGCTCATACTTGAACTTGACGAGAAGGGACTTTTCATCTGCAATCCTATATGCAATCCTTCAATTTCATCAAGATCCACATCCAAGCCTTTGACGAAATTTGCCACTTCCCCGAAGACTGGCTTATCTGCTCCATTTCCGAAGGTAAATCGCACAGTATTTTTCAACTCGCACATTGCTGCTGTAACAAAAGCGACCGGGTTGATGAAACAAGGACAATGCAAATTTATTACAATGCCTTAGATAAGAAGGCTATCGCGCAGAAAAAAAAAACTCTCAACCGTCCCAAACGAAAGCAGAAACAGAACTGTTTTAAGTCATTGTTTACAATTGTTACTTTCGACCTTTTTACGATTTTGTCTAGAAGTGTGTTTTTATATTATTTGAATTAATATACTTTTATAACAAAACAATATTTCGGTGTTAGTGATTATAATAAGTCTATTTCCCGTTTATTTGAAATGATTTTTTTAAGTTCCCGTGATTTCCATCTTAAAATAACAAAAATATTATTTTAAGATCAGAAGCATCATAAACATTAACTCTTATAAAACTGTGTTTTTTTTTATTTTTGGTTTTTGTGGTTCTGAATTAAGGACGGTGTAGATGTCGGAAAAGGATACAGTGATGTTGAGTGTCCAGATCAGAACGATACTATTTTACCTTTGCCGCATCATAGGGCCTGTAAAATAAAATAGTCGAGACACCACTGTTTAAAATTGACAAAATAATGTTCGTTAAATTGAAAAGTTCAACAAGCTCATAAGCATTGTATCTGTTATCCTACGTCGAGTTGAAGACCCTTCTCCAGCATCGCAGCCAATAGTTGATGACGAATTACCTTTGGCCGCTTTAATTTTAGTCCGACAACACTGAGCTCGCTCAGCGGCCGTGTTCGGTTATTTCGAATGAATGTTCGTCTGTTGATCCATTTGCGCTTCCGGGAATTGCGCTTGTACATAGTAGCCAAATGATGCGACATTTCAATGATTTGCAAAATTCTCAATAACTGTTCCCAAGTAGTACTCAATCCAACACGAAACCAATTTTCACTAAATGAAGTTAATAGAGAATGTTTCATTCTGTCAATATATTGATATTGGATATTGAATTCCGTGAAAGGGAATTAACATGAAAGTAACAGAAAAAATCCGTCTAATTCATCATTTCGATCTAGGACTTTCCAGCTTATTACTTGTCATAATTAGCATATTTCGTCGATTTCTTGCTATACTTGCACAACTCTGAATTAAGATTGTCGAAAATTCCACTTTGTTTGAGTTTTTATATACACAGATAAAACGAAACATTGAATTTTCTGCGTTATCTAATGCACATGAAGGGAATGCTCGATTTGGCAGAAAAAATGAGATATTTCATGTAAATTCAAGCCAGATAACGCCTGAATCTAGTCTGTTGTATGAAAGATTGCAAACATTATTGTATGGCGCATGAAGGATTGCAAACAATTTCGTTGTTTACGCCTCCTTTGCCTTGGAATTAACCGAGGGGAAATTTTACGTGTTTGTTAAAGTTAATTATTTTTTTCTGTGTAGATTTATTGCCTCGATTGCGATATTTCGTGAATACTCCGCTCTTAGAATAAAATTACGAATCGGCCAGGAATTACGAGTTAGGTAGACGTTATGCTCACATGGTCCGTCAGCCGTGTTGTAGTTTGGCTCGAATTAACTGTTAATATTTCGTTCATTGGTTGTCCAACGTCACGCGACTTTTAAAGAAATGCCATGTTGAGCCGGTGCGTGGTACTTCAATTAAACGAACTCTTTAGTTGGCCAAATTAATTTGGTCATCTTGGAAAGGACGGATTTTATTTGTTGATGGGGAGAACATGCTTCGCAATTGAACTCAGGCTTTTTTTTGTCAGTCTTCTTAGGCAGCATGCACGGCCTTGATGTTTGGCAGGACACCTCCCTTTGCAATGGTCACACCGGCGAGATGTTTGTTTAGCTCCTCGTCGTTGCGGATGGCCTGCTGCAGGTGACGTAAATGATTCTGATCATCTTGTTGTCACGAGCGGCGTTTCCTACCTCACCGCAGCGAGGTAGACGGGGGCACCGGCACCAACGCGCTCGCTGTATTACCCTTCCGGAGCAGACGGTGAATGCCACCGACTGAGAACTGCAACCGACGTGGTTCGAGCGGGACTTTGCCTTTCCCTAAACGTTTCCTTCTTTGACATGGCCTGACATGTTGCTAGGCAGCAGAGTGTGCTTGGACGATTTGACGGTGCGTAGCCGAGCGCAGATATAATAAAGGGTGTCCACTGTTAAATTGCATCACCTCAAACTCGTCCTGAAAAACAAGTCTCCCAACCGATTGTCATGAAATATTCAGGGAATAAAATACAATGTATAATCTTGGTTTAGGTATTTTTATTTCACTGTATTTCTTTACCTAATCCAAAAGCCCGAGCTTTCTTCGTAATACCACGCATAAGTTTTTGTACAACGCTTGAACCGACATTTTTTCCGCTTTCAACAATGACTTCAACATGTCCTGTTCTGTAGTGACAACTTTAGGATGCTTACAAAGCTCGTGCTTCATTATAGCCCAATATTTTTCAATTGGCCGCAACTCTGGAGAGTTTGGGGGATTAAGATCCTTCGGCACGAAATTGACACCAACAGAACATCCTTGGAGTACTAACAAGAGGCTAGGTCCGGCCAAAAAAAAATTAGGAACGTTGTGTGTTTTGAGAAACAGAAGCAGTCGTTTTTTCAGACGTTCATTCATGTATACTTGACCATTTACAGTTGAAGTTGTCACGAAAGGCTTGCTCCGTTTACCACATGAACAAATCCCCTGCCAAACCATGCATTTCTTGGGGAACTTTGGCACTTCTGTTTCCTGAGAGACTCTGGAAATTGGTCTGATTGCCGGAAATTTGTTTAAAGTCTGCTTTTACGTGTGTTTCATCGTCCATGATGCAGCAGTGTGATTTCGTCAACATTTGTGTGTACAGCTTACGCGCACGTGTTTTAGCTGTCCTATTCTGTTTTTCATTGCGGTTTGGAGCTTTCTGAACTTTGAATGAACGGAGCCCGGCTCGTTTCTTGGCTTTCTGCACGAAACTTTTGGTCAAGTGCAGCTTTTTCGCGACATCCCGAACGGAACAGTTGGGTTTGCGTTTAAAGGCAGCAACCACTCGCTTGCGATCCTTCACACAGTACGGCACACTTTTTCTACCACTCACCTTCTTCCGATCGACAGTTAAACGTTCCCCGAAACGTTTTATGACACGACACACTGTAGACTAGTGAATTTTCAACATCTTTCCGATGGCTCGGTGCGAAAGAAGTGGGTTGTCGAGGTGCGTGTGCAAAATGTTCTCGCGCACTTGCTGTTCCTTCGACTCCACTTCCATCAACCCAAAGGACGAAATGTTACAGCTTATTGAAAGTGATGCAATTTAACTGTGGACACCCTTTATATTCGAGATGGCCGAACAACAGAAGCGAAATGCTGAGGTGTACCCTTTATATATCTTTTACGGATGCTTGCGAGACGTTCCTTACTTAAATTTGTAGTCTGTGCTAGGAGAATATTGTGCATTTAGTAAATTTACTCTGAAATATCGACAGTATAAGACATCATTTTATATTGGCGTTAATTTAAATAGTTTAATGTTGAAAATCAATACTTTTCATTATTGGAATCGACGCGTGAAAATATTTCTACGATTGGGGCAAACATTTAGAAAATGTTTGGAAAACGACTGAGATATTAACGCTCAAAACCTGACCGCATTTCGTGACGGTTGCAATAGATAGTTTTTTAAATTGTACCCCAGTATAGAAAACAAACGTCAAACAATAATTCTTATTTCGCTTCAACCTAACTCCACAAGATTTTTTCAACCAGTGGACAGATTGTTTTTTTGGTCCATTTAAGACCATTCGGAGTAAGGTCCTCAAGCAGTTCCTGTTGGGGAAAACCACTGGAAAAGTCATTGAGGTTAGCTTTCCGGAACTTCTGAAAACTGCTGAACGTAAAACGGATCGTTCGACATCTGGATAGAGAAAGCCGTTTCGATACGGTTTCCTTGTAATCCCGGCGAGGTTCTTGTTACCGAGCACAATAAGCTCATCAGCTGACTAAATAAACTACCTGAGGATTTGAAATAATCCAGTGGCGGATAACATGCGATGAAATCTTGTTTAGTTAAGGTAAATTGCTGCTCCGTGTATTTTTTCCTATTTTTTTTTCTCTCTCTCTCTCTCTCTCTCTCTCTCGCAAATTTACCTCGCTTTTTCAAATTGATAAATTTAGATTGTTAGTGAATGAACATTGAATCGAACTACATCAGATTGCTCACAGCAATTAGCATACAAACTGATGTGATTAATTGTCCAATATCTAGCACAGATTCTGAGTTATATCAATTCTAAATTTTGAGGTAATGGCTGCCGTCGTGAATGCTTCAGCGTAAGCCCTTAATTCGAGTTATTTTGGGCATTGAGATCAAACTGTCTGTAAAATATGATAACCCATGATGTCTTAAAAAACGCTTTTTAAAAACTTTAAACTATTTTTTTTTTAATTAGGCATCTCTAATTATATGTTCTGAAATAAAATTCTATGTCCGCGTGAACAAGTGACTGTACCAAAAACGTGAGGTTATGTTCGACGGTGCAATTCCCTACACATGGCCGCTCTGATTAACTCAAAATTGAGTCGTTGTCCGACACAATTTTGTTAAAAGTGGGCACCGTCGTTCTAGTCTGGTTGAAAACGACGAAGTAGACCGTTTATGTACACACTAAAATTTGGTTGAACAACCGCTATTGTCGATACAATGTATGGTGCAGATAAAACCATAGCGGTTGTACGATTAGATGACCGAATATGTTGGCCCCAACAGGGACAACGATTGGCTGCGAATCAGGCCGAGTGAGTATCCGTATGTATATTTATTCAAAACAACCGATTGTTTACACAGGATTGAAATCAAAACAAACCCAACGTACCGCGGCTCTACTAATACATTTTCCATATCTCATCTGTTTTTCGTTTTCAGATTCCAACCGTTGTTCGACCATCGATTGGCATCACTCTTCCAGACTTTCGCACGAATAAACGGCAGACGCAGCGAGTTTGCAGAAGCATCGACCACGGTTCTTCGAGTGAATGTGAAAAGTGAAGATAGTACGGATGATCTAGGTCCTCTCGTTATAAACGGTTGAGCGGAAAACCATAAAACAGGAAGAAAATATGTGTGTCGAGTCGGTGATAATATGGTTTATGTAACGAGATCGAAATTGACCACATATGTGTGTCATCGACAATAGCGGCCAAAATGCACCAATAGCGAAGCGAAACAGCCGATAAAGTAACACATGCATTGTCCAGAGGTGGTGACGAGTGGTGAATTAGTGATTTTTCGCCGATGGTGAAGACAATCAGAATGAATGAAACTGATTCGTAAATGCTGAAGACGGAAACGTTCCCTATTTTGCCATGCCGTGTGTGTGACCTGGTTTACATAGTCTAACAGTGATCTTGGTCGGTGTGTCATCACGGGTCAATTGAGGGCCGATTGCAATCATCGTTTCAGTCAGACAGCGTGTGCGATGATGCATTCGAAGCTGCTACTGCTACCGCTGTTAGTAGATTGAGCCAATGCAAAAAGTTGTTCATTCACGAGTTGTTTAATGCCTCGACTAAAATTAGATTGATGGTGGCATCGTGTTAATGTGCGTTTATGTCAATGTGTTACGAACGTATAAAATTGGGATTTTTGTTTGGTTGTTCCTGTGCTAAAGCAGTGAGCCAGTAGAGGAGCAGAATCTGGCAGCTTTTGGTGTGGGTTGACGGGTTCGTATTTCGGAACGGCGAAGTGTTTTTGTTTCGTTATCGGCCGACAAAACAGGAAAATTAATTACTGTGTGAAAAGTGAAAATCATCAACGAAAATCAACACAGCACACCATCCGAGGATTACGCAGCGAAAATGTCGATATCGAATGGAAAAACATCCTCTGACATTGAGAATGCCGAATGGAATTCAACCGGGATGCTGACCCATACCAGGTACGAAGAAGATACACGCATAACGTGTGATGTAATTCATTTGCGGCTGAGATATTGATTTTATTATAAGCTATGTGGCTGAAGAATTTGAAGAATATCTTTATATCTCGCCTAACATTTGAAAAGAGCCTATTGATTGATTTTCTTTATCGATTTTTTTCCACCATTTAAACCAATAAATTTGTTACTTGCCGTTGTGTTATTCGCAGAAGAGAAAATCGACGAAGAGATCCGATCAACGAAGATTGCTCCTTTTCAAATGTTACGCGAGATATATGTATTGGATGAGTGACGTATCCAGAGGCGGACAGAGGCCACACAAAGCACTGCCGAGCTGACACAATGCAGTGTGATTGCACGTCCTAAACCGAAGAGACGTGCAGTGTACAGTTCACATTACAGCCCATATGTTACGTGTATCCACATATATCCCCGTACTTCCTTATCTGTTCACCTAGAAGAAAGATCCCACAACGATAAATTCCACAATTTAAAGAAATTTTAAAACCTAACGTTCACTCTTAATAACAATACTGCGTATTTATGTACTTTGGTCTCACGGTCTCAAGTTCACTGCTCATCTTTCAACATCAGACTTGATGGAGCCTGACTCGCAAGTCTGAAAATAGGCATTTTTCCAACGAGTGAAATCTTCTCCACCGAGCTAAACAGCTTGTGAGCGAGGTTAGGGTAAAACGGGAATGAGTTTTCCTTCTCTGCTTCTCTGCCACAGCTGATTCGACTGGAAATGAGATTTAGGGCCATCGATTTCTGTGTGTGTGTGGGTGAGCTTTGTTCTTGTTTACCCAGATTAATAGGTTAACTGGAGCTTTAAACGTACCCCTAATATTTGATCCGTAGATTTTAGTTTCAAATTTATTCTAAGGTACATGCTTCCCACATTGCTGAAAAAAATGCATTAATTGCATATTACTTTCGATTTTATTAATTAACCTACAAGTTTGATGAAGATATGACCGCCACAAATGACTCGTTTTTAACCCTTATTTTACCATGTTAGCACATATGACTACTTTTGGGCGAACTACCACTCAAGTATCCATTTCAGTGCATTTTAATTTTTGTTACTTTTTATTAAGGACGAGTAAAAGGTATTCCAGAAAGTATAAGCACGACTTCTACACGAAACTGCATGGAACCGGATGACGTAAGACTGCTGATTTTCACTGGGTGTCTTTGTTTACATTCTGAAAAACAAATTTGTCTGTCGGAATTGGATTTTTGCAACGCAGCGAAACGATATGAATGGTATTTTGCGTGCGTGAAAGGTAATTTTGTTGGAGATATTTTTCAAAATTTAATGTATTCTTTTCAATGCATCATGAGTCATCCATGTTGTAATTTATTTGCTAATAAGTAATAAAAGAGCATATACTGCCATGAATTAATTCTCCACAAGAGATAAGAAGCGAGTAGTCCTCTATAATTCTATCTTTACAGAAAAATGGAATGATTGATCCTCTTGTTAGATTGGCCCTCGTAAGTCAGCTTCAGTTGTATTTTATTTAAGAACTTAGGAAATTAATGACTTTTGTTTGGAGTTAGGAGTTTAGTTTTAACAATAGAGTAGAGAAAACAAAAAATCATTAAACTTTACTAGGGCATTCATTAGTCAATTTTTAACTAGGCCTCTCCTGGTAATAATTAATATGATCAATATGTATTCTTGAGAATTCAAGCCAGTAACTATTGAAAAACAATTGGCAAACTATTGATTTTAAACCAAAACTTTTCTCTTATGGTTTTCATACCGTAATGTTTGTTCTAGAAAGTTTTTTCCAAGATGAATATTTACTTATCAAAACATCCGAATACTTTCTGGGATCCTTCCCTACTGCTGCAGGCAATTTGTCATTTCGACCCAACGCGATTCATTTGTCAATATCTCATGCCAGAAACTGATTTTCGAAATATCACGTATGATGAAATTATTGTGCTATTGCTTTAACTTTAAAACCTAAGACGTGAGAGTGCGATACAGCACTGGCTAGGACTACAGTTAATACTTACGTTCCAACCGTTTATAAAGAATGGAGTATCATTTAACCTTCTTAGACTAGATGCTCCCAAAGACCAGCCATTGTTTTTTTAAGCCATTGTTTGTTTTGTATTTTTTCCGGTTTTGTTCACCAAAAAGGTCAGTTTGTCTAACTATTTTCTCCGAGTACCCAATTTACCTTTTCCTTTGATATCTACTGAAGACTACGTGGGTTCTTCTTAAGGTAGATACCAAATCCTCCACATCTTTCACGGTTGCATATACGTAGAAGAGTGACATGCAATGGCTTCAACGAATTATTCATCATCGTAGATCTATCCTCGAGGTGTGCAAATACCAATGCTATGATCTGCTATGTTATACTTGAATCAAAATTTCTTAAAAACCACATTTACGGAATCAAAATATCTTGGTACACTGCAATTTTCACAAGTACCAATGACCGGTTATTGCCACTCTATTTTACCATTGCCTAGTTTAGGATTACATCAACAAATAAGGGGCTCTCAGAATTCCACGTGAACAGTGTTTGATTGGTTTTGGGCTACCAATTCTGCTCAAATGATTTGTTCCGCATTTGTATGGATCATATAGATATCTGCCAACTTTTCTCCCACCAAACGCTGGTATATATATATTACTATGAACGATCGAATAGTACAGTGCCGTGAGAGCATATATATCGGTGAAGCCACTTGTAAGTATTGCGACGGATAAATCCCAGTGCTGCAAAGGCCATTTGCGGTAGTTGTGCTAATATGCTCATTGAACCGGAACCTCGTATCTACAGTAACCCCTAGGCTACGAATTGCTTGAACACGCTCTATAGCTTCTGAGCTGATAGAGCATTCAAATTCTGTTCGGGATTGCCGGCAGGTGAACGAAATAACTTTGCACTTTTTGATGTTCAGTTCCATTCCATTCTCAGATCCCCATAATAGAAGCTGGTCGATGTCAGCCTGAAGTGCGCAACCGTCGAGATGCGATGATATCACATTGTAG
This sequence comes from Aedes koreicus, assembly GCA_024533555.2. Taxonomy (NCBI): domain Eukaryota; kingdom Metazoa; phylum Arthropoda; class Insecta; order Diptera; family Culicidae; genus Aedes; species Aedes koreicus. The sequence goes on from JAHHFK020002156.1 coordinate 501,807, forward strand.
GTTTTTAGATCGTCAGCGTAGAGGAAAATGCGCGATTTCATCCGAAAGCACAAGTCATTCACGAACAGTATAAAAATCAGCGGAACGCTTCCTTGCAATACACCTGAAGTGATGAAGAAGACGCGTGACCGACTACCGTTTAATTTGACGAAAGCGCTCCGACCAGATAAGTAAGAGCGCAACCACCCGGCGATCCAATCAGGAAAGCCCAGATACTTCGGCTTTAAATTGTCCCAAGTAAATCGTTGTCGGTCGTATTCGCCTGTTGTCATGAAAGTGGGTTCAGTGACCAGTTGGTAACCGTTTTAGCTCACCTTTTTCACCTTTTTTTGTCTTATTAAGATCCCATGATCCCTTTCCTGCTAACAAAACATCTTTCCTTTAACAACCGTGCAGATGCAGAGGTGTATTCGGTCTCTAGTAGCAACGGAAGTTAAACTAACCTTCCTTCCCCCACTATAATTGTATTTTTTTTTGTATTCTCCATACGTGGAGTAACGATTATGATGATGTAGAAGGAAACATTCTCTCATCACCATGAGGCCCCAAGAGTGAACAGGAATTTAGTTAGAACGAAAAATATGAAGAGAAAGTGTTGATAGTTCCGTTTGTGTCCTTCCCTTTCCCGATGAACAATGAGGACGTGGCCGGTGCTATTGTTGCCGACATAAAGTAAGGAAGCTTCGAAACGTTTATATTGAAAATGGTTTGTTAATCCCAGACCCCATTCGTTTGGATCTTTGTGCAATTGTGCTGGTTCCGGTCAATCACGGAGTAGTAACTACGAACTTTGCGATCATCCAACGTCAAGCTCAAGCTCAATAAACTCGATGGGCCCGAAACGAACAAATCCGCCAATTCGTTAAGTCGTTACATACAGGCATCGCTTCGGTTTTTGATTTTGATAACATGTAACAGTATTTACTGAAGCAATAAGCTGTTTTTGTTACCAAAGTTTATGGCAATTATTCGTACCAAAAGTTTTTGATCAATTACTGCTACGTTTTCAAAATTTCACGTCACTGTTGGTTGGAGATGAACCAGCCCTCGTTAATAATGAAACATTAAAATTACGACACTGTTTGGATTTTTTTTCCATGGGGATGAGCATGATTGACCGCCCGAGGTTGCTACTCCGCTATTGCCAGATCAGCTGTTATTACACAGAGAACCAACAGATGATGCCAGGGACTAACATACACCCTTAATGTGTAAAAACTGGAGATCACAAATTAAGGTAATACCGGTGCCGGTCCCGCCCGAATGCAGGTCCAATGTGGAAAGGGTTGGAATATGTTGAAGTGATACTCGCTTTATTGGAAGCCGAGAACACCTCTGTACTTCCACGAGGAATCACTGGGATGTTGGATAACAGGATTGGGTAGAAAACTGCTTTTTATAATACTGGATAGCCGATTTGAACCGATTTAAAACAAAAACAAGGATGCTATTAGGGCCACTTAAAAATTGTGTTGTTGGTTTTTCATTAGGAAAACAATTTAATTTACGTTAACGCTTGAATGACAATTTGGATCGATCTATCCCAACAGTAAGGATCTTGTTAGAGCCAGTCACAAAACGGGATACTGGTTTACTCGTTCCATAATATGGTGTCACGGTGAGTATGGCGAACAAATGGCATGGATCATAACTAATTATGATCCCCACCACCGGGAAGCAGCTTTGGTGTTTATTTGTTTATTTCTGTGTTCACTCGATCTCTTGCGCCAGGCGGTAAATAACCGAAACAATAGACAACGTGCTATGCCCGACACCAAAATAGTGCGCAACAAAACCTTGACATAACCATTCACAGCCGATGCTCGAAGAAAACTCTTTTTTGTAAACTTTAAATTTTTACAACTGTACCCTACAAACTATTATACTACTGTGACTACTACCTGCATCAATCAAGTAGAAGCGTCTAAAGAACAATCGATGCTAATCCATTTAAAGTTACGATTGAAGGATCGGACGAAACTACAGGGTGCGGCAGAAAATAATGCAATTTTTTTTTCTATTTCTTTCAAATCCCATTTTCAACTAATTCAAGCAATAATATCAACATTTTCGAGTGCAGTTATCTTTATAAAGTCCCTTTAAACAAATGTATTCAATGTGTCCTCCATTTTTATTAATAACATCCTCGAGCCGACGCCATGTGCGTATTATGGTTGACTTCAAGGTTTTCACACTAGGGTGTGGTGTTTTGCAGGCTCGTGCTTCAACATATGCCCAAATCGAATAATCCAACGGATTAAGATCTGGACTGCTAGGGGGCCACAAATCCTTCGGCCAAAACTTCATGCTATCGTTCAACCATTATTGGGTTCGATTGAACGTGTGACACGGCGCTCCATCCTGCTGTAGGACAACGTTTTAGTCTTTGGAGCAGTTGGCCTTCACTCAGGGAAGCACTTGGTCCTTTAAAATACCGATATACTCTTCGGTATTGATTTTAACTCCAGCATCAATGAAAACAGGCGGCATTTTCAAACCGTTGGACGCCACCAAGCCAAACATCATGACACCAGCCGGATGTTTGGTTTTAAATTTGAATTTCACTTTTTCCGGAACGTTCTCCATTTTCTGCGGTGAAATGAACCGGTCCGTGCGGCTGTTGGCCACAGCATCGATGCTGAAAAGCTTTTCGTCGGAGAACAGGAATACCATTTTTTCCTTCTTCAACAAGGAAAGCAACCTCTTGGAACGAGTCACTCATAGTTCCTTGACCCGGTCCGTAATCAAGTGGCGTTTCACTCTGGCTCTGGAAGATGCATGCAGGTCTTCTTTGGTGATTCTCCGCATGGATTTCTCCGAAATATTGGCTTCCTTTGCAAGTTTTCTTATGGAACGCACCGGGTTGCGAGCAATTTTTGCACGGACCTGATTTGATCACGTTCGGCGTGCGTGCAAAGCGCGGACGTCCGCTTCCCGGCTTTCGCTGCTTAGGACCATCCTGCAGGGACTTTTTTATGCGGTAAACTGTTGCCAAATGGCACCCTACCACCTTGGCAATCTCTTTCGGCTTCTTCTGGGCGAGCAACAAACTGGTGATCACTTCTTTCGCGAACATTTTGACGAATTTGCAATAAAACAAATAGAATGTTTGGATGCAGCACTTGAAAGTAAACATAAACAAATACACTTTCGACAGAAATTAGTCACTAGCTACACGAATTAACCCAAGACTCAAGTTTGAATATTTTCGCATTATTTTCTGCCGCACCCTGTAGAGTCCTTAGAAGCATTTCGTGCCTTCTGGCATCTTTATGTTTCTGTTGATTTCCAAGCTCACCGGTTTAGCACCAACCGGGGGAGACTTGGTCTTTACCCAATGATTTCATTATCTCCAGTTCGCTCAACCAATCGCAATGTTTTGTGATACAGTGGACGAATTATTACTATTTGTGACAACTCAATGCTGACGTCTTCCAAATTTGGCAGATCGACAGTCAATCGGTGGATAACCACCTGGTACCTCATAGTAATATGCTTAGAGGTGAACCGGAGGATTTGATGAGCAACCTCCCCCACTATTTGAACAATTTTTTTCCGGTCAAATTACTCATGGAGTAATACTGCAGACTCTTATGTCATACATTACCTTCTCGCGATTTTAGAAGCAAAAATTGAAGCAAGAAAGCCCCAAACAACGGCGATCTTCTTATTTCAACTTTGCTGCAGTGCACAGGCTTAGAACAAGAATAGTATTTGGTGACCATTTTTGGACTCTGTCTCGTTTCACCTTAAGTCATAGCGATTTAGTCACTACTTTCATAAATGTCGCACTACTAGCCCTGTTATTAAATTCAATTAATGTACCATGTTTGAATTAGTAAAATTATACTCTTTGCGCATTGTTGTCGGAATTTTCAATATTACGAGTGATGTAATCCTTGTTGCACGAAAATACTTTGAGGCTTACACTTAAGTATAATTCAATTGTATGTTCTATTTGATGTATTGTTAAACCCTAAGTTAAAACCCAAAATACTAAATACTGCCACACTCTCATGTCACCTTCCAAATGCTACGTTTACAACAGCTTCTAGAACATGTTTGCTAACCTTAAATCCAAATCCGTAAAGCGTTGAAAAATAGCCATTAGACTGAATACTGGGATTTGCAAGCCTTAAATTTACGTGGTTTTTATCTTTGGTGTTATAATATTAGAAGACCTATTTTTAACTTAGTTGATTCGATGCGTCACGACATTTCGTAAGTTCAAATTCGTTCTCCTCAAAACGATTATTATTTGTTAAAATTTATAACAGATTGAATTTTGTAACTCGTAAATGTTATGCTCGAAAATTAAAGGTTCAGCCTTGAAATAACGAAAATTTGAGATATAGGAAAATAAGGTCTACAGCCACGTCAACAGGTTTTGCACTCTTGTATTTGAAATGTTCACAATAATTTGAATAAGATTGAGCTAATTTCTTGCACCACTCTGACGGTTACTTGAGCTTGATCCTTGGGATTAAAACTGGCATCAAGAATCATTTGAATCTACGTTAAAAGCAGCAGCATTTGTAAAGTGTAATTTAGTGTTCTTCAACTTATTTTTCGTCTTTTCAAGTAAGTTGCCATTTTTTGTTTTTATAGTCTTGTAAATTTAAGAACAGAAATTTCTGTCCAACGTTCCACTCCTTTTATAAGCACCGAAACTTAAATTTACAATATTTTTTTCAAATCGCTATCGCTTTAATTCTACCGTTTAATTAAACATGAAAGAATAAGGAATCAAATCAAATTGAAGAATCCAAGTAAAGCTAAAGTAAGATTAAACATACGTTGGCGGTAGATGGTGCTAAAAATGGAGCTTGAGACTCTCTAAGAAAAGTTATTGGTGGTGAAAAAAGCTAAAAAGTGTAGATTTTTATGATGCTGACGAATTTAATAGAATTTAAAAAATAGCATAACCTAATTATTCATTTCAATTTTCTAAATTTTCTATACATAACCTCATTTCGATTTGTCAATTTAAACCATATGAAAATCATGAATAACTATTGCTTTAATGTGTATGCAACTCCTAAGCTAAGTAAATCAAAAGCTCCTTACCTTCTAAAAAACTTCATTCGACAACGACAAATCATTTGATTTTGAAAACTGTCTCCAAACAGTTTCCGTCTCGTTTTTTGAAACTATATGTAAGTACCCCAGTTTTGACCATGGTTTCCTGATTTGGCCATACCTCATAAAAACGATTATATGAAAAGGTTTGTGCATTTTACGGGTAAAATGTATGCGTACCCCCACCACTAAGCTTCGAATCAATAATTAATAACACAACATAAGATCGCTAACCTGCAAAAACCTGTAACATCGTCTAAACATGGCCTAATCAGTGCGTTTCCCCATGCAGGTCGAAAAGTTTATCACAATAAACACTCGCGAGTTACGTTCTGGATTTGATCAAAATTCGAGAATGACCCGACCAGACCGGGAATTTTCAATTTCTTTTTCCCACCGACCGGATGGCTGCAAATTCAATTAGACAGCGGGCTGGGCGGTGGTGAGCAGAAATGCTTATAGCAAAATAAGATAGCCAATTCACGACATTGCTGCTTTGCGATGATGAAAATGACTGGGTTCAATGCCTTCACCAAAGAAGCTAGCAGCTGCGAAGTCTTAGTAGATGCGAAGTGGATGACTTGGCCAGGCGGAGTGAAGATTGTTCAAGCACAAACAAACACAGCGAGGAGAACCATGATGATATCCAATCCATTCACCAGTTTGTGATTTGCGAAAATATAACATTGACTTAAACTGCATCGTATCGAAATGATTGCTGTAGACATCATCATGCTCATCAGCATGACTTTCTTGAGTCAAAGCCGGCTTTTAACTTACTCACGTGCGGGTCTTTAGCGAGTTGAACCTTGAGACGTGAATTGTTTGAAATTCTAGTGAAGGCCTTTACTTCAAACCCGCCGGCACTACGCTGAGTTGCACTTTGCATCGACGAGAAATTACCGGTAGAAAGTTTTCGCCGTTTGCGTGTGTTTACCTGCACACCGGTAGGTCAAGTAGACAGTAGTTATCAACTCTTTATCCGGTTTCGAATGAATTCATTGAACTTGTTCGATGAGTTTCTTGGACAGCTGGCCCGGACAATCGGTCCTTAACATCGACATGCACGTGACTGTAATCCATCCATCCGAGAAAGGTGTCGCTCACATAAGTTTGCATCCGCGTAACCTCTTTCTCTAGATGGTGATGACGACGAAGGCGATATCGAGGCTTTGTTGTCCAAAACTGAACCAAGCGATTTTAACGCATCGTAACCACTTCCATCGTTCGCTGATTGGATTGGCTTTACGAGTTGCAGAAGCAGCAGCAACAACAGCACTAAAAATGGTAATTGATAATTGGTAAAGTTTCCAGATTGTGTAATTGGAAAACGATGAATGCGGTACTTATTATCTCTGCTGCGTACAATCCGACCGGAGCCGATCTCGATATTCTAGACACGTATGTACGTTGTCTGTGTTGTATTGTTATTTAATTTCGCTAAATATGAATGGATGATGTGAGAGAAACTACTTTATTTTGTTTTGCTGAAAGAAGTACAAGGTACAAGTGCACGGTTTTTCAGCTGCACCCTGCTTGCATCAGCACAAAGCGATGCGTGATTGTTTACAGCTGAAACGACCAAGTGCTGCTCGTTGTCGCCATGCATCGAATCAGTGATGCAAATATAAGGTTTAATGTAGACATCCCCAATGATCGACGACCATGAGTTTAAAAAATATAGACTTATATTTTGACATGATGTAAAACAGCTGATGGCAGAGTGATACGGTGGTCGAGGAAGTTCCGCTCACAGTACGGTAGGGGGAAAGAGAGGACTCTAGAGAAAAGTAAACAATTTTTTTTAGTGTTATCTTTTAGATTTTCGCAAAAAAGATGGCAAAACACACAAGATGTTGAACAACAAACAATATTCGATTATCGGTAGAGGAAATATTTAACTTTTGTTTATTATGGGAGCAATCACTCGCCAAACTTGCTTAGGTGCAGAATATCGCGTTTAATTAAAAAAATCTCTTTTTATTTTGTACGTTAAAGACTTTTCCTACATACTTAAAAAAAATCCAAGTACTTATATATGCAGACGACATGAAGCTCTTCGTGTAAATAAATAATTCTAGCGACGCAGAAGAATTCCAGAACGAAATTAATTTATTCGACACATGGTGTAGCAAAAGCTTACTTCAACTGAATGTAAAAAAAAAAATGTAACTCAATAGCATTTAGCAGAAAAATTGAAACACCCCGTACTGAAATATTTATAGCAAACCAAATAGTAGAAAAATGCAAAATAGTAAGGGACTTTGGCATTATCCTTGACTCTAAACTCACTTTTGTAGAACATTACAATACAATTCTAAGTAAAGCAAATAGTATGCTGGGCTTCATTAAGAGGTTCAGCTACAACTTTCAAAACCCCTACACCACTACATTATTGTACATTACATTACATTACGTTACATTAATATTGGAATACTGCAACCTAGCATGGAATCCGTACTATACAAGACGCATAGAATCCATCCAAAAACAATTTCTTTTATATGCCCTGAGGAAATTGAATTGAACTGTATTTCCACTTCCATCATACGAAGCGCGCTGCATACTCATCAATTTACAGACACTCAAGGAACGCCGCGAATTTGCAATGCTTTTCTACATCAATGACATTATTTCACATCGTATAAAATCAGAAGTACTACTCTCGCAATTGAATTTTTATACTCCCAGCCGGCATCTTAGAACACGGAAATTATTCTTAGAAAAATCATACAGAACAAATTATGCAAAAAATGGTCCCATCAATCGAATGATGCGCCAGTATAATCTACATTGCGAAATTATTGGCATCACTTTGTCTAAAGAACAAATAAAATCTCGTCTAAAAGACAATAGAAATAATGCATAGCATGTAAGTAAAACATTGTAACCATTGTATGTAGTCTACTTTGCTTGACGAAATAAATAAATAAATTGCTACGCCAAAGCATACTTCATTTTGCAGCTGAGCATTTCAAGCTCAAATAGCAAATGGATTTTTCTTGACTATTTTTGATTGATTTTTTTCGCAGCTTGGGATCTAGTAACCATCCGCATCCCAAATATAACAATATTTCAAACGCTTTCTTTTTCCAACCGAGCGGGTTTATTTTTAATCAGTGTTTCTCCTATATTTATTTATTTATTGAATATCATCGCCTCACACTCCAACGCGTTGCAACGACTCACAAACAACGAATAAGAGCGCGGCCGGGTTGATTTGCCGTGTTTGAACTTTGCAAATATGAAACAAAAAAGGAGGTGTATGAAAACAATGACCCTATAATATAAACTGAAAGGAAAGGATTATTCTATAATCAGAAAAAAAAGGATTTTCCTAAGCGGGCCCTCAGCGTCCTATCTCTAATATACATACGTGTCATCGTCAGTCTTAAGTAACACTTTTCTGTGACTAAGTGCTTCGTTTCGAACATTTACGATGACATTTACCATAATCAAAACATTCACCCTTTTCGATAATGGTGCAATTACATTCAGCTATTAAACCATCAGAAGACCTGTTATTTTGGTTATTCATTCCATAACATGAACGAATGAATAACAACGAAAGTTGCCACAATAATGAAAAGTGTACCTTTACTCGTTTCCCTTAGATCTAAAGGAATAAGTTTAAAAGTGAATGGCGGCATATCCCACCAGTATCACACCTGATGCTAGTGCCTTTTTATAAACGTCTTACAAAAATAGCAAGAATTGAGCAGAATATGTGATACTTTCACCACTGGTTGAATATTTGGTCTCACATGCAGGTCTATAACATGAGATAAGCCCTCTCACCATCGGCAAGGTGAAACATTTTACCCTCGAGAGGAATGTACATCCTGGATTGCGGATCTTGCGGATTTATTTTTCAAATCTTCTAATGAACCTTTTATATCTACTACTTCATCAAGATTGTTTTAGGGCTTTCTGAAAATCGGCCTGTGCCTTCTAGATCAGACTGTAAGTTTTCTCCAGGTTTTCCTATGAATTTCTGTAGACCTTTATCGCCTTCAGTTACTTGGGATTTGTTTCTGATCCTCTTGACAAAGTTTCAACTATTCTCTTAGCTCATTTTCAAGTTTTTTTTTTTTCGAAATCGTGGTTATTTCTTTGGATCTTTTCTTTTGTCGTAAAAATAAACTTTTTATATTTTTCAGATCACGTCCTCAGGATCTTCGTATGGAATTGATTCATTATTTTCAACTGTGAACTCAACTCCAGATTTTATTATAGACTTTTTTCTCAGGAGTACCTGGTAAAAATCCCAAATGGCGCTAGTACTGATCTCAATTTCTTCGGGAAAACTCAACGCTCTCTTAGCTTTCTGATTCCCCCCCCCCCCCCCCCCCCCCCCCCCCCCCCCCCCCCCCCCCCCCCCCCCCCCCCCCCCCCCCCCCCCCCCCCCGCCTTGATAATTCGGTTTGTTTTTTGAAGCACATCTCATCGACTGGTGTACTCAGAATTAATGTCAGAGTCATAAGCGATACAAAATTAGCAAACCCTTGGTGGTGTCCTTAATCTCAGTTGAAAAAAAACCCAGAGTAAAGCGTCTCACCGGTTACTACTTGTCGTGACAAATTACCTAAAACATACGTAATTGTATGAACAAACAGTACAACCAAAGCCACCCCTTTGCCTCACGTAATACTACCTTTAGGTTAACTGAGCAGAAAAACAAAACATAAACGGATAAAAGCAAACCAAAACAAAACCTTCCCCCAATTCGTGACTGTTTTGCCAAACGGTGTTGTTATGCCCCGTCCGGCCATTCACTGTTATTGTTTTAATTTTTGAGTTTATTTCCTGTGTCCGATGGGCTGGCCATTGCCTTTGTTTCCCTCAGTTTGTTTATTTGTGCATGTGTGTATGCAATATAACTCTCCACTGTCCGGCAGAACTGGTCTGGAGAGAAAACAAATCTCTTACTTAACAGGATTTATCCTTTTAGCGCCACCTGAATGCATCTTAAGTTTAGGAGTTGAATTTCAGAATGTTTCAGAATGCTTTGAAATAGGCATCTGCAGTGAAACAGGCACTTATAATATATTCTAATCAGTTGGATTTCATCGAAATCTGCCTTCAACCTAAAAATAGTAATGTTTTGAAAAAAAATGAGGCCCAGCGCAAACTTACGCTAAAATATTCTGGTTGTTTAAATGCATCAGCTGAAGTGTTTTTCATTTATTCTACCTTAAATTTCCAGCGAAAAATCTCTTTAAATCTAGCAGTGCAGCTAAAGCAAAACAATTTGGTTTCAAGGCACGGCCTACTATCAAAAATTTGGGAAATTGTAATTCATAATTTTCGATTACGAGAATTTTTAATTTTGAACGAAAAATATCATATGAGACAAAATTTATCTGTGGCATACATCGAGGAACGTTAACAGAGATTTCAAGAAAAATTATGTCCCGAAACCGAAACCGTAACTCGTTCAATCTTCAAAAGCCTGCGATAAGTTCAATGAAAATAATTATTTCATCATGAATTCTGTAACCGTTGGTTCCATATTTTTGCTTGTTGGCTCCACCACAAGACCCCAACATCCCATCCTTTAACACCTTATTTCCAAAACATACAAACAAACAAAAAAAAAGAGATAAAAACTAACCCCCACTGGAACAGTTGGCCTCATTAGTACGCTTGGCTATTGAGTGAGCCTGTTCCAGCCTCACGATTTGCCACCTAGTATCTGAACATTCGAGTAGTGGATCTTTCCAGTTTTCAACTGGAGCGAGAATTAATTTCCCCGCCCAGTTTCGAAACTCGCACACAGACTCAGACCCACAGTGTCAGAACCCGATGAACCAACAGAGTGAGATCCTCAAACGTCAACCTTCGGGTATGTTCGGCATACGCTTGATTTTCTGGAGGTTTGACTTTTCTGCGATGCCGATCCAAGTATCTTCTTGTGGTGACTCCGGAACGGAGTAGTAGTGCGCGCGGTATTCGATGTAGCCTAGGGAAAAAAGTAGTGGAAGTGTTTTATTCTCGGTTGTGCTTAATACGCCGGTAAAACCGGTGAGAGTTAGATTGGTGGTTCCGAACCCAGTAGGAGAACGACACCGAGAACAATAGTATTAGCCAAGTGGAATTAGTTAGAAGAATAGGTTCGAAGAACCACAAAAAGGAAAAAGAAGGTCCCAAGAAGGGGCCTTCTTTCTTGATCTTTTTCCCATTTCCGGAGGCAGGTGCACCAGGCTGAGAACATCCAGGCTTGGCGTGGTTTCGAGTGCGTCGACCGCCATTTTGGATACGGTTTCCTCAGCACGAGGTCATATCCAGCATCATCCGCCATTTTCCGGATACGTTTCCGTCGCCATCATCCAAACGCCATAGCGACAGTCACGAAAGCCACCGCCACAGCTACCTCCTCCACCACTGCTACATTCACCGCTGCTGCTACATCCGTCGCCACTGCTACATCCACTAATACGGCTACAGAGCCAGCCACCGATATCGCTACGACAAACGGCGACATCAACCGCCACAGCCACGGCGATCAGCTAGATCAACGGCGACATCAACCACCCCCGCCACGATTATATGCGACAAACAGCAACAGCAACAGTAACAACCACAGCAACAGCAACAGTAACAACACAGTAACAACCGCAGAAACAGCAACAACCACGACGACAGCAACAGCAACAACCAACGACAGCTACAGCAACAGCCAGAAAGCAACAGCCAACAGCATGCAACATTAAACAGCAAGTACCCCATAGTGACGTCACGAATATATGAGTAAATAGAAATTGGTTGCAGGCATAATTAATTACCGAGCATAGCCCTAGGGTAAAGTATTTCCTCTACTATTTGTATTGTTCGCTTTGTTTCGGGCTCATAATGGAGCCATCAATCCTCGCCTTTCTGGAGTTTCCTCTGAAAAGTTCGGAAAAATGGTTGGTTCTCGGTTTTGTTCATTTTCGGCTTGTCTGTAGGATGATTTCAAACCAGAAACTGATACTGTTTGTAATGTCAGGTTCTTGGTGTGTGATGTGTGTGACGGAAACAAGCAGTTAAACGACCCAGCTTCCCCATTCCTTGAGTTAGCAAGTAACACATTGTCCAGTCATTTACCAAGCATTTTTTACACCCCGTTCACACTACAACTTATATTACGTGATATAGACTATCTTGATATCAGCATCTATACATGTAGTTTTCACTGGAAATAATGTGCATGGCATTTGATATCAAGATACTCTATATCACGTAATAGATCATTGCACGGAATGTATTAACCTCACTTTTTTGACAGTTCAGGGAGCTTGTTTACAAGGTGTTAGAATCTAAAGCGAAGAAGCAAAATTTTACATTGTCTTTGTCCGGATTTTATACGATTCGTTTCAGAACATGGTGTAAACATTTGCACTGGTGAATGTTTTTCGGTTATTTAACTTCCATGGTTAAAAAATTAGAGCAAAAAAAAAATCAAACCGATCGGACCGAATTTGTTCTAAGTCCGTGTAAACAAGCTCCCTGCATTGATGATGCCATCGTGCAATGATCTATATAGGTTGCAATGTGAACGGGGTATTACTAGTGCATACCGCAAAGTAGGCACTTTGCTTGAAGACTGGAATAATGCATAAAATTCCTAAAATGGTTTTATGCAAAAATGCCTAAAAAGCTTATACGTCAAAAAGTGAATAAATTCTAGGCATTTTGCAGCACGAGAAAGAGATAAAAAAGTATGCATTTTTAGAATGTGATTGTGTGTAGAAACTAGTCACTAGTTCATTTCATAAAAAGATGATATTAGAAACTCAGCGCCAATATCTCAAGAGTTAATATCTGCTTTTTTTGTAATCCACTATGCAAATAAAATACACCATAAGGTAGGAAAATGTGTCTTCTTGCAGTTGGGATTGTTAATTTGTAGGAGAAAGTTTTCATTTCCAAGCAAGCGACCGGTTATAGTAATTATTTACAGCAGATCCTACCTTTTGAAATGTTGGCACTGAACTGGTCTTAGATAATGGCTCTAAAAATACAAACTTAAAAATACATTTCATTTAAATGGCCAAACTGTTAATCTAAATGATCAAATTGAATCTGAATCAGTTTTCGTTGACTCCGAAAATTTGGCGCACATCCGGTTTGACGTGAAAACTATATACATAACTTAAACTATATACATAATCAATTAAGGATTACCTTGTAGCTTGTCCATGGATTCAAGTTTTGCTTGCAAGAACTTCAGTTATTTAATTTTCCCTTCTACGTTTAGGCAAAGCCGGTAATTAAGCACAAATCGCTATTTTCGTTTTTATGCATTTTTTCTATCACACTGGAATAAAAAAAAGACTAAAAATTATTTATTTTTTAGGATTAAAAAGTAGGCATTTTTTGACGTATGGAGGATGTTCCTTAAAATGCATAGAATGTAGTCAAAAAATGACTACCTCAGAATTACCGTGTGGACTATCTCGGGGGTTTTGCGCCAGGTTTGGCGTGCATGATAACTTGTGTAAACAAAAAATATTAATACACCAAAGAATTATATACACACTTAGATCAGGTGACCCATTTAAATATATTCAGTTTACCTACCCAAGTAACCACAAGCATTATATTATTGCACTTATTCAACCCAAAATCAACATCGGTAAAGCGGGATCGTATCAATTCAACAGTTGTCAAGTAATGAAGCGTTAGATTAGCTTAAGAATGTAGTGATGCATTACCAATGCAATAATGCTACTTTAGCAATGTCTTATGGCATTACAAAAGATATAACATTAGTTCGAGCTTAGTGGGCCCTTTTCAGCTTTGATTCAACTTCAATGATGCACTAGACGTAATACATATGCCCTATATATGCATGCTATTACAGCCTCGTGGTTACTTGGGTATATATGGGTAATTTTTTAGATGATTTATCTAAACCGGACAAACCCAGAAGGTAAGCTGCGTTGATCTATACATAAGTTTAGATAAACTTTACCTTTTTGTGGGTGAAGTTTACACAATGATGAATATGTGTAGTATTTTCAATAATGAATGCATATTAAAATGGAATTGACAAGAACAGGAATTGATTGATAGTTTCACAAATAGTTTAAGGTTCATGTTATGTTGGTTCTTTTTTGATAAATTAAAGAACAGATTTTGGCAATGCATCCTTTCAGATTACGAAACATACTCGTCATTTTTTGTAGAATTAAAAAAGAAACAGCATGACGTTAACTTTTTTCCATTTGAAATTATGCGTTTCAAAAAATTGCTTTTAAAATTTGCTAAAATACTTCAAAGTAAATTGAGCCTTAAGGTGATTGCTTGTATCAAACAATATTCTTGCAATAACTTTACACTATGTTTTTCAAAAAACCGTTTAAAATTATGAAACAGAAATCCACTCAATAAACGCATAAATGAATAAAGCAATTTGTGATATTATGACAGAACGTTTTCTTAAATATACTTACCAATCGAAAACTGTGGATCCTGGATTACGCTGATCAACTCTTTTGATGAGGGATCTTTTGCTTGTTTGGCAACGTACTTAGTAATAGGTCCAAATAAGGTATTCCACTTTTTGCATCCTTCGTTTGGGTTGCCTAGACCTAGGGGTGATTCACTACTGTATTTTCGATTCAGGTCAATGTATTGATAATCGAATTTGCGTATTTTTTCCGAATTAAAATGTATTTTGTGTATTAATGTATTGTTGTGTATTAATGTACTGTTGTGCATTTATTTTGAATGATTGTAATTTTTCGTGCTGTAGAAGAATGATGTGTATTATTACCCTTCTTACACCAAAAGAAGGGTATTAAGATCGCTTGAAAATTCGACTTTTTATCCGAGGCCCAGAGGGCCGAGTGTCATATACCATTCGACTCAGCTCGACGAACTGAGCACATGTCTGTGTGTGTATGTGTGTGTGTGTGTGTGTGTGTGTGTGTGTGTGTGTGTGTGTGTGTGTGTGTGTGTGTATGTGTGTGTGTGCGTTACAAATAATGTCACATCGGTTTCTCAGCCATTTGTGAACCGATTTCAGTTCTGTTGACGGCAAATGAAAGCTACAACATTCCCATAGAACGCTATTGATTTTTTTTTATTCGGACATTTCGTTACGAAGATATGAACGAAACAGTACTTGACGGCCTATTATAATAGTAATCAAACAGTTTAGTCTCCGATTACATACTGAGCTATTTGTGTACCGATTTTAGTTTTGTTAGCGCCAAATTAAACTTATAAAAATTTTAAATAACTGATCAAAATTTCATTAGGATTGGATAATCCATCATGGAGATATGACCAAAACAATACCTGAGAGCATATAATTGCACATAATTCGTTGCAGTGCAAAACCGAACAAGACCACTCACCCCAAGCGATGCCGCTTGTATTCTATTGTTCTGCATCTGGTGCTTTGTATTGCACATTCAGCGGACCAGCCACACTATGCGACTCTATAGAATTAGAGTAGGATCGATTGGCTCGAGTGGTCCGGTTTTGAACTGCAACGAGTATATTCGAAAATTACACAAAGTCTCCATTCACTATAACTACACAATTTTCAACGAACATGTACTTGTTAAGCATCTTGAATCCATATCGATAATCAAAATTGACGCTTAGGATTGTGTAATAATTCATTCTATGGACTGATTATATGGAATTTCTAATATTTATGTAATTTTTCCTACAGGTAAACAGGTCGTTAAAGACTATTAATGGCAATATTTTAATCACATCGATGAACAATACGTTCAGGATTGACAAATAATTCATTTTATAAACTGAATGTATGACATATCGAATATTCCTGGTTATTCCTGGAATTTCTGATGAAAATATGTATACAGTACCATATTGGCCACATTTGAGTTCGTAATTCTGGTGAAGTGTAAGAAGGGTTCAGTCTCACCATCGGTGGATTAATTCAGGTTTTTAACTGAGTTACTACTAGTTTCGATCCCATACCATCTGAAGTGTACTAATTTTATTGTTGGTTGCTGATCCTCGGAACCACGGCTGCTGTTGATGAGGTCTCCTTTGACTGGGAAACGCACTCTAATATATGACGTATAGAAGTTTTTGTATTTTCTCAGAGCACCTGTCACCTGGTGTATAAAGTACCCAAAATATAAACTTCCTCATTCAGCTCAAAATGCCGAGAATCCTACCAAGAGTTCTTAAAAAACGACCGAGAGTGTATCGACGCAAACATAAAGAACTACAATGGCAAACATTTGCATCATTGCGGCCACCAACTAGTCTCCCCGATTTTTTACCGGCAGAAAATAATCATCCTTTTTCCGATGAAGTATCAACAAGGATTTCCACTCAAGGTTCAACATTAAACGAATTTATGGATGTAGAGTATTTGGATGAAGCATTTGTGCATTCTCAAAGTAAACCATTACAAAAAATATTCAATAGACTTCAGGAGAGCCTCAACTCTATCCCTGAAGTTAAAGCTATTGATAACTCACTCAAATTGAATCATTTCGAATATAATCATTATAAATTTTATAGATTAACTTATCTTAATTACACTGTGCGGGCAGATAAGAAAAGTGACAACTGCATCATGTGGATTTCTTCAAACGATATTGTTATTTTGCGTTTGAGTTATTTTGAAAAACAAGACGAAGATATCTTTGTTATAGGAGAACAGTTTAAAGTCAAAAATTCACTGTGCAATTCAAAGTTGACTTTAAAATTAAAAATGCTTTTGGGCAATTTCAAAACCTGTGTAAAAACATTCCCTTTACATCCAACTACATGCAAAATGGTTTGTTTTCCATACAATATGAATGGCTCTGATTATTTCGTAGTACCACTCATTCATACATTTAAATAACAATGAGTTTTTATAGTTTATTGTCGCTTCTAATAAAATGACATAACCAAAGTAAAAAACACTGGGTTTTCTTTTTAATTTCAACTCGCTTTTCTTGACCTTTACTCAGTGTCCTCATCCAATGTTTCATTCTCGTTGTCGACATGGAACATGGAACAGACAACTTTTGCCTGTTTACTCGTTTTTGGCTTATGGATCCAGATTGCTTGCGCTTACTGCTCCTAATTCGATCGCATGCGTGTTGCATCTGATACCAAAATTCCGCGCATGCTTGTGTTTCTGGATTTTCCATGTTATCAAAAAGTGAATGGTCAACGAGAGTTTCTGTAGAAAGCAAAAACATGTGATATATGCAATAATAAACTGAGAAAAAATGTACTTACTTATTAAAACTTGTGTTGAACACAAACTTTTAAGTGTCTGTTTGCCACCAGCTCCTGAATAGTTCACTTGAGACTGCAATTGGAGGTCATACAATTTTTCAATGAAAGCCATGGTTATCTCTTTCAGTGGCTTTTTGAACAACACAAATGATGCCAAGAATTTTTCCTGCAAATAAACGATTTATCTTTAACAATAATCAACATGCGTAAACATTGTACTACTTACAAATTTCGTTCGATTGTCGTTTTTCCCCCAGCAGCTCCTCGAATTCGATCAATGCATCAGTGTAACCTAGAGGCATGAGCTCTCTAATAGGTTCAATAAAACTGTATGCGCGTGTCGATGATGTGTCCATAGGCAGTCCTTGCTGAACGAGGATTTGTATATGTTCCTTAATAAAACTCACGTCTGCCTGTAGCGCCCTTATTGCATCCGCTTGCTCGTTGTATACATCCAGCGGAAGAGTCACTACCACCAGTTGGTTATTCCTCCAACACCTCCTCAACTATTTCAGGATTCCAAATTGAATCCATCGCCGAGTTTTATTTCCTACTGAAATTAGCAAAATATAAACATTGAGCTATCAACTGATGTGTCGAACTCTTGTTACCCAGCGGTGAAAATTGATAACGAGGAGACTATAAATGTACATCGATGCCCGTATTTATTTTTCGTTGTCGAAATTAAAAAATAAGATGTTATCAAAATTTAAATACTTTTAGATGAATATTTGTAAAGAAAACTAAATTTCACGAGGTATATCGAAATTTAAAGAAATATAGTATGGTATCTTTAAAGTTTGCCATCATTAGATCTATAAAGATCATGTCTTGAATTTAGATTTCGATTAATAAAGATTTTTGAATAAATCTATCGAAATAAAAACAAATAGAAGTAAAGGTTTACCGACATTTATCTTTACTTTTGTATATAGAACTTTGAAGAAGTTTATCGAATGGTTGGTCGGGAGTCCAATGTACAGAGCTGTGCGATATCAGACGGAAGGTACAGTGGACGTTTGGTTATCGGGTCGTATTTTCAAAACAAATTTATCTTAAAGCATAATTTCAAAATGATTCATAGAAAAGTAATGGCTTTCCATCCAAATCGATATTCAACTAGATTTTGTTTATATTGTTACTTAGGACCTAATTCAGTGTCTGGCTTGAAATGAGGAGTGCATGAATATCACCCATTTCGAAAAACGATTTTACCCATTAATGGGTAAAGAGCCTGTACGTCAGGCTATCTGGTATTTTTTACCCATTTTTCAAAATGTTTGTTATTTGCGAAATGGGTATGAAATACCCATTTTTCGTGATTTGTTTTTAATTGTGATATTGAATAATGAGCATTAGAATAAACATAGAACACACATTAGAATAAACATAATAGATCACAATAACTGAATGTGTATTTGTATTTTGACAACCCTTTAGCCTCAGACCTTTTGCCTATCAGGTATGGTAAGTTTCGTTCCGGAGTTTTCACAGCGGCAAATATTCCGGCGACGTTCAAGTGGTCCATTGAAGCGGTCATCACATCGTTATCCTCCAGAGAGGATATCCGTGGAATATATCTGAAAGGATTTAAATGATTTTGATGTCAACTTGATGAGAGCTTGGATTTTACGCCCCGGAAGAGACACATACTCGGAAGTACGATTCTACTGATGAAATTGAAGCATTTTAAATTATAATATTAAATTATTAACGTACCTCTTAGTTTTTGGAAGTTTTCGCTATCCAGTTTAACCTTCAGTTCTTCCATATTCTTCGCGTTTTCGTGGAATGGATACCGCGAAGTTTTTCTATTTTTCGAACCACTCACTTTCAAATAAACAAAGCGAACCAGGAAAATGGGTAGAAAAATATTCATTTTTGATCTCTCAGTGAAAATAAAAAATGGGTCTTTAGTATGCACGGTAAGCTTCCTTTACCCATTAATGGGTACGATTTATTATTATTATTATTCCTCCTGTGGATTTTTTACCCATTTTACCGTAAAATGTAAACATTTAAATGGGTAGACGCCGTTTTACGGTAAAATGGGTAAGAATTTCCACAGGAGGAATAACAATAATAATAAATCGTACCCATTAATGGGTAAAGGAAGCTTACCGTGTGCATTATTTTGATTTTTAAAGTACCCATTTTTTGACATTTTCTAATATTATAGAAAAAGGGGGTATTTTTTTACCATTTATGGGGGGGGGGGGGGTTGGGGGGTGGTGGTTGGTGGGAAAAATCTTTTGGGGGGAAAAAAACCACCCTTTTATAAAAATGCTTTTTTTTGTTAAAAAGGGGGGAAAAAAAATTAAAATATGGAAAAAAAAAAAACACATAGGAGAGAAAAAATCATAAAAAAAAAAAAGGTATTTTTTTTTAATTTAAGGGCACCTCCAATCCTGATGGAAAACTGGTATAGATCTAAATATTTAGATCTGAAGTGATCTAAATTCTTGCACCGCGGCGTTCTATATCGGCTTTTATACCACAATCTGATTTAAATTTTTGCATCTTCCAAGAAAATTGATCCAAATGTTGCATGTTTTGGATCACTTTTTTGCCATGATCTATTTTCTGAGCATAGTGCTGGCAACATTCTATAGAGAAAAAAGAATCGGATTTATCTGTCAATAACAAAACAAAAACTCGTTGATACAAAACATACTCGTTGATGGTGCTGCTGCATTCAAAAGATTTCCCAAGGGATTGTCCCAATATGAAGGACGCATTGGAGACTTTAGCTTCCGGGATTACCGATGAGAATCAAACGGAGCAGAAAGAGGAAAGACAGTGAGATTTAAAGGCGTATCAGTACGTTGAACAGCTGGATTTCGAGGTATTCGCAACGGTGGTGCTGCAGAATTTGATTCTGGTTCTGAAATATGTATTGAGAGAAGAGGTTGGTTGTATTCGGAAGAAAAATTGATGCTTATTTTTACATTTATTTCTCATGCAGCCGATTTGCCTTTTGTACTGGTATTTGGAGTGGCCACTTTAGTTACCTTGGTTTACCTAAGGTGAATCGTCACGAGCTGAGAGAATGATTATTGAATGCAGCACTACGACTGAAAACGGAATCGGCCTTCTTAAAATCCGTTGACAATCTGGTGTCCTATCTGACGGAGGAAGTTTTCTCGAAGAACCTTGTTCCATTTAATCGAGGCCCACCGCTAAATGAATATTTCTGGCGAAACTCATGATTAGGGCCTAAACGTCAATTGAAAACAATGACTTTAAACGTCGATTTCTTTAGGACCTCAAAACATTTTCGTGCTCTATTCAACTGACTTTCACTCAGTTTTGCGTGCCAAACACTATCATTATCTTTTCAGGTTTCCTGAAAGTAAAAACTAATGATTCCGCCCTAATGATTCAAAATCAATCAAATATTTTATGTAATGTGATGTAGGTAGTGGACTGTATAAATGTAATAAAATTTAACTAAATCCACTTACATTGGGAGAAGAGGAGAATTATATTTTCGCTGGGGTTCTCTCGGATGAGGTATCGTCGTCGCAGTGGCAGATCCGTTGTTTTCCCCCCCTAAATCCCTCATGTTTCACTGTTTCAAGAATTCATTAGCTTTAACTTTCAGAGCTACTTCAATTAAATGTAACATTCATCCATTTTAATTTAGATCTGCGATTCAACAAACTCACCACTTTAACGCGACGAATATCGACTATGCAAGTTCCAGGTATTTTAACCTGGATGAAACTTCTCTACTTGAAGGCCTGAATAACACATCCTTACTAACTAATTTCTATCTCAAGGCTGCAATTTTGCTTACGTATACGCTATACTATACTAAACGCTATAGCTAAATTCTATCGTAAGCTTCCCACTATGTCTAGATGGGATCATACGTAATCAGGTTTGCATTTACACCGTGTGTGGAATTAGGTGTCCAACTCGCCTGGGAAGATAGGGAGATAGGGATGATGTTGTTATGTCGGTTAATTTTTTATGCAGAAGGGTCCGTTGTTAACTTATATATGACTTGGCTACCGCTCGAGGATTGTCACTGCTTTCCTGGGTGGTTACTGACTGAGTTGTAAGTATTATGGAATGGAGTGTGTTGGAACTGATTTTGAAGAATAATTGTTAGTTTCCAGTTTACCGGACGCACGTTACAAGGAACATCGAAATTACAAACAACCCCGGCCAGTACTCGGCAGTTGTTTATTCGTTTGCTGGCATTGGTATCAAAGAACCCGAAAAGATTCTCAGCTTTCGGATGATGATTCAAACAGATCAGAATGATTTCACTAAGCAGCTGACTATTCTACTTACTCCGAGACCAAAGGACAATGCATACCATGCTGTTCGTTTCGTATCGCTCTTCATGGAAAGGCTGTTCGTTCATGCTGTATACGTTCGATCATTGACATATTTTAGGTTATATTAAAAGTTTAATTTTATTTTAAAACCAAACTTCAACTGGATTCAAGGATGTAGATAAGCATATTCAAGGAACTCCTGCAACCAGGCCTCAAAACAGTTCGATGGTTCTATTGTGCATGCTTCTGCTTGGTGATCATATAAGTTATTCCCCATGATTCCATGCCTCGAATGAGGTGACTCGCTGTCACAAGCAAGGTGATACAACAGTAAAGTCAATTGCGGCAACTCTGTGTAAATTAAATGGATAATCGTCTTTCTTATGGTCAGTAAAGTCACCTCATCAGGGACAAGAAGTCACCTCACTCGCGACGCGGAATCAGAAGGCTTCATTTGTTGGAATTTGAAGAAAAGAAAAAGTAAATAACAGCTATTTGAGACGTTCATCACGATGGACGTCATCAGATGGTATATGAATTATCAAATTGTACACTCTTCGGATGTAGCAACGTGGAGTGGAGTTGAGTGGACGTATTCGGTGGAGGAGGATATGGTTGAACATAATAACCGTGGAATACTATATAGCCCATTATTGTTTTGATTCAGTTTTAAATATTTCTTATTTAAAGAGAATGAAAGTGGAAAACTAATCATCATCCAAGTCACTGATGAAATGGAGCTAATTGCGCTTATTCTGCGTCGATTTGTCGATGTACATCATCTGTAGCAGGGTTATTGCTGAGCTATATACTGAGCCCTAAACCAATTGACGATGTCGACCAGGTCTCTTAGGTACTAAAAAATGCATCAAACAATTTGTTTGACCTTTCGTTTGATTTCTGCATCCATCAATATTCACAACGAGATTTGTCTAATATACTTCGATCAATCGACTGCAACGAATGCTTGCAAACATAATATTACTTGCATTTTTTCAACCGTGGTGTTGTTAGTATTCATTGTACCCTTCAGTGAAGCATTTTGGGTTTCAATGTTATAACAATAAATGTTTTAGTCATTTATTGTCATAACATAATTAACTACAACTCATAAATGATCATTCGCAATCATCTGAAATAAACTCTTCAGAATTGTCTTACTTTTTATTTAACATACACTAATGAGAGTTTCATTTTGTTTTTCTTAATTTCATCTAGTGCATCTCAGGATAATATCTCTTGTGATGCTTTTATTAGTATCTGTTCAGTGTTCAAATCTTTCAGGTTTCACTGATTTTCTACAGTGTACTTAAATATAGATTTGGTTCATTATGTCTTATTTTCGTTAATAAATATTTATAATTACATAATTTTGTACTCCTTCTGTTGCTTACGTTATATTTCTTTAGCGGTGGGCCTCAATTAAATGGAACAAGGTTATATTTTATCTTCAATTTGAAATGAACAATTTTTCTCCACTGTCGTCAAGCTTATATTACACGTTCGACTGTTCTTTCATTGCTTTCATTGTTCTTTTGAAATTCTCTTACTGTAATATAATTTCGCAAAACAAATTATGATGACAAAACAAGCTAAAGGGCGATACGGTCAAAATTTGGTCAATATCAACTTGACGTATTTCTTTCAATTTTGCATTTAAAAAACCTGAACACCCCTCATTTTGAAGGTGTGTGTGTAGAATGTTGCTCCTATTTTGATTTTGGAATTCACTCTTCAGTTGTCAAAATGCCGTCCAAGCAAGAAGAGCAGCGTATCAAAATTTTGCTCGCGCATCGCGAAAATCCGAGCTACTCGCACGCAAAGTTGGCAAAATCGCTAAAAGTTGCCAAATCAACCGTTACAAATGTAATTAAAGTGTTTGGGGAACGTTTGTCGACAGCCAGGAAGTCTGGATCGGGGGGAAATCGAAAACCGGAAGCCGCTGAGACGACAAAGAGAGTTGCCGGTAGTTTCAAGCGAAACCCTAACCTATCTCTCCGAGATGCCGCAAATAAGCTGGGTCTATCGTCTACAACCGTGCATCGAGCCAAAAAACGAGCCGGACTATCGACTTACAAGAAGGTAGTGACTCCAAATCGCGATGATAAACAAAATACGACGGCCAAAGCGCGATCCCGGAGGCTGTACACGACGATGCTGACGAAGTTTGACTGCGTGGTAATGGACGACGAAACCTACGTCAAAGCCGACTACAAGCAGCTTCCGGGACAGGAGTTTTATACGGCAAAAGGAAGGGGAAAGGTAGCAGATATTTTCAAGCACACGAAACTGTCAAAGTTTGCAAAGAAATATCTGGTTTGGCAAGCCATCTGTACCTGTGGCTTGAAAAGCAGCATTTTCATAGCTTCCGGGACTGTCAACCAAGAAATTTACGTGAAAGAGTGTTTGAATAAACGTCTGCTGCCTTTCCTGAAGAAACACGGTTGTTCCGTACTGTTTTGGCCGGATTTGGCATCTTGCCATTACGGTAAAAAGGCCATGGAGTGGTACGCCGCCAACAACGTGCAGGTGGTTCCCAAGGACAAGAACCCTCCCAACACGCCAGAGCTCCGCCCAATTGAGAAAAACTGGGCTATTGTCAAGCAGAACCTAAAGAAGGCCAAAAAAACTGCTAAGGACGAGCAGCAGTTCAAGGCAAACTGGCTTTCTGCGGCGAAGAAGGTGGACAAGGTGGCTGTACAAAATCTGATGGCAGGGGTCAAGCGTAAGGCCCGGCAATTCGGATTTGGAAAAGCGGAAGCCTAACTGAATATTTTTCCTGAATTTTATACTAATTGAACTTGAAAAAGAAATTTAATTTGATTTTTTAAATAAACGATTTCACCGATTTACACGCGTTTTCCCTTGACTAAATTTTGACCGTATCACCCTTTATGCCTAAAATTGATTTGATTTCGTTTAAAAACCTGTATGCCTGTTATCGATTGTTGAAAGGCATTGAGAGTCAACAATTCCTTGTAAGATAGCATGTAATCCAATTAAATTCAGGGAATCCATCAGTTATGTATCAACTTTGGTAAACAGCGCTGCAGAAATGGTATACAGGAACTCACCCAACTTAAAATCTCCTGCCCGCAGAGAATCTACGAGAAAAAAAATGCGTATAATTTGTTTTAGATATTGAATAAAGTTAAAAGAAAAAGAAAATATCCACTTACACCTGAGTGAGTGCGCCAGTGAAATCGTTGCATTTGGTGTTCATCAGATCGTAGCGATCATCTCGCAATTATTCCTCTAACTCCTCCACAATTCGAGATTTTTGTGAAATCTATGCAGCCAATGTGTATACCAAGTCTGTGCCCTTAAAGAACAGAACAATTACTTGATTCCCTTGAGGGTTGTAGATTCATATTAAATCAATTTTACCCAAAACGAAACTGTTCACCGACTTCGTCATTTTCCCGTGGGGATATTTCCAACACACCGGTGAACGGGAACGGATGGCCTCCGTAGGCGAATTTGGTTCCAAGTATTTTTACTCCCGAGTGGAACACTCCCCATTCCTTCGAGGTTGTAAGCTCATTGATCCAGTACTATGAGGAAAAGTGAAAAACTTTTAACAAGATTTCGTTCGTTTTCCCCGAAACGATGTGGTCAAATACAGCAATGAAAAACTAAACAAGTACATGACGTTTCGTTCGACCGGGTTTCCATTTATCTGTTTGTAAATAGATCAAAGTGAGTAAATCAGCGGTGTAATATTCCATATTTTGATCTAATTTAAGAAGATCTAAATTTTTGAAACGGATTGATTTTAGATCAAAATATCCATCAGGATTGCAGATGCCCTAATGGGTGAAAAAACAATTCAAAACCCAAGCGTATCCGAAGCATCAGCGCCGCTTGTTTAAGTTTTTTAATTTTATAAAAACTAAAAAATTATATGAATCTATACACTCTCGGAACAACGCAAGTAAGACAAATAATATTTTTTGTATATAAGGGCACCTCCAATCCTGATGGGAAACTGGTATTGATCTAAAAATTTAGATCTGAAGTGATCTAAATTTTTGCACCGCGGTGTTCTATTTTGAGTTTTATACCACAATCTGATTTAAATTTTTGCATCTTCCAAGAAAATTGATCCAAATGATGCATGTTTTCGATCACTTTTTTGCCTTGATCTATTTTCCGTACTAGTGCTGGCAACAATGCTATAAGGGAAAAAAAGAATCGGGTTTATATGTCAAAGCCGTCTGTCCTTTTCGGCTGCCCAGGAAACATATTATTTGAAGCTGATCACGGATATATTTATTTGTTCTATTTTTTGAGAATAAGTTTATTTTCTCCTTTATTGCTACAACGAGTTATCAATTTAAGAAATACATAAGCGAAATTGACCCTATGCGCGGATGTCTGGTTTGAATTATGTGATATCAACGGACCGTAAGATGGCAGTGAACCTGGTGTCGTCAAACGCCGGGGTGCAGGCACTGTTGGAAACTTACGATGCTCGTTTGATTAGCTGTCGCCGGTGCGGTCAACTTTATAGATTTGAAGATTGATTCCCTTCAGCTTTTCAAGTGTGAAATTTTTATTCATGAGATTATTATTGACTGTGCTTTCGCGGCATATTCAACTTTCGATGAAGAACGTATGGTTGACTGTAATATGTTGCGGTCCGATAGCTCACAGTTTGTTGTGATCGTAGTGCTCTCGTCTCCCGTAACGATGACGTAATTAAAGGAGAACCGTTTGACCGGACCTGGAAAGAACAGCAGCAATTGCATATTTGCTAGCATCCTTGGTAAGAATAATCGACTTTGAGCAGTCCGCTGACATTGCAGAGCATGGTTACTTCAATAAGATTTTACATTTATTATAGGTTTCAATAAATTCACCTGTGTGTTCAACCTTCTCGCCTTTCTTCAATGGTTTGGCAAATGATTTTATAATTTTGGTAAAATCTTTAATAAAACGGCGATGATAACCCAGAGTTCCAAGGAAACCTCTGAGTTTCGTTTTCGTTTTTGTGGTTGGGCAATTTTTGATACCGGCTACTTTGTCAGGATTGAGTTTCACCCCTTCTGGCGTAACGTTGTGGCCTGAGAATGCCAATCCGTTACATAAACATTCAGATTTGTAAACCTACATTTTTAAGCTGTAATTCTGTAGGGCATCGAATAACCTTTCGCAGATTCGTAATATGTTCCTGATCAGATATTTAGTGTGCAATAATCCATGTATACTAAACACATTCTCCCAATCAAATCACGTAATACATTATCCGTCACCCTTTGAAAGGGAGATGGAGCACGTTCTTTTTCGTTTAAATGGTCTAGGCCTAGTTCACCAATTAGAACTAGAACTACTATTTTGAACTGGGTAATTTTCTCGGTGTTGGCCAAGCTTTTAGCGGACATTTCTAGCGGAGAAAGAACAACTTGGACTTAGCGGAGCGTGTTTATTAGATTGCAGCTGGAAAATGCGAAAATACATGAAGTAGTGATCGTCTAGAACGTTTTTAAGCATTTCACAGAAGTAGACGTTTGCGACCACCAGGATTAATGGAGTTTGCAAGATTGAATTGCCAATAGTGTTCTGGAGCAACTGTATGAGGACACATTGGCCAGACGCCTAAAAACCACTGCCGAACTCACGTTTTATACTGCTATCAAATAAGCGTCTGACCATTTATCCGCCTTAGTCGATCCACATTCGTCTTAGGTTCCGGAAATCATCGCTGCAAATGTGGGCTTTCTCCCTCGCTGCTATCATTGTTGGTACTAGACCAGTAATCGTTCCTATAATGCAACCTGCAATCACAGCAAAGCCACCTGTTCTATGGCCAGCTCAATGCCACGGCTGTCCAAGCTGTGGTCAGGTACCTATGGGACATTCTTCCAACCAACTACTCGTTGATCACCAGAGTATGCTGGCTCAAAGCTATAATGACTGCCCCTCAGCAGCAGCCTACAATAATCATCCCTTCCAAACCTGACATCATCTGAAGATTTATGTAAACAACGGTACGATGATTGGATCTGATTTTGCACCCTTCATACGCAATTCTGAAGACTAGTGCAGTGGGCTGCAACTGTGTCGCAACCGATACTGAGTCCAACAACAAAGGACAATTGCCCTCCAAAGCTAACTAGGAACCAGTGCCCAGTGCCAACGTCGTACTCCAAACGCCACCACTCCCATGGTGGCCGAACAAACAAATATTGCATCAATATGTTCTGGAGTTGCGCTAATGATAGCAAAAGCCGAGGAAAGTATAATTCTGGTCAGTCCAGATCTTAGGGGAGACCCAATGATGACGTTGTTTTACAAGTCCTAATATAAAACCTGGAATCCCCATTTAACACCTGAACAGATTCCTAACTTAACAGCATCAGTTTAGTGTTTACTTGTTGGGGGCGACATCTACGATTTGTAAGTGGTTACACGAAACTAAGTTAATCTGTCATGTTGTGGGGGGTTGATTAAATTACACCGAGGTTTTTTATTATGTTAGCACTTCAACTTTTGACGGTTCAAGCGTTTGTTAATATAGCAATTTAACAATATTCAAAATACGTTTAGTTAATGTTCATTATTTTCCCTCCCGCGAGGTAAGAGATGTTTTTGGAATGCGTGAGACCCCTACAATGCGAATGCGTGAGACCCCTACATGCAAGCGATTTACGAATTCCTTTGTTTGTCTGATCTAAGAGTGTAATGTCATCACCTTCTCTCCTCCAGTCTGATAAATTCCCTGCCATTGTGTCCCAGTTATACTATCCTTTTGTTTCCGTGCTACTTGTACCTGCCCAGCAAGCAGTGTCACCCATCTGCGGCTTAGTTCCTGAAAGGGACTACAGGGACCGTGGATTTGGTAGATGTCGCAACCATGAGCAGCAAACAATACCTTCAATAAGTTACCTACCTAGCCCCTTCCAAACGATAATGTGACCCATTAACCACGAGCTAGCCACGAGTAATTGGCACCCCATTTTACTAAAATTGAAAAATTATACATTGTAAATCACAATATTGAATATCGGCTCCGTAAAGTGTTACACACGCCTGAGCCTAACAAATAAACGAACTAATTAAAAAAATGTTTATTATTTTATAAACAACTATAATAGAGTCTAGCACCTCGTCGCGCGTCGCAGATTACTAGTGTGCGTGTGCAATTGGTTCCGGTGAGCTGAATTTAGAAGAGTTTTGCGTGTCGCGGGATCACGCCGTGCTCGCGATCCAGTCAAAAAACTGCATACAATCAATTGCGCTGTTGTGTGTTGGTGATCAATGATGATCAAGCGAGCTCAGGTCCAAAGTGTCGTCGTTCGTGGGTATTGTGGGTTAGATAGTGTGTACTGTTTAGCAACCGTGTAAATTTAGAGGTCATAAGCGAGTTTATTTTTCCTATTGATTCTGTTTCCTGCAACCAAGTGCCAATATCTAGAACTAGATTTTAGAAGAAAATACCACAACCGTGCTTAAGTGAATTTTGATTCGGTGTGCAGGCTTAGTTTGTAAATTAATCGGTGCAAGAAGAGTGTATTAGACACAAATATCATGTTACTACCGGAAGGTTTCCGACACGTCGGTGACGGTCGGTTGATGTGGACGGGTGCCGACGGCAGCAGTTGCGGGTCCAGCAGGACTTGGCTATCTAGGACATCGAAGAGAGCTGGTTTGCAATGCAACAAATAATTTATTTCTACCATATTTTGAAGACAATATCTAATATCCTGTTTTATTTTATTTTGCCTATTTTGTTTTGTTTTGTTTTTCGTTATGCTTGTCTCTTTTCAGTCACATTGGAGCGGTCCGTTGCTTTTGGCGGATAGTGCTACATACTTTCAGCGTATCGTTAACCAAAACGAACCCTGCTGCTAACCTTTCCCCAACAATCCAACATCCCAGTGATTTCTCGTGGAAGTGCAGAGGATTTCTCGGCTTCCTTCAATGCGAGTATCACGTCAACACGTTCCTTCCCATTCCCTACCCTGACCAGCATTCGGGCACGGTCGGCGCCGGTATTGCTTTATAATGGGTCACCAGTTTTTACACATTGAAGATGTATGTTAGTCCCAAACATCATCTGTTGGTTTTTTGTGTAAATTCAGCTGATCTGGCAATAACAGAATTGCATTCGTGGGCGGTCAATTATGCTCATGCTAATGCTTATCAGTTTAGTGTTTACTTGTTTTTCACTTTTGTTGGATATCCTGAACATTCCGATCTAGAAAAGAAAAGAAAAATAATAATCGAAACGGGTTCAGAGCAGTGGAGACGGAGATGCTTCTTCCGAATTCTTTTGAAAGAGTTCTATATAAATATGAACAAAAAATCTCTAGAGCAGCACTAGATTTAAAAAAAACTAGCTTATACTGAATATTCATTAATAATTATCAGATAATAAAAAAAAATTAAATCAAACTTACCTGCCTTAAAACCACTCGAAAGTAAGCAAGTGCGGATGAAACGTTTCGCGAAGCAAATCCAACATGACATTTGATTTTTCCGGGTTGCCATTCACTTTTTTAAAAACCAGTTGAATTTTTCTTATTTTTTTTTCGGTGGGGGGGGGAATTTCCTTGTTTCAGTCTTATTTTGGAATTTTGTTTTTTTTTGATCTCCCCCATTTTGGTTCAAAATTTTCAAAAGTGTTGCAAATACTTTTCTACACTGTAACCGGCCAGTACCCATTAATGGGTAAATATGTACCCATTTTTCGATAGTATATGAAACTGTCAAAAAATGGGTACTTTAAAAATAAAAAGAATGCATACTAAAGACCCATTTTTTATTGTCAATGAGAGATCAAAAGATGGGTATTTTTCCACCCATTAATGGGTAAAAAATATCTTAGCATTTTCCTGGCTCGCTTTGTTTATTTGAAAGTGTGTGGTTCGAAAAAACTTCGCGGAATCCATTCCACGAAAACGCGAAGAATATGGAAGAACTGAAGGTTAAACTGGATAGCGAAAACTTCCAAAAACTAAGAGGTACGTTAATAATTTAATATTATAATTTAAAATGCTTCAATTTCATCAGTAGAATCGTACTTCCGAGTATTTCATCAAGCTTTCATCAAGTTGACGTCAAAATCATTTAAATCCTTTCAGATATATTCCACGGATATCCTCTGTGGAGGATAACGATGTGATGACCGCTTCAATGGACCACTTGAACGTCGCCGGAATATTTGCCGCTGTGAAAACTCCGGAACGAAACTTACCATACCTGATAGGTAAAAGGTCTGAGGCTAAAGGGTTGTCAAAATACAAATACACATTCAGTTATTGCGATCTATTATGTTTATTCTAATGCTCATTATTCAATATCACAATTAAAAACAAATCACGTAAAATGGGTATATCATACCCATTTCGCAAATAACAAACATTTCGAAAAATGGGTATTTCATACCCATTTCCCAAATAACAAAAATTTTGAAAAATGGGTAAAAAATACCCGATAGCCTGACGTACAGGCTCTTTACCCATTAATGGGTAAAATTGTTTTACCGATTAAAGGAGTTAACCCACTTAAGTTCGAAATGGGTGATATTTTACCCATTAATGGGTACTGGCCGGTTTCAGTGTAAGTAATCTAATGCTTCCAGATCGTCGATTGCAAACCGTTAACAGTCGTTTTGTGTGCACGGAACATTTACGACCTTGTAAAGAAGTCGAATCCATAATTATATCAGAAAAAGGAATAAAAAAAACAAATATAAGTGTTTTATTTTTTATTTTTTGCATTTACTGATTGATTACTATAACACTTCTCTGTGCTATAAATATCATAAGATTACAATCTACCAAACTGCTTCATAATCTATATGCACAATGGGTTGTGTTTTTTTTTTTTTTTTTTTTTTTTTTGGGTGGTTAAATTTCTTTTTTTTGTTTTTTTGGGGGGGGGGAAAAAATATTTTTTGTTGTGTTTTTTTTTTTTTTCTTTCGAGTTTACCAATTGGAGGGGGGGAGGCACTTTTAGCGAAAATGGGTGTTTTTTCACCCATTAATGGGTTTTCGCAAACGACCGTGTTTAGCAAAAATTGGTGTTTTTTCATATACTCTGAGAAAAATTTCATCGTTGTACCGACAATTAAATCATGGTCAGGATGACTATCGCATATAATGGTTTCAATAACCATGAAAATGGTAGAATTCACCACGTTCATGGCATTTTTGACTATGATCATGGTAACGAGGACTATTCCGACATTATGGAAAATGTTGCATCAACTATTTATAATGGTAGTTTTGACCATGATCATAGTCGGTTCAAAATCACTATACTGCAATAGTCATCCTAACCCCCAATAATGGTAAAATTGACCATCAAATTCCTCTCTGTGTAGACACTCAAGTAATAGACCTGCCAACGTGCCGCCATGTTGTATCCAAAACGAACATTTTCCACACGCTATTTCGAACAACCAAGGGGGGGGAGGAGTCACTTTTTAACAGTATGGAGTTGTCAAAAAATGAGTAAACTAGTTTTCCTTCCATGAGTGAAATCCACTCAGATTCTGGGTAAATGATGATGATAGAATTTTTTTCCAAGTTCAAAATGGCGGACAACTATTAATTGAAAATTAAGTTAGGAAAAATGAAGCCACTGGAGTATATAAAATGGAATTAGTGAAAATGGAACCGCTAAGCCACATCACCGTTTACTCTAAACTCCCATGCGACGACTGCGATGAAAAAATTCCCTCCCGAAAAAGTCTCGTGAGACATAAAATCCAGTTCATTGTTCCGTTCGTGTGCGATATTTTATCGAAGGATTTCCGGATCATGGCTGACAAGCAGGTTCATTTGCGAATGACCACCAACGAAAACTATTTGGGTGTCGAAAGGTCGAAAGGTATCAGCAACTTTTTGGTAAGTTTTTTTTTTTTATATAGTTCTCTATTTCAATTCAGTGATTTAATTTTTAATTATTGCAGCGTACAGCACCGCATATCGGGAATTTGAAATTCAGGAATTTGGATTCATACATGCATACATGTATTCAACAATATAGATCTATTTTGATGGAGTTTTCCGGAAGTGAACGAATGATGTTTGTCTCAATTCGAAATAAGCTGTTCAAGCTGAAAAAATAATAAATTTTGGTGGTTGGGTAAAGGTTAAATAAAAGAAAACTGTTTTTTTTATTTGTTCTTTTTTAAAAAAAAATTGGGAAATTTTTTTTTTTTAGTGGGTAATTACTAAAATTGTATTTGTGAATTTGGGTTTTTTGGGGTTTTTGAGGGTTTTGGGGGGGGGGGTTAAGAAACACGCTAAGATCAGTTTTACCTAAATATGAGTAAACTTTACCCATAATCGCGAAAAAGTGCACATACTTATTTTATGGGTAAAGTCGCTTTACCCATATTTGAGTACACATGGTTAACTTACAATATAGGTAATGTTTACTTATTTATGGGTAACCAATTTAAAGTAAATTTCACGCAAATATAGGTAAATCTAAAACCTTATATTGAAATTAGACGCAAATATGGATATGGATATGGATTTCTCTGTGCTTCAATTATACTACTACTATAGCCATTGAACTAACTGCTGATTGTTTGTTCCATAACAAGTAATACACATATTGCTGAGAAGTGATTAAAAAGAAATGACTAACAGTTGATCAAAACAATTATTGATCGAATGGTTGAACCCATCAGGTTAAAAAACAAGAACGGCATTACTTTTTCAGATGTTGTGATTCCTCCCACTCCCTCTCATCGTAGTGTATTCTCTGTACAATTCCAAGGTCACAACTCTGCCACAACCTTCTCACCGCTCAATTTTCGGAACGAATCCGGATCCAAATGTTTTTTTCAGTTCTTCCATCTTCTACTACGCAATTCCAACTTTCGTAATGGACCTCAATCTGTTGAATCGCAAGATGGAATGATAACCAACCTACTCGATCCAATGAAGCTTACGAACTGACAATGTTTATTTTTTCATCCAAATATGGGTAATATGCATTTACTCATATTTAGGTAATATCACTTAACTCAAATTGTAAGTGAAGTTGACCCACTTTTGTGAGTACAATTTACCCATATTATGAGTATTGCATCAGTTACCCATATATGGGTGAAACAATTACCTTTTTATGGGTAATTGAGTCTTAGCGTGCAGATTCACGTTGGCCGGTCTATTACTTGAGTGTCTATATTTTTTCACCCATTAATGCACGTTAAGAAAAAAATTCCCAAAATTAGGTAAAAAAATTAAGGTTGGTGAGTGAGGGGAGGGGGTTAAGTGAGTGAAAAAAAAAAAATAAAGAAGGTAGAATTATTCATTGTTTTTATAAATAAAAATAAATTTATTTTTATTTTTTTTTTTTTTTTGTTTTTTTTTTTATTTTTTAAATTGGTTGGTGGGGGGGTGGGTGTGGTGAGGTAATAAATATTGTTTTTTGTTTTTTTATTAATAAATAAAATATTAAAAAAAAATAAAATATAAATTGAAAAAAAAATTTTAGAGAGAGATTTGTAAATATTTTATTTTTTTTTTTTTAATTTAAAAAAAAAAAAAAATAGGCTACTCAACCATCCCGTTTTCTTCGCGCATTGAACGGTTGAGTATTTTCAACTTAATTTTGGTTGAAAATCGTAGCACCCGTCGGCGGTGTTGACGATTGTCATTTATTTGTTAGTCTGGTCGACTGCGGACGCATTATTTGCTCGTCGCGGTTCTCTTCGGTTATCCGGTTATCCAAATCCACGAAATGGCAGCATTGTTAGCAACGCTATTACTTATGGATTGCCAACGTATTTATGAGCTGTTCTATTGTTTTGTTGCACCGATATTAACAAATAAAATTGATCGATTTAACTATTTGTCCGTGTGTTTTAATATTCTGTTCGAAAAAAATTATCATTAGGTATCTATATTTATATTTTCCATTCCTTACGATTAAGAAAATTTCTCACATTTATTTCGATAATTCATTAGGTAGATATTACCCATTGGCACTTGAAATGTAAGTACCCAAAATTAGGTAACTTTTACCCATTGCTATTTGAAATGTAATAACCCAAAATTGAGTTATTATCTTATACCTACTTTGAGAAAAATTTCATCGTTGTACCGACAATTAAATCATGGTCAGGATGACTATCGCATATAATGGTTTCAATAACCATGAAAATGGTCGAATTCACCACGTTCATGGCATTTTTGACTATGATCATGGTAACGAGGACTATTCCGACATTATGGAAAATGTTGCATCAACTATTTATAATGGTAGTTTTGACCATGATCATAGTCGGTTCAAAATCACTATACTGCAATAGTCATCCTAACCCCCAATAATGGTAAAATTGACCATCAAATTCCTCTCTGTGTACACGGTCATTTGCAAAATTTCGCACGTTAAAAAAAAGTACCCAAAATTAAGTTTTTTTCACCCATGTCGCATGTTTTGTGCATGCAGTTAAAACTACACAGAGAGGAATTTGATGGTCAATTTTACCATTATTGGGGGTTAGGATGACTATTGCAGTATAGTGATTTTGAACCGACTATGATCATGGTCAAAACTACCATTATAAATAGTTGATGCAACATTTTCCATAATGTCGGAATAGTCCTCGTTACCATGATCATAGTCAAAAATGCCATGAACGTGGTGAATTCGACCATTTTCATGGTTATTGAAACCATTATATGCGATAGTCATCCTGACCATGATTTAATTGTCGGTACAACGATGAAATTTTTCTCAGAGTATAAGAAGTTTGACTTTTACTGGGCGGGTTAATTAAAATTTACCGAAAATTTGGTTTCTTTTTTTGGGAAATTTTTTGTTTTTTTTTTTTTTTTTTTTTTTTTAAGTGAATTTGCAAATGTTTGCGTATTGTTTTTCTCAAAATTTTTTTTAAATTTTTTTTTTTGCGGTTTTGAGAAAAACAAAACGAACCCCCGTGGAAAGGTTTGGGCCTCCTGGCGCCCCCTCACGCACAAAAACAAAAAAAAAAATAATTATAACCAAAA
Source organism: Aedes koreicus (assembly GCA_024533555.2). Lineage (NCBI taxonomy): Eukaryota > Metazoa > Arthropoda > Insecta > Diptera > Culicidae > Aedes > Aedes koreicus. The sequence goes on from JAHHFK020002156.1 coordinate 537,364, forward strand.
AAAAAAAAATTCAAATTAAAAATTTTTTTTTTTGTATATGGATCAATAAAACTGACGAACTGATTCAACAAAACCATAGAGTTGAAATAAATCGTCATGCTTTATTGAATTAAAAATCGTGTCTCATTGTTCAAAACAAAATGTTTTATTGAACCAACTTAACGCAATTTTTGAAATAATAAACATCAATGAAGTAGTTCAAGAGAAACAAAACTTCATGCTCTATAGAATTGAACGTCATGTTTTATTGTTCTAAGCAAAATGTTTTCTTATCCAACTAAACGCATTTGTTAAAATAGTAAACATTGATGAACTTATTCAACAAAGCCATTGAATTGAAATAAAACTTCATGATTTATAGAACTGAAAGTTACACACTTAAATTCGATTTTGCTGTTCGGTAAAAAAATTGACGAAACATTTCGGTAAACATAACATCTTACCGATTTTTCGGTAAACATAAAAAATGTTACCGTAATTTTGTAACACTTTAGCGAAAGATTTTTTATTTTTTTTTTTTTTTTGTATAAGAGGAAAAAAAAAAAAAATACAAAAGAAAAAAAAAAAAAACACTGAATACGGTAAAAACTTTACCGAACAAAACGTAAAACGAACTCTGAATCACCGAAGCCCGGTAAAGTATTATTAACTGTCAAACTGTCAGCCATTTTCTATAAAGCCTCGTGGTCAGAAGGTGGTTTGGATATTGATTAATTTTAATTATTCCATGTATGTATGTAGAAAATAAACCAGCGTTAATTAGAGCTTTCATCCGGCTAGCTATAAATATTTCAAATGTGCTGATTACACGCTAAACAATCAATAGGTTCGATGTAAAAAGGGAGTTTTATTCTAAATGATACACATGCAAAATATATTTGCTGCATTGTATCCATCTACAGGTAGAACACAACTCCGCTGACTAGCATCCGATGTAGCCGTCACTCATCGTTCGTAGTATTTCGTTGACTGCGCCATATGCTGGAAAGACCTCACAGTCCCGGTCGGAATAACAACAAATATAGTTTTGTTTAATATATTCAATTAACCAATAACATCCGAATATTTTGGTGTTTAACGATAAAAACAAAAACAAAATACCCAAACGGTTCGGTACCAGACTACACAAATTACCGAACTGTACGGTAATTTTTGACAGATCATCAAATCTTCCATTACCGAACTGTACGGTAGTTTTTGACAGTTCATCAAAAAATTTGAGTACCGAACGTTCGGTAATTGATTTAATTACCGAACAGATTACCGAACGTTCAGCTGTTGAAAGTTCGGTAAAAAATTACCGAATACTGTAAAATTTTCTAAGTGTGTATGTTACATCCTATTATATTTATTTATTTATATTTACATCTATACATATTTAGATTTTTATATATACCTAGATATATACATATAACATATGTTACATACAGTGACGGACAAAACAATAAGACCACAGCATAGAGAAATTTTCATGCATGCGTCCTAACCGCCAATTTGAATTAAACGTATGTGACACCAAGTGGCGAGCACATGTACTAACTTGACATGAGATTCCACAAGCTTTTCAGCCTCGGAAATAAACATTCCAAGCCAGACGCATCGAAAGCTGCTAGAGGACCAAAAAACGTGCGACAAAAGTATAAGACCACTTCCACATTTCATCTGATTTTGTAGCAAATACCGTCGTTCCTCTGAAGTAAGCTTTGGCAGATAGTCAAAAAGTCGGTGAATCCTTTAAAACCGAAAAATAAGGAAGAACTATGGAGCAAAATTCAGGAAGCATGGTATGCCATCCCTGCCAGCACATGTCGAAACCTCGTGGAGTCAATGCCGAAGAGAGTGCGAGAAGCGATCCGGAATAATGGTTATACCACTAAATACTAATGATCAAAGCTGATGGAAACGATTTTTTGAATGAATTAACGAGTGGTCTTATTTTATTGTCGCATCATTTTCTTACTTTTCTATGCTGGAAGGGCAGTTTTTTTTCTTTATTGTTTTTATTACTTTCAAACCATTTTGTTTTGTTGCGTTATTAAATAAAATATTATTTTTAGTTGAAATTATTAAATGTTTTGCTTTATTGATTGAGCCCTGCAACTGCATCTTTTACAATGAGCGGTGGTCTTATTGTTTTGTCCGTCACTGTAAGTCCTGGGAAAAATTCAAAAGCATGGTACTTGAAATCAAACAATCGGATTTTAAAATGCTCTTCAGGGTATTTTATTCTATTAATAAATTGTTCAAAAATATATTTACAGTACGCTCAATGGACAATTATCTTCGATTTTACGCAGTGTACGGCGAACACGTTGAATCAGGTTCTGGACGGTGTCTATGTCTATTTCTTTCATTTTCCGCTTGATTCGATTAACCGATTGTTGCTCATTGTTAGCTTCCCAGCCATTGTCGTACACCATACGTTTGAGAACACTCCAAAAATTTTCAATTGGACGAGCCTGAGGCACGTTAGGTGGATTGTCCTTTTTCGGTACAAATGGTATGTTTTGCTCAGTTAGCCAATCTAATGTTTTTTTCGCGTAATGACAGCTTGCAAGATCCGGTCAAAACATGATTTCGTCGTCAGCGTGATATTTGTTGATGAATTGCTTCAATTTCGGCAAGCATAGGCTGATATACACGTCAGAATTGACAGCTTTGGCCTTGTTTGGGCGTATCAAAGGCGCCGAGATACCCTTCGATGACATGGCTGTCCACACTAACACCTTTGGCTCATATTTCGATTTGCTGGCATATTTAACATCGTCTGGTGTTGTTTTAATGTTAGCAGTAAAGAAACCATCGTTTCTACTTCTATTTGCCACTCAATTCATGGTGCGAAAACGTGAAGTAAGATTCATCATCCAAAATTATGCACTTTCCATTTGCAAAATGCTCGCGACGAAGTGCACGGCAGCATTTTGGTATTTTTTCGAGTTGTTGCTGTGTATATTTTGGTGCACGCTGACGTTTCCGATAGATTACGTTATGTTTTCACAAAATCCGATGGACTGTCCTGTTTGAGACCTGAAATTTTCGTGCGAATGTGCATGTTGATTGGCCAACCTTGTTTTCAGCGCTTGACAGCAGTTTTTTCGTTGTTCTAGCACTCAATTTTGTTGGGCGACCACTTTTATTTTTATTTTCCGGTTCTTTACCATCACGACAATCTTTCAAAACACGGTATATTGTTGATTTTGATATTGGCTCGTCTTTGAACACGCTCAAAATTTCACTTGTACTAAGCCGTCCAAAAAGGTTGGCGACTTGTGCTCGTAAATCCAGCTTGTACGACATTTTTATTGGAAACTACTACGCAATTTGAGTTTATCAGTTCAGTAGGAACACAGATGAACGTGACAAGTACATTGGTTGACATCTGTGTGTTTGTTAATGCTGTCAAATAAACGCCTGAAAGTTATAATATGGTTGCTCGGCAGGCTGACCGTATAAAATGTGCGCTTGTAAAAATATTTTGTTTAAACAATGAATTAACCATTTAAGTTTTAAAGAAATGTGATTGTTATAAATCGATTATTATTTAAATTAATGTCACCCAGCGGCGATTACTCCAAACAATGTTATTGGTTTGATTTGAATAAAATTTTAAATTGATATGGAACTTTTTTATGAATTGAAACAAATAGAAACCTTGTATTGGATAGCAACAAAATATTTTGTTGATTCAAAACAAAGTAATTTCTTAGAGTGAAAAAATATTTTATTCAAACAACAAATTAATCGTTTAAGTTTAAAATAAATGAGATTGTTATAGATCAAATATTATTTAAATTAATGTTACACAGTTGTGATTACTTTAAATAATTTTATTGATTTAATTTGTATAAAATTTTGAATTGATTTGAAACTTTTGTATGAATTGAAACAAATAAAAATCTTGTATTGAATAGCAACAACATATTTTGTTGATTCAAAGCAGACTCATTTTTTCTGCGTGAAATACTTGCGTATTTTATTAAAATATATGAAGAAATCAGCTTTAGGGACAAAGATTTGTGGTTGTTAACCAGAAGGGTGAGGAAAACTATTTTTTTTAGGCGGATCAAGTAAATTCCGCAGAAATTTGTAAAGGCAGTTTTGCGTTTGTAAACACACATTCCAATCGTCGATTTCTTGCATGCTATAGTTAAATTCAGGACACCAATAGCACAATTCAATAGAGGAACTGTTTCTCTACCAGATTGTCTTATTCTTTTATTTAAACTGAGTTGTATTTCACGAAAATTGGATGAAATGAATGTTTGTTTCAAACGCAGAACCGCCTTCGAAAATTTCTCCGGAATTTAAAATATTTACCTAATTTCAATGAAAAATTGTTTTTACTTTTAAATTCTAGATTACTGAATATACTCTGAGAAAAATTTCATCGTTGTACCGACAATCAAATCATGGTCAGGATGACTATCCCATATAATGGTTTCAATAACCATGAAAATGGTAGAATTCACCACGTTCATGGCATTTTTGACTATGATCATGATAACAAAGACTATTCCAACATTATAGAAAATGTTGCATCAACTATTTTTAATGGTAGTTTTGACCATGATCATAGTCGGTTCAAAATCACTATACTGCAATAGTCATCCTAACCCCCAATAATGGTAAAATTGACTATCATATTCCTCTCTGTGTATGAAGGAATTAAAATTAAGGAGACAGGCGAGGAACTAGAAGACTCTGAGGAAGTCACTGCAAGTTAAGCCTGAAATGGAATCCGTTGATTTTTGTTGAACTTTGTCGTTCTACTGATGCACAACTGTGTTCCACTTAGCTACTCTATTCATAAGTTGTTTATTTTTAAAATTGGTGAGTAGTGCGTAAGAGTTGGAAATAAAATACCTAATCAAAGCCTGTATAAAAGACTAATTTTTCAAAATCGTTCCAAAAATCCTCACTGAAGTATCATGTGGGACCAAAATCTTGATTGCGATATATTTTAGTTTGATGAAATTTGATCCCACGTGATACCTGCGATGTTTTGAATTCACATTTTTCTGATACGTTGGAAAAAAATAGAAAACATGAACTTGAAACCATTTAAATCTTTAATCTCTTAAGAGTTATGGTATAGCATTCCAAAAACCTAAAACAGAAATAAAAAAATAATTTTCGGAAAAAATAAACGATTAAAATTGCTATTTTTTAACGTTTTTCGCTTGACATCAACAATACCGAATTTTCGTTAATCCATGTTCACCGGTAATTTCAATATGTGCATTTTTGTGCGCCGGTTTTCGGTATTTTTCACCGATTCTACCGTATTCTTGTCTTAACGTGTGAGTCATGTTTTCAAGCGTTCTATGAGAGTGAGTGAGATTACACTAAAACATGGCTCACCAGTAAAAGCCAAAGAGACAAAATAATTATAGCAGCATTCACACTCTGAGAACAATTAACTCATGGTCAGGATGACTATCGCATATAATGGTTTCAATAACCATGAAAATGGTCGAATTTACCACGTTCATGGCATTTTTGACTATGATCATGGTAACAAGGACTATTCCGACATTATGGAAAATGTTGCATCAACTATTCTTAATGGTAGTTTTGACCATGATCATAGTCGGTTAAAAATCACTATACTGCAATAGTCATCCTAACCCCCAATAATGGTAAAATTGACTATCAAATTCCTCTCTGTGCAGGTTCATGAGCCTGCACGGTACGCTTCCTTTACCCATTAATGGGTACGATTTTTAATTATTGTTATTCCTTCTGTGGAAATTTTACCCATTTTAGCGTAAAACTGCGTCTACCAATTTAAATGGGTAGACGCAGTTTTTCAGTAAAATGAGTAAAAAATCCACAGGAGGAATAACAATAATAATAAATCGTACCCAATAATGGGTAATGGAATCTTACCGTGTGTGCACGCTGCCTTATTTGTTTTGTCTTTTTGATTTTTACTGTGAGCCGTGTTTTCGTGTTGTCTCACTCACTCTCATAGGACGCTTGAAAACATGGCTCACAGTAAAAGTTATTTTTTATAGCGTGCAGGCTCATAACCAGTGTTGCCACATTTTTTTCATGGTCAATCTGTATTTTTACATCCAAAAATCTTTTTTATGTGTATCCGACCGTTGAAAATCTGTAAAAAAATCTGTATCGTATACTTAACAACTGTTTGGTTCCCGCTCATTGGTTGAAAAATAACTTTGCGTGCATCGCATTTGAACCAAGTAGGGTACCGGGATGTAATGTTAGCCTTGCTCCTTTATGCGGCCTATGTACCAAATATTTCAATAATTCGGCGATAATCAACAAAATCAACAATTGAGACATTATTAATCAATTTTTAGGTGTTCACTTCCACGTAGTTTTCGATTTCCGTAACTTTTTAGACATCATGACTTCACTGGCTAAGCTGAACATTATCTACACGATCTTTGAATTATCTAAATTTGGCTAAATTGAACCTATAAACCGAGTAATGCAGCCAATATACACAGAAAATAGTCACAGGTTATAAATTGACTGTTCACATTGGCATAATAACAATGATTTGACGAGAAAACCGTAGACTCAATGTTAGAAACATATTTTATTCTATGTTCCCAACTATGACCTGTTGTATGAATAGCGTAGTAAAAATGTTTTTATTGGAAAAATAATAATAAAAATGTATGAGTTTCGATTGTATGATTTCAAATGGCTCATCTAAATACAAACTTAAAGAACAAAATCTGTGTAGAGTGAATTATAATGTTTTGATTATCAAATGACCGCTAAATCAAACGTGGAAATCGCTTAAGTGTTTCGTAGCAGTTTGATTTAGTTTGATTTATGAAATGTTGTGTTGGGTAAACGAATACAGTTGGCCTTAAATCAGAAAATCAGGAAAAAAAATGTTCCTAGACTATATTTAATAACAAATCTATCAAGTGGGATGAAGTTGCATCCACGAAGAGACCCAATTTGGTGCTTATAGACCGAATTACATCCATATTACTCGAAAGTTTCTGACTTAAAAATATGTGCAGTGTACCTTTTCGTGATACATGCTATCAAATGACTTATTAAACTTATCTAAGCAAGTGCATAACTAGTTAAATATCGCTTGCTGCTCAAATACTTTTGAGTTATAATGAAAAATGTAATCGAACGTTGCATATTAGGCTGAGTCAAGGGACACTTTATACCTAGCTATTAAGCTTATTTCCCCATTGGTTTACACATGAGCAGTGTGTGGAAGCCCATCCTCGATCGAGGGTTTAATTTAGCACACAAAATAGACTTGAAATATACACTCCAATAAATAATTCACGAGCAAACTAAATGCGAATAGCTTACATTTTTTATCATTTTCACGTCTAAAAAGTTGCTTTTCCAACATTTTCAAGTTATCAAGCTTACGGTAGTAAACATCAAAAAGTATTATCCTTGGATGAAATCATGATTAAGCATGTCTTGCTGCTTTTATGTTAACCTTGATCCTAATTAACTTGACTCCAAGCAAACATTTTACAGATCAACCGAATAGGGACGGTTAGTTAAATCGAGTTGAAGCTTACCACTATTGAAATAGATCACAAAAAATACGGCAGTTGAGCTTCAAAAGAAAACTTTACAGATTCTCCTGTGAAATCGATATATTTTACGAAAAGATTGGTGAACACTAACAACATTTTGGATAGTATGGTGAAATGACAATTTTTCACCGAATTACTGTGATTTACTCAGAACTTCTGTAAATATAGTTGACAGTTTCAAGAATCTCATAGAACACGCTGAAAACAAAACTCGGTGACAAATCATCTAAATATTTTCTTACGGTAGATTAAGACATTTCTAATCGATTCAATTCTTAAAAATATTTCGAATAACGCAGTACTCCGCTTGAAGCAAAAGATATCATTGTTCAAATCAGTTCGTTGGTTTTTATTGTTCTAATCAAACTGATTTTTATTGTTGCAACTAAACAAAAAAAATACTGAAAATCTGTGGATTATTTCAAGTAAGCAGCAATGTAAGAAAATATTCAACATAAAAGTAAAACAATAATTTGCAAATACTAGTAATATAATTTGGCTTTTGATTGGACAGCGTACAAAGATCAGATTGCATTTTATTTGGTGAGTTGAAATATGTAGAAATAAAAGTTCATGAATAAGAATATAAGTTCAATTTGTGCATTGCTCACCAAATCAAGATATTAGTGAAAACGATCAAAATATGAATGTTCTGTTTGTTCTTGTTATTGTTCATATTATACAAGAACCGGTACCTTATGCTATCGATGCAAAAACATTGTCTAACATCAAACTTTAAAATCAAAGTATACGAATCAGACATGAAAAGAAGTAGCCCATACCAGTTATTTATTGAGATGGATGCTGTCCACCGAAGGTGCTTGGATTGACTGCTGAAAATTGTCCACCCCCCTGTCATCATTTAAGACCTCCGTCTGCACAATTTCTAGTGGTTTTATCGAGTTATTCAGTAGGATTGATAATAATAGCAAAATCGTTCTAGACATACAAAAACACACATTGTATAGATTGATGCTATCCACCGAAGCTGACTTAACCGATGTTTATGAAGTTTGAACACAGAATTGAAATGGATGCTCCCCACCAAGATTAATTTGCTGATGCCGACAAGATAAACTTTAAAAATTACCGATTCTTTTCTCGATACTTTTTACTGAATATTGGGTATGTTTTTATAGTTTTATTTTGTTAGGTTTAAAATCGAACCTTTACTGTACTTCGTATATTCAGTTTCCACCGTTCCGTACGCTTCAATTGAATTGATAATACAATTAGATTTATTTTCTTAGGCAAACAATACACAACGTAGGATACTGTCGAATGTGAAGGTGCGTTTCGCTAACTGCTCCTTTTTTTTATCGTCCCAGTTCCATCCCCATTTGTATCCCTTTCCCGTGTTGATGTGATCCCGTTGCCCGTTTCGAAAAACTGCCGTCGTCGCCCGTTACCCAACATTTGGTGCCGTGACCAGGATTCTGGTTTCCCCGTCCCCGACCACGTGATATAGACGACATAACCCCACATCATTGCTTCGATTGGGCCGGTGTATTCTCATACGGAATTTGCTGCTGGTTCCTGACTCTGCTAAAATACAAGGCCTCATTTCAAGAGGTACACGGTGAGTACCTCTCCAACTTACTTACCTCCCGTTTTGCGGTACTTCCTTGGTCTTTTTCGACCATTCTAGTGGTAGATGACATCGGTGGAAAGCTCAAAAATGCCCGACGAAAAGCGAATGAAGTTAAAAGAGGTCGAACGACGAAACGCTATCGATGCCTTCAACCGGATGGGATTGTTCCTAGATAAATACGTTCCTGAGCAACACCAGAGTGAAGTAACACATCGCTTGGAACGTTTGGAGAAAGTATGGGAAGTGTACGAGACGATTCAGGACGAGTATGAGGAATTGGACGATTCGGAGGAATTTATGAAGAAAAATCTAGAGTTGCGTGGACAAGTGGAGCAGTTGTATTTTCGTGTGAAGGCTGGGCTTGTCAGTAAGTTGCCACCTCTTCCCGCGCCTGTTGTTTCTAGACCTTCTGCTGCGCCATCCACTCCGTCTGCACTCACCAACGTCAAATTGCCGACCATTTCGCTCCCCGAGTTCGATGATGATTTTAATACCTGGCTGACATTCCACGACACTTTCTTGTCGATGATCCATTCATCGACAGAAATTTCCAAGGTTCAGAAGTTCCACTATCTCCGAGCTGCTCTGAATGGTGAAGCAGCCAGTTTGTTACAGTCGATCACCATAACGGCGAACAGCTACGCCGTCGCCTGGCAGACGTTGGTTAACTGGTATTCTAACAAAGCCATTCTCCGGAAAAAGCATATAAGGGCCCTTCTCAAGTACCCCAAGATCCCGAACAACCATGTCGATTCCCTTCATAAGATCGTAGATGAATTCCAGCAACACACTAAGGTTCTAGAGCAGCTTGGTGAACCGGTGGAACAGTTCAGTTCTATTCTCATCGAGTTGTTAGAGGATAAGCTGGACGATGCCGATGGGAGGAATCGATTGCTGTTGATGAACATCCCACCTACGAAAAGATGGTCGATTTCCTTCAGAGACGTGCCCGCATTTTGGAGACTATTGCCATAAATAGGCCGCAGCATGCCAGTTCCAAGCCCGTCAGCCACTCACCGGTATCGAAGAAGTCAGATCAGCCTCGCATAAACACTATCGCGGTGGCTGAGGTCCCGTCGAAGACATTTCCGATCTGCCCAGCCTGTGACAAGGAGAAACACTCGCTCTTCGATTGCTCCATATTCAACGGCCTAGACACAAAAGGCCGCTTGAAGGTCGTCATGGACAAGAGACTCTGCAGCAATTGCTTCCGCAGTGACCATTTTGCCCATCACTGTCGCTCCAAATTCCGCTGCAAACACTGTTCGAGGCGACATCACTCGATGATTCACCCGGGTCCTTTCGAGATGGATAAGTCCCTTTTGGATGGCACTGCCCCGCTTAGTAGCAACACGTCTTCACCTGGTACTTCCCGTATCACCGCAGCTGTTGTAACAACACCCCCTGCAGAGATCGTATCAACGGTAGAATCTTACAACACCAACGTTCTACTTACCACCGTGGTTCTGATCATCGTTGATGTCTATGGTCAAGAGCATATCGCTCGTGCACTATTGGACACAGGTTCGCAGCCCAACGCAATCAGCGAGCGACTGTGCCAGCAGCTGCATCTTTCCCGGAAAGTTGTCAATGTGCCGATTGCTGGGGTGGACAGTATCGTCACGAACGCGAAGCACGAAGTTCGAGCAGAAATCCGTTCCCGAGTAGCTGACTTCAATGAATCGCTGGATTTTCTTGTGCTGTGGAAAGTAACACGTGATACACCATCTGCCTCTTTCTCTGTTCAGTGGAATCTGCTTAATCTTCCACTTGCTGATCCCGACTTCCACACTTCTCGAAGCGTCGATATGATTATTGGCGCTGCTCATTTCTACTCGTTCTTGCGAGATGGGCGGTTCCGCCTCCCTGGCCAGGGTCCATTGCTCGTCGAGACGGTGTTCGGCTGGATAGTAGCTGGAAGATTTGATGACGTCAACGTGTCGAGTTCACAGTCTTCAGTTACGTGTCATGTGGCGACCGTTGATTCTATAAGTGAGCAGTTAGAACGTTTCTGGCAAGTTGAAGAGGTTCAGGGTTCGTATTATTCCGTTGACGAACAGACGTGTGAAGATTACTACAGACAAACCGTTTCCCGTAACCCTACTGGACGATACATCGTGCGAATTCCAAATCACCCCGAACATGAGCAGATGATTGGAGCATCGAAGCCGGCTGCGCTGCGTAGATTCAAGTTGTTGGAAAACAGGCTATTGAAAGATGACAATTTGAAAGCGCAGTACCATGACTTCATCCGAGAATATCTGTTCCTCGGCCACATGGCTCTAGTTCCTGTAGCTGAAGAAGACGATACAAAGGCATGCTACCTTCCCCACCATCCAGTTCTCAAGGACTCAAGCTCCACCACAAAGGTGAAAGTTGTTTTCGATGGATCTGCTAATACGAGCTCTGGACATTCATTGAACGATTCCTTGCTAGTTGGCCCCGTCGTTCAGGATGAGCTTTTCAGTCTCATTCTACGATTTCGGAAATTCTTGATCGCCTTAGTGGCGGATATCGAGAAATTGTATCGCCAGATTCTGATGCACATACATGATCGTCATCTGCAAAGAATTTTGTGGTGCTTTGATAGCACGCAACCGATTCAGGAGTACGAGCTGTGTACTGTAACAAACGGCCTCGCCCCGTCATCGTTCCTCGCCACACGAACACTTTTGAAGCTCGTCGAAGATGAAGGCATTCCGTTCCCAAAAGCAAGTACGGCTATCAAGAAGAACATCTACGTGATATTCTCGCTGGGGCGGACAGCATCGAAGAGGCAATCCAACTGCGCGAAGAGCTGAATGAAATGTTACAGAAGGGTGGGTTCCGTCTCCGCAAATGGTGCTTCAACTCACTTCCCGTCCTCTCTGGCCTTCCTCTCGAACTTCTCGAGACTCAGTCGTCGCTGAGATTCGATCCCGGTGAGATAATCAAGACTCTTGGAATACGTTGGGATCTAAATGCGGACGTGTTTCGCTTCGATGTATCGATCACCGTGAAAAGCCAACCATCAACCAAGCGCAATATTTTGTCAGCTATCGCGCAGTTATATGATCCCCTCGGAATCATAGCACCCGTCGTAATTCAGGCCAAACTAATTATGCAACGGCTGTGGATTTTGTCATTAGACTGGGACGACGAAGTGTCACCCGACCTGCAACGCAAATGGAGTCAATTTTGCGCGCAACTTCCAAACCTCTCCAATTTTCACATCGAAAGATTTGCATTTATTCCCAGCTATTGCGTCGCAGAGTTGCACTGCTTTGCTGACGCGTCAGAAGTAGGTTATGGCGCATGCATATATGTTCGTTCAGAAACGTCTGATGCGCGTGTACAAGTGAGTTTACTCGCCTCCAAATCGAAGGTAGCCCCCTTGAAACCTCTCAGCATCCCGCGTCTGGAGCTGTGTGCCGCTCGTGTGCAGCAGAGCAAATCCGCATCCCATTCAGCAGCCGATTAGCCAACTCCCCATTGCCCGTGTCACCGCTAACAATGCCTTTGCCTGCACCGGTGTAGATTACTGCGGTCCAATGTTTCTAAAGCCCACCCATCGTAAAGCTGCCTCCCGAAAATCCTATATTTGTATTTTCGTCTGCTTGAGCACAAAAGCGGTTCATTTGGAGCTCGTAAGTGACCTCAGTACAGCCTTGTTCCTGATGGCGCTCGACCGTTTCACCGGAGAAGGAATAAGCCCCAACACCTGTATTTGGATAACGGTACAAATTTCATCGGTGCAAAGAATGAACTGCACGCCCTTTACACCATGCTTCAACCTGGTCTCGAAAGCGATAAGATCGCAAAACATCTCGCTGAGGAAAGTATCCAGTGGCACCTGATCCCTCCTCGAGCTCCCAGCTTCGGTGGACTCTGGGAAGCAGCCGTTAAGGTCGCCAAGACACATCTCGTTCGTCAACTCGGTTCTTCATTGCTGTCGTTTGAAGAGCTGTCCACGGTTTTGATAAAAATCGAAGGGTGCATGAATTCACGCCCTCTGGTGCCCCTTTCGAGCGATCCGAATGATCTTGCCGCTCTCACCCCAGCACATTTCCTGGTGAGAAATATGATTCGTCCTCTTCCCGAAGCTGACGTCCAAAGTGTGCCGCTGAACCACCTCAGCCAGTACCAAAAATTGCAGAAGCACGCACAAGTCTTTTGGCATCGTTGGCGTAACGAATATTTGAAGGAATTAAACTTGCAGTATCGAACCAACCCAAAACGTCATCAGCTCAATGTTGGTGATGTTGTCATCTTAAAGGATGAATCTTTTCCTCCCACCCACTGGCCATTGGCCCGCATCATCGAACTTCATCCCGGATCCAGCGGAATAGCCCGAGTGGTGACCCTACGCACCCCCTCTGGGATCCTCAAGCGAGCGGCATGTAAGATTTGCCCGTTAGAGTGTACCATCGAAGATTGAACTTCACGATTGTATTTTTGATAATGAAGAAGAAATCAATAAAATATTTTTTTTAAACTCACGTTAAAAAGGTGTCTGGTAATGTTAGGTTTAAAATCGAACCTTTACTGTACTTCGTATATTCAGTTTCCACCGTTCCGTACGCTTCCATTGAATTCATAATACAATTAGATTTATTCTCTTAGGCAAACAATACACAACGTAGGATACTGTCGAATGTGAAGGTGCGTCTCGCTAAGTGCTCCTGAAAGAAAGGCGTTTTTTTTATCGTCCCAGTTCCATCCCGATTTGTATCCCTCTCCCGTGTTGAAAAACTGCCGTCGTTACCCAACATATTTAATAGAATGCTTCAAAAAAAGACCGTTACCCAACATATTTAATAGAATGCTTAAAAAAAAAGACATGAAATTTAACAACTTATCCATTCGGATTAGTATTCCAGATTCAACACTTAAGAAGAAACAAATGATCAATTGTATTAGAAAATACATTTTCTGTATTCAAAAAAAGTTTCAAAAAAGTATTGAGGAATCCAAGTAAAGCTAAAGTGAGGTTAAACATCGTAATCTAATACTGAAATAGATAATAACTTTGTAGCTATTTTTTAAACTGTATGAAATTGGTCAGTATCGTCATTATCGACGATTTTCTGGTTTTACTATCTCCCATTACTTTGCAATGACAGCTCGAAAAATCATGTCTTAAGAGCACCATCTACTACGTATAATCGTATAACCTCACCTTTACCTGGATTCCTCCATTATAGAAATATTTATTCCGCATTAATCCAACATTATGACCCGTTCCTTTATTCGTTCCGGATTGAAGGCGAATTGCACATCGGGATTCACATTGGTCCACAAGGATCCGTTGGAGCTAGATTAAAAAAAAAAGGAAGTAAAAGTTATTGCGTCAAATATTGGGGAATGAATAAATAATTTGTTGAGAGATTAGAAAAAACAATAATTACGTTTTCGCTTCGAAAAGTATGGCGTCCGCGTTGCTTCAGTGACATTTATTCAATTTTGGGTAAATAATAACGTCCAACATTGGAAAAAAAAAATTAACAAAATGTGAAAAAAATTTTTTTTTTTTTTTTTTTTTTTTTTTTTTGTTTTGTGTAATATTAATTATATTTTTTTTTTTAAAAAATATATATTTTTTTTTTTGTGTTTTCTTTTACACGCTAAGACGAGAATACCTAAAAGTCGTTAAAAAGTAACGATAATCGCTCAAAAGTGCACATACCCAAATTATGCGTAAACACAGATTACCTAATATTGGGTAATGGTATTGAAAGAAGATTAACGTTAAAAATTACCATATTTTTATCGTTACTTTTTACTGAAAATTAGGTATTATTTTGTAGTTATATTTTACAGAATGCTTCAAAATTTACAATTTAACAATTTATACATTCGGATAAGTATTTAAATTTCGGAACTTATAGAGAAACAGAATTTAATGTTCAAACGTATAAAAATCTGAGTTATTTTATTCTGTATTCGAAAAATAAGTATCAATAAAGTATGGAGGAATCCACGTAAAGCTTAAGTATCTAAAACTGAAATTGATGATAACATTCTGGCTATTTTTCAAACTGTATGGAATTGGTCAGTATCATCATTATCAACGATTATCTACTCTTTTTTCTATCAACAATTACTCTGCTCTGCAAATAAACAGCTCGAAAAAGAATTTTTGCGTTACCTGGATTCCTTCATTACTGAAATATTTTTTCTGCATCAACCTAGGCATCAACCCAACATTTTGGGTTCACACACGTTCCTTTTTTCGCTCCGGAGTGAAGCCGAATTGCACTTCGGGATTCTCTTTGGAGCTAGAATCTAAAAAAACGAATGCAAAAGTTATTACTTCAAATATTGAGACATTAATTGAAAGATTAATTAGAAACATAATTACGTTTTTGCTTAGAAAAATATGGCGACCGCGTTGCTTCATTGTTGAAAATTTATTCAATTTTGGGTAAATAATAACGTCCAATATAGACAAATGAACATTACCCAAATTTCAGTAAAAATGACTGTTTATTATCGTTTAATTTTACCGATATTTTGGGTATTGTCAACAATACCCAATTTTAGGTAAAATAAATACCTAATTTTAGGTATTCTCATCTTAGCGTGTAGGGACTCTAAATATTACCAAGCGGAATTTTGACAATAGATCATTGTGGGGTGGTGTGATGAAGGGGTTTTAGTTGAGAGGGTTAGTTGTGTAGAATATATTGGTGTGAGGGGGTTATATATTTTTTCTTAATATATTTAGTTAAAAAATGGGAGAAAGAGAAAGAGTGTTTTTTTATTATTTCTTGGGGTAGAAAAAAAAATAAATGAAAGTATTCCACCATAAGGAAAAAAAAAATTAAATTAAAATTAATTAAGTATTTAAATATTTATGAAGAATATATTTTGTATTTTTAAATTAAAAATTAAAATGGGTAAAAAATACCCATTATCTGACATTTGCGCCATTTACTCAATAATGTGTAAATCGAGTTTATGGATACTCTCATTTTTGTTAAATGGGTAAAAATTTACCCATAAATGGGTTTTTGATTCCTAAGGAAAAAACACAAGCAACAATTTTATGAAACTTAAGCTTTATTTCTCAACATAAAGCCACACAATTTAAAAATAAATTGGACCAGATTCTTTGAGCCTTGAGCTCAACAACGTAACCATGGAAGAAGGCATCGGAGCCGGAAACTGGACATTTCAGACCTGCAATATAAAGAATTATTCTAATACCGTACATATTTATAACACCTACTCCTACTTACCCTGCAGCCTCTTGAGCGAGGCATTGTCCAGCTTATTGTTGACTTGATCCATAGTGGGAACTTTGAACTTCTGAACATCGGGGCTAGGTCAATTCGAATAAAATCACTTGTGTGAAACTGATGAGAGGTAAGATGGATGGTGGATGGCAGGAGCAAAAAGAGAAAAGTTGAAATATTTTCAATACCCATTTATGGGTAAAAAAATACCCATATTATTTTCAATAACAAATTATTCAAATGGGTAATATTTTACCCATTTTCGTATTTTTTTGGTCCATTGATCTACATGCACGCTCATTTGGATTTACCCAAAATTGAGTAGCGTTGACCCAAAATCATAAAAATTGGAACTACTCAAAATTGGGTAACCGGATAGGGATTAAATTTGGGAAAATATTGCAATAAAAACTAACCCAGACTGCTATAGCTAGGCTTTTTCTTTTATATTATTTGTTGATAATCCCGAAAATAGATTATTTTCTTCGTCATATCTCTCGCCAATACTAAACCATTCACGATCTAAACGAACTTGCTCTTCTTTCCATATTTCCTTATTTGCTTCCGAATCCCAAGGGACATTCTTTTTAATAACGTGTGGGTGGCACCAGATTCTTTTCGATCTGGCGCCCATTTGTTGTACTTATGTGCCGGCAGAGATGGCATTTCGCACTAATGTTACGCCAGCGCGTGAGATTTGTACCTTCACAGAGGATACAACCATAACTCACCGCAGATAATGCAAAGTGCTCTTTTATTCGGTGGCAAATAGACAATATGAAAGTGCGCGCCAGTGAGGGGATGGCTTGGAGTGAGTGAATAACTCTCTCTGTAAAACGACCGCTCTCACGTGCTTTTATCTGTCTTAACACACGTGCTCTCGCCTGCGATTGCTGCCGCGTACACTTGGGTGAGAACACCCCAGTGCTCTCTCTGTGATTCGCTGGTGCGGTTGATAGTGAAAACTTCGTCGGATTTGTAAAAAATGGAAGCGGGAATAAACATTCTTCTTTCTTCCTTTGTTATGTAGCGAATTTGCAATCACTGCCGTATATCAGCAGAAGAGCCCACGCCAGTGAGCTCACTGGGGTGCACGCGTCAGGGAATTTATCTGCATTCACTTCTGTGAATTTGAGAGCTCTTCTTCTCACTCTAGAGCTATCGAGTGTTGTGTGAATAAAAACCATTTTTTTTTACACTCACATGCGCTACCCGCAAGCAAACACGGGGGAGAATATACACAAGAGAGAAAAGCTCTCGTTGAGGTAGGAAGAGTGTGTGGAAAATTTTTAATCTCTCTTTACCACACTGAGGATATGGACATCACTGTGTGCCGGTGTCTGCCGAGGTGTGTCCTCTTCTCTACCTCTCCGGGAAGATGCTGGTCGACTACTGCGTACACATTCTTTTTGGTATCTTAGTCCCACGTTGATTTTTGCGAGCTCGAAGCTTTTCCATCATCATCGTCCTCCCATCTAAAGGCGTCCATTCGATGATCGCTAAAATATATGAACAAAACGCACCTTATACAAATCACCTACAGTTAAATTTATTTATTAATAATTTACCGGGATTCAATGCGATAGTTCTCCCCGATGGCTCCTGGAACTGCTAGACGAAAACTTGTTTTGCGCCTACGATCATCGTCGTGGTCGTCTCGGTCGCGATCCTGCTTAGATTTAGTCGATAAAATTACGGCATTAGTAAATAGCACTCATCATAACAAACTTTAACAGTTTGAATTACATGTACGAATACGAATACGCTCACTTATAAAGCGATAGATCCAGGATAATGGCCGTGACAAGTACGTGCTTCCGGGTACTTACCGACGACGTAAAACTTTAGTTTTTTTATGGAAATCACCGAACCGGTACCGGGTTGGAAAAAAAACGTCCCTATACACTGTTTGTACAATGGACAAATAGTTGGCATAGTCCGACAAACTATAGTTTATAAACACGTCTCTCAGGTAAGGACAAATATTTGTCCATTGTACGAACAGTAGACTAACAACTTCAGGATTGAACCAGATTAAAGAAGAACTGAGTAACGTTTCCCCACTTTCATAAATTGGCTTACCCATGGTTTGACGTTTCAGCCTGTTTTATGAAAGTGGGTAAAAGTTACTCAATTTTGGGTAAATCCGAATGAGCAAGTGGAACGAAATGTCACCTTCACTTGGAATAATCGAGCGTAATATATTTCCGAAAATAAAATTAACCAAATAATCTTATGAATTTCATTAGGTTCTACTTATGAACGATGCTTTAAATTTCATAAGGTTGACTTATGAATTGATTTTGTTTTACACGACGTTGTTTTTGGTCGCCTTTAAGCTTCCTATTTAAAAGTGTTTATATATACTAGTGGTCAAGTCACTGGACCCATAACCTCAACGGTCAAGGTTCGCATCCAGGTTGCTTCATATTTTTATTTGTTCAACATCATTATATTTCATACACAGAGACTTTGCAGTATATTGTAATATATTGCAGTATAGTGATTTTGAACCAACGTAAAAACGTCGGAATAGTCCTTGTTACCATGATCATGGCCAAGAATGCCATGAACGTTGTGAATTCGACCATTTTCATGGTTATTGTAACCATTATAAGCGATTATTATCCTGACCATGATTTAATTGTCGGTATAACGATAGAATTTTTTTCAGAGTAAGGTAAATGGACGAAATTCATAACGATTTCTTGTCGCAAATAATCATAATGTTATCTTAGGAACATCGAAAGCTTATTTCGCTGAGTGTAAAAGTGACAGCTCCTATAGTTTGCGTTTATTATTCCAGTTTTATTTTCCATTCTTTTCAGGTGGATACCCGCATAACCATAAACCATTCCTGGACCATTTCCCTTATTGTTGACGACCAGTTCCGTTATTGTTACGACATTTACCCTTATAGTTGACAACTATAAACTAACAATCTCCTATATAGTTTTAACAATATGTCAGATGGTTAAAGGCCAATTAACAATATGTTGAATAAGCGGTTAAATTCGGTTACCATAAAAAAATGGCAATTTTCACGAACAAAATTTTCGCTGTACTCTATGCCAAAAAGTTGGTATTTAATCCAGACCGAGTGCAGACAATATAAAACCTTTCAATAACAATTTGGTGAAAATTTACGACCTTGTAAAGAAGTCGAATCCATAATTATACCAGAAAAGGCAAGAATAAAAACAAGTATAAGTACTTCATTTTTTACTTTTTGCATTTACTGATTGATTACTATAAATATCACAAAATTACAATCTACCAAACTGCTTCATAATCTATATGCACAATGGGTAATTTTTTACACATTTTGGCTTTCTTGAAATGGGTGAATAAATACCCATTTTGGCTTTTCTGCAATGGGTGAAAAAATACCCATTTTGTGGCATTAACTGTTTTTACCCATTAATGGGTAAATCGAGTTTACCCATTGGATGTATAGACACTCAAGTAATAGACCGGCCAACGTGAATCTGGCACAGTTGATGTATCCAAAACAACTGTCAAATCGTATGGAAAATGTACGTTTTGGATACAACATGGCGGCACGTTGGCAGGTCTATTACTTGAGTGTCTATACAATTGATACGTTGCGGATGCGTTGACGTAAATTTGACAGAAAACCTATGGGAAAACTGTCAATTTCACGCAAACGCATCCGCAACGTATCAATTGTGGGCCAGCTATCACAGTAAAAGCACAGAGAACAGACATTGATGTCCATATACCTTTTCTGGAAAAACGTGTGTAAAAGTTAATATGGGCAACCACTATACAAAGCAAGTGCAGAGAAAAACAAACAAAAAATGTCAGGTTATGTGCTAGGGTTCTTATCGATAAACATTTACCTGACAGTTATCACACAACTGCAGCACCGCCTACCAGGAGCATAACGACATACATTTGAAATGTCGGTTTAAAGTTTTACACAAGTAGCAGACCGAAGATGAACGTCTGTTCTCTGTGGTAAAAGTCAAATTCTTTATAGCGTGCACAGGCTCATTGTGGTTAACCCTTTAGAATCGTTTCACGCATTTCTGGAGTTAACCTATTAAGATTGATATGCGAACTATTTTACCCAATAATGGGTTCTCGAATGTCGCAGTGTAGACACAGACAAATCGTGACATTCATTTTAGTTCCTTTTAAAGTTTTTCAAAAACTATCTGGCATCCCTGAAGACAGTTCAGATGTTTATAGTTTTTCGTTCGTGTACTGCCAGTACCGCAGATTCTCATTACTGATATACGATAGCACGATTATAACTTTTCAAGTGATAAGTAATGGCCACAAGAAAACGTTCCGGGTCCGGTTCTAAGCGACCGAAAGAAAAAGTGGTCTATATTTACGAACTTCTCTTGCATGGAGCGAATGCAGACAATAACAAACAGAACTTCTGGAATGAATTTTTTCTATTGCAACCTAACACGGATGTTTTGGAAATTGAGCTGCAAAAAATGGATGCAGCGAAATTGTGTGCAGCCAAATCAAACCTATTGTTGCTTTTAGAAAAATGTGTGGAAATAATGGACTCTAACGATGTGAAAAGAACACATAATGCTCTAATTACGCTTACTATAGTAACATATGCAATGTTTAAAAAATATAACATTGCTGAAGACGGAACTGAACATGTTTTTCCAGAATTTCAAATTTCTGACGTAGAAGAAAACATCAAAAAGCTAGTTGACAAAATTAAGGAATTGATTATCTGCGATAACTCGGATATACTGCGGTATTACTGTTTCAAGCTGCTTTTTATTGTCGCATCGGGAACTGAAAATTTAGATGATAACTTGCTTCTAGAGTATATCATGTCGAATAATCTGTTCGATTCCTTGAAAAAGGTTTTGAGCGATTCAACTGCACGTCTGGAGCATGGGCATGATATTGTGATTTTGTTGGCACTCTTGGTAAGTATTAAACTCATAGGTTACATATTCTTAAACTGAATTAAGGTGTTGAATATTTCATGGTAGTCGTAGCCACGACTAAGTTTTTTTTTTTGACTATGTGGCATATAATACGATGGAGATACTTCACAAGATTACGGCTTTTTTTTACCCTACTTCGTCTTCATTTGATACTAATATTGACTTTCTTCTTCAGGTCAACTATAGGAAATACGATGCTACTAATCCTTATGTAGTAAAACTGTCTTTACTTGATGATGAACTTGCGCTTCATGGGTAAGTTAGTAGGTATTAAAGGCAAATGGACATCAAAATAAGCAAAAATAGTTTTTCCTCTATTAAAACATTAGGCTTATTTAATTGCACGTACAAAGAAACACTTGGTACAGGAAGGCACCAACTCAAAGCATTTTGGAAGACGAGCCGTGTTTATCATTCTTAGAAATTCATTGACAATTCTTGCTAGGTATTCACGCATCATGTCTGAATTTGACAAACGAATCGTGTGCTTGAGATTCTCATGTATTTACACGTAATCGTACTCAAAACGTCAATAAATCATTGCGACCAAAAATTCATAAAAAAAAAAACCCGTCAAACGACAGGATTGGAGGCAAAACTCATTTACGAATTTTTCAATTATATGTGGCCCGTAATCAACATTGTCCTCTATTGCAATCGATGCGTAGAAATATTTCTGATCGATTGGTGCAAAAATTATGAAAATCTTTGGAGAAACGATTGAGATATCAATAGGCACCCTCTAAACCTGAGCACTTTTCGCGACGGTCGCAATTTGATTTTTTTTTAAATTGTACTCCAGTATTATAGAAAAAAAAGGCGTAGTCCTACGTCAAAAGAAAGGAGGAAATTTTAAAGCGTATGTTTGGGCTTATTCTGCGAGTGAAAAAAGGGCTGCGGACAAGTAAACTAGCTTGTTAAACAAGATATTTTGTTTGAAAATTTGAAATATCATTCTTATCAATATGCAACTCTAGGAGTGGCCAGCAATTTTTGCTAGAACCAAAGATGTGAAGAGAAAGTATTGATAGGTCCGTAAGAGCACGGCAGGTTGTGAAATTGAATAGAAGTAGTTGAAATTGAGCGTAGGGCATGTTTGGAAGGCGGTATCTGATCAAGCAGATAGACTCTTACCAAGCTACCACAATACATGGTAGGCAAGGGGGAAGAGAGCTCCTTTGACAGGCAAAAGTTTACCCATTCGATCATGCTCATATATCGCCAAATGGCACGGATCAGTTCTAGCGATGTGAAACTTCTGTTTACACTTCCCTAAGCTACATGTGACAGAAATCAATTTCCGATTAGAGGTATTTTTATGACACAACTACTAGTGTTTTCGGTTGTGTTTCTCTCGTCGTCATTTACTTTAACAACCTCAGAGTGAAACCCGATAACGTGATGTATATGCTGATCCTCTTACAACAGCATGTATTGATGATGTCCCCATCATGGAATTTCAAATACATTTAAACTAATCATGATATTTGTTGTTGCACGAAGCACCTAATTAATTATAATGTTTGAAAATTGGAAATATCATTCTTATCAATATGCAACTCTCTGAGGTTGTTAACGTAAATGAGCACGAGAGAAACACAATAGTAGAATTTCTGTATTCCTTGAATTGTTCTTGTATTACTTTTTAGTATTGATCACTTAGCTCTGTTACAGTAAGTCTTACAGTAAGAGAAAAAGAAAACGATACTTTGGTTAAATCTTCTTCTTTTCTCTGACGCCAAAAAGCTCCTTCGTATGTGTTGATGGGTTCAATATGCAGGGTTCAGGTCGTCTCTCTGGCATGACGAACCAGCCTCAGACTCAAATTCACTTTAACCGTTATATGTCCATCAGGGAACAAAGTTGCCTTTTTCGATTTCAAAACATGATATTTCATTAAGTTTTAAAAGTAGGTTCTTGAAAATTTGTGACATCTGATATCTCGTTAATACTTATCATCATGCAATATGAAATAATAATGGCATAGCTAGGGGGAGGGTTCGCGGGGGGGTTCGCGAGGAGGAGCTTTTGATTTTTTTATTACGTAAAAGGCCGACAGGGAACGTTTTATAATCGTTATCGGTTCATTCGATGACTTAGCTACTGATTGGCCAGTCTTGAGTGAGAAACGCGAATCAGGAACTATCGCTACAGTTATGTTTGTCGGTAATAGAATCCCGGATGGACAATCCAAAAGTGCTAGCCAAAATTTTCACACGGGCGGCTATTGCTGTCGCGCCTGAACCTGTAATGAATTCAGCTGAACGTGATGCAGTCGCAAGAGACCCACAAAATGGCAACTGCTAAATATTATGTTGGCAATATGTTATAGTCTTAATATAGATTCAGTTAAGCTAGTTGTAAACACGTCAACACTACTATTAAAACCAAAAGTCAGGGTACCGATGGTTAAATATGCTCATCTCCGGAGCAATTTGCGATTGGGGCGAACATGCAGAATGTAAACATATGGGAAATGATGATTATAATATTGCAAGTAGAATTTAAAACCGTAATTTACAAATTAACGAATAAATTCAAATACAATCTTGCATACAGAGAGAGAACAAAGCTTGCTTCTGATTCATATATAATACTGATGGAAATTCTTTCGTTATTCATTGAAATTTGCAATTTTCTAATATTCGCCTGTCAATACTAGGATGTTTGATTACGCCATTTTCAATGTTGGCCCCACAAGTACTGGAAATAAAAGTATCGCCCTATACTATTCCCCTATTGTTGACATTTTGATAGGTTTCGCCCTCCACTTTTCGCCGTTGTTTTGGTTATTTTATCAGTATCGCCTTTTACTTTTCGCCGTTGTTTTGATTTTTTGTCAGTATCGCCTTTTACTTTACGCCATGTTCATGTTTTGATTTAAATTACGCCTTTCACTTTGTCAACAATCAATATGGCGTAAATCGCAGAGTGAATTGTTTTGAATACGAAATAACTCTACGCCCTTTGCAAAAACAATATTTAATGAATAAAATTAAAGCACAACCAGGACAGAAAGGTCAAAACTCATGATTTAGTTGTAGTAATTATGCATTGCATTGAAAAAACATTTTGTTTATATTTTGCATATACGCCCTAATCGCGAATTGCTCCGGATCTTTGACCGAACTGGCTCGTTCAGATCATACTCGTAGCAGCGTCGAGGCAAGCGAAAGAATTCACAGGAACGGAGTGTATACCCAGGCACGTTTACGTTCAACATAGCCAAGAGATTTGGAGCGTCAAACTCATCAGCCAAAAATTTGAAGACGAACACAGCCTTAGCAGTTTTTCTACGGTGCTTCAATGTATTCAAGCCCAGCAACTAGCATCTGGCTTCATATGGTGGCAGATTCAATGGGTCATTCCAGGGCAGGAAGCGTAAGGTGAACCTAATGAACTTTCGTTGTACAGCTTCAATTCGATCGATTACTGTTATATGCAGGAGCGCGGGAATGAAACGCAGAAAAACTAGAAAGAAATGCGATTCTTGCTTGAAACCGATTTGTATTGAACATAGCAGAAATAAAATCTATAAGTTTTTTTTAATTTCTATTATATCTGGAATATAGTTTGAATTCACACTTAAAAATATGTCTGCTTATTACTTGTATATTCAACCTCCAAAATATGGACCACGACAATGCGAATGCAAAGTTTTCATAAAAGAAAACTTGACTCGCGTTTCTTACTCTAGACTGGCCACTCCGTAGCTAAGTCATCGGATGTACCGATAACAATAAGAAATTTTCGTCTGGAACGATTCCTACAATTTTGACAACCGTATTATTCGGGTTCAATTCAAATAATTTTCTGGCCATCCGTGGCCTCATGGGAACGTACTCTGAACTGGCCAATCCGAAACCAAGTGACCGGATGGTCCAATAACGATGGCAAACGTTCTTCTGGAACGATTCCAAGAATTTTTACATCCATATTGTTAGGGTTCAATTCAAATAATTTTCTGGCCATCCGTGACCCCATGGGAACCTGATTCGTGATGACTGTTCGATGATCAAGTCACCGGATTATCATTTGGCAATCACACACATTCCTGTGTATTCTTTGAATGACTTTTAGTGTCATTACTGCTGATTTTCTATTAGAATTTTTTATTAGTATACCATTTTCGGAACATGGTTCCGGATATCCGGTATTTTCGGAGACGGATGATGTCTATCAGTCATATAAGACACTTTTGACAAATCGGTTGAGTTTTTGAATCCAAAACTGTGAAAATATTCCAAATCGGTTGGATATTTCCATAGTTATGGTCATTTTAGTTCCGTGGGTAAAAACGTTCCCTGTCGGCCTCTTAAAGGTGTTTTGTTTGTTGGACACACAATGGTTAAAACGAAGCAACAACAGCTCCTTTGTATTTTATTTGGGATGCTCTCATTCTTTGGATTCTTTGGATGTGTCAATTCCGTATTTATTTTTAAGTTCCCATTGATTTTCTTATTTTGCTCCACGCAGTGCGAAAGACAATCATTTTGGTAATAAACAAATTCAGCAACACAGAGTCTGTCAACTATCCAGAAATACCTAATTACCTATAGAGATAAAATGTTTGAATTTAATGTCTTCTTTGAAATATATAACGAATGGATGAATAGTTGTTTGATGTGCATTCCAATGATAAGACTGCACTTCATCCTGAAATACGAAGCTTTAGTTTTCAGAAAAATCATAAATAACAATGCTCTTCGTCATCAACATTATTTTGCAACGCATAAATTCAGCAACATTACTCTCGCACTTAAACTTTTACACTCCCTCTCGGCATCTTGGAAACCGGAAATTATTCACAGAAATACCGCGTAGAACAATATAATCTTAACTGTAGTATCATTGTCATCACAATGTCTAAAAAACAAATATAAGTAAAAGAAAAACTAAAAGGTTCTCGACTAGAAGACAATACAAATAATGATTTTTTTTGTCGTCAATTAGTAGTAGACCATTTTGTTACAATGATATTTACATTTTATGTCTCACTTCTTAAATATATAGTACGCCTTAATGTTTAGGTTATCTAATTACATTGAAGTATTGCTTCAGTTTTGTTTTAGTCATAGTGAAGTCAACATTTTCTCCGTGCTTATTGTAAGTTGCCATCGTCTGATTAAGAGGTCCAAATTTGGCGTAATTTGTGCGATGATGGCTTGTAGTTATTATATTTCTGTTTCGTAATTGCCGGGACGGAATGTAATAATTACGTTTTGATAAAAGTTCTACTGAGTCAACGCGTTGCGCAACAATATCATTTACGAATGAAACTAATGCAAATTCACGGCGCTCCTATGATTGGATGCTGATAAGCATACAGCGTGCTTCATAAGATGGAAGAGATAACCTTGTCCAACCTAATTTACGAAGGGCAAACAGTAAAAACTGCTTTTGTACCGATTCTATTCGTTCTTCTTGTATGACTGAAAAGGGTGACCAAACTTCGCTACAATATTCCAGTATTGACCTCACATATGCAATGTACAATGTTTTTATTATGTACGGGTCATGAAAATTGTAACAAAAGCGTTTTATAAATCCAAGCATATTATTAGCTCTGTTGATGATAGTAATGTTATGTTCAATGAATGTAAGTTTGGAATCCAAGATAACCCCTAAGTCCCTTACTCTTTCACACTTTTCAACTCGCTGATTCCCTAAATTAATAAAGGGTGTACGGAATCAAATTGCGACAAACACAAATATTCGGCAAAATTCACCCGTTCAACCAATCATCTTCGAACTTTCAGGGAGTAAAATAAAACATGTTATGAAACATAAACATTTTCCCATGTTTGTTTTATTCAATTTCAATTCCATATAAAAATGCACAAACCTTCTTCTTTACACTACAACATTTGGACCAACTTTTTGTTTGCGTGGCAATCCATTTTTTCTTTATATCTTCCTCCGGTTTCACTTCCTTACTTCCTTCCTTGCTTCCGAAGTGCCTGCTTCATGATGGCCCAGTACTTTTCAACTGGCCACAGTTCCGGTGCGTTCGGGGGGTTGAGATGCTTCGGCACGAAATTGACCTCCTTAGCCTTGTACCACTCCAAAACCTCTTTCGAGTAATGGCACGAGGCTAAATCCGGCCAAAACATTGTAGGACCATCGTGTGACCTCAGAAGAGGAAGTAGACGCTTTTGGAGCCATTCCTTTAGGTACACCTGCCCATTGACCGTTCCAGTTGTCACGAATGGGGTGCTCCGCTTTCCACACGAGCAAATTGCTTGCCAAATCATATATTTTTTGGCAAACTTTGACATCTTCTGCTTTCTAACGTCCTCAGGGTCATCGAATTTATGATGAGCAGTGAAAAACTGGAGCCCCGAAAGCTGCCGAAAGTCTGCTTTTACATGCGTCTAATCATCCATAACGAGGCAATGTGGTTTCGTCAACATCTGGGTGTAGAGCTTCCGTGCACGTGTTTTACCTACCGTATTCTGCCGTTCATCGCGATTAGGTGCCTTTTGAACTTTGTACGTGTGTAGTCCTTCACGTTTTTTCGCATCTTGCACGAAAGCTTTGGTTAGATTCAGTTTCTTCGCCACATCTCGAACTGAACTGTTGGGATTCCTCTTGAAAGCTTGAACTACCCGCTTGTGATCCATTTTGGTAAACTTTTTTCTTTCCGATCGATAGTCAAACGTTCGTGGTACCGATTTTAAACACAAGACACCGTAGAATGTACCATTCCCAGCTTCCTGCTGATGGCACGATGAGAAAGATCCGGATTTTAGAGGTACGTGCGCAAAATTGCTTTGCGCCGCTGCTGTTCTTCCGACTCCATCTTCGCAACGATTACACATCTGCTACACTGAAACCGGCCAGTACCCATTAATGCGTAAAATATCACCCATTTCGAAATTAAGTGGGTTAACTCCTTTAATGGGTAAAACGTGTTTACCCATTAATGGGAAAAGAGCCTGTACGTCAGGCTATCGAGTATTTTTTACCCATTTTTTGAAATGTTTGTCATTTGGGAAATGGGTATGAAATACCAATTTTTCAAAATGTTTGTTATTTGGAAAATGAGTATGAAATTCACATTTTTCAAAATGTTCGTAATTTGAGAAATGGGTATGAAATACCCATTTTTCGTGATTTGTTTTTAATTGTGATATTGAATAATGAGCATTAGCACAAACATAAAAGATCTCAATTACTGTATCTGTACTTGTATTTGTGAATTTATTCGTATCGACAATTTTTCTTCAATCTCCAGCGCAGTATCCGGTATTCGGTATCCTACAAATGTAAAAGTCAATTAATTAAAAAAAAAAAAAATATCAAGTAAATCTTAAATATATGTTAACCTCGATCCATTGAATTATTGGAGCCGCCAAATCCTGCTCTATGTCAAGAAACTTCTCCATAGAAGCTTTTCGAATCTCTCATCTAGTGAGATGTACAAGTAATTTACATGGAAAGTAATTTTTAAGATTAGTTACTTTTATGTTATTATATTAAATTATTAACGTACCTCTCAGTTTCTGGAAGCTTTCGCTATCCAATTCAGCCTTCAGTTCTTTCATATACTACGCGTTTTCGTAGACTGAATTCCGACGCAAAGTTTATTTTTTATTTTTCGAACAGCGCACTTTCTACTACTGTATACAAAGCGAGCCAGGAGAATGCTAACATATTTTTTTCCCATTAATGGGTAGAAAAATACCCATCTTTTGGTCCTCCATTCAAAATAAAATATGGGTAATTAGTATGCATTATTTAAATCTTAAAAGTACCCATTTTTTGACAGCTTCATATACTATCAAAAAATGGGTACATTTGTACCCATTAATGGGTACTGGCCGGTTACAGTGTAATCCCTCTCGCGGGTACAAATTTGTCACCTTGTCGATGGTGAGAGGGCTTATCTCATGCTATAAACATGCATGTGAGACCAAGAATTTGACCAGTAGTGAAAGTATCACATATTCTGCACATTTATTTCACTGCCACGTCGTAGAACGTTTATATAAAGGCACTAACATCAGGTGTGATACTGGCCGCAATTCACTCTTAGACTTTTTACTTTCAATCAAAGGGAAACGACTAAAAGTACACTTTTCATTTTCGTGGCAACTTATGTTGTTGTTTATCCATTTATTTCATGGAATGAATAACCAAAATACCTGGTTTACCCATGGTGTAATAAGTGAAAGTAATTGCAAAATTTTCGAAAAGGGTGAATGTTTTGATCATGGTAAATATCTGACTGTTCGAAATGAAGCACAAAGCCACAGAAAAGTGTTACTTTATACTGACGATGACAAGCATGTTTATTAGAGATAGAACGCGGAGGGCCCGCTTAGGAAACACGAGTAGTAGATTTAACCTTTCCAAGTAGTTTATTTTAGCAACAGTGCGGAGGGTCCGCTCAGCGAGGGTCTAGTGTTTGACTTACTATAGAAGAGGGGTGTTAATCACAGTAGTTCCATTTCACTTCTGGTTCAGCTCCATATCGGTTTCGTTTCGATTCCGTTTCGTCTCCATTTCGGTTCTATTTCGAGTCCGCTTTGGTTTCGTTTCGATTCCATTTCAATTCCATTACAATTCCATTTCGGTTCTATTCCGGTTCCGTTTCGAATCCGTTTTGCATCCATTTCAATTTAATTTCGATTCCGTTTCGGTTCCATTTCAGTGTAATTTCAATTCCATTTCAATTTCTGCTCAAGAATAAGTGTTTAAAGTAAAGACCCTCTCGTAGGTCAAATTTGTCACCTTGTCGACGGTGAGAGGGCTTATCTCATGCTATAAACATGCATGTGAGACCAAGAATTTGACCAGTAGTGAAAGTATCACATTTTCTTATCATTTATTTCACTGCCACGTCGTAGAACGTTTATATAAAAGCACTAACATCAGATGTGATACTAGCGGGCTATGCCGCAATTCACTCTTAGACTTCTTACTATCAATCTAAGGGAAACGACTAAAAGTACACTTTTCATTTTATTGACAACTTATGTTGTTACTCATCCATTTTTTTTATGGAATGAATAACCGAAATACCTGTTTGCTCATGGTATAATAACTAAATGTAATTGCAACATTTTCGAAAGGGGTGAATGTTTTGATCAGGGTAATTATCTGACTGTTCGAAATGAAGCACATAGTCATAGAAAAGTGTTACTTGAGACTGACAACGACAAGCATGTATATTAGAGATAGGACGCGGAGGGCCCGCTTAGGGAACACCATTGGAACAATATAATGAACCTTTCCATGTATGAATCCTGGAAAGTGTGAGCTTTTTAGTGGAATGCCTGTAACTGGAAAATTAGAGCAGGAATTGGTAGTTTCCGTTTGATCTCAGCCAGTGTTGGTGACTGCCGAAAAAATCGGTGAAAATTATTTATTGTTATCCGTGCTTGAAACAACTACGTCGATAAATGTATTGGTAAAGGCATCATACGCAGGAACTCAGTGAGTGAACAAGATTAAACGTTTTGTAGATTACTTCATTCCACCACGAAAGTCGAATGGACAACAGCTCTGCCTACTTGTGATTCACTCTTCGTTGATTGAGTGACTATGGAAATATGACCCAGTAGGATCGCCAGATGATAATGTTCGGAGACGAGAGATGATAACATTCATTTGAACAGAATCATTCATTGTCTTTTAGTTCGAATGACAGTGTTGGAAGTTTTGTTAAGTTACATACTTACCGTCTGGGAAAAATCAGCCTACTCAATTAGATTTTCCTGTCATACGTATCCGATAAGTCGTGATATTTTTTTCGGGACTATTGACACAATGTGTTATGCACACCTTATGAACTTTATATCACATAACATGCAAGAAAAATCGTTATCGAGATTTCAATTGAAGAGGGTTTAATACCCATATCGTCGATAATCGTTTGATCACGCGCAGGAATGACCCTTACGTTGTGTATTCGGCATTGTGCGATAAGTGAATTAAAACACTGGTTTATTGACCGTCCTGCCATTGCGGACGTATGAGAAATACTGATCTATTTTCTGATGATGTTATTGCCTAGTCGAGAGATAAAATAAGTAGGGTAGCTAAACATATATGTATATAACGTTGTCTAAACATCGTTCGTCGAACAAACATTCGCTTATTTTCTATTTCAACAAGAATGCATACATTTTTGTTTTGTGACATGTGAAAAATCTTCTGTGCCTGAGAGAAAATCCACTGCATCCGGGTTGGTAATGCCATACTATTACCAACTAAGCAACCTGTGCCATCATCAGTATCTACCAAAAACAGAAAATGCTGGCCTAAAGGAACACATGTCACTTTATATTAATATTTCTCGAGTAATTCATGTTAAGGGCCTAAAAGCCATTTATAAACAATGACTTTAAATGCCGATTCTCTTGAATCTTAAATCACTCTCGTGAAATGAAAGCAGCATTTGGTAGAAGAATGTTAGTTCTACCATATGAAGTAGCTGGATATAGTGGGATTCTCGTGATTCGTGAGAGATCAACGTTAAAAGTAATTGTATACAAATTGTTTAGGCCCTAATCATGAATTACTCGGCGTTTTATAGTTACATAATTTCTGTTTTTCCCGCTGTATTTACTGGCTACACTGTGCTTTTCGGCTTCCGATTCATTTTTGCTTTGAACGCGGTACCACAAAATCACCAAGTGATCCGATCGGAAATTTCGAGCACTAGCACTCAATCGATTCAGGAAACGAAAATGTATCACCAACAGAAGCCAACGAACGAATCAGTAAATTGTACAACCAAGCAGTGATGAACACGCATACAATTGACTGGGGACGAAGTTCATGCTATGTTCATTCAATGTTTACCTTGGCCCATTAGTTTTCGGTTTGAGAGGTGAAGCAGAACTTCTCATTGTGTGCGTCTATTGAATCAAAGAAGAGCGTGCAATGAATGATGTGTGATACGATTGTAACCATCCTTGATCTCAGCTACATTTGTTGCTTGTCTTGACGGATACGCGTGTTTCGTCTACGGTGTGCGGACTTCTTCAGTCTCGTGTACTAATATCGACTCTCGAGTATTAGTGCATGGCACTGGGGGGGTCTGCGCATTGTGGACGGGATGCGCGTGTCTGTCGGGACGGGCGATGGAGGTGGTTGGGGTTGGATGGGGGTTGCTAGTCTTTCTTCTTATTTTATCGTTACCTTTCCATGCATTTTATAGCATGTGTCCTCCATACCAGATAATAAATAAATAGAAAAAAAGAAACTAGATAGGAAATAGAACTGTTCTTTTCCAAGTGTCAGATTAGTTAGTCAGTGATTTGAAATATTGTTAAGTTTGGGATGGGGATGGTTACTAGATCCAAAGCTAGGCTAGAATTTAAAATGTTGTTGTCTAAATTTAATCCAGTATTTTTTTTTTTTAAATCCTTTTTGATTCAAACATTATTACTTCTGGTTCATGCTGTTCAAATTTTGTTAGGTTAGGAATTCGGAATTCTTAGTCAGAGAAACGAAAATATCGTCGTGAAAATATCACCAATAATCTCTCACCTACGCCCTGCATACTATGAACCACTAACACCCTCTTCGCTCTTATTTTCTTATTGATTTCATGATCGAGAACGGCTGTGAAATGGATCGATTGAAGTGCGAAAGACCTACTCAGCGCTAGGCTACATGCGGTTTTGACAAGGAAGTGATCATATCTATTTCAAGAAAAAGTACATGTGAAGCATCCTCGAAAAAATCAAAGACAGCACACAAAGATAAGTATATGCGAAATCAAAACTGTCAAACTATCAAAAACATTCATCTTACTTAAGATGAAAAAGTTATATTACAGTCACTACTAGTTTCAAATCACAAACAAATTAAACATTTCAGATCATTTTGTAGCAACGCGGCCATCTCAATCCAAAAAACACTACAAACCCCTTACCCCAACCTAATCCTTATCACCGCCCATGGCGTTCAAGTAGTCCGCATAGACCAGTTCGCCATTACCCCTCCCTAACCCTCGGCTTTGGATTGACTTGCGCTCTCATTGCCCCACCAAACGCTGCAAAATGAAAATGAAAAAAAAAAGTTTAGGAATCCAAAATAAAATGGGAATTCCAGGTAAGTTCGGGTGGGCGGTTTTTTTTTTTTTTTTAAAAAAGGGGTTGGGGTTGAAATTTTTTTTTGGTGGGGGAAAAACCCCGATTTTTGTGAAATATTTAAAAGGCAAAAAAAAGGTGGTGTGAGGTTCTATGTTATTTTTTTTATAAATAGGGGGGGTTTCCATGGGGGGGGGTATTTTTAAAAATCTTTTTTTTTTATAAATCGTGGGAAGTTTTTTTATTTTTTGTTTCTCATTTTTTTGAAAAAAGGGGGGAAAAAAAAATATAAATTTTATGTCTTTTTTTTTATAGTTTTTGTTTTTTTTTTTTTTAAAAATGTTTTTAAAATATATTTTATTTTTTTTTGGTTTTTTTTAATTTTTGAGTTAATATGTATTTTGGATGGGTTATTGTTTTATTTTAATTTATTTTTAATAAATAATTTTGGACGAGACTTATTTTCAAGTTCAGTTTTTGAATTGTGCTCATCAAATGTATTTTTTATGGTTGGATTCAGTTCATCGCAAATACTCAAGTAGTTTGCCAGGTTATTGCTGTAACCATCTCTTTTGTATATTTTGTGTGCTCTTTGCTTCCGATTTTTCAAATTTTCTATTTGTTTATTATACCAAACTGGCTGGTTTGACTTACCTTGTTGCCTTATTTTTTGAGTGGTACTTGTTCAAATATTATTTCAAACAATAATTTATAAAAAACCTCAACAGATGTCTCAATATTTGCTTCGTTCTTAAAAATGGTTTGCCAATCAATTCTGATATGTTTGTTTCTTATGATATCATAATTTGCTAAATAATATTGGAAGACCTCTTCATATCCGAAGTCGTCGGGTCTTTTGTATTCGTGGATAAATAAAGAAAACTCAATGGAAAATAATGGGAAAAGTGATTCAGCTACACAGAAATCTTCCTCAATATATGTCAATGAAGAATCTAAATAGCAATTTTGCTGGTTTTTTACATGATTAACTTGGTTGAGCCCAAAACCTACAGTTTAATTGAAAATAAACTGCAATTTTTCATTTTCTCCGACGACTGGTAGTAAGATGCACTCATTTTCGATATCTAAAATGAAGTCAGCACTACGTTGATTAAAATCTCCATATATGTGAACTTTCACTTCTGGGGGAAGTCCAGATATAATTATGTCTGCAATGTGAAAAAAATGTTCGTATACTTCTTTACGAGCGTTGTTTGGGGGAAAATACACTGAAGCAAATACACGTGTTTCACCTGCCATGTGTACTTTCACCCATACATGTTCAAATTCCTTAACTTTCAAAGTATCGATAATTTCTGAATTAAATTTGGTAGAAATAGCTATTAAAACACCCCCACCTGACCTCTTTTCATAAATTTCCAAATTGCGGTGATTTCTATAAACATTATAAGAATTTCCGAAGACTCCTTCACGCCTAACGCTTTGATTTCAACTGGTTTCAGTTGCCATTGTTATTGGGAATGAGCAACCTAACATTTTATTATGAATTTCTTGTATTTTAACCGCACTTTTCAATTTTTTTCTGTGGATTTTAAAAAGTTGGACTGCTCTAATCTAATCTAATCTAATCTGAGTGTGTTACAAGTGTGCGTTTATGCAATTATGGGTTGTTTATTTGCAATTCAGAAAATTACATTTTTGTCCGGATGTGCCCCGTATGTGGGGTAGTTTCGGACAGGCATGGGGCACATTCGGACAATGAAAATAACTATCAGAGATTCGTGAAATTTTTGTTTTCTACCTATTTCTACCCTACAGACTAAGACTGAGGTCAGTTCCAATGACAAAACTTAAAACTTTTATTTTTATTCCTTTCTTATCGAGATTTGCAACCATGGGCTGGTTCATCTCCCGTCGTAGTTACTCATATGCCTTTTGGGTGTTTTCGTAACCTGTCCGGGGTGAGATTCGAACTCGTGACTTTAGCGTGAGAGGTAAGGATGTTAACCACTACGCCGTGGTTGACCCCAAAACTTAACTTAAAACTCTAAACTAACATTTGAAAAGAACGGAAAGCTAAAATGTTAAGAAATCATATTATGTTAGAACTACAGACAAGCTACTCTAAAGTCGAAAAGTAACTGTTGGCGTGAAGCAAAGACAATTTTTTTCCGATTAAATAACTCCATTCATTGCGCAGGGATGTTAAAAATTCCTTTGAAGAAAAATAATTAACAATTTTAGTCTTTGTCACATGTTTGTCAGCTTTCTATATGTTATTTCTTAATTTTAAGATGTGTTTTATGAATTCATGTCTTTTTTGTGTGATATAATTTTGATCAATGTTTTCTTCACTGTGACCTACTGTGCAGTCGATGTTTATGTTGTGCCACCGCTTTGCGATCATCTCTGTTGTTCGTTATGTTGCTTTCTGTTGTGTGTTGCATGCAATTGTGTGTCTGGCTTCGTTCTACTCACGTTTAGTGTTGTCTCGCTGTTCGAAACCCAACAAATCCGTATGCTTGCGATGTTTGTTTTCCTATGCTAGCGGACACAGTTATACTGCAATGTTATAGGGGTTAGGTTTTATGTGTGTGTTTTACATGTTGTACCTTACCGTTTAATTCAATGTTCGTGTCTAATTCTAAACTAACTAAACGTACTGTGTGTTGTTCATAGATTTATATTGCTATTTAGGTAGAAAAAACAAATAAATAAACCAAATTGCACCAACTTTCCTATACCTACATCTGCACTTCTAATTCGTAAGACTGTTGTTCTGCTTTTCATGAACTTTTGTTCTGGTGTTTTGTATGTATGCAGCCTGACAGCAGTCGTCGGTAAGCTGACGGCTGTCATCTTTATTGCGGCTACGTGTGACCGGGGGTGATGCGCATCCGCCAGTGCTGCCAGTCTGTCGGTTCGTCACGTCCGTGACACTTTCCCCCAGTACGTCTGGGCCTTTGCTCGACGTACTCCAACTGGAATCGACATCAAGCACTGCAATTTTTACCGCGGGTCTCTCCAGTCTCCCGTTGGCCGTTTGCAGAGTTGCTCGCCGTACCTGTCCGTCCTTTGACCGAACAACCTCGACTACTCGTCCTTTCGGCCAGCAGTTCCGTGGAAGGGTGTGGTCGACAATCAGGGCTACGTCTCCTACCTGTATCGGTCGTACTGGCTGAAACCACTTCGATCTGCGTGTCAGGGTGGGCAGATACTCGGTGATCCATCGCTTCCAGAACTCGTCTGCGAACTCTTGCGCCACAATCCACGAGTTCGTGAGTTGTTTCGGAGTGTTGTTTAATGCGATCGGGGGCTTGGATCCATTAGAGGATCCTAAAAGGAAATAGTTCGGCGTTAGAGGTGAAGAAGATTCCTCGTCTAACGGTAAATCTGTCAGTGGTCATGAATTAATGATCATCATGGCTTCTGACAGTCGGCTTCGCAGAATTTCATCTGTCGGAATACAGTCGGTGAAGAAAGTTTTGCACCAAACAGAGACCAATGTTTGGTGCAAAACTTTCTTCACCGACTGTATTAGTCGTTCCCAGCTCCCTCCGAAGTGTGGACCGGATGGTGGATTAAACGTCCACTTTGTATTGGGTTCCACAAAATACTCAATCATCTCGTCTTGGTCCACCTTTTGCAGTTCTCTGCGAAGCTCGCGATCGGTGCCGATAAAATTAGTACCGCGATCGCTGAAGATCTCAATGGGGCTTCCTCGATGCGCGATGAAGTTCCTAAGTGTGAGGATACAGGAGTCCGTCGACAGAGTGTGTGCAATTTCAATGTGGATGGCCCGGGTGGTTAAGCAAGTCATGAGGACTCCCCATCGTTTTTCTACCCTCTTTCCGACTATTACCTGCATCGGACCAAAATAGTCTATGCCAGTGTAGGAAAAGGGCCGACTGAATGCTGCCATTCGCCCTGCAGGAAGATTGGCCATCAATGGAGGATGTGGTCTGACTCGTCGGAACTTACAGGCCTGGCAGGCGTGGTACACCCGTTTGTACGCTGAAGGAAGCCGCGGAATATGAAACTTCAGACGAATCTGACTAATGACTGTATCGTGGTTGATATGCTTGTACCGGCAGTGGTAATCCGCGATCACGAGGTTTGTTAGATGATGTCGTTTTGGCAGCATGATGGGATACTTGGCGGAATCTTCTACGAACTGGCATGAGCTGATGCGGCTTCGCATCCGTAGTAATCCAGCAGCGTCAATGAAAAGACTCAGCTTATACAGCTTGCTGTTCTTTGGAAGCGGTCGGCTACTAGTTTCATTCGTTGACTTGGCACTGGAAAGCAGATCATACTCCTCGGGGAAGGCTTCCTGTTGAACCTGGCGGTAGATTTCCCACTCCGCTTTCTGCAGTTCTTCCTGGGTGAACGGTGTAGAAGTCAGCGGAGAGTGGATTTTGCGGCGGAGATTCGAACGATACCGCAGGATGTATGCTACTGCTCTGTGAAGCCGCTTCCATCGGGAAAATCGTTCGAATCGAAGCACGGGTTCTCGAACGTTGTGGTGAAGTATACTGGAACGGATTTCCTCGACAGGTGTCCCGGGATCTTTGCTGTCTGCTGGCCATTGACATCGTGGCTTCCACAGGAATTCAGGCCCGCAGAACCAGTGACCCGTTGGAGACATCAGGCAACCTTTGCCATTTCGTGCCTTCGTCTGCTGGGTTCAATCGCGTTGATATCCACTTCCACTCTCTTATTTCGGTTGCTTCCATTATTTCGCCGATCCTGTGAGCGATGAAGGTAGAGTATCGGTGGTGATCCGACCTTATCCAGCAGATGACGTCTCGTGAGTCGGTCCAGAAACATCGCTCGGAGATCTTCAATCGATGTAACTCGGTTATGCTGGCCGCGAGGTGCATTCCAATAACCACTGCTTGAAGTTCAAGACGTGGAACCGACATGTATTTCAAAGGTGACACTCGAGCCTTTGCTCCGATTAACGCGCATTCTATCATGCCCGCTTGTTCGAACCGCAGATACGCTACTGCAACCAGCTCGTCTCGGCTTGCATCGGTGAAGACATGAAGTTGAATATTGGTATTCTCGGCGATCTTCGTAGTCAGCCGATAACATCGGGGAACGCTAATTTCTTCGACTTGGGGTAGGACCTTCAACCACTCCTTCCACTTGCCCACAAGCTTTGCCGGTATCTCTTCGTCCCAATCAGTCCCTGCACGCCAGACCTCCTGCAGTAGAATTTTTAGGAACATCAGGAAACACCCAATCAGTCCCAAAGGATCGTAGACCGTCATCAGGGTTTTGAGCAGTTCCCGCTTCGTCGGTATTCTCTGACCGTTGAGTAAATCGTCGTCGTGTTTCGGTGAGAGCTTGAAGGTAAAGGTATCCGTTGAGATTCTCCACCACATGCCGAGAACTTTCTTCGTCGCCATCTGAGAACTGAGATCAAGATCCTTTTCACCTTCTCCGACATTGGTGATACTCTGCAGTACTTTTTTCGAATTAGATAACCAGTGGTGGAGTTCGAAGCCGCCTTGGCTGTGAATGAACTTCATTGCTTCCTCTTCGTACTTCTCACTAGTCAGCCAGTCATCAACGTAATGGTCTTTCTGGATACATTCGGCAGCTCGCAGGAACTGTTGCTCGAATCGTTTGGCATAAAGGTTATTCACGTATTGCGCGCAGCTAGGCGAACATGTAGCTCCTTAGGTCATAACATTCATAGCGTACACTCGCGAAGGCCGACTCGTATCTCCGTCTTCTCACCACAGGAATAGCTGGCTGTATTGGTCGTCCAGGTTTGTCAGCACCTGATGATCTCTTTTAGATCCGCAACTATAGCAAAGCGGTACTCACGGAACCTGTAGAGTACTGACAGCAACGACGACAGCTGATCGGGACCGGTTAGCAAAGCAGAATTCAACGAGAATCCTTTGAAGATAGCAGCCGCGTCCCAGACTAGGCGAATTTTATCGGGCTTGTTGGAGTTTATGACTGGGAAAATAGGCAGGTACCACTTTCGAGGATGTTTCACGGCAGCTTCTTCCGGTGTCAACATACGAATGTATCTCTTTTGCTCATACTCCTTAATTTTAACCCGCAATGCTTCGGCCAATGCTGGATCGCGATTCATCCGCTTTTCCAAGTAGCTTAGACGCTTCTCGACCATGACTCTGTTGTCTGGAAGTCTAATGTCGTCTTTCCGCCACAGTAGTACGGTCTCGTACCGGCATCCCTTAAGATGTGTACCAGATGAGAGCAGCTGCATCGCGCGCTCGTCGTCCTTGGAAAGCAGCGGTTTAGTAGATTTCAATATGCCCAAGCTGTCGATAGAGTAGTATTCCTTCCATGTAGCGTCCAGGCTTGAGTCTCCATTTGCTGAATACGGACAGATATGGAAACTATGGCAGGGACTGAAGTTTCTACCCGGCTTTTCTGTGGTCACCGAACATGGACCGTATACCAGCTATCCCAGGCGCATTTTAGAAGCGAGCGGCTCATTCTCCCGACCTTCTTTATTTTTAAGCGCATGTCCGACGTGGCAGATATCGATACCAATCAAGATCCTTGGTGATGCAAATTCGTACGAATTGATCGGCAGCCCCTTAAGGTACTCGTATCGTGCTGATAGCTCTGGAACAGAGAAGAGAAGTGGAAGAGAAAGTGTCTTCACGGTGTGAACTTTGGGGAGCATGTACGCTGAACCATGGTTTCCTGTGCCAGAAATCTTCAGGCTGAGTCTGACAGATTATCGCTCCTCCCGTTGCTGACCAGCTGTCCAATGCAGGCAAAGCGGACTCGGCTTCCCTTCGAGCTTCAACTCCTTCAGAAGGCCATGCTCCATGAAAGTTGCTGATGATCCGTCATCCAAAAATGCATACGTATCTACGGGGACCCCCTTTCCGTGCAGTGTATCCAGTATGTATCTGAACAGAGTTTTCCCAGTCGTCTCGCTATGCGTGTTGCAATTTTGACTCGTTGACTGCTTGCTGGATTCTCCTACTCGGTACCTCGCTTCATCGTGTAGCATCGGATGATGCATGAATGTACACCAGTTTTTTCCACACGTAGGCTTGATATTGCAAGCACTTCTTGCACATTTTTTCTCTCTCAGCGTCGACTACCGAGAAGAAATACCCATGGCCTGGAACGTCCGGCAGGCTTCAACCGAACTGCATTCTCCATTGCAAACCACGCACCGCTTTATAGCTGTTCGTGTTAACTCAGGTTTCGACTCTTCTCCAGAATGCACATTCATGTAGCTGTCCTGTTTACGGGTCCGCTTGCTGTTGAATGACTCCATCGAAGTGGTGGTGACTGAGCATGCTGCTTTCACCATTTTCTCCAACCAGTCGCCGAAGCTCGAGAGACTAACCCAAGGTAGAGTTTGCCTGTACAACGCCCAGTTCAGCTTTATCGTTGGCGGTAGGCGGTCAACCAACTCCTGCACCAAGGCGAAGTTGCACAAATATTCGTCCAGTCCACAGATATTCGTCACAGTCCAGCTTGACGGTAGCGATGGCATTCTGAACCGCCACTCCAAAGTCGATGAGTGTATTCAATTTCTCCGCTTTCGGTGACGGCATTTCGCGTATCCGCGTAACAAGAGAATGCGACCCGTAACGCTGGTAGATCACCTTTTCGTGGTACGTTACGGGTATCAGATCTACCACCGAACCCTAGTCCGAATTAATTCAAACTAGGGAACATATTTGTTTTTGTAGTCAAAGGACGTATATTAGTCCTTATTAAATTTTATGTCTTGTGAAAAGCGACAATACTCGGATTGACCCACCGAGGATCAGATTGGAATAAGGAAAACATGGTTAGTCTTCATTTATGTGAATTCTCATTTTCTTTTATATGTTCTGAAGTTTGAATTGGTTATGACTAGGGTTCTGATGCATGGTCAGTATCGGAGTCATTGTTTGTTTTGTTTGCAATGAATCTGGTTTTGACAGATAAAGGGGCGCGCCTTTGAAGAGTGCTGTCACTCACAAAGGGTTTAGATAGCGGAAACGTTAAAAAAAACTCGATTCATAGCCAACAAAACAAACAAAGACAACTGTAAAAAAACACCGAATACTTCATCATTTCTCAATAGTGATGAAGTAACTTGACATGCACTAAACAAAGGATACGGAATATACTACAATAGATCAAATTACTGGTCGCAGTGGTTTATGTCCTGAACAGAGAAAAAAACAAGAGAATGCACTATTACCTCCGGACGCCCGAATAGAGTCTTCAGCGTAGTCATCACTCCGTGAAGGTTGGATGGATGCAGTAATCGGCACCGAACTGATTCGAGTGCCTTTCCCTTCAGGCTCCGTTGAAGCCGGAGCATATTTTCTTCGTCGCTGTACCCACATATTCTCGTGGAACTCTCGAAACTTGAGTAGAAAAGTGGCCAATCCTCCGCGTTTCCAAAAAATGTGGGTAAGTCTCGAGCCACTGCTTGGCGCGCTGCCAACTAGGACTTACTGAGCTCGTGATTCGCGCTGGAACTAAACGAGCTGTTGTTTGAGCTTGTCCCGCTGACGTTTAGTCTGAACTCTCCAGTACGCGGATTCAACGTCGTCTGATCCATTCTGGTGGATGTTCGCCTTCGCTGGAACAGAGCATATCTTTCTTC
The DNA here is from genome assembly GCA_024533555.2 of Aedes koreicus. Taxonomy (NCBI): domain Eukaryota; kingdom Metazoa; phylum Arthropoda; class Insecta; order Diptera; family Culicidae; genus Aedes; species Aedes koreicus. The sequence continues at coordinate 579,302 of JAHHFK020002156.1, forward strand.
AAGCTGCCGCTTCTCCAACGCGTGCTTGCGCCCGTAGTTCTTCGTTCAGACCTGCATCGTCGTCGCCGTCGGTGGGTACCGTTGTTCCGATCGTAGTAGAATTAGCTTTTGGAATTGCTCTCGTTCTGGTGTAATCCTCTCTTGGGCTTGTATTCTGCTTCATACTAAACTGTACTCGTTGATTCTCCCGGACCTTGACCTTCTCTAATTCTCGTTGCAGGCTTTCGATTTGGTTTCTCATTTCCTGCATGGCATCCGATTGATTCGCTTGCGTCGTCTGTCTAGTTTGTCCATGGGCGCCTGGTGTTGTTGAAGCTGGCGGGACCTGAGATTGGGCCATAACACACCCTACACAACTCCAGTCATTCTCCGACTCACTTTCAACGACACCTGCACACTTCGCGTGAAACCACCGATGACAGATACAGCAATCGACCATAGTCGTATCGTCCGGGCTTTTACAATAAGTACAAGTTGCTGATTGAACCCGGGCATTTAGGGGGGAACTTGTATCGATACCTGAACCATTTCCGGTAGCCATTTTGCCACCCGATCGCAAATAAACTGATTTTTTAAATTGTTGGCGTGAAGCGAAGACAATTTTTTCCGATTAAATAACTCCTGGATTTATTGCGCAAGGATGTTAAAAAATCCTTTTAGCCTTTGTCACATGTTTGTCAGCTTTCTATATGTTATTTCTTATTTTAAGATGTGTTTTATGAACTCATGTCTTTTTTGTGTGATATAATTTTGATCAATGTTTTCTTCACTGTGACCCACTGTGCAGTCCATGTTTATGGTGTGCCATCGCTTTGCGATCATCTCTGTTGTTCGTTATGTTGCTTGGTGTTGTTTTGCATGCAATTGTGTGTCTGGCTTCGTTCTACTCACGTTTAGTGTTGTCTCGCTGTTCGAAACCCAACAAATCCGTATGCTTGCGATGTTTGTTTTCCTATGCTAGCGGACACAGTTATACTGCAATGTTATAGGGGTTAGGTTTTATGTGTGTGTTTTACATGTTGTACCTTACCGTTTAATTCAATGTTCGTGTCTAATTCTAAACTAACTAAACGTACTGTGTGTTGTTCATAGATTTATATTGCTATTTAGGTAGAAAAAACAAATAAATAAACCAAATTGCACCAACTTTCCTATACCTACATCTGCACTTCTAATTCGTAAGACTGTTGTTCTGCTTTTCATGAACTTTTGTTCTGGTGTTTTGTATGTATGCAGCCTGACAGCAGTCGTCGGTAAGCTGACGGCTGTCATCTTTATTGCGGCTACGTGTGACCGGGGGTGATGCGCATCCGCCAGAGCTGCCAGTCTGTCGGTTCGTCACGTCCGTGACAGTACCATTGTTTCTTAGAGCATCATTAACGGTGGGCAACAGTAGCGCTGCTATTTCAGAAGCGCTGCAGCGCTCTCATTTTAGTTTAGCCACCCTTCTCCACATCGGTAGTTGCTATAGCGGTGATCAATTTAGTTATCCAATTCCGTACCGGTTGAAAGGTACACAGAGACAAATTTGATAGTCAAGTTTACCATTATTGGGGGTTAGGATGACTATTGCAGTATAGTGACTTTGAACCGACTATGATCATGTTTTTTTTTTGTTGGGGCGTAGAACCACTGCGTCCACTGAGTTGAATTTTTGTGGTAATGATCATGTTCAAAACGACCATTAAAAAATAGTTGATCCAACATTTGCCATAATGTCGTAATAGTCCTTGTTACCATGATCATAGACAAAAATGCCATGAACGTGTTGAATTCGACCATTTTCATGGTTATTGTAACCATTATATGCGATAGTCATCCTGACTATGATATAATTGTCGGTATAAAGATAGAATTTTTTTCAGAGTAGAAGTAAACATTTTGACAAAATTGGTTCTTGAAGGTCATCAACATCGTCGCCTTTGGGGGGAAGGAGAAAAAAAAAAAAGGAAAATTTTTTTTTTTTTTTTGGGGGTTGGGGGGGGGGGTGGGGGGGGGGGGGGGGGGGGGGGCAGAGGGGAAGGGGGGTGGGGAAAAGGGGGGAAGGAGGAGATTTTTGGGGGGGGGGAAGGGGGGGGGGGGTGGTGGATTTTATTTTTTGGTTTAAATAAAAAAAAAGGGGGGTGGGGGGGGTGGGGGGGGGGGGGGGGGGGGGGGGGGGGGGGGGGGGGGGGGGGGGGGGGGGGGGGGGAGGGGGAAGGGGGGGGGGGGGGGGGGGGGGGCGGGGGGGGGGGGAGGGGGGGGAGGGGTGGTGGGGGGGGGGGTTTGTCGGTAGCACAAAGACGAGCAGCTGGGAAGTAAGTTTCCCGGGCCCAGGTAGGTAGGTTCTTCCACCGGTTTCAGTTTCAGGTAAGTCCAATAACTACACTTCTTTTCGCTTCTTCTTCTAACCTCTTTTTTTTAAATTATTTCACTCAATTACATTAGTTCACCACTTTCTTGTTAATCTTATTTCTCTAGTTTATTTCACAATTTAATTACTCATTAACTTCAACTTACAATTAAACGATCTGTACTGCACTGGTCAATTGAAGCTCACACCGATGACGTTCCATCAAAACAAGAGACCATACCGACGACGCATTGAGCTTTTATAGTTAAAGTTGTACGGAAGTTTATTTTTCGCCATGTTGCCATTTCCAAAAGGCCGTTAACGTCATCCGACGGTTGTCGGAGTTGGTCGACCTATCGTTGTTCGAGGGGTCGATGATGGATTCGATGCGTTGGTTGACACATAGATGACGCTGTGCAGTGGCGAGTTGATAACCTCGATGTGTATTCGTGCGAAGTTTGGTTGATGCACGAACATTCTGGCCCCTTCAGAAAGCGTTTCTGATCAATTTCCGTTGCGTTGCATAAATATCGTTGTTCCTTTCCTTGGGTAGTTTTGAATTTTCGTGCCCTGTCCTGTCCACCCGTTGAGTAGTCTTGTCTTTCCGTGATCGATGTTTTGGTGATAAACGTCATCTCGTTGTCGGAGTCCAGAACAGCGGCGCTGGTTGATTGTTTATGTTGGTTTCATGAGCAGGTTTTCTTCGCTGGAGCTCGAGTTGGATCGTCGATTATTGATTATTGATGGCTGGTTGGTGAATCATCGGTTGTTGACGAATTTGGCGATGGATGATTTTCGTTCGGTGATGATGGAATCGGCAGCAAGCAAATTTTGGACACCGGTCGAGTGAGTTTTCCGTGCGGTGTTTGCAGAGTGACGACACGTACGATTCCATCGGCGCCAGGGTGTACTGCGATGATTCGAGCTGTTTTCCAACACATCGGAGGAAAATTTGCATCTTTAATGATGACCAGTCGTCCAGTTTCGATGGTGGTAGAAGGAGATATCCACTTCGTCCGGGGTTGGAGAGATGCCAAGTATTCGGTGTGCCATCTTTGCCATAAATTTTGGAAGATCTTCTGTGTCTGCTGCCAGGTTCGAAGACGGTTGAACGGAGTTGCTGAATAGTCGCAGTCTGGCACTGTTTTCAAAGCGAAGCCGGTGAGGAAGTGGCCAGGAGTGAGCGCTTCGAAATCACTTGGATCGTCGCTGACTTGAACCAGTGGTCTGGAGTTTAAGCAGCATTCGATTTGAGCGAGCAGAGTTTCTGTGTCGTCGAAGGCCAAAGTGTGAGGTCCCAGCACTCGAACGAAGTGTTTTTGCGCCGATGCGATTGCAGCTTCCCACAATCCACCGAAGTGAGATGCTGTCGGTGGGTTGAAATGCCATCTGATCCCGTTTTTCGTGCATTCGTCGGCCACTGCAGCTTTGTGTTCTTGGCTTCTGAGTAGGTGACGTAGTTCATTCGCAGCTCCAACGAAATTTCGCCCGTTGTCGCTATGGATGTGGGAACAGAGGCCTCGCCGGGAGACGAATCTTCGCAAGGCTTGAATGAACTTGGCTGTGCTCAAGTCAGCCACCAGTTCAAGATGTACGGCTTTTGTGCAGAAGCACACGAAAACTGCTACATACGCTTTTCTCGGTGCTGCTCGACGGTGAGGTGGTTGGATTTGGATGGGTCCCCAGTAGTCGATTCCGGTTACGGTGAACGGTCGCGTTGCAGTGACACGAGAAGCAGGTAACTCCGCCATAAACTGCTCAATCATTTTAGGACGGTTCCGGAAGCAAACGACGCAATTGTGGACGATCCGCTTGACGAGATCTCTGGCCCCTATGATCCAATACCGGAGCCGGAGCAACGTGAGTAGAAGCTGTGGCGCTGCGTGAAGATGTCGAAGATGAAAGGATCTGACCAGTAGCGATGAGAAAGCGTGTGAAGATGGTAGGATGACGGGATGCTTGTTGTCGAACGAGAGTTGCGAGTTGCCAAGTCGTCCGCCGATTCTAAGAAGTTGATTGTCGTCGAGAAAGGGATGGAACCATCGAAGACGAGATTTCACTGGCACAGTATGTTGCTGTAGTAGTTGGTTACGTTCGCTACCGAAACATTGTTGCTGAACTAGCTTGATTAGTGTGGATTCCGCTTTGATGATTTCCTCCGTGGTGAGAAAGGTAGTAGCTTGACGCTGACTGGTTTTAAGCCGACAGTTTTGCAGAAACCGAAGACAGTATGCCGTTATCCGTAGCATTCGTGCGTAGTTGGAGAACTTCTCGACGTGCTCATCGATGAATGATGGTTCTTCTGCGGATAGAGCAGCAGTGACGAGTGACTTTTTGGTTTCTCGTAGAGCTTCTTCAGGTTCGGCAGGATTGGGTTGAGCTATTGGCCATTCGGTAGGTACACGTTGTAGCCAGTTTGGACCGTTCCACCAGAGCTCGTTTTGGATGAGTTTGTCCGCTGTCGTTCCTCTAGAGATGATGTCCGCTGGGTTCTGTATTCCGGCGACGTGATTCCATGAACAGTTTTCGGTGGCAAGCTGTACCTTGGAGACTCGGTTCGCCACGAATGTTGTCCATGTAGAAGGAGGAGACTTGAGCCAGCAAAGAACAACGGTAGAATCGACCCAGAAGAATGTATCTGCTGTCAGCTGGAGTGATGCCATAACCTTTTCGTAGAGTTGTGCACCGATGAGTGCACCGCAAAGTTCAAGCCGTGGAATGCTTTGCTTTTTGAGTGGAGCGATTTTCGACTTCGATGTTAAGAGTGCTACCTTGATGCAGCCGGAGATGTTCGTTGATCGAAGGTAAACACACGCACCGTATGCGTGCTCGGAGGCGTCGGTGAAGACATGGATTTGCAGTGATGTTGGTGACGGAAAAATGACACAACGCTGCACCCGAAGCTCGTTGAGGGAAGGCAGTTGTGACTGGTATGATTCCCAACGAGTTTTGAATGCTGGGGGAGTTGCTTATCCCAGCTCCATGGTTTACCGTCGTCGTCTACCAGTGCCCAAATCGCTTGCATGAAAATTTTCGCTGTTGTGACTACCGGTCCTACCAGTCCTAGAGGGTCGAATAAGCGTGCTATCTGGGAGAGTGCGATACGTTTCGTCAGAACTTCGTCAGTCGAGGTTGGTGGAAGTTGAGTCTTGTAGCGAAGAACGTCTGTGGATGGCTCCCAGTGAAGTCCTAGAGTTTTGATGCATTGATCCTTGTCGAGGTCGACCGATAACTTGAGAGCCCTGTTCTCGGTCGGTACGTCTTCTACTACTGCTGGTTCGTTTGATGCCCATTTCCTAAGTTCGAAGCCTCCTTTCTTGAGTAGAGTTTCAAGCTGCCTTCGGAGAGTGATTGCTTCTTCTACCGTGTTCGCTCCAGAAAACAAGTCGTCCACGTAGAAATCTTTCCGAAGAACGTTGGCAGCTTCGGGAAAGTCGCTTTGCTCGTCGTCAGCTAGTTGCTGCAATACTCGAGTGGCAAGAAAAGGAGCGCAGGCGGTACCGTAAGTGACGGTTTTGAGCTCGTAGGTTTGCAGACTGGCTTCTGGTGACGGACTCCATACGATGTGTTGCAGTTTGTTGCTACAGTCATCTGTAAGTATTTGCCGATACATCTGCTTGACATCAGCGTTGAGTAGAATAGGGCGGATTCTGGATCGCATGGTAATCGATCGGAGATCCTCCTGCACAATGGGTCCGACCATGAGCGCGTCGTTCAAGGATGGCCCATTCGCTGTACTACAAGACGCGTCGAAGACCACGCGTACTTTCGTAGTGGTGCTGTCCTCTCGTATTACGGCATGATGGGGAAGATGGTGGGAAGGATGTTGCGGTTGCTGGTAGTCTTGTACGAGTTCCATGTGACCAAGCTGAAGGTATTCATCCATGAAGTCTCGGTACTGCTTAAAGAGTTCATCGTTTCGAGCGAGCTGACCTTGGAGGAGACGAAAGCGACGAATAGCAGTGCGACGGTTGTCGCCGAGGTTAGCGAGAACGTGTTCCTTCACAGGCAGAGAAACGATGTAGCGGCCTTCAGGAGTACGAGAGACCGTTCGCCGAAAGTGCTCTTCACACGCAGTTTCCTCCACCGAGTAACAAGTGCCGGTGCTGTTTTCTTCTATTGACCAAAATTTCTCCATGAGGGTGTTCAAATCGGTAAGATTAGCGACGTTGGCAACGATCGGAGTGGTTGAGGGACACTGGTTGCTTTTCCCAGAGACGACCCAACCAAAGACGGAATTGATGAGCGTTGGCAGACCAACACCGAGTTGAATTCTACCCGAGACCTTGAACAGCTCGAAAAAGACTTCTGCACCCAAGATGAGATCGATTGGGTTTCTTCGGCAAAAAGCAGGATCTGCTAGTTGAATTCCAGGTGGAATCTCCCATGACGATGTGTCGACGGTGGCTGAGGGCAAATCGATAGTGACCTTCGGAAGGACGAGTAGTTCGACGGTAGTTGAGTATTCGCAGATACGAGAGCGGATCTTGGAGAGGAATTTGAAGCGGGATTCCGTGGAGGATTGTCCTATTCCGGCGATAGGAAGGTGGATTCGTCTACGCTGGGCCTTGACAAGTTGCGAAAACGATTCTGTAGCGAAACAACACTCACTGCCGGAATCTAGCAGTGCTCTAGCAGCATGTTCCGTCCCGTTGTCGTCGACTACGATGACTACCGCGGTGGCAAGGAGTACACTTTTCCGTCCGCGTCCAGCGGAAGCGCAGCTGGCATGCTCGTCGAGGGTTGCTGATACAGAAGCTGATGATTGATCGGTAGATTGTTGGCTTGAATTGTCCTTCGGTTGAGGTGAGTCGGCAACTTTCACGCTATTTGCAGCGGAACCTTGGCAAAGCTGGGTGTGATGGTGTCCTCTACATTTGCGGCAAGTGCTTGACGACGGACATTCCTTGGCCATATGCCCCTTTCGCAGACAGTTGCGGCACAACTGATGTCGACGAACCTCTCTCTCCTTATCATCAACGCTCAATTTTGAAAATACGACGCATTGGTACAAAGGGTGATGATCCGAGCAAGCGACACATTTACGTTGGTTGGTTGGACTTGCTCCGTGGCTGGCAACCACTCGTTGAACCGGTTTCTTGTGGATGTTGATCGGCGGTGGAGTCTCGATGGATTTCCCGATGGTTTGGAGGACTGAAACTCGACGTTGGATGAAGGTCGTGAGATTCTGGAACGATACGGCGTTGAGTGTTGAAGCGTGTTCTTCCCAATCTCGCCGGGTAATGGGGTCTAGACGGATGCTCAGCATGCGAATCAGTAGGATGTCCCAGTATTCCGTTTTCTCCCCGAGCTGATGCAGGACCTTTACGTTGGCTTCGAATTTTTCGACCAGCGAGTGAAGCTCTGAAGCGGACTCCTTTCTGACGGAGGAAAACTCGAACAGTGAATCGACGTACGACTGTTTTAGGCGTACTGGGTTCTGATAATGGTCCAAAAGAAGATTCCACGCGACCTGGTAGTTGTTGGCACTGAGAGCGATAGTTTGCACGAGCTTCAAAGCATCCCCAGAGAGCGACGAACGAAGGTAGTAGAACTTTTGGATGTTCGACAGGTCATGCGACGAGTGGACCAACGATACGAAAAGGTCGTGGAAGTTCATCCATTGATCGAGATTTCCGGCGAAAATAGGCAGTTTGATATCAGGCAATCGTACGTGCGACGACATAGGGCTTTGCGTGGTTGAAGAAGAAGACGAAGAAGGGCGTGGTGACATAGGAGTTTCAGATTTATTGACGGCGAGCAGGAATCCCTTCACTCTGAAGTACGACGTCTCGAACTCGATGCGCTCCTTGAGGTGAGCTTCGATGGCCGATTCGTCTAGCGTTTCGAGCTCAGCTTGCATGGCGTTGAAGTCGTTCCAGATGGCCACGAGGTGTTCCAGCCGGACGCCAACCTCACGAGCCCCAATTTCCTCTTGGTAGCCATCGACGAACGCCATGATCAATCCGAACGAGGTTAGCAGGCTTTTCTGCCTGTTTTTCAGCGATTTGATTCGCCGATCGTTGGACATCGTGACGGGAATGGTGTAGAAGGGTTGAGCTGGATCTGAAAGCCACAGACCGCGTAGCTCAAAAGGGTAATGATAGAGGGATTGGAAATTTAATTACCTGGTTACAGGCAAAACAATGCCTTGTATTATTTTAATCAATGTGGAGCAGGTAACCTCAACCTGACTGGGCACGTGTAGATTCCGTAGGGCAGTCGGATGACCGGAGTTCGACGGAATCCGGTTCGAAGGACCACTTTGTCGGTAGCACAAAGACGAGCAGCTGGGAAGTAAGTTTCCGGGCGCAGGCAGGTAGGTTATTCCACCGATTTCAGTTTCAGGTCAGTCTGATAACACACTTCTTTTCGCTTCTTCTAACTAACCTTTAATTTCTTTATTCAGTCCACTTTTCTTCATTAATTCACCACCTTATTAATTCATTTATTTCTATACATTAATACACTTTACTTGAACTAAATTTTAACTTAAATTTAAATAGTCTGTACTGCACTGGCAAAATCACGTTCACACCGATGACGTTCCAGCTTTTATAGTTAAAGTTGTACGGAAGTTTATTTTTCGCCATGTTGCCATTTCCCAAAGGCCGTTAACGTCATCCGGCGGTTGTCGGAGTTGGTCGACCTATCGTTGTTCGAGGGGTCGATGATGGATTCGATGCGTTGGTTGACACATAGATGACGCTGTGCAGTGGCGAGTTGATAACCTCGATGTGTATTCGTGCGAAGTTTGGTTGATGCACGAACAACCCACCTATTTGTCCCATTATGTAAGACAATCAAACTACGAAACAAACTTTAATCCGCCTCTTCTCAAGGTTGAGCAGGTAATCCATGCTTCTCATGTTTGTCAGCTTTCCATGAAATAGTCAATATTGGTTTAGGCCTCTTTGTGCTGATTGTTTTCATCAATGTATATTCACGAGAACTCAAATAAAAGTAACATTTGCAAATCAATTGGAAAGCTATTATTGTACCAGAAAAAAAACCTTTTTTGATTGTTTTTCTGTGAAGGCAAGAATTTACCGCGCTTTTCACGGCTTGCTGATTTGTGCTGCTAGTGTCGTAATGAGTGGCAATATATTTGCTGTCAAAAGAATCACCAAATTCAAGCATAGAAGTTCATTACTTAAGCGATACCCATCATTTGTCAAATATATAATGCCGCATTGAAATACCTTCAACTCCGAATGTATACATTTTACTTCTTTGCATATGACAGCATAAAAGATCCATACAATTTAACCGTACCGTTCTCACGTTAGAATATCCCACCACATGCTCGACCCGCACCGATATGGGCATCGAAATTAAGTTATTTTTATTCAATTAATGTCAAGAATCTTAAAAGCTTCAGCTACATACATTCATTCTCTTTGACGGCATCTGCTGGAGAATTCTCCATGAACCAATCGTATTAATAGAGAAGGTGTACACGTTTGTAGATACCTACCAGGCCTTAGGTTGCATCGTCGTCGTCACCGTCGTCGTCGTCGTCGTCGTCGTCGTCGTCGTTTGTTATTCATAGGAAAGGCCAATAATCGAGCGAAAAACAATTTTGATCTGAATGGTGAAATCCGAAGCCCCCATCTTGAAGCGCATCCGCTAGGAGAAAAGGAGAGGAACAATAGCAAGACGTTGTCGTATGTGATTCTAGCCATATGTCTGGGACTCAGCATAGGCAGTGTGGAGCATTTTTCTGAAATGTTGATTATTCCCATTTTGCTGTCTCCTTTGCGGTAAGAAATTCAATTTTAAATTCATTACCTATTCATGCTAGAATTTTCAGCCTTATTTATGTTACGATCCGGGCGTGTTTTCGTCGTCGTCAGAACCTATAATTGTGATATGGGTTACTCGAAGATACGGGCATAGTTAAATAATTGCGATGGGTGCATGTCGACTGTACAAGAGACAATTGAATTGAAGATTCAGTGGCAGTGGACAGTGTCTTGTGGTGGTGAATGAAAATTTCATGCAAATGGAGATAATTATTCATTTCAAAGTTAGCTCGATGGTCCCAGAATCAGACATTGAATTGCTTAAGTATGATAAATATATGTCATCCCAGTTCACCGTGTGAACAGCGTATTTAAGGCTGGAACTCGGTGGTTTGGAGAAACGATGCTTTTCCCGCTTTTGATGCCCTACTGGTCAAATAAAAACTGTCGAAACCGGGGAAGATACATTTTATTTTTGCGCCCGCAGACTCACTTTATTTCATATGCGATTGAAGTCGCATATCAAATTGATTCTGTGATCTCGTAAAAAGTGGTCGTAAAATGTTATCTCCACAACATGTCACATCCCATGAGTCGGAAGCTGTCAGGAAGGACCCCAGAGGGCTACAATGGCCCGCTACACTAGGTTCGATTCCTGGTATGTGGTCTTGTATTTTTCGTCAAGGAAAGCTACTGGACTCTTTGGGCAAAGATTGAGATTGATTTTACTTGTCGCAATATCTAATATAGTAAAACTGGTGCAGGAATTGAAAGTTCTCTCAATTTATCAACTATGAGAGTGTCTCTTTTTTGTAATATCCAGCTAAAGGATTTCAAGGAAAACTGATCTAAAATCAAACATTACTAAAAAACAGTTGAAATTAATACTCCCACATGTTATCAATTTGAAAAACCAGTTACTTTTCACAGATGGAACACAGAAATGAATTTTGCAGGGAGAATTTTTTTTTTGAAAACGTTGTATGTTTCAGCACACACTTCAAAAATAATTGATGATCAAAAACCCTTTATCGTTTAAAACACTTATTGTGAGGAGCTCATAAGGTAAGAGAAAAATCAACCTTTAAATTAATAAGCTTGTTTATTCTTATATTCATCCTATTCTGAATTCAAAATTGGACTACATCTGGTTTTTTTTTTATTTTCTTTTCATATTACTGTTTGCTTACGTTGTTGTTGTTTCGTATTCACGTGACTTTCAGCCTGAGGATGGTTCGACATGCCAGGGAGACGACCTAGACCCTACATATCGAACCCATCAACGCATGGGCCGGGATCGACAGAGTAACTTCCCTTCCGAAGGAAGACGTAATCAGAAATGTTTCGTTTCAACAAACCCCAATGGCACCGACTACTTAGAATTGATACCAGACCGACTTGGGTTAGAGACAATCACGCTTACCACTGCACCACCGGCGCCGTCTGTTTGCTCACGTCTAATAACCGGAATCAAACATAACAAAAAAAAAATCCTTATTTTTTTAGATGGATTAATTGCGAAACGATAATATAAATATTTAGCAACCTGTGCTCATTGAACTAGAAAAAAAACCCTCTGTTTGAACCAAAAAAACTCTTGGATGGCGAAATTCGAAGTAAAATATTTGTTTAAAGATAAGTTTTGGTGTATTTTGAATCACACCGTTGACTGCTCAGTAAACACAAGATCGCATATAATAACGGATATGAGTATAACGTGGAGGCGATATGCGTACATTTAACATGGAGTTAAATGAACGAATGAACGTATATCGCCTCCACGTTGTACTCATATGCGCTATCATATGCGATTCTGTGTTGTCTGGGTGATGATAATCGTCCCTAATGCATCCGTTTATAGGATACAAATTCCAAACTGTGTAGAACCAAAGCCTTTAAATATTGAGATGGGAATCAATTAATTCATATGACTCTATTCAGTGACTTTCTCGAGTGGAGTCGGATATTATAAAAAAAAAAAAAAAAAAAAAAATATATATATATATATATATATATATATATATATATATATATATATATATATATATATATATATATATATATATATATATATATATATATATATACAGGGTGTTCGGTTCCTTAGTGCAAATATTTTCAGTGGCAATAGGAGATGATATTTGAAGAAAAAAATTGTTCTACGCATATGGTCAAATCTCAAAGTTTACGGAGTTATTGAGCTTTTAATGTTTTGGTACATGTTAGTCTTAAATTGGTTGTAACTAAAAAAATATGTTATTAAGCCAGATTTTTCTTCTTTCATTCAAAAGCTGAGAAAATTTGCTACAGAAAAGTCTCATTTAAGTCCTTAGTAATTATCATTTAGTGTTTTTGTAGGGGTAAAACTGTTTTAAACATATCATTTTTCAAGGGTTTTTTCATGTTTTTTGCATTAAACACGTAATAAACATCACTGATTAATTGAGCAAAAAAATGGATTCAAAAATGATCTACAACTCTCTCTTTGTAAAAAACTTTCTAACTTGTTTGTTTTTTTTGTAATGTGGTGAAAAACAACATGACATGACATTCTTCTCCTAGGACGCCCCATCAAGCAGCGTGGTGATCAAGTGTGCTGTGCGTCCTGCGCACAGACATTGCCACGGCGGGGTTGATTCGTGATTTTATTATCTGCCGATTGGAACACAACATGACGCATTCATAACAATATATATATATATATATATATATATATATATATATATATATATATATATATATATATATATATATATATATATATATATATATATATATATATATATATATATATATATATATATATATATATATATATATATATATATATATATATATATATATATATATATATTAATATATAAAGCAAACTGACAATATTTTTTATGTAGTTCAAAATTAGATTCTTATTTCGATATAACTTTGTTTCTGAAAATTTGTAAATACCGCCCGTAGTTACTTCTTCGTTCTTGTTATAACGCATAGAACCAACAGATGTTGCTTGAGACTATCCTAAATTAAGGCAATACTGGCCCGCTCGAATGCAGGCCAAATAAGGAAAGGGTATGGGTTGACGTGATACTTCATTTGTTGAGACCGAGGTTGACAGCAGGGTTTATTTTGGTAAACGATACACTGAATTCTTGTTCATCTATGTTTTCAGATCATTCTTCATTAAGTCAGTTTTAACTTTTCAGCACTGGCACTGGTGAACGACCACTCTAATAGAAAATAATTGAGCCACCCTTATGAAATATCACGAATCAAATGTAGACAATGGGTTTGGGTGAACCGGGTTGCACAGGGTTAATTGTTACGTAATTAAGACATGACCGAACATAATCATACTGTAGATCATAACTTCCCCATTTTATTAAATCACACATCTCTGAATCACTTCAAAACGTACGCACGAAAAAAAACGAAGTAAAACTTCACTGGTTATGCATGGAAGCCATCTTGTATTTTCAGAACTGAATGACAGCAGCTGCGATCAACTCTAGACAAAATCGTAAAATGGTCGAAAGTAACAATTGTAAACAATGACTTAAAACGTAAATTTCCTGGAATTACCAGGTTTCCAACATGTATATCCACTTTCGACGGGAAGGTAATAACTCCCCGTATCTGTTTCTGGTGCTATTTTGTATGTGAGAGAAAGCAGATCCCAGAAAAATGCGCTAGAAGTCATTGTTTACAAATGTTACTCTCGACCTTTTGACTATTTTGTCTAGAAAGTACATGTAAAGATCAAGGAATCTTCATTGAGTTTTAATGGAAACAATCAGTGTTCGCGTGGAAAATGTACACCGAAAAAATAAATCACATAATCAGTGAAAAATATCCACTAGAAATTCACTTAACGTTCATGTGATTCAGGAAGTGGAAAATGCTTTGCCATATCAAGTGAATCTTATGTGTCCAGTGAAATGTAAATGATTAGTCAAGTAGAAATTCTTTTTCTATGTGATATTCATGTAAAAGTCACTTATTTTAAAGTTGGAAAATATCTACATGTGTTTCCAGTAGTAGCTAAGTGAAATATTTTTTGAGTGTAAGTAAACCGAATGGCAATGGAATAAGTCCTGTACTCGAAAAAAATGCACAATTTTATCCGTTTGTAACTTTTTTGTCCGTGGGTGAAAATTGAGTTTGGAGTGAATTGTTTACATGAACAAAATTCCATACTCTGAGAAAAATTCTATAGTTGTACCGACAATTAAATCGTGGTCAGGATGACTATCGCATATAATGGTTACAATAACCATGAAAATGATCGATTTCACCACGTTCATAGCATTCTCGACTATGATCATGGTAACAAGGACTATTCCAACATAATGGCAAATGTTGGATCAACTATTTTTAATGGTCGTTTTTACCATGATCATAGTCGGTTCTAAATCACTATACTGCAATAGTCATCCTAACCCTCAATAATGGTAAATTTGACTATCAAACTTCTCTCTGTGTAACAATCAGCTCAGTGGTTATTGAGATGTCATCGAAACAAGCAGAAAATCGCCGGAGAATTTTGCGCGCCGTCATGGAAAATCCGACTGCGACCATGCGATGGATCGGAAGACAACTGGGAATCACCCATACAACTGTGTCTCGGGTGGTAAATTCGTTTAAGGAGTCCCAGACGACCGAGCGGCGGGGTGGAAGTGTAAGAAAATCGGAGACAACTGACCCTGTGAAGGCCCGGAAGGTGTTGGATTATTTAAAGTGTAATCCGAACCTTTCGATTCGCGACGTGGCTCAGAAGGCAAAGTGTTCCGCCTGGTTCGTTCAGCAAACCATGAAACGAGCTGGGCTTCATGTATTCAAGGTCCGCAAGACCGGCGTGATCAACAAAACACGGTGGCCAAATCCCGCGCAAGGAAGCTGTATCGAGAGTGGTTAATGAAACCGATGAGTGTGGTTATGGATGACGAAACCTACATCAGGGCAGACGCAAAGCAGATACCGGGGCTGGAGTTCTACGTTGCCAAATCACGGCTTGATGTTTCGGAAGACATAAGGAAGAAGAAAGTGGACAAATTCGCCAAAAATACTTGCTCTGGCAGCCCATATGCCAATGCGGTAAACTAAGTAAACGTACATCACAACGGGTACCATCAACAGCAAAATTTATCGCACCGAGTGCCTCCAGAAGCGTCTGTTGCCCTTCCTGCGGTCCCACGGAGGCGAGACATTATTTTGGCCAGACCTGGCATCATGCCATTACGCGCGATCAACGTTGGATTGGTACAGAGACAATAACGTTGTTTTTGTACCAAAAATCGCCAACCCCCCAGATTCACCAGTGATTCGTCGGTGTAGTGTCCGTGGCCTGAGTTTTCTTCTCCCGACATTGTTAAGATTTTGAGAAGAAAATAAAACCAAACCGTTCGTTTCAAAAATCGTCACAAAAATGCCGGAATCTCCTTGATTTCGAAATAACCATAACTGTTCCTGATCGTACTATCTCTTTCAGATCAGTTGAATGCATTCTCATTTTCAATCTCCCTCTCCCTTTTTTTTTTTACCGAAAACCAACTATTTTTTCCTTTCACTCATTTTTAACCCAGCTATCATCGCTTGGCCCTTTCAATTCATCGAGTAAATATGGTTTTTCCCCGAATCAAAAACCTAGCAACCGCTGTGAAAAGTCTTTTACTCAGTTTTTGAGTAGCGGGAGAAACGACATATTACCTTATATTAGCAACACTTTTTACGAACGTGTTGAGGCTTCATCTCTGGCCGTTTGTTTTGATTCCTGTCCGTGTACTTGTAAAGGTAACAAGTGCACAAGAATCAATTGGCTGTGATGGTATCACAGTTTCGTCAAATGAAAAGTAAGTAGTACAATAATTTTCCTGGCTTCGTATTATATTTATTCCATACTCTACATCATTTTCTTTCTGTACTGATGATGCTTATTATCGCGGTATAATGGACTTTAATTCTTCATCATCAAGAAGCAGATTCAACTATAGATACGGTACACGAAGTTGTCATCAAACCGAGAAGGTCGCTGTATAGCAGCTCGTCGTCGCATAGTTCTGGCAGCAGATTTGAAATTTCGTGCGGAACAAGAATCAGATACTTCTACCTTTTCGTTAGCTGCATTCAACTCTGGAATCCACATCATTTCTTCGGTATTATGTGGGGCTGTGTCTACATTCACCGTGGAGTTTTCAACAGCTGGCGCTGGGAAAGATAATGGTGCTTTTCTGATTTAATTCACACTACGCAAGTATTGGACTCCATTTGCACTCATCAACACCACTTTTGCGCCGTTTCTTGCTATGATCCGAAAACGCTCATTGGAGAAAATTCAGGCTTACTCCGCCTCTGTTGTACAAGTAGAACCGTATCACCTACTACGATGTCTGATTCCTTAGCTCCTCGAGACTTATCTGCATCTTTTTTACTTTTCAGCTCTGTATGACCATCTCGTTCGCGGACATCAAGACGATCAAGCCCTGTTTTGGATGAATTCCACAAACGGGAAAGTAAAAGTTCCTCTATACTTCCAGCCTACCATCAGTTCGAACGAAGTTATGCCCAGCCTGGAATGTGGGACTAATGTGTTATGATGGTGAACGTACTGTTCCAGAGCATGACGCCAGTTAGAACCTTCCAGTTTTGAAGCTGTCAATGCTTTTATAATGCCTGGATTTTGTCTTTCTACGACACCGTTAGTCAAAGGACAAAATGGAATTACTTTTCGCACCTTCACTCGTTTGTCCTCCCAATATTTTGTTAAATTTGCGCTTTGGAACGGCGGACCATTGTCGCTCTGAATTATTAAAGGACATCCCCACTGATGAAAAATTTCACAAAGGGCAGCATTCGTTTTATCTGCGTCCGTTTGCCTCATCTCAACTACGTTCAAATACCTCGAATACATATCTACGACAACTAAAAATTCTCCTGCCCCAATTCCGGGCACTTTCAAAAAATGGTTTGGGGGTATCCCCCGGGGCCCTGGGGGAAGACCACTAAGGTCTGTATCCACATTAATACGGACACCTTCAAATCAATGTAACTTTTGAAATATTGCACGTAGGAATGAAAAATTTCACTGTGATATAGCTGAGAGTCTATGATGAAAAAGACTTTGATTGATGTTTACATTTCATGTTTAGTATTCAAGATGGCGACGAAAGAAAAACAAGTGCGCGTGCGTATTTTGTACAGGCGTACGGCAAATCCTGACTTGTCAATACGGGACCTTGCAAAAACATTGAATTTGCCTAAGTCCACTGTTCACGATGTGCTCAAATCATTTTCGGAACGTTTGACGGTGGAGAGGAAACCGAGAAGTGACAAAAACATTGGACGCACTGATCCTGCCATGGACCGAAAGGTGAAAAGGATATTAACGAAAAACCCAAATCTCTCCATTCGAACGGTAGCTCGTAAAATAGGGATGTCGCCTGGTTTTGTCCAAAAATCAAAACAACGTTTGGGACGCAAGTCGTATAAAGTAAAAACAGTTCCAAATCGCAACGACAAACAAAAATTGGCAGCAAAATCAGGGGCTCGACGTTTGTACTGCGAATATTTGACGAAGTTTTCATGCGTTGTTATGGACGATGAAACTTATGTTCTAGAGGATTTCAAGCAGCTTTCAGAGCTGGCTTTTTATTCTGGTATGGCCAGAAATGCTACAGCTGAGCATTTCAGAACGAAGAAAGCATCGAAATTTCCCAAAAAATACCTTGTGTGGCAAGCAATTGCACGTGTGGCAAAAAGAGTAAATCTTACGTCACTACAGGTACAATCAACAAGGAGATCTATCAGAAAAAGTGTCTGCAGAAGCGATTGCAACCCTTCATTAAAAGTCACAAAGAAAAACCTATGTTCTGGCCCGATTTGGCATTATGCCACTATGCTAAAACTGTGATGGAGTGGTACCAAGCAATCCAAGTGACCATTGTACCAAAAACCTCAAACCCGCCAAATTGCCCAGAGCTACGACCAATCGAGAGATATTGGGCTCTGATGAAGCGGAAGCTTTCTGGTTAGAAGCAAGGAATCAAAGACATCAAACACTTCCAGCAAATCTGGACAAAGACGGCTTCTACGGTTTCTGGAGAGTCTGTCCAAACCCTCATGGACGGAGTTAAGCGCAAAGTTCGAAAATTTTATGCAAATACCGAATAACTATGTTTTGTCTTCACGAATTGTTAAAACACATCCCATGAATCTGAAATAAACAACTACGACGGAAATATAATGCGAAATTTATGTTTTATTCGTGTTTTGAGGTGTCCGGAATATTGCGGATACAGACCTTTGACAGTGGAATGGGAGGATTCTTTCTAGATAATTGCATGCATACCTCGCATTTCTTGACGAAGGTTTCAACAACGGCTGACATTCCTGGCCACCAGAAAAACTGCCTCATGATCTTTTTCATGGCAACTATTCCCAGATGCCCACCGTGTGCTGACTGCAGAGCTTCCTGACGCAGATCCTCGGGCAATATCGCGCGATCATCTTTTAAAAGAAGAAATCCGAGAAACCGTAGGTTCTTTTCTTGGGTTTCGTACTTTTGCAAGTCCTTTGACCAATGGTCGGACTGCAGCGCTGCGCGCACCTTTCATAGCTCCTTGTCTTCTTCAGTGTTCTTCTCGATTTGACCCCAAGTAAGATTCATATTACCTGAATCCGGTGCGTATAGATAGTGATTTTCGTCATCCTCTTCAACTGGAACCGGATCCTGTGTCCGACAGATAAGCCTTGACAAAGCATCAGCGGCGTTCATGTTTCCTGGTACTCTCTCAATTTTAAAGTTGAACGATTGTAAACGGAGTGCCCACGCATCAGCTCTTGACAACGCTCGTTTACCAAGACGATGTACCATTGAAAATAAATTGATTCGCTTCGGCGTCCGTTCTTATCACAAAAGACTTGCTAAGGAGATAAGTGGAGAAGCACTCTACTCCCCGGACCACAGCAAGCGCTTCTTTGTGTGTTTGAGGGCACCTCTTTTCTGTAGGTGTTAATGATTTAGATGCACACGTAATTATTCGAACTGATTGATTCTTATCATGTTGCACTAGGACGGCACCCAAACCTACCGGAGATGCATCGACGTAAAGTTCAATCGGATCCGCCTGACTGTAGTATCCTAAAGTGCTGATGGTCTTCAACGCCCCGGTTTTCAAAAAATTGAATTCTTGCTCCTCGTTGTCGGTCCAGGAGAATTTATCGGCGTTTGCCAATGCCCTTAGATATTGAGTTAAATTAGCTCGCTTTGGAATAAAACGATCCACAAACGTTACAAGGCCAAGAAAGCTTTTAACTTCGGAGCAACTCTCGGGCCGTCTGCAACGCTCGATTGCGCTTAACTTTTCCTTTTCTACTTGCCAACCTTGTGGAGTTAACGTGAATCCCAAAAACGTTACTAATTGGCTTCCAAAAACGCATTTCGATTCGTTCAGCCTAACGTTATGGTTTCGAATTCTCTGCATGACCACCGCCAAGTTTTCGTCGTGCTCCTCCTTAGTGCTTCCAAAAACAAGCACGTCATCTTGGTAGTTCCTCGCTCCTTTACAGCCATGAGGATGAGGATCCAATTCAATGTGAAAAAATACATTGCTTAAGTCGATAGTTGAGAACCAATTCGCTCCGTGCAACTCAGCTACTATTCCTTCCAACGTGGGCATTGCAAACGGAGTCCTGTACACATATCGATTAGGACCCCTTAAATCTATCACCAGCCTAATATCGTCCTTTCCTTTCGGTACCACTAGCATCGAAGAACAAATGGACGTATCCATTTCGTCGGTGACGCGTTCGATTATGTCGGTCATTTCCAACACATGCAGCCGTTCTTCAACCAGTGGTCTAAGAGCATGGGATATGTTCATGAACACATTACGGCAAGGGGGCTCTGACTTGTTGTACTCAATCCGAATAGGTGGCACGTTAAATTTAGGGAACTTCTCATCCATATCAATGACTGCTATTTCCCCGGGAAGCCTTGAGGTATCAGTGAACGGATTAGTGGTAATTGGTATTATACCTAGCATTAAGATACTGTATCTCGATGCCGTGAACCTGCCTAATAGTGCTTGAAACCCCTTTACCACGTAGAACTTTTCCAGAAGCGTCGGCCTATCATTGGATACAAATAGGTATGCTTCGAATGTAGCTGATACCTTAATCGTACCATCTGAAGCATACCCCCTTAGAGGGCGGTCCGATTCTTGTTTTACGTTGAATACTTCTCTACTATAGACCTTATTTGCCATCAATGTGTTGAACATGCCCTCCGTATTAACTTGCGCTCCTGAGTCAATTAGGAAACGACAGCGCATTCCCGCTACATTTGCTACTATGAATCCATTGTCGTTGGTCGATGTAATCGTAGCAGCCATGGAAGAATTTTGTTCCAGAGGTAGGATCTGTCAAGGTAACGAATGTGAGTTTCTGTTATTATCGTTTTTTTCAAATCAATGCTTTGGTGTATTTTTATTTTGTTATATTTCAGTGGCTTGGTTAATATAGATTTTGGTTTTCTAATTCATTTCGAAATCACTGACAAAGGAATAAAAGTTGAGATTATGTTATGCAAAACTTACGTTAATGTGCCGATAATTTAATCCTGCTTTTCTTCTTTC